>CM029019.1:136096502-137296502 GCA_016801055.1 Panax notoginseng
ACAGGTTGAGTACGCTTTACAAATTCCCACAAGTAACCTTTTGCTCCTCGGAGCATCCCAAGACATCAAATATCTTGTTGATCTGCTTTATCCACGTCTCCGCCTTAAGTGGTTTTGGCTCTCCAAAAAAATCTGGTGGTCCCAGTTTCTTGAACTGTTTAGCGGTGACCGTCTGAGAGCTTCCAGTGTTTCCACCTGCATTTCGGACAGGAGTCTCTCTTGCCTGATGTTGTATGAATTGCAGAAAGCCTCTGAACATTCCATCGTTCATCATTTGGTCAGTGTTGTTGTTTGCATTATGATTGTTGCCTTCTTGATGCACATTATCCTGATTGTTGATCTATGGAGACTCAACGGTCACCTGTACTCCATTGCTATTCTCAACATTCTCAGATGTCATTTTCAAATGCTGCCACAAAACAAGGGTTAATTGACATGTCGCATATTATTCCTATACTCTGACCGACCAATTAAATACCAAATAAACTTAGGTAGGTCATACTAGCGAAGGAATTACCCGTCTCTCCCCTCCTAGTTTTAGTCTCACATCTTAGCTAGGGATCATATCCCTAAGCTTTGATACCAACTGTAATGCCCCCAAAATAGATATACATCAGCCATCTTGAGTCGCCAAATACATGGTACAAAATTTAAATACAACTGTCGTGTAAAATACGACAAAACATAAACTGAGAGTTTTAAAACGAATATTGTCTTCTAGAAAATATTCAACTCAAATGGTGTCCTCAATACAATTATTATCACACTATTTCATAGAATAGTGAGGACTACTAATGCTATCATCTGCACCGTCACTCCGTTCCCCGACTAGTCCCGGCTACGTTCTCATTTCCTAAAGAGGACAATGAAAATAAAAGGGTGAGCTCAACTAGCCCAGTAAGAAATATTATGACCAAGATAATACAGAATAATTTATCGTTAGCCTTCAACAGTGTTAAACTGATAAAATATAATAAACATCAAGTTTAACTGCAGCGGAACAAGCAATCCATTAGAAGAGTCAAGTAGAGAATAAAATCTACAATCTTCTATGATTTAAAAGGTTTTTCATCACTTTATCGCTGAGAATCGGCTTAATAAATAATCCATATCATCTCTGTACTACGGCCAAGGATATTCATTAGTATCACGACCACAAATTATCCATGCACTACGGGCCAAGGATATTCGTGTATTCATCAATGGTCATGATCATGCCAACAACTGTCCATCAATGCACTACGGGCCTATGAGGACTTTTACCACATCATTTGTAATATTACAGTTATGATTATACCGAATAATCCTTGGTCATAATCATACCAAGTCCATCTATGCACTACAGACCACAGATGACTTTCAACATAATATAAACATGAGGATGATGACAATGATATAAGAATTTAATAAAACAAGTTCAAGGATAAATTTTTTAAAGATTTATAATTTAATTTATCCAGAAATCAATAACGTCCAAATTGTCAACATGATACTGCTTTATGGAGTAAAGTTCAAGAATAATATTGTACCAAAATAATTTGGACTGAAAACGAATCAATTTTTATCATGAATAGTATCTCGGGTGAATAGTACTCTAGTGAATAGTGTGACGCCCCCAAAATTAGGTATACATCACCCATCTTGGGTTGCCAGATACATGGTACTAAATACAAATACAACTTAATAATACAACTGTCGTGTACAATACGACAAAACATAAACTATGAGTTTGAATACAAATATTATCTTCTAGAGAGTATTCATACTCAAAAGGAGTCCCCATTACATTTATTAACACACCATTACATAGAATAGTGAGGACTACTAACTAATACTATCATTCGAACCATCACTCCGTTCCCCGACTTGCCCCAGCTACGTTCTCATTTCCTGAAGAGAACAGTGAAAGAAAGGGTGAGCTCAACTAGCCCAGTAAGAAATATTATGACTAAGATAATGCAGAATAAATTATCATTAGCCTTCAACAATGTTAAACTGATAAAATATAATAGACATCAAGTTTAACTGCAGCGGAACAAGCAATCCATTAAAAGAGTCAAGTAGAAAATAAACTCTACTATCTTTTATGATTTAAAAGATTTTTCAACACTGTGATCGATGGGACTCAGCTTAATAAAATAATCCACATCATCGAATCACCTCTGCACTACGGCCAAGGATATTCGTGTATTCATTAATGGTCATGATCATGCCAACAACTGTCCATCAATGCACTACGGGCCAATGAGGACTTTTATCACATCATTTGTAATATTACGGTCATGATTATACCGAATAATCCCTGGTCATAATCATACCAAGTCCATCTATGCACTACAGGCCACAGATGACTTTTAACATTTTATAAACATGAGGATGATGACAATGATATAAGAATTCAATAAAACGAGTTCAAGAATTAATTTATCCAAGAATTAACAACGTCTAAATTGTCAACATGATACTGCTTTGTGGAGTAAAATTCAAGAATGCTTAGAATAACATTTTCATGAAAAGATACTGGATGAACCGCCATTATCAAGGATATTCCACTAATTTCATGGAGTATAGAAGTCAAAACTTAACCAACTGAGTACAATAAAGAATGAAATAACAACAGAAATCACCATGTATGCGATAGGCCGCACAGACAGGTTATTCCAACAGAATAATAAATAATGGAACCAGGTCCGGCATAAACGCACAGACAGGATATTCCGACAGAATAATAAATAATGGAACCAGCTCCGGTGTAAAACACACAGACAGGATGTTTCAATAGAATAATAACAAGACGGAACCAGGTCCGGTGTAAAACACACAGAAAGGATGTTCTAACAGAATAATAATAAAAACGGAACCAGGTCCGGCGTAAACACACAGACAGGATGTTCCAACAGAATAATAATAAAAACGGAACCAGGTCCGTGTAAAACACACAGACAGGATGTTCCAACAGAATAATAGAAGAATGTCACCAAGTATAGGGTAGACCGCGTATACAGGTTATTCCAACAGAATAATAATAAATAGAATAACAACAGTTCTCTTCATGAATAAGAAATAATAACACCCCTTACCGTTTTAAAGAAGAGCTGAAATAAGGAAGTAGTTAAGTAGTAGAATACTCTTCTTCTCTCTCTATAGTTTCTCTCTATAGTTTCTCTCTCTAGAGTTCAGTGAATTCGTAAGAAATAATGAAGGAATGAGCTGCTATTTATAGAAAAATAGAATGCATAGTAACTAATCTATGAACGGTCCAGATTGATTACTTTAATCTGACGGTCCATATTTAAAGAAAAATCTTTTAAATAAAATATAATATATTCTATTTATAGAATAACTTTAATAAAGTATTTTGTTTTATATAAAAAGATGTTTCTGTTTTATTACGTTACTAATACGAATAAAACAAAACGTCATTATCGCTAAATAATTCATATTATTAACTGACAATAATTGAATCAAACTGAGTGACTTCTCACATAAGCATTAATAATCAATACCGTGTGCTACTATGCAACCACACGTATTACTGTACTTTTACTACCGAGTAGTTCAACAGTATCAATGGTAAAACTTCTGCCGTTATTTTTAATAAAATATTTTTTTCGTTTTCTCAATCTGACAATAATTCTGTTGTGGGGTCCACCAATGATTGTGCCGTTGTACGAATATTTCCTGTTAAAACGAATATTCCCCGACCAATCGAACATTATATAATAACTAGCGTACTTTGCAAAATTTATAAATATTACACACAACTATAACATTATATCAAATTAACTCCATAATATTCAAAAATGATATTTATAGAAAATTCATCTTTATTTATAAAAGTTAGGGTCATACAAATAGTACCCCGTGAATAGTACTTCGGGAAGGGTAACCTCGTGAATAGTACTCCGGCATAAAAAATTAAAAAACTTATCAAGAATGCTCAGAATAATATTTCCATGAAAGGATACTGGATGAAGCGCAAATATCAAGGATATTCTACTAATTTCATGCAGTATAGAAGCCAAAATTTTAACAAAACGAGTATAAATTTCGAAATCTAAAACGAAATAATATTACTTACATACTACAGATTATGGAAGAAAATATTATTTCAAGCGAATGTTGAACAAAAATAACATCCCTTACCTTGAAAAGAAGAGTATTCCAACTAGTATAGCCGGGATATTCTTGAAGAAAACTTTCACTGTTTTCTACGCTCAAAGCTTTTTAAAACTCTAAAGAAATACGCTCGAGATTATAGAAGAAGAATTCTCTGATTCTGGTGTGATTTTCAATTCTAGCCTAAGCGCATATTTATAGGAAAATGCTAGAACGCCATAGGAGACTAAATAATAAGATAATAATATAATTTGCTTTCCTTTCTACGCATGCTTCAATTGAATTGAATGAGTAGCCACCTTGGAAGAAAAAATAGCAGCCCACATGTTTTAAAAACAAAAGTGTGTCCCACCCAATTTTAATAAAAATATTTTATTTTCCAAAACTTTAGTAATTCATAATAAATAACCTTTTTATCAGAAAAATACGAATTTTATGTCCATTCCACACAAAATCGAATTCTCTACAACTTTGTAGCTTTAAGTTTTTTCAAATTCCAAACAGAAAATATCTGAAATCTACAAACGGATGATTTTCAATACATCATAAAATTCATAACAAATCATACGTTAATTTTTAATGGTTCAAAATCTGTGGACATATACTCAACTTATATATGCATAACATATCCAAAAATTACAATGATCCAACGGTCGGATCAAAATTATAACTAACGCAATAGAGCTTTAAGAATACTGATTTGATTTTTAATACTTCCAATCCAACAAAATACAGATAAAACACCTCAACATTAATTCTTTCATTTATAACCACATAAAATAAATATTTTACTATCCATCATTTATGTCTACATAAAATAAATATTTCCTTATCATATAAATCAGTAATTAATTATTCACAAATAATATTACAGAATTACAATAATAACAACCAGACCGTTTTCAAGAAATAGGGAGATTTCCGATAAGGATTTCTCCTAACTGGCGCGCAATTAGGTGACTAAACCTCTCCTTGACAGAACTTTCTAGACACTGCCAATATTGTTATCTAATAATATTATTCAATTAATATGAATTATTGATCTGATAATGGGAAATATTGTGCAGTGACAATTATTGAAACAACAATAATATAAAACATCAACGTAAAAATTATTGAATCAATAAAATAAAATATTAAACAGTAATTACTGTAACAATTATTGAGTAGTGCCTTCTTACGTAAGAATCAATAATTCAACAATACTGTGCAATATCGTGTGCTACTGTGCAACAACGCGTATTATTGTATTTTAACCACTAGGTATTCTAACAGTGCTAACGGTAACGATTACGATGTTACTTACAAAAACTCAAATTTTTTATTTTCTTCATCCGACAGTTATTCTGTTATGGGGCCCACAAATGGTTGCAACGTCGTACGAATATTCCCCGACAGAAAGAATATTCCACGACTAAACGAATATTCCCCGACAACATAAATATTTTATAACCATTTGCTTATTTTGCAAAACTTATAAATATTATCCACAACTATAACATTATATCAAATTCACTCCATAATATTCAAAAATAATATTTTTAGAAAATTCATCTTATTCATAAAAGTTGGAGTCTTACATCTAATCTATCTAATCCCCCCTTATTTTATGCCTCACATCATGTATTTATAGGCTACAAGTCTAATTTCTAGCTTAGGAGGAAACCCAATCCAATTTTGAGTCAAAAAAGTATCAAAATTCGCCCCAAAACGCGTCTCAGCATGACCAAGCCCTACACCAACGCCCCAGCGCTGCCCACTACACTGGAATTCTGACCCCTAGTGCCCCGGCACTGGAAATAGGTAAGGAATGAGCGCCCCCGGGCTAGGGCTTTTTTTTTGGAATTTTTTGCTCTGACATCCTTTGGGAAAATAGTCATAACTTCTTCGTTCGAACTCCGATTTTAATAATTCAAGATGTTACGGAAAGAGGGGACGTATATGTACAACTTTTGTTCTTTTCATATTTCGAAACAAGGGCTAGAACAATGCTAAAATTGGCTCTGAAGTGGGTGCTATGTAAATGACAAGCCGAAAATGCGAATCTAGCAACCCCAAACATCGATCCAAGTAACTTTTGTCCTAATTCCTTCAAAACAACATAAAACATGCATGAATAGACACAAACACTTAAAAACATCGAAAAGATTAAGCTCAAATGCACTCAATTGTGGGTATAAAACTCACTCATCAGATACAATAGATACCGGTACTCCATGTCTCGAAATAATTTCTTTGATATATAATTTGGCTAGCTGGTCCAAACTATACCTGATCTTGATCGGCAAAAAGCGAGCTGACTTCATAGGACGGTCTACAATCACCCATATGGCTTCGTGCCCTTTTTGCATTGCTGGAAGTCCCACCACAAAATCCATCGTGATGTTATCCCACTTCCATTCTAGAATCTCTAAAGGCTATAATAACCCAATCGATCGTTATGCTCTGCCTTGACTTTCTGACAGGTTAGACATCTATTGACTCATTCTGTAACCTCTCTCTTCATGTTTGGGTATCAAAAATATTGACGCAAATCTTGATACATCTTTGTACTTTCTAGGTGTATCGAGTATCTCGTACTGTGCGCTTCTTGTAAAATCTCCTCTCTTAGTTCTAGTATTATAGGTACCCAAATTCGCCCTTCGAATTTCAGCATTCCAGTGCCATCAATCTTATATTTCAATTCATCACCTTCAGCTAACCGCTTCTTGATGTTGTCACAATTTTCATCCTTCTCTTGTGCCTCTTTAACCTTATCTAATAAAGTCGGGCTCTGTGACAACCTGAATTTTTAAGTTATTAAAATAAAAATTTAATAATTAAAATTCTTATTATGAGATGTATATATTTTGAATTATTTGTTTTATTAAAATAAGAATTTAATAATTAAAATTCTTATTATGAGATGTATATATTTTGAATTATGTGTTTTGGTGTGAAGAAATTAAATATATATGAGATTTAATAGTTGGTTAAACTATTAAATAAGTGAAGAGAATTAGTTGTGTAAAGGAATATGGTGGAAAAAGGAATTAACTGAATAAATATTGGTTAATTTAAATGGAGTTGGGAATTATATTATGAAATAATATAATTTAATTATCATGCCATGATTGACAATTGAATTGTAATGAATTAAATTTAAATAGTCAGTTAATGTAAATATATTTGTTTTAAAAAGATGAGAAAGTAATACATATTACATATAAATGTAATATGATTGTATATCTCATAAATAGTTAAAATATTTATCGAATAAAATAAATATTTTAGTTGAAATATTTATAAAATTTAAAATGAATATTTTAGTTGAAAATTGTTATGGAATAATTTGTTTAAAGTGTGATGATATCGAGGGAATGAAAATAGTCTAATTTAATTAAGTAATTAAATTAGAGGATTAATGGTTGTTAAATAAAATTATAATTATATTGGCTAAATAGAAGTTATAATTTTATTAGTAAGATTTAATTGGATTTATTAATGAATTGAGATTAATTCAATTCAATTAGTTAATGGGTGTGACAAGGGTATCATATTATAAGAAGAATTATTAAAATAAATTGAAAAGGAAGTTATTTGGAGCTAGCCAAACAAGCCTTTGTGACCTTGTGTATTTGTAACAGTTGAGAACCCTTTATTTTTGTAACTGGCAACCCACGTTAAAATGTGTCTATCAGTTATTTGGTTTTACGTTCTTTTCCTAAGGATTAGAGAAAACAGAGAAAGGTTGAGAAGTTATGGAATGAGAGAAATTGGGAGAGAAAGATAAGAAGTTCTCAGCAAATTGAGAGAAGGACTTTGTGAGAATTATGGAAGGAAGAAACAAGAGGATTGCTCAAAATTTTATAGCTAATCAAAGGTAATAATCTAGCTTTAAGTTTTTAGTATTATACTTATTGAGTTTTCTTTGAAAAGTTGGATTTTTATGGTTAGATTGTTAAGAAATTGGTTGTATATGTTATTGAGTTCGTAGATTTCATTCTATATTGTTTATAAAACGATTTTGAGTAATCAAATCCATAAAAAAAATATGTTTTTAATTGAAGAATCTAGAGTTTTGCAGTTTATATGTATTTTGGTCTATTTTGAGGATAAAATTGGCTAGGAATTCATATTGTATTTTATGAATTGATAGTAGATGTTGTTAATACATTGAAAAAAGAAAACAATGTAGTTTAAATGAATTGATTTAGTTAGGAATCGAATCCGTGATGAATGATTTCGCTAAACACGTTAAAACATGTAAAATAAGGTATGAACATGAGTTTTAGGTCAAGATTTGGGTTGGTTAATGGTTATGTAAATTGTTGATTTTCTGGTATGTTATATTCATATGAATTACAAATCCATAGAGCCAAAAACGGACTGATTTGGATAACTTGAGTTATGAAGGTTAGAAGGAGAAAGGGTCAAAAAAATCGCGAAGAACACAAACTGCAGAATTGGAATCTATGAATACCCGCCCCGGCTGGGGTTTGTAGTTCAAATACTGCCGCCCCAGTGGGTGTCCCGCCCCGACGGGCTTTTCTAGGACAAAAATCCCGCCCTGGCGGGGGGCAGGCTGACCAAGTGTTAGAGAAAAATTTGACCGGATATATTTTACTATAATTGGTATAACTTTTCCATACAAACTCAGATTGAGGCGATTAAAGATGATCCGGAACAAGGAAGAATAGACCTACAACTTTTGTTCTTTAAGTTTTTTAATTTGAAGTCGTTGAACGGGTCAAAATGGCCATCTTTGGGACTGATGTGCATTAAGAGGCAATCGAAGGGCGTCGAGCATGTACGTATGCAAGTGTAGTGGTTCTGAGGATAACAAATGCTATTATAAGTTATAAAACATGAATATTAGTAAATATAATGATGCTTAACATTAATAAATGATGTATTAGATAAGTTGTATAAGCATACTAAGCATACACAAGGAGACGAATAGGGCGTGAGACGAATGAATGTCGAAACATCATGTCAAGTGTTAATGAACTTAAAAAGTGTTTTAATTAAAATGAAATGAAAAATATAAGATATAGAATTTGGTTAATATAAAACCAATAAGGAGTCCTAGTAAGACTTAAACACTTGAATGAACTTCGAGTATGACTAAGAAGAAATATAGTGAGATATAAGTCGAAAGTTAACACAATCAAATTAAACATTGTGTATTGATTAATAGAAATGGTTATGGGATGTAGAGTAAAGTTTATATTACAACTACTATGCATTGTTGTGTGACTAATAGTTGATGTGCACGATTGTATAATTGTGTAGGGCACGTGAAGTGCAGATAGCTGTAAGCTATTAATCTGTTATTGATAAACAACGATCAAGGCAAGTCTTTCAGTTC
Organism: Panax notoginseng; assembly: GCA_016801055.1. Lineage (NCBI taxonomy): Eukaryota > Viridiplantae > Streptophyta > Magnoliopsida > Apiales > Araliaceae > Panax > Panax notoginseng. Next base: position 136,105,972 of record CM029019.1, read on the forward strand.
CTATTTGCTATGTGAACTTGATGATTAACTGTTTTAAATTTGTATTGCAAAGAGAATGATGTATTACATATGTTGTAAGTATAAACCGTTAAAGTCAATTTATGACTACGTTGTTTAAGGAAAGAATGTTGATTGAGTTATGGAACTCAATCTTTATTTGATATGTGATGTACAACATGTATAATGTGTTTATACATATGTTTATGATGTATAAGATGAACATGTTATTTATGTGCTACGTGTTGCAAGAAAATTGTTAGATTTGCTGGGCTGTCGAGCTCAACCTTGTAAATAACCAATTTTGCATATTAAGGTTTCAAGGTAACGCTATGTGCTACTTGAATAACATGGATCAAATGCAATGCATGAAGATTAAATACTTTAGCTATAGCTGTTATTATTTTAATCCATGCTTAAGGTTTTGAGATATATACTTGATGGTTTATGATGTTTAATAATTGTTAAGTTGTAAAGTTAAAGTTTAAGCTATTCGATGTATAAAGGATATCAATTTGAGATGTAAGTATATATATATATATTAACTCTAATAAAGTGAATCACGGATTGTATAAGATTCAAAGACATGTAGATGATAAAGGTTGTGATTCAGGGAAAATAAAAGAAGAAAATAGAAAAGTTTAAATTATTCCGCATTTTATTAAGTTTAACATCGTTTAATGATTTAATGTTAGAATAATAATGAATTGATAACGACAAAGGTCGAGAGTTGAGTTGTATGAATTTTGGCGTCATTATAGGCTCGCTGCCACTGTAAATAATTTTTTGTTGGTCTCCATCGGATACTTAACCTCCAAGTCTAGTCGTTCAAAATCTTTCACCAATTCCTCTTGAATGGTCAACTTCAGTAACTTATCCCTGTCTTTTCTGCTCAGGGCTTCTGCCACTACATTTGCTTTGCCTGGATGGTACAGAATCTCATAATCATAATCTTTGATCAATTTTAGCCATCGGCGCTGCCTCATGTTTAGCTCTTTTTGTGTGAAGATATACTTCAGACTTTTGTGATCTGTATATATCTCACATTTCTCACCATATAAATAATACCTCCAAATCTTTAAGGCAAAAACTATCGCTGCTAACTCCAGGTCATGAGTTGGATAACCCTTTTCATAGTCCTTTATCTGATGTGAAGTGTACACAATGACCTTGTCGTGCTACATCAGCACACAGCCAAGACCCTTGTGTGACGCATCATTATACACTACAAATCCTCCCGTGCCATCTGGTAAAACCACAGGTGCTTGACTAAGCCTCTTCTTCAGTTCCAGGAAACTCTCATCACTTTTCTTCATCCAAACGAACTTCACTGTCTTTCTAGTAAGATTGGTCAACGGTGATGCTGTCTTCAAAAAATCCTAGATGAATCTCTAGTAGTATCTTGCTAATCCCAAGAAACTCTTGATTTTTGTCAGCGTCTTCGGCTACTCCCAGTTGATAACCGCTTCTACCTTTACTGAATCCACCGAAACACCATCCTTGTTGATAATGTGCCCCAAAAACTGCACTCTCTACAACCAAAATTCAGACTTGGAGAATTTTTCATACAACTTCTCCTTCTCTCTCAACGTCTCCAACACTATCCTTAGATGTTCAGCGTGCTCTTCCTCCATCCTGAATACACTAGAATGTCATTGATGAACACGACAACGAACTTATCCAAATAATACTTGAACACTCTATTCATCAGGTCCATGAATGCTACTAGCACATTCGACAGCCCAAATGACATTACCAGAAACTCAAAGTGTCCATACCGAGTCCTGAATGCAGTCTTTGCAATGTCCTCCTGCCTCACCTTTAGTTGGTGATAATCGGTCCTCAAGTCAATTTTTGAAAAGTATTTTGCCCCCTTTAACTGATCAAACAAATCGTCGATCCTGGGCAACGAGTACTTGTTCTTAATGGTGACCTTGTTCAACTCTCGGTAGTCAATAGAAAGCCTTAATAACCCATCTTTCTTCTTTACGAATAAGACTGGTGCTCCCCACGGTGATACGCTCAGTCGAATGTATCCCTTATCTAACAACTCTTGTAGTTAAACCATCAGTTCTTTCATTTCTACCGGAGCCATACGATACGACGCTTTGGTTATCGGTGTTGTCCCTAGGGCTTAATCAATAACAAACTCTACCTCTCTATCTAATGGCAATCCCAGAATCTCATCTGGAAAGACATCAACGAATTCCTTTACAATAGGTATATTTCCCAGTTCACCCTCTGTGACGACCCGGAAATTCGGGTTGTCCAAAATTTAAGTTTAAAGAATTAGTTATTAATAAAATGAATTTTTATTAATACTATTATGTGATATGTGTTTATTAATCGTTCTATAACCTAGGATGATTATAAGTCGGGAGGATTCTAGCTACGAGCTAGATTGAACGAATAGGAATTTTCAAGACGAAAATGAAATTTTTCCGGGAACAAAATATTTTTCGGGGAAAAAGACGAAATAGGTACTATTCATCCATTTCTGCTCGGAGATTTATTTTGAAATTCCGAGAAGTTATTGATTACGTAAAATGTTTAAACGTGATGGAATATTCAATAATATTTTAGTTATGGCAAAAATTAAGTTTTTACCTGCGGACTCAAAACCTAAGGGTAAGGAAAAGTGAGTTCCAAGAATTTCATGATTTCGTATAATAATTAGGGTTATTATGCGTAAGGAATACGAGTGTAATACTAGTTATTATACGAGTATAGTACGAAGATTATTACGACGTATATTACGAATATTGTACGAACTATATACGAAGAGAATACGAGAATGAGATGCGTAGAATACGATTTAGTCTTAAAGTCTAAGTAAGGGATAAGTTAAGTAATAGCTAAGTAAACTTAATAATTAAGTAAAGTGCTTATGCTTCAGGGCTAAGTAAACTTAAGGGCTAAGTAAACTTAATGAGTAAGTAAACTTAAGGGTTAAGAAGACTTAAGGGCTAAGAAGACTTAATGGCTAAGTAAACTTGGTGGCTAAGTAAGTGTGGAGGCTAAGTAAACTTAGGGCTTAAGTAATGAATTGTAAAGAGGTTAAGGGGGGGCGCAAAATGACTAAACTACCCTAACTTTGGTTTTCTATAAATAGGAAGCTCATTTCATTGTTTTGGATTTTTGAAAATCCTACAACATTGAGAGAGAGAGAGTGGTCGGATGGGAAGGAGAAGGAAGAGGAAGAGCTTGCTCATGTGTAAACTTTGTCCTACGGAAGAAGATTAAAGAAGAACGGTAATCCGAACCCTAGTCTCTTCTAATATTTTCTTTAAGTTTAATATGTTTAAAACATAACTTAATGAGAATAAGAAGTAAAAGATGTTAGTAATGATTTTATATGGTTGAAATCATAAGAAAATAAAGAAATGGGAATTAGAAGTTTAGTTTGTAAATTTCTTAAGAAAGTATAAGACTCGTGAGGATTTTGAGTGATCCGAATGAATATTATGAATTAGTAGGTGAAATAAGTAAGGAATGGTATTCTATAACATCAAATTCCAATAAAAAGTGAAATCGTAATCCAAAATATCGATTAAAATGAAGAACGAACGAAGAACACGAAGAACACGCGAAGAACACGAAGAACGTTGTTGATGGACAAATTTAAAACCATCGTAGTTTAATTGTTGTTGATGGACAAGTTTAAAACCATCGCGTATAAGTTAGATGCTTATTGTTTGGTTAGGAACGGTAGAATCGTTCATGAAGAACGGATTAAAACGTAGATATAACGAAGTTATGGCAAAATTTTTGTAAAAGACGAACGAGAATTAGAAAGTTAGTAAATGAACCCGAACGTGTAGGGTTTCATAAGGAAGTAAGAGAACATAGAAAACGTGAGTCGTAGACTCAAGAACGAACGAGTTTCGAGTTTGGATGACCGAATTACGGACGAACGAACGAAGAACATTAAAAGAGTAAAAATGAACGAAGGGTGTAGATCAAGTCAATCGAATGGCACATTAACAGACTCAGAATGAAGTTCTGCCTAAGGAGGATTGAAGTACATGAGATAAGGAAGAGAATAACTTTGGAACGACCTCGTTCCGAGTTATAACGAATAAGTTATGGAAGCAGGAAGTAAGCGTCTTAGAACAATTAAAGACTTAGAAAAAAATATCAAGAATTAGGGCTTGGCGCCGTGGCGCCAACCATGCCTTGCAATGTGGCGCTGCAGTGCCAGACCGGAGTCCCAGGTACTGCTAACTCGCGCTGCGCGGTGCGAGAGTTAAAGGAAAGAGTGGCGCCGCAGTGCCGGCGTGAAGGAAAAGCTAGAGAAGAGCTTTTAATTACTCAACTCTTGGGGGAACGTAAAGGAAGATAAAGAACATAATGTTCAACTAATGTAGCACTTAATGAAGTGAATTAAACCTGTAGTAAAGATTGAACGGAAAGATTCAACGTACTTAAAAGATGAAGGATATAAACGCGGGTTACGTAACCAATATCTTGGGACCGTAGTCGCGATGAACGAACGTGAGGGATCGCTACGATTGTGATTCCTTGGACGTTGAGAGACGAGGGTAATGAATAATATTTCAATGTTATGTCATGATAATGTGAGCTAAGTATGAAGCGTATAGAAGCTGTGAACGCAACGTTGTTGCGATGGATGCAGGGTCTTAGCATACAACAATCAGTATGGCTTCGACACTAAGAACGAGTAATGAACATGGGGTTCATGTAATGGATAACAAAAGTATTAAATAAGATATGAATTATCGACAAAGCCGTAATGAATGGTAATAAGATTAATGAAAGACGAATATGAGTCAGATAAGAATGCAAATCATCAAAGATGATGAACGTATGAGTAAGACATCTCCGTATGTCATAATGCCGTAAACTGGTAAAGGTAGTTAGTCGCGTAATCTTATATTGCAAGAACGTGAACCCTAAGAAGTAAAGTTAACTAAACCAATGCGTAAATCAAGTATATGACTAATTGGTGTTTATGTTTTCTCCTTATGTGTTATATAGGAATTGGAATGAGCAGTTCAGCGTAAGCTGTAACTAGGCGTAAGGTAAGTTTCCTAACTTCATTCATATTCTAATTGAATGCTAGTTTCTTAAACTTCTCAGATGTTGAACTTAAGAAGTTTGTCTATGTGCATATGTGCGATGTATGTACAAGGTGGTTGTATATATGAGGCCTTGTGCCACAATTGTGACGACCCGAGAATTTAGAAAATTTATTAAAATCTTAAATGATTGATTTAAGGTCACATAATAGGCCTAGACAGAAAATAAGTGTATGCGTTTGATATTTTTAGGAAGGAATTTTGAGAATTCAAAATTTCTTTTGGTAAATTATTCAAGATTATAGTATTATGTGTGCAAAAGTGGTTAAGGGTTAATGGATGACCAGATAAATTACATCTGTGTCAAACCCTAATCGTATATATTAAGAACGTCCACGTTCAGTTATAAAATTATTACGATTTATAAGAAACCCTAGAAATCGGTTATGGAAACCCTAATTTCAGTTCCGGGAATCCGAAACCCTAATTCGGTATTTGAAAACCCTAATCCGAGAAATTATCGGATAAGTATAATGCTTAAGTGCTATTAATTATAATAATAATTAGGGTAAAGGCTGATTAATTAGCAAACCCTAATTTTAGAATTTTTGAACACTAATTGTTCTGTTATGAACCCTAATGTATAGTTATGGAATTAATTGCTAAATTAGCAATATTAATTAGGAAATATTAATCCTAATCAGTTAAAGTCATAATGTGATTAAGGAATTATAATATAATTAGGAATCCCTAATTATAATTTTAAAATCAAGAATTTCTATTTTTTAAAATCTAATTAGAAAATCTTAGAATTTTAATCGCAAAATCGTTAGGGTTAAACCCTAAAATGCTAAACCCTAAACCCTAAAGGTTATGGCCAATGTCTAAAATTCCCTTCATGATAGAAATGAGAAGTCTAAAATGCCCTTGTGCATTATTAAAAGAAGAATTAAATTATTGGTGTGGAAATTACTAAAATACCCTTTTGTCCCATTTAGTGTATTATTATAAATTATTGCCATCAATTATTCCACACAAGCCAGCCATCTAGAAGTTACATATGTTACTATAGCATTACCAGCCCTTGAATCACGTAATTCCAACTTTGGATCAATTATTTTCAAGATTAAAAGAGAGAGAAAGGCTACTTTAATTCTCCTTTTCACCAAGCCATCCTCTCTCTAGAAATCCGAAAATTTGGAGTGAGAGAGAGAGAGATAAGATGAACTATGATCAAGAATCAGCAAGCCAAGATCAGCAACAAAGGATCAAAATCAAAAATCAAAGCAAAAAGGTATTAAAAATCCTAAATTTTGAAATCCTTTGATTCTATATTAATTGTTGGAATTGATTGTTTAAAGTTGTGTAATAGGGAGTCTATTAATGTTTTAAGTTGTTAAATTCAGGACCCATAACATCAAAGTGCTCAAAATTAAAGTTTTTCAACATTTGGAAAACTTGAAAAATCTCGTCTGACAGCAAATGTCAGACCCCATAGATCCGTGTGTATTAAGTGTTTTTGATGTTTAAAGCTTGTAACATGTAGCCTGGTATGTGGTATTTAAGATAAAAAAAAGAATCAAGGCCATATCAATTGTAGATCAAACGTTACAAGCAGCCAAACATGGTTGACCAAAACTGCCAAATCGCGAACCCAGAAATTCAAGAACAGATTGTCCGTGTCCAACTTTGACCGGCCAGATCTTGTTCATGCTATGATGTTTTAGTGTTATGAAGCTTTGAAGTTGTAGTCCTTCATGTTGGCTACACACTGCAATTGATAGATCACATAAAAATTACACGATCATCAAGTTATAGAGGTCCAAAGTAGGCACCTCGAACTGTTCTTCGTGAAGAGCAGCTCTGACAGCTACTTTGATGGCCAATATCTCCCAGATCTGATGTTTTTTTAGCCATGATGTTTATTGGATCTTGTAGTCTGGTATTTCGTCTATAAGATCTGACCAAGAACATTGCCAGAAACCTAAAGAGCAAAAAGTTATTCATGGTCAAAGTAGCTACCAGCGTCTATCAGAAATTGCTTGGCTTGAAACTCAAGAACACCTATAGCGACAGTTTCGTCGCTATAGGGCCCCTTTAGCGACGCTTATTTTCGGAAAATGCAGAAAATAATTAAATAAATAGAAAAAAATGATTTTTAATTATTAAAAATACATATTAAATTCTGAAAAATTATTTTAAATTCTGAAAAATTGTTTTTAACTATTTTGAGTATATTTCGAAAATATTTAATATTTTTGGAATATAAACGGTATTTATTTATTTAATTATAATATTAAATAAATTATTTAAAAATAGTTTTAATTCATGAAAAATCATGAAAAATTATATTATGATATTAGGAAATATTTGAAGTTATTTTTGATAACTTTTAATATTTTGTGATGAAATTCATTAATTAATCAATATTAATGATAATTAGTTTATTTAGTAAATATATTAAATAAATTATGAAAGAATGGAATTAATGCTTTAAAAATCATATAAAAATGATGTAAGTGTTAGAAAAATATTTTAAGTTATAAAATATAACTTTCGATATTTTGGCATGAAAATATTAATATTTTATTATTAATATCAGTTATTGGATAATAAATTTAAGTGTTTAAAAATCATATAAATATGATTTTAAGTTATTAAAAATACTTTGTGATATTATAATTATATTATAATATTATGTTATAATTTTCATTAATATTTAGCAATAAATAAATATTAGTGATAAAGGAATTATATGGTATTTAATTCATTAAATACAATATTAATGATCGGAAAATTTAGATAAATGATATTAATTATCTGAAAATTATTTCGAGCTTATGAAAATTATTTAGACTGATAATATGATTGTTTAAGATAATTATTAAGTGTCAGACAGAGTTTAATTGAACTTAGACTCGATAATTGTTCGACTAGACCGTCGGGATGATAGAATTTTGTCGATTTCAAGTCAGACCGAAATAATTTGACCTGATGCTAAGTTTTATGTGCTGTATAGACTGACAGGGTTATGTGTTATGTGTTTAGGTTATTCTATAACAGTATTATACTGTGATGATATTATTCTAATATTGGAGATCTATATTATTAATATTAGGTCCCAGACGAAGCTTATTATATTGCGTCATAGTAATCAACGGATCAGGCAAGTTTTCAAGTTTCTTTTTACTTAAACTCTTCTAAGAGTAGTTTCAGTCAGATATGTTTATGAATTGTACTCTATACATATTGCATGTATTCATCAGGTATGAAAGGCTGATCACCTTTATTACCATTCAGTTCAGACATAATTATTCTTGTTCAATACTTATTCAGTCAAAGTTTTGTTCATGCTAATTCATAAATACATTATGAAGGATGGCCAGCTTATTATTCAGACTCTTTCAATCATGATATATCTTTACATTATTTTAAAACTTGCTGGGTAATCTTCATGCTCACCCTTGCTATATCATGATAAAACATTGCAGATAAGGCGAATACGGCCAGATACAGGAAAAGGATAATGCCAAGTTCAGCTTGGGATAGAATGTGCAGCTAGAGTGTAATGGTATAGTTTGTAATAGTATAGTTTATGATTTGTGAATTAGTTAAGGTTACTCGATTTTGGGGAATAGTGTGTAAAGTTTAATATATAAATAATTTATGTTTATATCTTTCGCAACAGTTGTAGAATGATTATACCAGATCAGCGGCCATCTAGGACCAGGATTTGGGGCTGTCACAGTTGGTATCAAAGCTGTTGGTTATGAAGCTTAGGTAGCAATACCTGAGACCAATAACCGCAGTGATTAGGATAAGTACTAACTCACGTAGAGTTAGTTGAAGAATCTCGCAGGGTCAAAAAAAAAAGTTAGGTTTAAGTATGGTACCATTGTACTCGATATTAGTTGATGTATGGTATCTGGGCTAAACGATTCCTTCATAGAGCAGAGGTATATACGAACTAGCAACTCGGAACCTAGTTTGTTGGTTGTTTGTGGGAAACCACTCAGCGTACCATACTGAAAACTGTTAGAGACTTGATGTGTACCAAGTATAGGAAGTGGATAGATATAGAGTCTAAAAGATTACAAGTGTAAGGATAAGAGATCGTAAAACAAAACGATCACAGAATAGCAATGAATCGTAATATATACAATGAGATCACTCCATGATCTGATAAGGTTATGGTACGAAGAAAGATCAAGAGAATGATGAAAAGTTTACAGCAAGATTGCTGTGTATGAATTGTACTATAAATTGGTACAGATTCAGAAGAGAATTATGAATACGAATTAAATTCGTATGGAGAAGGGGTAAGTGTTAGGTGGGGATTCAATTGAGGACTCATGTCGGCAGCTGAGTTGTATGATTCTTCGTATGGGAGCTGAATTGTACTTGGTGTAAAAACCACTTAGTTTCTGGCACTGATAATCATTGAAATGTTTATGTCGCGCTATTTGTTATATGTACATTAAGAGGATGACTCCATTCTCAGGTATATAATAGATAGATAGGTCATAGGTAGAGGATATAAGGATTAAGTACGAGGTCTTAAAACTCATACTTATGTGACATTCTTGACTCACAGTTATATGAAGTGTTATGAACCCCGCAGCGAATGGATGTCAAAGGTCTGACTGGGGTAGTTCTAAAGCTCATCTGATTGTGGCAATTTATGAACTCATAAGTGTGGTTTGACGAACTGGGTATAGTTATGTGTGAATGAAGAATTGAGGATTATAGGAACAGATAGATTGTTAAGCAAATGATTATTAGTAAAGGTGTTAGGTTTTCCTAAACTCCTAGCTATGCTAAACTTCGAAATTTTGACATCAAGCTAAATGCGCACTATGTGCTTTTAAAAATGTAGACTCGTAGTCATTTTTAAAACGATTTAAAGTACAGTCTATGCTACTTATTTCGGCTAGACGCAAATGATTTGAAATATCAAAATATATTTTTATTTATCACTTATGTACTATGTAACCTGGTGTAGAGATGATAAGAATGTGATGGAGTTGTAAATACAGGAATATTTAGTGCGAATTTGATCTAAAATCGTTATTCCACTATTGTATGATGTGTTATGACGAAGTCATACAATGACAGCATCCTCAAATGGACTGGTAATACAGTACGGCATCATGACGTCATTCTTGAAAAATGTTTTCAAAAATTTTAATTTGCCAACGGTGTTTAGCTACGCCTAAATAATTCGATTGAATTGAATTATTGATATGAGTCTATGCTATTCGATTCAACTAGGCTAATGTTTATGAAGACTCTAAGTGCTCATTGAAAGAAAATTTCCCGAACCAAATTGTTTTGGTGCGGAATCCAATAAGACTGAGGTAGAATTTTTGTGCCTTCGGCAGTGACGGGAAAACAGAAAAAAGTAGTACTCGACCATTACAGGGCATAGCGGGCTAATTACCCTTTTGTATCCGTAAGTAATGATGGTTTGCGGATAAATTTTCATAAAAACCTTTGCGAAAATGACAGACAAATAGTCAATATGACCCCTCAGCATAATTTGAAAACTTATACTCTTGTGAATGGTATGTTGGGTAGCATGTGATATGTGTGAATGGTGTAAGCAGTATGGTGTGAGGTGTAAGATGAATTTCGGGGACGAAATTCTTAGAAGAAGGGGTGAATGTGACGACCCGAGAATTTAGAAAATTTATTAAAATCTTAAATGATTGATTTAAGGTCACATAATAGGCCTAGACAGAAAATAAGTGTATGCGTTTGATATTTTTAGGAAGGAATTTTGAGAATTCAAAATTTCTTTTGGTAAATTATTCAGGATTATAGTATTATGTGTGCAAAAGTGGTTAAGGGTTAATGGATGACCAGATAAATTACATCTGTGTCAAACCCTAATCGTATATATTAAGAGCGTCCACGTTCAGTTATAAAATTATTACGATTTATAAGAAACCCTAGAAATCGGTTATGAAAACCCTAATTTCAGTTCCGGGAATCTGAAACCCTAATTCGGTATTTGAAAACCCTAATCCGAGAAATTATCGGATAAGTATAATGCTTAAGTGCTATTAATTATAATAATAATTAGGGTAAAGGCTGATTAATTAGCAAACCCTAATTTTAGAATTTTTGAACACTAATTGTTCTGTTATGAACCCTAATGTATAGTTATGGAATTAATTGCTAAATTAGCAATATTAATTAGGAAATATTAATCCTAATCAGTTAAAGTCATAATGTGATTAAGGAATTATAATATAATTAGGAATCCCTAATTATAATTTTAAAATCAAGAATTTCTATTTTTTAAAATCTAATTAGAAAATCTTAGAATTTTAATCGCAAAATCGTTAGGGTTAAACCCTAAAATGCTAAACCCTAAACCCTAAAGGTTATGGCCAATGTCTAAAATTCCCTTCATGATAGAAATGAGAAGTCTAAAATGCCCTTGTGCATTATTAAAAGAAGAATTAAATTATTGGTGTGGAAATTACTAAAATACCCTTTTGTCCCATTTAGTGTATTATTATAAATTATTGCCATCAATTATTCCACACAAGCCAGCCATCTAGAAGTTACATATGTTACTATAGCATTACCAGCCCTTGAATCACGTAATTCCAACTTTGGATCAATTATTTTCAAGATTAAAAGAGAGAGAAAGGCTACTTTAATTCTCCTTTTCACCAAGCCATCCTCTCTCTAGAAATCCGAAAATTTGGAGTGAGAGAGAGAGAGATAAGATGAACTATGATCAAGAATCAGCAAGCCAAGATCAGCAACAAAGGATCAAAATCAAAAATCAAAGCAAAAAGGTATTAAAAATCCTAAATTTTGAAATCCTTTGATTCTATATTAATTGTTGGAATTGATTGTTTAAAGTTGTGTAATAGGGAGTCTATTAATGTTTTAAGTTGTTAAATTCAGGACCCATAACATCAAAGTGCTCAAAATTAAAGTTTTTCAACATTTGAAAAACTTGAAAAATCTCGTCTGACAGCAAATGTCAGACCCCATAGATCCGTGTGTATTAAGTGTTTTTGATGTTTAAAGCTTGTAACATGTAGCCTGGTATGTGGTATTTAAGATAAAAAAAAGAATCAAGGCCATATCAATTGTAGATCAAACTTTACAAGTAGCCAAACATGGTTGACCAAAACTGCCAAATCGCGAACCCAGAAATTCAAGAACAGATTGTCCGTGTCCAACTTTGACCGGCCAGATCTTGTTCATGCTATGATGTTTTAGTGTTATGAAGCTTTGAAGTTGTAGTCCTACATGTTGGCTACACACTGCAATTGATAGATCACATAAAAATTACACGATCATCAAGTTATAGAGGTCCAAAGTAGGCACCTCGAACTGTTCTTCGTGAAGAGCAGCTCTGACAGCTACTTTGATGGCCAATATCTCCCAGATCTGATGTTTTTTTAGCCATGATGTTTATTGGATCTTGTAGTCTGGTATTTCGTCTATAAGATCTGACCAAGAACATTGCCAGAAACCTAAAGAGCAAAAAGTTATTCATGGTCAAAGTAGCTACCAGCGTCTATCAGAAATTGCTTGGCTTGAAACTCAAGAACACCTATAGCGACAGTTTCGTCGCTATAGGGCCCCTTTAGCGACGCTTATTTTCGGAAAATGCAGAAAATAATTAAATAAATAGAAAAAAATGATTTTTAATTATTAAAAATACATATTAAATTCTGAAAAATTGTTTTTAACTATTTTGAGTATATTTCGAAAATATTTAATATTTTTGGAATATAAACGGTATTTATTTATTTAATTATAATATTAAATAAATTATTTAAAAATAGTTTTAATTCATGAAAAATCATGAAAAATTATATTATGATATTAGAAAATATTTGAAGTTATTTTTGATAACTTTTAATATTTTGTGATGAAATTCATTAATTAATCAATATTAATGATAATTAGTTTATTTAGTAAATATATTAAATAAATTATGAAAGAATGGAATTAATGCTTTAAAAATCATATAAAAATGATGTAAGTGTTAGAAAAATATTTTAAGTTATAAAATATAACTTTTGATATTTTGGCTTGAAAATATTAATATTTTATTATTAATATCAGTTATTGGATAATAAATTTAAGTGTTTAAAAATCATATAAATATGATTTTAAGTTATTAAAAATACTTTGTGATATTATAATTATATTATAATATTATGTTATAATTTTCATTAATATTTAGCAATAAATAAATATTAGTGATAAAGGAATTATATGGTATTTAATTCATTAAATACAATATTAATGATCGGAAAATTTAGATAAATGATATTAATTATCTGAAAATTATTTCGAGCTTATGAAAATTATTTAGACCGATAATGTGATTGTTTAAGATAATTATTAAGTGTCAGACAGAGTTTAATTGAACTTAGACTCGATAATTGTTCGACTAGACCGTCGGGATGATAGAATTTTGTCGATTTCAAGTCAGACCGAAATAATTTGACCTGATGCTAAGTTTTATGTGCTGTATAGACTGACAGGGTTATGTGTTATGTGTTTAGGTTATTCTATAACAGTATTATACTGTGATGATATTATTCTAATATTGGAGATCTATATTATTAATATTAGGTCCCAGACGAAGCTTATTATATTGCGTCATAGTAATCAACGGATCAGGCAAGTTTTCAAGTTTCTTTTTACTTAAACTCTTCTAAGAGTAGTTTCAGTCAGATATGCTTATGAATTGTACTCTATACATATTGCATGTATTCATCAGGTATGAAAGGCTGATCACCTTTATTACCATTCAGTTCAGACATAATTATTCTTGTTCAATACTTATTCAGTCAAAGTTTTGTTCATGCTAATTCATAAATACATTATGAAGGATGGCCAGCTTATTATTCAGACTCTTTCAATCATGATATATCTTTACATTATTTTAAAACTTGCTGGGTAATCTTCATGCTCACCCTTGCTATATCATGATAAAACATTGCAGATAAGGCGAATACGGCCAGATACAGGAAAAGGATAATGCCAAGTTCAGCTTGGGATAGAATGTGCAGCTAGAGTGTAATGGTATAGTTTGTAATAGTATAGTTTATGATTTGTGAATTAGTTAAGGTTACTCGATTTTGGGGAATAGTGTGTAAAGTTTAATATATAAATAATTTATGTTTATATCTTTCGCAACAGTTGTAGAATGATTATACCAGATCAGCGGCCATCTAGGACCAGGATTTGGGGCTGTCACAGTTGGTATCAAAGCTGTTGGTTATGAAGCTTAGGTAGCAATACCTGAGACCAATAACCGCAGTGATTAGGATAAGTACTAACTCACGTAGAGTTAGTTGAAGAATCTCGCAGGGTCAAAAAAAAAGTTAGGTTTAAGTATGGTACCATTGTACTCGATATTAGTTGATGTATGGTATCTGGGCTAAACGATTCCTTCATAGAGCAGAGGTATATACGAACTAGCAACTCGGAACCTAGTTTGTTGGTTGTTTGTGGGAAACCACTCAGCGTACCATACTGAAAACTGTTAGAGACTTGATGTGTACCAAGTATAGGAAGTGGATAGATATAGAGTCTAAAAGATTACAAGTGTAAGGATAAGAGATCGTAAAACAAAACGATCACAGAATAGCAATGAATCGTAATATATACAATGAGATCACTCCATGATCTGATAAGGTTATGGTACGAAGAAAGATCAAGAGAATGATGAAAAGTTTACAGCAAGATTGCTGTGTATGAATTGTACTATAAATTGGTACAGATTCAGAAGAGAATTATGAATACGAATTAAATTCGTATAGAGAAGGGGTAAGTGTTAGGTGGGGATTCAATTGAGGACTCATGTCGGCAGCTGAGTTGTATGATTCTTCGTATGGGAGCTGAATTGTACTTGGTGTAAAAACCACTTAGTTTCTGGCACTGATAATCATTGAAATGTTTATGTCGCGCTATTTGTTATATGTACATTAAGAGGATGACTCCATTCTCAGGTATATAATAGATAGATAGGTCATAGGTAGAGGATATAAGGATTAAGTACGAGGTCTTAAAACTCATACTTATGTGACATTCTTGACTCACAGTTATATGAAGTGTTATGAACCCCGCAGCGAATGGATGTCAAAGGTCTGACTGGGGTAGTTCTAAAGCTCATCTGATTGTGGCAATTTATGAACTCATAAGTGTGGTTTGACGAACTGGGTATAGTTATGTGTGAATGAAGAATTGAGGATTATAGGAACAGATAGATTGTTAAGCAAATGATTATTAGTAAAGGTGTTAGGTTTTCCTAAACTCCTAGCTATGCTAAACTTCGAAATTTTGACATCAAGCTAAATGCGCACTATGTGCTTTTAAAAATGTAGACTCGTAGTCATTTTTAAAACGATTTAAAGTACAGTCTATGCTACTTATTTCGGCTAGACGCAAATGATTTGAAATATCAAAATATATTTTTATTTATCACTTATGTACTATGTAACCTGGTGTAGAGATGATAAGAATGTGATGGAGTTGTAAATACAGGAATATTTAGTGCGAATTTGATCTAAAATCGTTATTCCACTATTGTATGATGTGTTATGACGAAGTCATACAATGACAGCATCCTCAAATGGACTGGTAATACAGTACGGCATCATGACGTCATTCTTGAAAAATGTTTTCAAAAATTTTAATTTGCCAACGGTGTTTAGCTACGCCTAAATAATTCGATTGAATTGAATTATTGATATGAGTCTATGCTATTCGATTCAACTAGGCTAATGTTTATGAAGACTCTAAGTGCTCATTGAAAGAAAATTTCCCGAACCAAATTGTTTTGGTGCGGAATCCAATAAGACTGAGGTAGAATTTTTGTGCCTTCGGCAGTGACGGGAAAACAGAAAAAAGTAGTACTCGACCATTACAGGGCATAGCGGGCTAATTACCCTTTTGTATCCGTAAGTAATGATGGTTTGCGGATAAATTTTCATAAAAACCTTTGCGAAAATGACAGACAAATAGTCAATATGACCCCTCAGCATAATTTGAAAACTTATACTCTTGTGAATGGTATGTTGGGTAGCATGTGATATGTGTGAATGGTGTAAGCAGTATGGTGTGAGGTGTAAGATGAATTTCGGGGACGAAATTCTTAGAAGAAGGGGTGAATGTGACGACCCGAGAATTTAGAAAATTTATTAAAATCTTAAATGATTGATTTAAGGTCACATAATAGGCCTAGACAGAAAATAAGTGTATGCGTTTGATATTTTTAGGAAGGAATTTTGAGAATTCAAAATTTCTTTTGGTAAATTATTCAGGATTATAGTATTATGTGTGCAAAAGTGGTTAAGGGTTAATGGATGACCAGATAAATTACATCTGTGTCAAACCCTAATCGTATATATTAAGAACGTCCACGTTCAGTTATAAAATTATTACGATTTATAAGAAACCCTAGAAATCGGTTATGAAAACCCTAATTTCAGTTCCGGGAATCTGAAACCCTAATTCGGTATTTGAAAACCCTAATCCGAGAAATTATCGGATAAGTATAATGCTTAAGTGCTATTAATTATAATAATAATTAGGGTAAAGGCTGATTAATTAGCAAACCCTAATTTTAGAATTTTTGAACACTAATTGTTCTGTTATGAACCCTAATGTATAGTTATGGAATTAATTGCTAAATTAGCAATATTAATTAGGAAATATTAATCCTAATCAGTTAAAGTCATAATGTGATTAAGGAATTATAATATAATTAGGAATCCCTAATTATAATTTTAAAATCAAGATTTTCTATTTTTTAAAATCTAATTAGAAAATCTTAGAATTTTAATCTCAAAATCGTTAGGGTTAAACCCTAAAATGTTAAACCTTAAACCCTAAAGGTTATGGCCAATGTCTAAAATTCCCTTCATGATAGAAATGAGAAGTCTAAAATGCCCTTGTGCATTATTAAAGGAAGAATTAAATTATTGGTGTGAAAATTACTAAAATACCCTTTTGTCCCATTTAGTGTATTATTGTGAATTATTGCCACCAATTATTCCACACAAGCCAGCCATCTAGAAGTTACATATGTTACTATGGCATTACCAGCCCTTGAATCACTTAATTCCAACTTTGGATCAATTATTTTCAAGA
Organism: Panax notoginseng; assembly: GCA_016801055.1. Classification (NCBI taxonomy): domain Eukaryota; kingdom Viridiplantae; phylum Streptophyta; class Magnoliopsida; order Apiales; family Araliaceae; genus Panax; species Panax notoginseng. The sequence goes on from CM029019.1 coordinate 136,123,149, forward strand.
TTAAAAGAGAGAGAAAGGCTACTTTAATTCTCCTTTTCACCAAGCCATCCTCTCTCTAGAAATTCGAAAATTTGGAGTGAGAGAGAGAGATAAGATGAACTATGATCAAGAATCAGGAAGCCAAGATCAGCAACAAAGGATCAAAATCAAAAATCAAAGCAAAAAGGTATTAAAAATCCTAAATTTTGAAATCCTTTGATTCTATGTTAATTGTTGGAATTGATTGTTTAAAGTTGTGTAATAGGGAGTCTATTAATGTTTTAAGTTGTTAAATTCAGGACCCATAACATCAAAGTGCTCAAAATTAAAGTTTTTCAACATTTGGAAAACTTGAAAAATCTCGTCTGACAGCAAATGTCAGACCCCATAGATCTGTGTGTATTATGTGTTTTTGATGTTTAAAGCTTGTAACATGTAGCCTGGTATGTGGTATTTAATATAAAAAAAAAGAATCAAGGCCAGATCAATTGTAGATCAAACGTTACAAGCAGTCAAACATGGTTGACCAAAACTGCCAAATCGCGAACCCAGAAATTCAAGAACAGATTGTCCGTGTCCAACTTTGACCGACCAGATCTTGTTCATGCTATGATTTTTTAGTGTTATAAAGCTTTGAAGTTGTAGTCCTACATGTTAGCTACACACTGCAATTGATAGATCACATAAAAATTACACGATCATCAAGTTATAGAGGTCCAAAGTAGGCACCTCGAACTGTTCTTCGTGAAGAGCAGCTCTGACAGCTACTTTGATGGCCAATATTCCCAGATCTGATATTTTTTAGCCATGATGTTTATTGGATCTTGTAGTCTGGTATTTCGTCTATAAGATCTGACCAAGAACATTGCCAGAAACCTAAAGAGCAAAAAGTTATTCATGGTCAAAGTAGCTACCAGCGTCTGTCAGAAATTGCTTGGCTTGAAGCTCAAGAACACCTATAGCGACAGTTTCGTCGCTAGCGATGCTTATTTTCGGAAAATGCAGAAAATAATTATATAAATAGAAAAAAATGATTTTTAATTATTAAAAATACATATTAAATTCTGAAATATTATTTAAAATTCTGAAAAATTGTTTTTAACTATTTTGAGTATATTTCGAAAATATTTAATATTTTTGGAATATAAACGGTATTTATTTATTTAATTATAATATTAAATAAATTATTTAAAAATAGTTTTAACTCATGAAAAATCATGAAAAATTATATTATGATATTAGGAAATATTTGAAGTTATTTTTGATAACTTTTAATATTTTGTAATGAAATTCATTAATTAATCAATATTAATGATAATTAGTTTATTTAGTAAATATATTAAATAAATTATGAAAAAATAGAATTAATGCTTTAAAAATCATATAAAAATGATGTAAGTGTTAGAAAAATATTTCAAGTTATAAAATATAACTTTTGATATTTTGGCATAAAAATATTAATATTTTATTATTAATATCAGTTATTAGATAATGAATTTAAGTGTTTAAAAATCATATAAATATGATTTTAAGTTATTAAAAATACTTTGTGATATTATAATTATATTATAATATTATGTTATAATTTTCATTAATATTTAGCAATAAATAAATATTAGTTATAAAGGAATTATATGGTATTTAATTCATTAAATACAATATTAATGATCGGAAAATTTAGATAAATGATATTAATTATCTGAAAATTATTTCGAGCTTATGAAAAGTATTTAGACTGATAATATAATTGTTTAAGATAATTGTTAAGTGTCAGACAGAGTTTAATTGAACTTAGACTCGATAATTGTTCGACTAGACCGTCGGGATGATAGAATTTTGTCGATTTCAAGTCAGACCGAAATAATTTGACCTGATGCTAAGTTTTATGTGTTGTATAGACTGACAGGGTTATGTGTTATGTGTTTAGGTTATTCTATAACAGTATTATACTGTGATAATATTATTCTAATATTGGAGATCTTTATTACTAATATTAGGTCCCAGACGAAGCTTATTATATTGCGTCACAGTAATCAACGGATCAGGCAAGTTTTCAAGTTTCTTTTTACTTAAACTCTTCTAAGAGTAGTTTCAGTCAGATATGCTTATGAATTGTACTCTGTACATATTGCATGTATTCATCAGGTATGAAAGGCTGATCACCTTTATTACCATTCAGTTCAGACATAATTATTCATGTTCAATACTTGTTCAGTCAAAGTTTTGTTCATGCTAATTCACAAATACATTGTGAATGATGGCCAGCTTATTATTCAGACTCTTTCAATCATGATATATCTTTACATTGTTTTAAAACTTGCTGGGCAACCTTCATGCTCACCCTTGCTATATCATGATAAAACATTACAGATAAGGCAAATACGGCCAGATACAGGAAAAGGATAATGCCAAGTTCAGCTTGGGATAGAATGTGCAGCTAGAGTGTAATGGTATAGTTTGTAATAGTATAGTTTATGATTTGTGTATTAGTTAAGGTTACTCAATTTTGGGGAATAGTGTGTAAAGTTTAATGTATAAACAATTTATGTTTATATCTTCTGCAACAGTTGTAGAATGATTGTACCAGATCTGCGACGATCGAGGACCAGGATTTGGGGCTGTCACAACAATTTGAACACTTTGGTGTTTCTATGATATGAACTGTTCTGTGATTGAGCTGTTCAATACAAGTATGTTATGTTTATACATGAACCGTTATTGTTAAGTCTGTGCTAATGATTATAGCCAAATAGGATGTGTATGAAAAAGGTAGAGGAATGAAAGTATTTCAAAGTGAAAATGACAGATATTTTAAGGAGATAGGAATCAGGACTATTCCTATTATTCAAGCTGCTTCATAACTTTTGTTCGGTTATCAAAGTTCTGAAGAAATGTTTAAACTCTTGAAGTTGTTTGTTCAACTGTTATGGCTTGCTGGGCAATTTTATGCTCACACTTGCTTTTAAATGAAAAACATTTTCAGCGAGCGAGGATAGAAGAATTTAAGGATCCCGTAAAGATAAAGCTGACGGTATCCAGATGAAGTGTCATGCAGAATGTGAATGAGCGAGAAGATCAAGTGAAGACTTGTAATGTAAAAAGATGAAACTGAACAATAGACTAGTTTAAGGAACTATTATGTATCCTTGGTGGCGGATAAAAGTCACTCTTGTAAGATGAAATGAATAATATATTATTATTTTTTGTAATGAAAGAGGTTATATGATTTCCCGAACCTGGGATTTAAGAGTGTACATTGTTATATTTCAGTATATAATGATGTATGCTGGATGAATGATGTACTCGTGACGTACGGAATCCGGGTGTGAAGATAGACTGGATTTCGGGGCGTTGCAAGTTGGTATCAGAGCTAATAGGTTATAAACCTTAGGTAGGAGTACCTAAGACTATAATCGTAGAGAGAACGATAAGAAGATCACCACGTGATCATAGTGAATCGTAGTAATAGATAAGCTGTTAAACGATGAATGATTTATAGCTAATGCTATGAATGAATGGTACTATGAAGTAGTACGAGAAGAAAAACTTAGATTGAGTTATGAAGGATAGTATACGAATTAAAGAAAATTCGTATTAAGTAAAGAGAGATTTAGAAGTTGTAAAATTTCAATTGAGGACTCATATCAGTAGCTGAGTTGTATGATTCCTTGTATGGGCGGGGAAATTGTATGTGGTTTTAGAACCACTTAGCTTCTTATGCGATATGGTTGTTAAGTTGAACAATTCTTTGTATGGGCGGAGAATTGTCCTGGGTGTAACAACCGCTTAGCTTTCTATATCGGTCAGTAGCTGAGTTGACCAATTTTCTGTATGGGCATGGAATTGTGTTTGGTTCTACAATCACTTAGCTTCTGGTTGTGATAATCATTGGAATAGTATGTCGCGCTATCAAGATGTATATGATGAGAAGGTGAATCTTTTCTCATGTATATACTTGATATGTAGAGAATGATAAGGTAGGTGCGAGTTCCTGAAACTCATACTTATGGTAAGTTCGTGACTCATAATTATATGGTATTTTTTCGAATGTCTCAGAGAATGGATGCCTATGGTCTTACTGGATAGTTCTTAAACTCATATTATTGTGAAAAGTTCCTGAACTCATAATGTGTGGTAAGTTGATGGGGTTGTACTAAGGTATAGGAATGTTTAGGCTGAAAGTAAGTATTTTCAGTAGACTTAGCAATGAAGGTGATAGAGAAGATTAAGTATTGTCGCAGTAAGACAATGAAGGAAGATGGAGAATAGGATATTCCAAGTCATCTAGCTATGTTAGATTTTTAAGTTTATTGAATTCGTGATGATCTGTATATTTTGAAAATTAAAGAATTGGTTCAACTTTTGGAACCAACAGATTTTAATAGAGCTATTCTTGGTATGTCTATGCTAATTGCTTCGGCTAGACAGGAATTGATTTAAAATATCAAAATAAATTTTATATCATCCGTGCATTTGATGCAAGGATGGTAAAAGGATGGAGTTATTAATGCAATTGAACCTGGTGTTGGATGTGATCTTAGGATCAACAACCCGCTATGGTATGATATATAATGACGAAGTCATAAACTGATGAAGTCCTCAACGTACTGTAAAAAGTATGGTATCATGATGTCATAAAACGTTTTGATGTATTGCGAAAAGAATTTAAAGAAGTAGTCAATATCAACTGAGTTGACTAGACGAATGTTTCATGTTGATGTCCAATTTATTGGTATGGTCTAAGCTACTTAATTCGGCTAGACAAATGGTATGTCATCGAGCTTTCTTTGAGAACTTGTGCCAAACCAAATTGTTTTGGTGCGGAATCTAATGATCAAGTCTGAGGAGAACATGAAAGAGGCAGTTTACTTTCTTGGTGATTGTAAACTGACCGTTAAAGAAGGGATTACGGTGAAATGCTGTTTAACCTAGTAAGAGTTCATGGTCGATTTGACCCCTCAACAAAAGTATGAAATGTTTTAAAGGAAATTTTATATTCCTCGTTATTCCTTCTACTTCATGATTCTTGATAGGTTATGGGGGTTAGGATTGATAGAAAGATAAGAACTCCGTTGAAGGTATTTTGGGAAGAAGGGTAAGCTAAAATTTCGAGGATGAAATTCTGTGAAGAAGGGGTGAATGTGATGACCCGGGTAAGGGTGTGGTTTTAAGAAATTCCGAGGACTGAATTTTTATATGGGGGGAAGAGTGTGACGACCCGGAAATTCGGGTTATCCAAAATTTAAGTTTAAAGAATTAGTTATTAATAAAATGAATTTTTATTAATACTGTTATATGATATGTATTTATTAATCGTTCTATAACCTAGGATGATTATAAGTCTGGAGGATTCTGGCTACGAGCTAGATTGAACAAATAGGAATTTTGAAGACGAAAATAAAATTTTTCTGGGAACAAAATATTTTTTGGGGAAAAAACCGAAATCGGCACTATTCATCCGTTTCTGCTCGGAGATTTATTTTGAAATTCTGAGAAGTTCTTGATTACGTAAAATGTTTAGACGTGATGGAATATTCAATAATATTTCAGTTATGGCAAAAATTAAGTTTTTGCCTGTGGACTCAAAACCTAAGAGTTAGGAAAAGTGAGTTCCGAGAATTTAATGATTTCGTATAATAATTAGGGTAATTATGCGTAAGGAATACGAGTGTAATACTAGTTATTATACGAGTATAGTACGAAGATTATTACGACGTATAATACGAATATTGTACGAACTATATACGAAGAGAATACGAGAATGAGATGCGTAGAATACGATTTAGTCTTAAAGGCTAAGTAAGGGATAAGTTAAGTAATAGCTAAGTAAACTTAATAATAAAGTAAAGTGCTTATGCTTAAGGGCTAAGTAAACTTAATGAGTAAGTAAACTTAAGTGTTAAGAAGACTTAATGGTTAAGAAGACTTGAGGGCTAAGAAGACTTAATGGCTAAGTAAACTTGGTGGCTAAGTAAGTGTGGAGGCTAAGTAAACTTAGGGCTTAAGTAATGAATAGTAAGGAGGTTAAGGGGGGGCGAAATGACTAAACTACACCTAACTTTGGTTTTCTATAAATAGGAAGCTCATTTCATTGTTTTTGATTTTTGAAAATCCTATAACATTCACAGAGAGAGAGTGTGGTCGGATGGGAAGGAGAAGGAGGAGGAAGAGCTTGCTTATGTGTAAACTTTGTCCGACGGAAGAAGATTAAAGAAGAACGGTAATCCAAACCCTAGTATCTTCTAATATTTTCTTTAAGTTTAATATGTTTAAAATATAACTTAATGAGAATGAGAAGTAAAAGATGTTAGCAATGATTTCATATGGTTGAAATCATAAGAAAATAAAGAAATGGGAATTAGAAGTTTAGTTTGTAAATTTCTTAATGAAGTATAAGATTCGTGAGGATTTTGAGTGATCCGAATGAATATTATGAATGAGTAGGTGAAATAAGTAAGGATGGTGTTCTAGAACATCAAATTCCAATAAAAAGTGAAATCGTAATCCAAAATATCGATTAAAATGAAGAACGAACGAAGAACACGAAGAACGCGAAGAACACGAAGAACGTTGTTGATGGACAAATTTAAAACTATCGTAGTTTAATTGTTGTTGATAGACAAGTTTAAAACCATCGCGTATGAGTTAGATGCTTATTGTTTGGTTAGTAACGGTAGAAACGTTCATGATGAACGGATTAAAATGTAGCTATAACGAAGTTATGGCAAAATTTTTGTAAAAGACAAACGAGAGTTAGAAATTTAGTAAATAAACTCGAACATGTAGGGTTTCATAAGGAAGTAAGATAACATAGAAAACGTGAGTCGTAGACTCAAGAACGAACGAGTTCCGAGTTCGGATGACCGAATTACGGACGAACGAGCGAAGAACATTAAAAGAGTAAAAATGAACGAAGGGTGAAGATCAAGCCAATCGAATGGCATGTTAACAGACTTAGAACGAAGTTATGTCTGAGGGGGATTGAAGTACATGAGATAAGGAAGAGAATGGCTTTGGAACGACCTCGTTCCGAGTTATAACGAATAAGTTATGGAAGCAGGAAGTAAGCGTCTCAGAACAATTAAAGACTTAGAAAAAAAATTCAAGAATTAGGGTTTGGCGTCATGGCGCCAAGCATGCCCTACAATGTGGCACTGCAGCGCCAGACCGGAGTACCAGGTACTGCTAACTCGCGCCACGGCGCGAGAGTTAAAGGAGAGAGTGGCGCCGCAGCGCCAGTGTGAAGGAAAAGCTAGAGAAGAGCTTTTAATTGCTCAACTCTTGGGGGAACGTAAGGGAAGATAAATGTAAGACCCCAACTTTTATAAATAAAGTTGAATTTTCTATAAATATCATTTTTGAATATTATGGAGTTAATTTGATATAATATTATAGTTGTGGGTAATACTTATAAATTTTGTAAAGTACGCAAGTTGTTATATAATATTCGATTTGTCGGGAAATATTCGTTTTAACAGGGAATATTCGTACAACGGCACAATCATTGGTGGACCCCACAACGGAATTATTGTCGGATTGAGAAAACGACAAAAATATTTTATTAAAAATAACGGCGGAAGTTTTACCATTGATACTGTTGAACTACTCGGTAGTAAAAGTACAGTAATACGTGTGGTTACATAGTAGCACACGGTATTGATTATTAATGCTTATGTGAGAAGTCACTCAGTTTGATTCAATTATTGCCAGTTAATAATATGAATTATTTAGTGATAATGACGTTTTGTTTTATTCGTATTATTAACGTAATAAAACAGAAACATCTTTTTATATAAAACAGAATACTTTATTAAAGTTATTCTATTAATAGAATATATTATATTTTATTTAAAATATTTTTCTTTAAATATGGACCGTCAGATTAAAGTAATCAATCTGGATCGTTCATGGATTAGTTACGATGCATTCTATTTTTCTATAAATAGTAGCTCATTCCTTCATTATTTCTTACGAATTCACTAAACTCTAGAGAGAGAAACTATAGAGAGAAACTATAAAGAGAGAGAAGAAGAGTATTCTGCTACTTAACTACTTTCTTATTTCAGCTCTTCTTTAAAACGGTAAGGGGTGTTATTCTTTCTTATTCATGAAGAGAACTATTGTTATTCCATTTTATATTATTCTGTTGGAAAAACTTGTATACGCGGTCTACCCTATACTTGGTGACATTCTTCTATTATTCTGTTGGAACATCATGTCTGTGTGTTTTACACCGGACCTGGTTCCATTTTTATTATTATTCTGTTAGAACATCATGTCTGTGTGTTTTACACCGGACCTGGTTCCGTCTTTATTATTATTCTGTTGGAACATCTTGTCTGTGTGTTTTACACCAGACCTGGTTCAGTCTTTATTATTGTTCCGTTGGAATATCCTGTCTGTGCGTTTTACGCCAGACCCGGTTCCATTATTTATTATTCTGTGGGAATAACCTGTCTGTGCGGTCTATCGCATGCATGGTGATTTCTTTTGTTATTTCATTCTTTATTATACTCAGTTGGTTAAGTTTTGACTTCTATACTCCATGAAATTTATGGAATATCCTTGATAATTGTGTTTCATCCAGTATCTTTTCATGAAAATATTCTTCTAAGCATTCTTGAATTTTACTCCACAAAGAAGTATCATGTTGATAATTTGGACGTTGTTAATTCTTGGATAAATTAATTCTTGAACTTGTTTTATTGAATTCTTATATCATTGTCATCATCCTCATGTTTATAAAATGTTAAAAGTCATATGTGGCCTGTAGTGCATAGATGGGCTTGGTATGATTATGACCAGGGATTATTCAGTATAATCATGACCGTAATGTTACAAATGATGTGGTAAAAGTCCTCATTGGCCCGTAGTGCGTTGATGGACAGTTGTTGGCATGATCATGACCATTAATGAATACACGAATATCCTTGGCCGTAGTGCAGGGGTGATTCGATGATGTGGATTATTTTATTAAGCTGAGTCCCAGCGATCACATTGTTGAAAAAAACCTTTTAAATCATAAAAGATAGTAGAGTTTATTTTCTACTTGACTCTTTTAATGGATTGCTTGTTCCGCAGCAGTTAAACTTGATGTCTATTATATTTTATCAGTTTAACATTGTTGAAGGCTAATGATAATTTATTCTGCATTATCTTAGTCATAATATTTCTTACTGGGCTAGTTGAGCTCACCCTTTCTTTCACTGTTCTCTTCAGGAAATGAGAACGTAGCTGGGGCAAGTCAGGGAACAGAGTGATGGTCCGAATGATAGTATTAGTTAGTAGTCCTCACTATTCTATGTAATGGTGTGTTAATAAATGTAATGAGGACTCCTTTTGAGTATGAATACTCTCTAGAAGATAATATTTGTATTCAAACTCACAGTTTATGTTTTGTCGTATTGTACACGACAGTTGTATTAGTAAGTTGTATTTGTATTCTGTACTATGTATCTGACGACCCAAGATGGGTGATGTATACCTAATTTTGGGGACGTCACAGTTGGTATCAGAGCTTAGGGATATGATCCCTGGCTAAGATGTGAGAATAGAACTAGGAGGGGAGAGACGGGGAATTCCTTCACTAGTATGACCTACGTAAGTTTACTTACATAGTATTTAATTGGTCGGTCATAATATAAGGATAATATATGACATATCAATTAACTTTTATTTTGTGGCAGTATCTGAAAATGGCATCTGAGAATGTTGAGAATAGCAATGGAACACAAGCGACTGTTGATTCACCACATATCAATAATCAGGATAATGTGCATCAGGAAGGTGATAATCCTCATGCAAATAACAACGCTGACCAGATGATGAATGATAGAATGTTCAGAAACTTTATGCAATTCATGCAACAGCAGGCGAGAGCGGCTCCTGTCCAAAATATAAGTGGAAACACTGAAAACTCTCGGACGGTCACCGCTAAACAGTTCAAGGAGCTGGGACCACCAGAGTTTAAGGGAGAGCCAAAACCGCTTATAGCGAAAATATGGATAAAGCAGATTACCAAGATATTTGATGTCTTGGGATGCTCCGAGGAGCAAAAGGTTCCCTTTGCCGCCTTTATGTTGCGAGGAGAGGTAGATTACTGGTGGAAATCGATTAAGCGTACTCAACCTGCCGCACTGAAGATGTATTGGGAGAAGTTCCAAGATCTGTTCAATGACAAATACTTTCCCGAAAGTGTTCGTCACATGAAGGAGGTGGAGTTCATCAAATTGGAGCAGAATAATATGACCGTGTCGCAGTATGAGGCTAAATTTGCTGAGTTGTCCCGGTTTGCGTCCCACTTGGTGGATAATGAAGAGCAAATGACGCGAATGTTTTTGCGAGGTTTGAAACCTGAGATACGTCAACATCTTATTTCCCATAAACTGTGTTTGTATTCAGATGTTGTGAATAGGGCTCAGTTAGTGGAGCGCGATAACGAGTTAACGGAACCAAAAGAGAGTAGTCGGCAAAATGATAATACCAGTGAAAGCAGTCATCGAAGCGGTGGAGGGAATCAACAGGCCAGAAATGGTAACCACTTCGGTGGTAATCAGGGCCAAAACAATAAGAATAGTCATTTCAAGAAGAGGAGATTCAACAATGATGGAAAGAAGTCAGCACCAGCACCCGTTGTTAAGGAAGGAGAACGACAACCTATCATATGTTTCAACTGCGGAGGGGAGGGGCACATCAGTCCAAACTGCGTGATGCCGTCTAAAGCATGTTATAATTGTGGAAGAGAAGGTCATTTAGCTCGATTTTGTCGTTTACCAAAAACAAGTTCAGCCAAGATGGAGACACCAAAGGCCGTCCCAGAAAAGTCAAAACCGGTAGTGCAAGGGAGAGCGTTTGTCTTGACCTCCCAGAAAGCAAGGAACCCGAATGAGGTCATCACGGGTAAGCTTATCATAAACTCTAACGAAGTCTATACTTTATTTGATACCGGTTCTACCCATTCTTTTATTTATCCTACTTGCGCTCATCGATTAAATTTGACTCCGGAGAAATTAGACTTTGATTTATCTGTTGAAACTCCATTGGGAGAAACCTTCATTACATCCACGGTTTATAAGTCTTGTTTAGTTTAAGTTGGTACCCACACATTACCTGTCGATCTGATTTCATTAAAAATACTTGCATTTGACGTGATTCTAGGGATTGATTGGTTAACTACTCATCATGCAAAAATTGATTGTTTTCGTAAGGTTGTTAGCTTTCATATTCCTAATCGACCTATTATGCGAATTCAAGCAACCAAACTATTAAAATCAATCGCTGTCATCTCAAGCCATAAAGTTATTCGTTTATTGAAAAACGGATGTCAAGCTTTCTTAGCTCATGTCACGGATCTAAACAAAAATACGTCAGTTTTGAATGATATTTCTATGTTAATAAATTCCCTGACGTATTCCCTGAAGAACTTCCTGGCCTACCCCTAGAGCGTGAAATTGAATTTTGTATCGACCTTGAACCCGGTACAAAACCCATTTCCAAAGCCCCATATCGAATGGCTCCTATTGAACTTCAGGAGTTAAAGATCCAACTGCAGGAATTGTTAGACATTGGCTTTATTCGTCCTAGTACTTCTCCTTGGGGTGCTCATGTGCTATTCGTGAAGAAGAAAGATGGAAGTATGCAACTTTGTATTGATTATCGGGAGTTGAATCATGTCACCATCAAAAACAGGTACCCATTGCCACGTATTGATGACCTGTTTGACCAGTTGCAAGGAGCACAATTCTTTTCAAAGATCGATCTTCGTTCTGGATATCATCAGCTGAAGGTTAGAACTGAGGATATTCCAAAGACGGCTTTTAGAACTCGGTACGGGCATTATGAATTCCTAGTCATGTCCTTTGGATTAACTAATGCTCCTGCTGCCTTCATGGATATGATGAACCGGGTATTCAAGGAATATTTGGATCACTTTGTGATCGTCTTTATTGATGACATCCTTATTTATTCCAAAAGCCGTGAAAATCATGAGCAACACTTGAGGCTGGTACTCCAAAAGCTTCGTGAATACAAGCTTTATGCCAAGTTGAAGAAATGTGAGTTCTGGCTGGAGGAGGTAGCATTCCTTGGGCACGTAGTATCAAGTCGTGGAATATCGGTTGACCCGACAAAGATTGAAACTATTCAAAGCTGGGAGCAACCTAAATCAGTGACCGAAGTACGTAGCTTTCTTGGTTTAGCTGGTTATTATCGGAGATTCGTGGAAGGATTTTCTCGAATCGCTACTCCATTAACTCAGCTGACTCAGAAAGATACAAAGTTCGGTTGGAGCGAAGAATGTGAGCAGAGTTTTCAAGAACTCAAGAGGAGACTCATTTCAGCACCTGTTCTAACAATATCGTCTGGCTCGGAGGGATTTGTCATCTATAGTGATGCTTCGAGCAAAGGGTTGGGATGCGTTCTCATGCAACATGGAAAAGTCATAGCCTATGCATCAAGACAACTCAAGGAATATGAGAGGAATTATCCTACTCATGATCTAGAGTTGGCAGCTGTTGTCTTTGCACTTAAAATTTGGAGGCATTACTTGTATGGGGAGAAGGTGGAGATCTTTACGGATCATAAAAGTCTCAAATATTTCTTCACTCAAAAGGAACTCAACATGCGACAACGACGTTGGCTTGAACTGTTGAAAGATTATGATCATACCATTCAATACCATCCTGGAAAAGCGAACGTCGTAGCTGACGTATTGAGTAGAAGATCATATGCAAGTACGAGTGCAATATTGTCAACACAAAGGCCCATTTTGTGTGACTTGCAAAGGATGGAGATAGAGTTAAAGACTCCACGGACCCATGTGATGATGGTGAATATACGAGTAGACCCAACTTTAATCGATAAAGTTAAAGCTGCTCAAGCTACATACCTGGAGCTGATGCGTATGAGGAAGAAAGTGCAAGAAGGTGCTATGCCGAAAGCAAGAATCGATGAAGAAGGAATACTTCGAGTCAACTCCAGACTTTGTGTTCCTAACAACCCTGATTTAAAGTATGAAATCATGATGGAGGTGCACAACACACCGTTTGCAATCCATCCTGGAAGTACCAAAATGTATCATGATCTTCGTCATACATTTTGGTGGAGCAATATGAAGAGAGAGATAGCGTTGTTTATCTCAAGGTGTCTAACTTGTCAACGAGTCAAAGCGGAGCATCAAGTACCAAAAGGTCCATTGCGACCACTTGAAATTCTAGAATAGAAGTGGGAGCACATTACCATAGATTTTGTTACCGGTCTTCCTAAGGTTTCTCAAGGTATAGATGCGATTTGGGTCATTGTTGATAGATTGACCAAGTCTGTTCATTTCTTACCGATACGAGAAACTTATACACTTGAACGTGTTGCTCGTATGTACATAAATGAGATTGTAAGACTGCATGGTATGCCAGTATCCATAGTTTCTGATCGAGACCTAAGATTCACTTCACGATTTTGGGTTAGTTTACAAAAAGCTATGGGCACAGATTTACGATTTAGTTCGGCATATCTTCCTCAGACGGACGGACAATCAAAGAGGACTATTCAAACTCTAGAAGATTTATTAAGACTCTGTGTCTTTGACTTCAAGGGAAGTTGGGACAAGTTCTTACCATTGGTGGAGTTTTCCTACAACAACAGTTATCAAGCAAGTATTGGCATGGCTCCATTCGAAGCATTGTATGGAAGAAAATGTCGTTCTCCAGTATGCTGGGATGAGGTGGGCGAAGCAACGTTGTTGGGACCGGAGTTGGTACGTATGACTACAGAAAAGATTCAAACGATCCGACAACGTATAAAAACCTCACAAGATCGACAAAAGAGTTATGCTGATCTTCATCGAAAGGACGTGGAATTTGATGTAGGAGATCATGTGTTCTTACGTGTTGCTCCATGGAAAGGTGTTACGAGATTTGGAAAGAGAGGAAAGCTAAATCCTCGATTCATCGGTCCATTTTTAATCCTCGATCGAGTAGGAACTGTGGCTTATAGACTCGCTTTACCGCCAAGTATGTCTCGTGTTCATAATGTTTTTCACATATCCATGTTACGCAAATATGTGGAAGACCCGAACCACATTATTGAGTTAGAACCGGACGAAATAGCGGAGGATTTGACGTATGAAGAAGTTCCTGTTCAAATCTTGGATAAGAAGGAACATATTCTACGCTCCAAGGTTATACCTCAAGTCAAAGTTTTGTGGAGAAACCACGATGTTGAGGAAATGACTTGGGAGTTAGAATTTGAAATGAAATCAAGGTATCCTTACCTCTTCGACATACCAGGTATGTACCCTAATTTCGAGGGCGAAATTTCATAAGAAGGGGAGGTTGTAAGACCCCAACTTTTATAAATAAAGATGAATTTTCTATAAATATCATTTTTGAATATTATGGAGTTAATTTGATATAATGTTATAGTTGTGGGTAATACTTATAAATTTTGCAAAGTACGCAAGTTGTTATATAATATTCGATTGGTCGGGGAATATTCGTACAACGGCACAATTATTCGTGGACCCCACAACGAAATTATTATCGGATTGAGAAAACGACAAAAATATTTTATTAAAAATAACGACGGAAGTTTTACCATTGATACTGTTGAACTACTCGGTAGTAAAAGTACAGTAATACGTGTGGTTACATAGTAGCACACGGTATTGATTATTAATGCTTATGTGAGAAGTCACTCAGTTTGATTCAATTATTGTCAGTTAATAATATGAATTATTTAGCGATAATGACATTTTGTTTTATTCGTATTATTAACGTAATAAAACAGAAACATCTTTTTATATAAAATAAAATACTTTATTAAAGTTATTCTATAAATAGAATATATTATATTTTATTTAAAAGATTTTTCTTTAAATATGGACCGTCATATTAAAGTAATCAATCTGGACCGTTCATGGATTAGTTACTATGCATTATATTTTTCTATAAATAGCAGCTCATTCCTTCATTATTTCTTACGAATTCACTGAACTCTAGAGAGAGAAACTATAGAGAGAGAGAAGAAGAGTATTCTGCTACTTAACTACTTCCTTATTTCTGCTCTTCTTTAAAATGGTAAGGGGTGTTATTCTTTCTTATTCATGAAGAGAACTGTTGTTATTCCATTTCTTATTATTCTGTTGGAATAACTTGTATACGCGGTCTACCCTGTACTTGGTGACATTCTTCTATTATTCTGTTGGAACATCCTGTCTGTGTGTTTTACACCGGACCTGGTTTCGTTTTTATTATTATTCTGTTGGAACATCATATCTGTGTGTTTTACACCGGACCTGGTTCCGTCTTTATTATTATTCTGTTGGAACATCCTGTCTGTGTGTTTTACACCGGACCTGGTTTCGTCTTTATTATTATTCTGTTGGAATATCCTGTCTATACGTTTTACGCCGGACCTGGTTCCATTATTTATTATTCTATGGGAATAACATGTATGTGCGGTCTATCGCATGCATGGTGATTTCTTTTGTTATTCAATTCTTTATTATACTCAGTTGGTTAAGTTTTGACTTCTATACTCCATGAAATTTGTAGAATATCCTTGATAATTGCGTTTCATCCAGTATCTTTTCATGAAAATATTCTTCTAAGCATTCTTGAATTTTACTCCACAAAGAAGTATCATGTTGATAATTTGGACGTTGTTAATTCTTGGATAAATTAATTCTTGAACTTGTTTTATTGAATTCTTATATCATTGTCATCATCCTCATGTTTATAAAATGTTAAAAGTCATATGTGGCCTGTAGTGCATAGATGGGCTTGGTATGATTATGACCAGGGATTATTCAGTATAATCATGACCGTAATGTTACAAATGATGTGGTAAAAGTCCTCATTGGCCCGTAGTGCGTTGATGGACAGTTGTTGGCATGATCATGACCATTAATGAATACACGAATATCCTTGGCCGTAGTGCAGGGGTGATTCGATGATGTGGATTATTTTATTAAGCTGAGTCCCAGCGATCACATTGTTGAAAAAAACCTTTTAAATCATAAAAGATAGTAGAGTTTATTTTCTACTTGACTCTTTTAATGGATTGCTTGTTCCGCAGCAGTTAAACTTGATGTCTATTATATTTTATCAGTTTAACATTGTTGAAGGCTAATGATAATTTATTCTGCATTATCTTAGTCATAATATTTCTTACTGGGCTAGTTGAGCTCACCCTTTCTTTCACTGTTCTCTTCAGGAAATGAGAACGTAGCTGGGGCAAGTCGGGGAACAGAGTGATGGTCCGAATAATAGTATTAGTTAGTAGTCCTCACTATTCTATGTAATGGTGTGTTAATAAATGTAATCAGGACTCCTTTTGAGTATGAATACTCTCTAGAAGATAATATTTGTATTCAAACTCACAGTTTATGTTTTGTCGTATTGTACACGACAGTTGTATTAGTAAGTTGTATTTGTATTCTGTACTATGTATCTGACGACCCAAGATGGGTGATGTATACCTAATTTTGGGGGCGTCACAATAAAGAACATAATGTTCAACTAATGTAGCACTTAATCAAGTGAATTAAACCTATAGTAAAGATTAAACGGAAAGATTCAACGTACTTAAAAGACGAAGGATATAAACGCGGGTTACGTAACCAAAATCCGGGGACCGTAGTTGTGATGAATGAACATGAGTGATTGCTATGATTGTGATTCGTTAGACGTTGAGAGACGAGGGTAATGAATAACATTTCGATGTTATGTCATGATAATGTGAGCTTAGTATGAAGTGTATAGACGCTGTGAACGTAACGTTGTTGCAATGGACGCTGGGTCTTAGCATACAACAATCAGTATGGCTTCGACACTAAGAACGAGTAATGAACATGGGGTTCATGTAATAGATAACGAAAGTATTAAATAAGATATGAATTATCGATAAAGCCGTAATGAACGGTAATAAGATTAATAAAAGACGAATATGAGTCAGATAAGAATGCAAATCATCAAAGAAGATGAACGTATGAGTAATACATCTCCGTACGTCATAAAGCCGTAAACTGGTAAAGGTAGTTAGTCGCGTAGTCTTATATTGCAAGAACGTGAACCCTAAGAAGTAAAGTTAACTAAACCAATGTGTAAATCAAGTATATGACTAATTGGTGTTTATGTTTTCTCCTTATGTGTTATATAGGAATTGGAATGAGAAGTTCAGCGTAAGCTGTAGCTGGGCGTAAGGCAAGTTTCCTAACTTCATTCATATTCTAATTGAATGCTAGTTTCTTAAACTTCTCAGATGTTGAACTTGAGAAGTCTTGTCTATGTGCATATGTGCGATGTATGTACAAGGTGGTAGTATGTATAAGGCCTTGTGCCACAATTTGAACACTTCGGTGTTTCTATGATATGAAGTGTTCTGTGATTGAGCTGTTTAATATAAGTATGTTCTGTTTATACATGAACCGTTATTGTTAAGTCTGTGCTAATGATTATAGCCAGATAGGATGTGTAAGAAAAAGTATTTCAAAGTGAAAATGACAGATGCTTTAAGATAATAGGAATCAGGACTATTCCTATTATTCAAACTGCTTCATAACCTTTGTTCGGTTATCGAAGTTCTGAAGAAATGTTTAAACTCTTGAAGTTGTTTGTTCAACTGTTATGACTTGCTGGGCAATTGAATGCTCACACTTGCTTTTAAATGAAAAACATTTCCAGCGAACGAGGTTAGAAGAACTTAAGGATCCCGTAAAGATCAAGCTGACGGTGTCCAGATGAAGTGTCATACAGAATGTGAATGAGCGAGAAGATCAAGTGAAGACTTGTAATGTTGAAAGATGAAACTGAATGATAGACTAGTTTAAGGAAATATTATGTATCCTTGGTGGCGGATAAAAGTCACTCTTGTAAGATGAAATGAATAATGTATTATTATTATTTGTAATGAAAGAGGTTATAAGGTTTCCCGAACCTGGGATTTCAGAGTGTACATTGTTATATTTCATTATATAATGATGTATGCTGGATGAATGATGTACTCGTGACGTACGGAATCGGGTGTGAAGATAGACCAGATTTCGGGGCGTTACACCCTCGACTCTACGAGTATCCAAAACGTGAGCCAAATAACCTATACAACCCTTCCTAAGCAACTTCTTTGCTGGCATCATCGTTAGACAATAAGATTGTCTCGACAATTTACTACCGTGAAATACCACCTTTGACTTATTCAGAGTCTTCAGGTGTATGCACTTTTTCTTATAGTCAATGACCGCTTCGTGACTTGATAACCAATCCATCCCAAGGATTACATAAAACTCACCCAGACGAATCGGTATCAAATCCACGTTAAGCTTATACCCTCTCAAATTAGCACAACAATTCCTGTTAATATAGTTTATAGGGATAATTTCTTTGTTCGCTACTTCTACATTCATTGGGTGTTCTAATTGTTCATGATGTAAATTTAATCTTTGAGCAAATTCATCAGATACAAAAAAACATGAAGCTCCCGAATCGAATAACACATAGACATTTATATCGTTGATCGGAATTATACCTGACACCGCCTCCCTGGATGCCATGGCATCTTGTACTGTTTTGTTGAAGGTCCTCGTTGTTGGCTTGTTTGGCTGGGTTGGTCCTCCACTGGTTGCCCTAGTGTTATTGCCCCTATTGCCGCTTCCGTCATCCGTGCTTTTCTTCCTTAGACAGTCCTTGATCTGATGTCCTGCTTCTCCACAATTGAAACAACCTCCTTTCTTCGCCTTAGGACAATTGGGTGAGATATTCCCTTCTTGTCCACAGGTATAACAGACCATTTTTCCTTTCATGAACTCTCTTGAGTGACCTTTTCCATAATTCCCACATACCTGCTTCTTCTGTTGCACTCCTTGCTGAATCTCCAAATTATTGCCACCGCTGCTCCACTTACGTTTCTTGTTATTGCTACCACCACTGCTAACATTCTGGCATTCTAGTTTCCACCTTCTACTCTCTTCTTGTTCTTCTCCCGATTGTACTTTGAGACCGCTTCACCCCCATCTTCAGCTATGAGAGCTTTCTCCAACAAAGTTCAAAATGGTGTAATTTGTAAAACCGCTACCTTGCTATGATCCACGGCTTTAACCCATTTTCGAATTTTCTTGCTTTCCTCACCTCAGTGTCCACCTAATGTGGAGCGAACCTGGGCAATTCATTGAATTTTGCAGCGTACTTTGACATTGACATATTCTTCTGTTTCAGCTCCAAAAACTTGATCTCCATTCGAGCCTGTGTACTTTCAGGGAAGTAGTTCTCGAAAAACAACGTCTTGCATGCTTCCCACGTCACGACTACAGTTTCGGCTTTACTCTAGTTGGCTTCCCACCATAAGTTAGCCTCACCTTTCATTAAGTAGGTAGCAAAAATTGTCTTCTGCTCCTCTGTTACTCTAGCAATAACGAAGGCCTTTTCAATCTCTTTTATCCATGTCTAAGCTTCTATTGGGTCTGCTATTCCCTTAAACTCTAGCGGTCCTATTGCCTTGAAGTTTTTAAAATTGGCTAGTTGGTTTCCCATCTGATTTCTTGTAGGTTGTGTTTGATTCCGCATACCTTCTGCCATCATGTTAATAAAGTCTTGCATTGGGTTTGGTTGACCTCCATCTACATTATTAACCGACTCTTCGATCTCTTGGTTCTGTAGTACTCATCTGGACGGTATTATCTAGTTAAACAAAATTCTAACACGTTACTCGGATGTTATTATCATATTAGTATTTAGCATGTAATGCAATACTACATTCTAACAATCACATTATCATCATGTGAAAGTTTTAGATTACCAAACTTTGGAATTTACTTCCCCGATTAGTGGGTTCAGTTTACTAAAATACCGATTCAGTTTACTGAATTTACATAACATTAAATAGACAATTTACTATTTAAATTCTCAAACACATATCATAATAATGCATTTATATTCATATACCAACTTTCATGTCTTACATCCCTCATAATCGATATACTACTATAAACGCTACCATCCCATTTCGAAACACAAAAGGTGGAATTACTAAGGTCATACCTTCCTACCTACATAAAAAGGAAATACAATCTATCCACTTACTACCTCACACATGCCGAGGTTTACATCATCAAAAAAACTGATAAATAAAAGTAGTACTAGTGCATCTATATACATAATATTTGGCCTATTTCACAGCCACACTGGTGGCTTGTCTGAGCCACATGCACTGACACCTCAGGAAAAGTCTCATCCATCACTCGGCGTCGGACAGCCCTGCTCAACTCGCCGATCTCCACACGAGGCCTAACACTCAGTCCCTTCTAGCTCTAGTAGGCTGCATCAAGTGC
Organism: Panax notoginseng; assembly: GCA_016801055.1. Taxonomy (NCBI): domain Eukaryota; kingdom Viridiplantae; phylum Streptophyta; class Magnoliopsida; order Apiales; family Araliaceae; genus Panax; species Panax notoginseng. Next base: position 136,143,445 of record CM029019.1, read on the forward strand.
CAGCCCCAGTGTCACTATCCTGGTATCATTCGCCAGTAGCACACCTTCCAACTGGTCAACCCTCGTAGCTGCATTATACCATGCTTCATCCATCATGGTCCTCTCTAACCTTTCCATCTCAAGCTCAGCAATCAAGGCCTGATGATGCACCCTCAGCATCCCAAGTTGTAACTCTAACTCATCCAACTTTCCCTTTTGTTCGGCTACATCCATATGGGCTTGGTAAGCCGCATCCTTATATTGACCTTTTATGTACTGGACCGTGTGATTTTCAACCTCTAGTTCTGCCACTCTGCCTTCTAATTGGTTGATTCTCCTCAACAAATCCCCTATCAGAGGACCCTGAGGGGCTTCTTCCGTGACTTAGCGCTCAATGGGCTCTTGCTCCACTGAGTGACTGCCCTGGTGTTCTTCAGACATCCTACAAACACCACAAATAAAACCAACATTATTACCACAATAAAATATATTCATTGGTAAAATGAAATGATATTTTATTAGGTACAACCAATACTCGATGGATTTCCTCAATCCATCACCTAACGAACTCTATATGAGTTTTCTACTAAGGTTGTAACATATGTTTCGCGTTCCTAATGTTTATAACCTACAGCTTTGATACCAACCTGTGACACCGCCAAATCCAGGTTTTCTCACCTCAAATTCGATGCTCACGATCCTTAACAACATACAGACTTTCTACAAATACTGAAAAATAAACATACATGGTTCATCATAATAATAAAGTCTTACACATGATCCCAAGGTTCACTGACCTTAACTTAAACATACTCTTAATACTATAAAGAGTTTACATAACCAAATAACAGTTAAAATAAACTAGTACATAAGTTTCTTCAATCACCTACTCTTGAACATTCCCTTTTCCTTTGTCCCCTTTAGACAATTCTACCTTAACTGAAATAAATGTCATGATATAGCAAGGGTAAGCAACTAAATTACTTAGCAAGTTTAAATATAAGGGAGATATATCATGATTGGAAAGAAGTTTCGCTTTTAATGTTCAACAACAATATAAAATTGTGAAGGAACATGAATTAATAGTCAACAGTTGAATATTCGAATAATTGAATAACAGATACTGAGTGGTTTGAAATAACCATGAACATTTGCCAAGATTCTCAGCATTTAAACTGGACCTTTTAATAAGTTTTGGTAATCAAGGGGATCAGCCTTTCATTCCCCGTGATTTATGCATAAACACTTAATCATCCAGCATTGATATCATGCTTTAATCAAATTCGTCCTTTTCTTAGTCAAGAGTTCTTATTATATCAATTTAATCAGATCAACTTTTAAAATACATTTGATTTGACAAATATAAAAATGCTTGATCTAGTAGATACAATTAGCATAGATCTATCTCATAAACAGTTCATGAATGAAGAACTTTAATCTAATTCGCAGTTCAATAATAATAAAATAGGGATTCGATTGCACAAAGTACGAATATCAATATTCAGTATAGATGTGAATAAACAACAATAATTATTCAACAATAATAACTCGAGTTTGAGTTGGGGAACTTGCATTGTTTATAGGCTACTACTACACAATTAAATTCTATCCGCTAGACAGTTTAATTATCTTCCTTTGAGAGACCTATAGTTAATCTTTCAATTAGTCATAGCATAACATTACATTATATAATCACATATATATTACATATTACATTTAGTTCTTAGAAATATTATCATGCCTCAATAGTATTACTATTAAATAACAGCTACCTTTAATTCACTTAATATTATTAATCTTAATAATATTTAATTCACCCCTTAATATTAATAGTCCACTAATTACACTTTTATTCACTTACTAATATTATTAACATCTTAATAATATTTTAATACTTTACTAATACTATTCCTCTTAATAATATTTTAATCATGCATGAATACTATTACTTTAATAATACATTACTTATGCTTTAATATCATTAATCAATTAATAATAATATATTCATTTACTAATATTATTAACCTTTTAAAAATATTTTATTCATTTACTAATATTATTAAGCATTTAATAATATTTTATTCCTTTACTAATGTTATTACATTTTTAATAACATTTTATTTAATTTTGAAAATTATTATTTACTTAATAATACTTTAATATTATTAATATTTTAATAATATTTTAATCTAACGTTAATATTTTAATCTAATATTATAATTTTAATCTAATAAGATTAGCCATTTAATAATACTTTAATTATTTATTAATGCTTAAATCAAATATTATTAACCATTCAATAATATTTCAATAAAGCTTTAATCTTAATATTTTTATTTACTTAAAAATATCATATTCTAATACTATGAATATCATAATAACATTTTAATAATTTATTAGGTCAATAAACAATTTATTATAATTGTTCACCCTTTATTAAATAATAATTCTTATTATAAATCACCAAAATACCCTCAAATAGTCAGAATATTATATACTAAGAGTATTCAAGCATTAAAATCATATTTTCCTTATTTATGAAATCATTTAACTATTTATTTCCTTTTAATCATAACTTCATCATTTTTAGGAAAAATACCAAACTAATTCCAAAAATTCTTCTTTTCTGTATTAAAACAGTGTATGACCCAATAATCATTCCCAAAGTTTTCTAAAATTTTAGAATGTGTTTTACTATTTTTAAAGTACTGAAAACCTCCGAATCTTGTTACATTTTTCATAAATCGAGTTTTGCTCAGTAAATTTTGAAACTTTTAGAGTACAATCTCATAATATATATGAACATACTGTAAACGTTTCAGATTTTTCTAGTGTACACACAGTGAGGAATCTGAGTACAAATATTTAGGAGTCCTTTACGGTAAAAGCCATTACACACAAACTACACATCAAAACGTGTCCGTTCTTTTTCCTACATGTAGATAACTTCTTAAGGTACCTCTGTGATTTTTCCAAGATTTTTAAAAGACTTGGAACTATCCGAGGGACAGTAGCTTTTTTTAGGGTTTTAGGGCTTTAATGCTCTATGTGGACTGTTTTGGGGAAAACATCCCTCATGGATTCAATACCTACTAGATTTGTGTTCTACCACTTGGGTTTACTGGAAAACTCATGTATCAAGAACCCCCCCCCCCCCCTCTTCGAAGGATCACAAATCCAAGTTGTAAAACTTGAGTTACACAAAATTTAGTGGAAGAAAAACTAGGGTTTCACCCTTAGGAGAACATATGCTCATTTTCTTCCTCTAAATCTCTATTCTAATACACAAGATACTAAGTCCTACACATGAGACATGTAGGACAAGGGTACTTTGAGTATTATACCATAACCCCCGTACATTTTGAGGTAAAACCAAAATAGAAGAAGAAGAAAAAGCATGGAAGAGAACCTCACCTAGTTTTCTTTGCTATCCTTCTAGTTCTTCCAAAGTAGGTTATGAATTTAGAATGCATGAACCAAATCTCACTCCCTTTCTTGCACTCCTAAATTTGGGCCTCCCTTTTGTTTTTCTCTCTTTGGTTTTCTTTTGCAAGCTTAGAAGGAATGAGGAGAAGAAATGAAATGGAAAATGAAATAAAAGGATACTTGCAAGAATATATATACACTTAGTGTATCTAGCTATTATCCCCCACATCTTTCTTTCCCATTAGACAATACCCATTATCTTGTTCTTAAGTATGCTTAGTGAGATTTCCCACCAATGAGGTGTAGACAACATTGTACTTTGTGTAAGAAATTAAGAAAAGTAAGGTGAATAGCTATTTAAGGAAAGTGGGTTAGCAACTCAATTTGCCTCATATGGACACAAGGGGGGCCAACTCTATGATATCTAAATCTTCATTTTGCTTTTATTTTTAATGCCCAAATTTGATTAATCAAATGTTTAAAATACCCTTAATCAAGTGGGGTTTGCATTTTATTCCTTTTGGGCTTCTCATTTAATTGTTTTGGACTATGTAATAAACATAGTTTAACACTTCTAATTTATATATATTACCCTAATTATTTATTTAGGGTTTCTATTCCTAATCTTATGAAATTTAATTAATATACATGTAACTTTAACTCATAACCTAATTAGGTTTAAAATAATTATTCAATTGGAGATAATAAAATTAATCTCTTAAGTTAGTATAATTATTAAATACTAACAATTTTTCAATACCAAAACCCTTAGGTTATTTAATTATCCAACCAAATGTATAATTAGGTTATGAAGCCTTCCTTTTTAATGAAATCTATATATATATATATATATATATATATATATATATATATAGCCATACACCACATCACATATGTTATCACATATTTAATCACTATAGAGCACAAAGTTTTAAATATCAATAATGTACATACATATAAAGTGACTAGAAATTCCTGGTTATTACAATGATTGTGACATTCTATATCACTCAGGCAAAGAAAATGTGGTGGCTGACGCCTTGAGTAGGAAGGGTCAGGAGAAGTTGATGATGTTAAAAGCTCAAGAAGAGTTGATAAAAACAATAATGAGAATGGAATTAGAGGTAAAATTTTCCACGGAGTCGGATGAGAAATTGTTTGTGATGGATATTTGAACTATTTTGGACAGAGTAAAGGAGGCACAAGTCAAAGATGAGTCAAAAATGAGAAGTGCGAGATGATAGAATTTTTGATGGTGAGGAAATCAAGTATAAGCTCGATAATGAGGGAATGATTAGATTTGAAGGAAGAATTTGGGTTCCGGTAGTGCCTAAACTTAAAGAAGAAATTTTATAAGAGTCCTATTGTTCGAGGTACTTGATGAGTGGTTTTCATACCTATGAATTAGATGCCTTTTCGAGCTTAAACGGTTGTTAATCCATATGTTTTAGTATTGTTTTATGAGTTTGTGTTGTATTTATGTGTAGGTTCATCATGTTTTGGCTAAGGAAAGGTTTAAGTGGAAAGGTAGCAGAAATGGCAGGAAAAGGCAGCAAGATCACTAAAGCAATACCCCATCGGGGCGGGGGTCCACGTCAGCAGCAAGTGTGATACCCGCCGGGGCGGGGGTTACTAAGAAGGAAAAACTAGTTGGGGTGGGGGTGCGCGGCCAAGTTAGAGGTCTTCTGATGTGATTCTACTTCTGGTTTTATGGAGCATTTAGACTTTGTGCCCGATTGGGACAAGAAAGGGAGCATATTCAGTTATAGAAACATTGAGATGAATAATTTCAATTAATCATTCAACAACAACAACTAACAAACCCTAGATTTTGAGAGATTTTGGAGGAATTGAAGCAAGGAGCTAGGAGCACGAAGATTTTAGATTGAATTGAAGAAAAGGGTGGTTCTATTTAATATTTTTATTCCTCAATTTCAGTTTTTGTAATCAGGATGTTTGATTCTTTGTTCTTTTCAGTAGTTAATTCCTTAGCCATGAACTAAATTTACTTATTAAGCCTATGATGGATCATATTGCCTAATGAGGATTACCATGCTTTAATTTTAATTCAATGATGCTAATTTCAGTTCATCTATTATGATTTGTGCATAATCTATGAGTTGCTTGATCACCAATTCTTTGTGAACTTATATGAATTCAAGAGATAAAATATGGGTTTAGACTTAGTCATAATAGCATGTGATTGTGATTTCTACGTTTGATGGGACTCATAATTTATGTTTAGGATAGAGATATACCTATGCATCTCATGTAATCTTATGAGAACTTGGGATTAAACCTTCTTTAATTGTAATTCACATAGAGATATATTGAATTAGTTAATTAGGGTATTTTGCTTAATTCTATCATCTGTATATTTAAGTTGATATAGGTATAGTGCATCGAGAGATGGTTATATCTACTTTCATGTTCTCGATTAACGAACTAGAATAGTTAATTTGAATTAAAGAGAAGTGTGATAATTTGAGTAAAGCATAAAGTGAAATTGTAGGCTTAATTCTCCAATATCTAATTAAAATTTTTGGTATTTAGTTGATTTTATTTTATTTAGTAGTCTTTCATTAATTTCAACATTAAATCATTAGTTTAATAAAATTGAGATAATACAAAGTTGGTAATTGTTAAGATAAAATTAATAGTTGTCTATGTGGGAACGATACTTTACTTATCACTATATTACTTTTTGATCCGTATACTTACGTGTCGTGCTTACTTAGATTACACCCAACAGTACTCGATACGTGTAAGAACCCGAATTTTTAGAAAATATTAAAAATAAGAATTTAGTAGATAAAATTCTGAAAGCATGAGATGGGTTTGAACTAGAATATTTATGTGATACGAGGTATGTAGTATTGTGTTACGTAGGATAAGATGAGCTATGTAATAAGTGATGTTGCGTTTAATGGATATATATCATTATTATATATTTGTTATAAATTGTAGAGATGAATTAGTAAAGAAGATGGGTAGAAATTTATCTATTGATATTAAATAATTTTGTGAAATTATTTTATCATAGCAAGTTGGTGACATTAAATATCTTTGATAATCACCAATTTCTTGAGTATTTGTACGAGTAAGTATCAAGTCTAAGGCAGTGCAACCGTACTCTTTAATGGTGGATGTATAGGAGCTGGGCTAAACGATTCCTTCAGAGAGCGGAGGTATATACGAATTAGTAACCGCTCTAACTCACTGTGAAAACAGTGTAGACGAGACGAAAACTAATTTGTTGGTTGTTTGTGGAAACCACTCAATGTACTATATTAAATACTATTAAAGACTCGATGTGTGCTAGGTTTAGACTTGTATGCGTGGACGTTGTTGACGAGAGAAGGAAATCGATATACCTTTTAAGTGCTTAGAGAACTATTGAGTAAATTGATACACGGCGAGAAGTGAGGATTAAAGGAATGTATGTATGTGTTATATTCGAGCTTTGTGTTATTTCCAAGCCTATGACCAGCGCAGCTGCGCCGGTCTGTAGGATCAGTTTTTGGAATTTAAGATTTAAGAAATGGGTATTAAGGACTCATAAGGATAATAAAATCTTAAATGATGATTAAGTTGTCCATAAATGGATTTGAATAAGATTTAATTAATTAACCCGGATTAATTATTGGTTAATTAAGTGATATTGTGGAATATTATATTCTATTAATTAGTGGAGTGCATATTAATTATTGAAAAGAAAATAAATGATTAATATTAATTAATTATTGTGATATTAAAATGTGATAATGGGTTGAAAGTACCCAACTAAATGATATTTAGCCCAATTAAAATATTAATAGTATTACTATGTGTAATATGGAAATTATGGGCAGTGGTATTATATAATACCTATGGCTTAAGAATACGTGAAGTATAACATTTAATTGGGACTAATGATACAAGGTATCAAGTGGTATAATAAAATCATAAGGGATTTTAATACAGAAATAATTAAATATCTGTGTATTCTAGAAATTGGTAAGAGAAATTATGTGTGTACACTGGATAGATAATATTAAATAATGTGGTACTGTGTTTATGTGAGTAGTAAAATATAATGATGGAGATACCCGAACAAGAATACCTAACAGTGTTATTCTAATTGCGTGTATTTAATGTACATAGATTATATAATATGAGTACATAAATAATCCCAAATTTTTACTAATATGCTAACAATTGTACCTTAATATTACATTATGGGAATTAAAGAACCAAACCAAGCCTTAGAATAACAAGTTGCTGAAATTTTTTCTCTTGTCCCAATTTGAGTGGCACAAAGGTACATGAACAGTGGTCTATACTCTCACATACGTAACTTAATTCCAAGTAAGAAATCATTGGCTATGGAGATGACTAGTGATGGGTTGTTGAACCACTCTCACTTAACCATTGTTTTCTTCCATTACCCCATGAATTCAACCTTGGTGTAATGAAAATGCTCAGTCCATAGTTCTTCTATAAAATGGAAGCTAAGTTACTAAATTCACGTGGAGGTGTTTTATCTGTTAAAACTCTGAGAATTTGAGTTTGAGTGTTAGTTGTTCAAATAAGAGTCTAGCTATTTCAGAGGGAAGAAACTAAGGAAACTAAGCTCCTTAGAAGGTAAACTCTTGTTTTAGAAACTTAATTTCAAAGTTTACAAATTATGGAAATTCTACTAGATTCTTATAAATTGATTTGGAATTGTGTTATCAAAGTATTAATGAAGTGTGAATACTTGTATAGAACCTCTAAGACTGAGTTTAAGAATGATTATTAAGAAAGAATCAATATTAGTTTCAGACTCTGTAAAACAGAGTATGTTACTGGGTCGGGTCCAGGGATGGCACAGCTGCGCCCAATTTATACTAGGGTGCAGCGCAACTGCGCCGGACCCCAGAACCAGATTCTAGTTTTTGTCGTGATAAGTTGTTGCTAACTTAATTCTATGACTTATATATACATGGAAAATAGGTATGGCATGTAGTACAAAGCATACTTATGAATTATGAAGTGACCAACATGAATTAATAAGAGATTTATAACAAAGACTTTAGGTTTTGGAAACAAACCTTGTGGAAACTTATATTTTACAAGTTCTGAACTTAGTGGTTGATATACATGATTGATTTCAGATGTAAATGAGCATGATATAATGTTTATGGTGTCCTTGTCCATGACTAAACTTGTTAGGTCTTGTGTTAGAAAAGTTTTAAAGAAAAACTTGATATAACGGAACCAAGGTACAAGAATGCTACATGTGGTAGTTTCTGAACTTGAAAAGATGTTAACATGACTTAGTTATATAAGATAAGATCTTTAAAGTTGTCTTGTATGTTTTAAATTGCATGGTTCAAGTTTAAAGTGATTTCAAGGCAACCTTGAACATATTTTTAAAATCTAGTTGCATCATATGAGTATCTAGATTCTAAAAGGTTAAGATGTCATGTTATGTCTATAATATCCCTAGACATAATTCATATGTATTGAACATGATGATAATTAAGCCAAACATGAGTTTTAAGCATGTTTTAAAGTGTTAAACGATATGAATATGTACAAGTATGTATAGTACAGATTATGTGACCTCTTTATGTGAACATAAGGCTAATTAGTACACCTACTGATTTCATGACCCTATTTAACTTTGATTTCGTGAAAATCCTAAACTAAAGTCCCTAACATATAAGGTTGATCTTGAAGTGGTCATACAAGTATGTGAAGACCTCTAGTGTGTATGCATGAGAAGTATAAGAGTTTAAGTGTGTTAAAGTTCGGACTGAAACCAGGAGTACAAAAGCTCAACCTTGGTCTGGTCAGGGGATAGCGCAGCTGCGCCGTCCCTAAGCCTAGACATGGCGCAGCTGCGCCAACCTGCAGTCATGAATAGTTTTTGTTTTGATCTAAAATTCAAAGCATGCTTATATGATTACTTTAACTCGTAATATATGACCAACATGCTATGTAATGTATTAAGAAGCATGCCATGTGATAGAGATGAATGTTAATTATGACTTTCAAATGTTTAAGTCCAAAGGAACATTTTTAGAATATAAAGTAACGATACGTTGTTTGAAATTGTGATCTGATTGGTGCTATGAAAATATAGGATAGGTGATATGGTACGAAGTTACAACTAAGTTAGACATTTATGTGTATGTTTGAACTTACCTATATGAGTTTTAAATGTGTCAAACACGTAGCGAGTCAAGTGTGTGATAGCTATACATGAATGTTGATGTCATGTACGAGTGGTTAAGATATACCTATACATACCTAGCTATTCTAAGAGTATGATGAGAAAGTGAAGTATAGGTTTTACAAACCTAGTTAGGAAATAATATTTGTTCTTATATTAAGAGCGTATGAAATGTATGACTAATGGATATGAATCCATAATTATATAACTGTGTAGGAATACACGAAGTGCAGATAAGCTTTAAGTAGTTAAGTCGTAATTGATAAACTACGAATCAGGCAAGTCTTTCAGTTCCTATTTGATATATGAAATCTATAACTGTTAGTTGAGCTATATTATGCTATGAGAATGTTAATGTATATATATGAAATGCATATGAGATATATATGAAATGTGGAAGTTGATTTAATAATATGCTCGTGGAGTAAATCTCTATGCATGTTATGTGTGAAGTAATATGCGTAGTAAACATTAATTGATTATGAAGGCATGAACTGAATATGCTATTATATGCTATGTGCTGCATAAAAACTGTTAGAATTGCGGGGTTGTCGAGCTCACCCTTGCAAATAACCACTTTTGTAGGTTAAGGACACACGGTAAAGGTTACATGCTACTTGATTGATAAAGTTCAATCACATCAAAGGAGATTGATTTGTTTAATTAAATATATGCTCTTGAACCATGTTTATGTTCTAGAAGATGTGCATGATAGTAGTTTACGATGTGTAATACATGTTAATCTGTTCTATGTAATACATAGAGGAATTCGAATCGAGATGTAAAGATTTATTAAGTAATTCGAATAGAATGAATCATAACATAATTTGATTCAAGGATATGTAATTGATTCAAGTTAAGAAATCAATAAAAGATTTATTTTTCAAAGGAGATTGAAAAAGTTTAAATTATTCCGTATATTTTTATAACATCGAATGTGATGTAAAACAAGAATAGTAAATGACCAAGATTAGAAACTTATAAAAGTTTGAGGTCATTACACAGATCCTGGAAATGGAAAGAATTTATATTCTAAATTGCAATAAGCAAAGTTATATTCATTAAGTTATGAATAAATGATATAATTAGTTTGACGATAGTAGTATCGTGGCGGACCAGATCCATGGTTCAAAGGGACCCGGATTTGGGGGCGTCATAATACATCCTGATAGTACGAAGATGTATCAAGACCTTCGATAATATTTTTGGTGGGCAAATATGATGAAAGAAGTCGCGGAACGTATAAGTAGGTGTTTGACTTGCCAAAAAGTCAAAGTTGAACATCAGAGGTGAAGTGGGTTATTATAACCACTAGAAATTCTAGAATGGATGTGGGAGCATATCACAATGGATTTCGTGGTAGGACTTCCAGTTACGCATAAAGGGTTCGAGGCTATATGGGTTATAGTTGATCAACTGACCAAATCGGCTAATTTCTTGTCGATTAGGGTAAAGTATAATTTATATAAATTAGCTAAACTTTATGTCAAGAAAATTATTTCCAGACATGGAGTGCCAATTTTGATCGTGTCGGATAGGGATCCGTTGTTCACGTCGAATTTTTAGAAGAGCTTGCAAGAGCATTTAGGATCGCAATTGATGTTAAGTATAGTGTATCACCCTCAAACAGATGGATAGAGCGAAAGAACGATACAGACCTTAGAAGATATGTTGAGAGCCTATGTCATGGACTTCAAGAGAAGTTAGGATGAGGTAGGGGAACATCATCTGTTGGGACCAAAAACATTGTTAAGTTAGTACGTACACGACTAGTAATAGAAGTATGCAGATCAGCATCGAAAGAAAAGAGATTTTGAAGTCGGGTCGTACACATTTTTAAAGGTATCATCCTAGAAGGGGAAGATATGCTTTGGAAAGAAAGGAAAGCTAATTCCATAGTTTATCAGACCGTTCGAAGTGTTAAGAATGGTAGGGGAAGAAGCTATGAGGTTTCCTTGCCTCCTGAGTTAGAATATGCGCATAATGTGTTTCATGTGTCAGTTTTATGACCGTATAAACCTGACTACAAGCATGTAATTGAGTATGAACCAATAATGGTTGAAAAAGACTTAACGTATGAAGAGATGCCAGTTTAAATAATTGACAGGAAAAGAATAGGTCTTATGAAGCAAGGTTATACCCTTGGTAAAGATTGTATGGAGGAACCACGATGCCGAAGAAGCAATGTGGGAACTCAAAAATAAGACAAGAAAAGATTACCCCCAGCTTTTTGTATGATATATGTGTTATGTTTTTGATTCCGGGGACGGAATCATTATAAGGGGGAAGAATGTAATGATCGCAACGATCGAGCAATCTTTGTAAATGCAATTATATAAATAAAATGAGATTTTATATTAAATTATTTAATAAAATGAGATTTTATTGAAAATTTGAGTTTTATGTGACTTATGGTTATTATTTGACGGCGCTACGATTTGTGTGCACATATAATACTGTTTAGAGTATAAAAGTGGAAAATAAAAATTTTCACAAAAAGACGAAAATAAAAACATTATTCATAAAATGCTAATAAAATACTAATAAACGTTCTTTTTGAGAATTTCGAAGTTCGTTATAGTGTTTAGTTGAGAAGGGGATATGAAATCTCTAATAAAAGTTTTTCTCGAGAAAAAGTCATAAAACACTATTCACGCAACGCAAAATCGTTTTTTTAAAATTTCGAATGACGACATATCGTTTATTTCGAAAAATGGGGATTGGTGGCGAAATCAGATTTTTGAAAATAGAAAATCAGATTTTCGGCTAACCGAGTGGATTATGAAAAGTATCTGATAAAGTTAGAAAACCTAACTAAATACGAAAAAGTCTAACTAGAATTAGTTTGACCAACTAAGCCATGAATTAAATGGCTTGACTAAGGAATTTTTAAACATGGCTAATTTTGAGCCAAAAGAATAAAACAAAAGCCAAGTTAAGGATTAAATGTCTTGGCTGAATAGGAGTCATAGGAGGAGCCATGAGCAAGCCAAGTATTGTGTGGCTTGGCTAATATGGAAGCCATAGCTCAAGCCTTAGGAATGAATTCTAAGACTTGGAGCTAAAGCATGTGGGATGATATTTATGCCATGTGGCTAAATAAGGTTGTGACAAGGCTAGGCTAGAAGCAATATAAGGGACAAAAAAGGGAGAAGTGGTCGGACATAGAGGGCAAGGGGGAGGAATTGGTGAGTAATGGGCCAAGGTGGCAATTAGCATTTAATTCCATCTTATCTCCACCATCTACCCAAGCTAAGTGCCTTATTTTAGTTGGTTAACCTCACATTAGTTACCCAAACCATACATGAGTTAAGTGGTGGGAGATTTAGATTAAGTCCCCAACACTTAAGCTCTTTATTTTGTTTATCAAATTTGATGCAAAAGAGAGAGATATAAAGTTAAAGAGAAAGAAAAGAAAAACAAAGAGAACTAGAAAGAGGAAGAGGAGGGTCGAACCTAATAAAGAGAAAAGAGAGATTGATTGAATCCTAATCAAAGCTTGAAAAGAATCAAAGAAAGAAAAGCTAATAAGGTAAGATCATCAACCATCCATTTTATCTTTTTCTTTATGTATTCCTTTGATTTATAAAAGGAAGTGAATGTTGGTGGTTGGTTATTTGATAGATCATTGAAGGATCTTGGCGAAATAATGTTTAAGTGTTTTATAATGTTAAAACATCTTAAAATGTTACATGTCAAACAAATCAAATGATTAAAAGATGAAGTCCTAGCATGAGGATGGAAAATAAGACTAATAGTTGACTTTAATAGGACTTTTAAGGTGTGTTCGGTATATGTTGTGATATGATTTCAAAAGATGAAATCATAGATATGTGTGTTGGGGAAATATTCCAAGTGGAATGGAGGAAAAATATGCTATAACAAAGTTATGGCAAAATTTTCTGTAAAAAAGGTGTTAACAAAACCCTAGCTTGATTCTATTTTTGAATCAATTTTACTAGTAGTTAATATTTCCAAAAAATTGTTTATTTTGGGGAGTTGTGTAGTTGTGTAAACGTATGAGATGTAGGCTCAAGAACGAGCTCAATCCGACTTCGGATGAGTGAGTTATGTAAATTTGAAAATTTGACGTTGAAAGCATCATTTAATAAAGAAAATAGTCCCATAAAGGACTTTTGAGCCAATATTTTGGCTTGTTAGAGGATTAGAAATGATAATCCGTCTAGGGGAAGGTTTAAAGAATGTTATGAGCTAGTATATGGCTGAAGAACTGACTCATTTCGATGACGGAGGGTCAAGTTATGATGTTGCGAAGTAGGTACAACACACACGAAAATTTCCTTGTGACTGCTTCAGGGGTCAAGAAGTTTTATACTAAAGAAGACACTTTGCAACGGCAGTTTAAAGTGTCTGGATTAGTATAAAGTCACTTACAGCAAGTTTCATACTAAAGTAGACACTTCACGACAACAGTTTGAAGTGTTTGGATTAGTATAAAGAAGACACTTCGTGTCACTAGTTTGAACTGTATGGATTAGCCGACATTGAGATTAAAGCTAAAACAGGCGGTTTAAACCGTCTACTTTATACCTGTAGCACGAAATAAAGAGTAAAAGATAAGCGTATTGATTAAATCATAAAATGCAAGCAACATGACATAAGGACATTTGGGGGACATTTAACGTCGAGTATAAAGAACGCTAAGGCAAGTATTCTAACTCCATTCAATCTTTAATTGAATGTTGGTTTACAGTATATGGATATATATTATTATGAATAATCCTTACGTATGTTTCGTTTCACACAATGTTTAACGGTTGTGTAAACATTAGACTTATGCAAACTCTTTGTTGGTTGTATAAGTGTTCCGCTCTGCTATAATGCATCAAATATTTAAAGCTTTGCTATAACGCATGAATTTCTCAAGTTTTCAAGTTATAATATGTATGAAATGTTTAAGAAGTATGTCAATGCCATTTGTATAAGCTAGACACATGTTAAAACTTTTCAATGATCTAAATATTATCTTTCGAATTGTCAAAGCATTACAACTGTAATGTTCGTTAAGTCAATTATCATTTCTTATGGCTTTGTGACAAGTAAATGGCATACCTCATGATTACTCTTTATCGTCTAAGTCATGTTGTCTTTAGTATGCTAAGAACGATCATTTTATATTAATATTATGCGTTCATAGCATTAAGTATTTTACATTACCTTATTCATATCTTATAACATCTGGTTTATTCGACTCGGAGCATTATCCAAGTTATAATAATTACCTTGGCTTCTTAACATTATATGTTATTGTCATTAACTTAGTTTTTTCACCGTTCACAGGTTTAATCATTAGTCTTCATTACCTTACGGTCAACCCATACACGGTGTGTAGGTTGAGCACGTTTAACATTCGCGTACGCTTAAGACCCTTACATCAGTTAAAGTATTTAATGTTTATGTTTCATTCTAACATTCTCTATCTGACCCATACTCAGACTTTCATTAATCTTGTTACTGTGACGCCCCAAATTCGGGTTCCCTAACCTCGGGTTTGGTGCTCACGATCCATCATACGTATCACAGCTAACAACCCCAATCATTGATTAATTACATCTTCATACCATTACTAAATACAAATTATAAAAATATCCCAGGTTAACTAACCTTAACATAACTTACATACCCTTAGGTACTCAAAAGGTTTACATAATTAATTTACATAAAGTAACATAATAATTAAAGTTCACAATAACTACTCATGAACTTTTCCTTTGCCTTTGTCTTTCTTTGACCCTTCGGCGACCTCGTCCTTAGCTGAAATATTTTATTTAAGTAAGTGTAAGCAACGAGTTTACTCGGAAAGTTAAAGCATACAATAAAGGATATATATCATGAACAAAAGAGTCTAACTTTTATAGAAATTCAACAATATTCAAATGATTTCGAAGTAGCAGAATAATAAATCATTTTCAATAACAAGAATTTTCTATAACAAGAATTTTCTTGAATTCCATGCTAGATAACATATCAAGGATGAAAGAGTAAAATTCTTTCAAAGATTCAATAATATTCAATTGATTAAAAAGAATTATCAATACTACAATAATATTCAATAAAGTGGGATATTCCCAGATTTCATGCTAAGTGATCACAAATGGATCACGAACTAATAGAGAAATCATTGGTTATTAAAACTAAATTACCTCAAGAATATAAGTTAGTTATAAAAACTAAATTATACTCTTCTGCGAATACATAAAGTGATGAGCTCCATTGTACCCTATATTATGCATAATACTCAAAAATAACGCAAGGGGTCGGATGTCCGACAATAAAGTTCATCTCAGTCTTACATCATGAGTCCTTACCACAAAAATATGGTTTGAATTACTTTTAAAGAAATGTTATGATTTCAACATATAATATCAATATTGATCAACCCGAAATCAATGGCATAAATCTTCCAATAATAAATCAGTTCATAATAAATAAAATGTTTCATGCTTTAACAAATATTAGTCTCGCCAAAATAAATAGCTGAGACATGGCTCGTAAACAGTTCAAATAATAGAACATGAATCAATTGCACTATGTGTGAATAACAATAATCATTGTGGATGTGGAATAATCAACTTTAATTATCCACTAACATGCTTAAAAAAATAACTCGAGTTTGAGTTAGAGAACTTGCCTTGGTCATTGACTACTGCCACACAATTTAATTTAACTTCTTTTATCCTATCCTGATTATTTAATTAGGGTTTCCATTCACTCATTTGCAATTTAAATAATCACTCATGTACATTTAATTTTATAACCCAATTATACTTGCTTTAATTAAGTTATAAAATTAATAATAATATTGAGATAATAAAATTAATCTCTTAGGTTAGTATAAATTTTAAATACTAACATTCTGCCATATTATAACCCTTAGGTTATTTAAGTCACATTCCTAATATATAATATTAGGTTATAAAGCTTTATTCTTAATTCTCTTTATATGCTCAATAAATATATACACATTAAATAATATATATTTATTTAATCACCTACATAATCCACACAAGTCATAACACATTTATCATCATTGATAAATCCTTGTTATATTTAAATACTCACATAATCATTCACTATAAATAATTCATATAAATAATTAATCACTTAAAGATTTTAAATCTTTTTAATTTACCAATCAAGGTTAACATTCAAGCTATGTTAATTTTTAATATAACTTATATTACTCTTTCTTAATCAAATTGATTACGTATTCATCTTAGTTAACTTAAAATAAATTAACTATCATGCTTAATTAACATATTCACTTATATGGTTCAAGTACTTTCTAAATAAAAATTTATTTGTAAAAATTTACACATATAATCATGTAAAATTCTCGGTCCATACAGTTACCATTCATTACGCCTTTTTTGATAATTTGATATCTTACTTATTACATTCGTCAACGTCTAAGTCATACCACCAAGGTATACTTAGAACGTTCATTAGACGTGAATACGATTCACGAGGATCGTTTACGTATTTAGCATTCACATTGTTTATCTTTTAATCATTCATTCAACCTTTACTTAAGGTTCTAATCACTTTCCCTAGCTATTCATTACATGAACATTACGTTCATCATCCTCTCATGATGTCTAAGTCATATTGTTCGCTGTACGCTAAGACCGACTGTTCAACGCAATCACGTTACGTTCACACCGTTTATACGCTTTACACTTAACTCTCATTACGGCTTTATAACATGGAAATGTTATAAATTACCATCTTCATTCAACGTTTAAGGAAGTATAACTATTGCAATCCCAAACGTTCGCTTAACTCGAATACGATTTCTGGATATCGGTTTCGTATTTTACGTTTACAATCTTTGTCTTTTAATCTCTTTAAATCTTTCTATTCAACATTTACTAAAGGTTTAAATCACTTGTTTAAGTGCTACATTACGTGAACTATATGTTCACTATCATCCCGTACACGTTCCCCAAGAACTAAGCGCCTCCTCCCTTTGTTTTTGTTGGCGCTGCAACGCGAGTTAGCATAACTTGGCTTCCCAGCCAAGCGCTGTAGCACCCCATTTCATGCCTTGGCTGGCGCTACAGCGCCAACTATGAACCTTTGAAAAAAAATTAAAATTTTTCTAAGTGTTCTTCCTCGTACGAATTGCCTACTTTGCAATCTCGTAACTTATTCGTTATAACTCGGAACGAGATCGTTCCAAGGCCATTTTCTTCCTCATTTTACGTACTTTAATTTCCTCCAGACAGACTTTCATTTTGAATTTATTAACATGCCATTGATTGGCTTAAATTTTGTTATTCGTTCGTTTTACGTTATTAACATTCTTCATACGTTCATCCATAATTTAGTTATCCAAACTCATAATTTGTTCGTTCTCGAGTCCTCGACTCACGTTTTCAATGTTTTTCAACATTCTTATGAAACTTTACTAATTAGGGTTCATTAGCTTACTTTTTACTTTTCGTTTGCCTTTTACGAAATTTCGTCATAACTTCGTTATAGCTAAGTTTAATCCGTTCTTCATGAACGTTTCTATCATTCCTAACCAAGTAATAAGAAATTGACTTATACGCGATGATTTTAAACTTGTCCATCAACAACAAGTTCTAATTATGATAGTTTTAAATTTGTCCATAACAACGTTCTTCGCGTTCTTCATTCGTTCTTCGTTTTTAATCGATATTTTGATTATGATTTCACTTTTTCTTAGATTTTGGTGTTATAACTCACCAATCCTTACTTATTTCACCGAATCGTTCATAATATTTGTTCGGGTCGTTCAAATTCATCAAGCAAAGCATAGTTCCTATGAAAGCTTTTAAGAAATTTTTATAAATTAATATTTAATTCTTCGTACTTCATTTTCTTATGATTTCAACCATATGAAATTATTTTAAACATCTTCTACTTTTATTTTCATTAAGCTATGTATTAAGACATAGAAAACTTAAAGAAAGTTTTGATTAAAGCTAGGTTTTGGATTATCTTTCTTCTTTAATCTTCTTCTGTTGGACAAAACTGGCGAATCGCTAGCTCTTCCTCTTCCTTCCCCATCCAAAACTCATCTCTCTCTCTCTTTCCAAGTGTTAGTGATTTTTCAAATCACCAACAAATAAGATATAGCCCTCCTTTTATAAGCTTTCAAAGTTAGGGGTAAAATGGTTATTTGGTGGCTTTTTACAAAAATACCCCCACCTCTTTACTATTCACACCTCCTTAACGAAGCTTCTTCTGGAAGTTTCGTTCTGTAATTTTAAATTCGTCCGACAGTTTTAAAAACTGCGTTTCTCGAAATCCAAATATTTTTGCATATTCCGTCTTTCCTCTACATATTAACTTTTACGCGTTCTTCAGAAATTCGAAAAACTAAAAAACACTTTTTGATTAATAGTATTTTCTGTCACGTTTTTCCAAAACATAGTTAAACGAATGAAAAGTACATAGCAGTACTTTTTATCATTTTTAGTTTGTTCGATTTCTGTACATTTTTTGAGAAAAACTTTTATCGGCTAACATAACTCTTCACGACATATTATTGTCAAATCTTTCAACGGAATGTTATTCCGACATATCGATCTCTCGAAAAGGCTTAGGTTATTCAAACCCTAACTCTTAGGTTTCTTCAGGTGAATAGTGCATATTTCGTCTATTTCTTCAAAAATATTTTTATTCTCGAAATTTTTTTATTTTTGTCTTAAAAATTTTTACTCGTTCATTCTAGCTCGTAGCCAGAATCCTCGCATGTTATAGTCATCCTAGCTAATAGAACAAATAATAAACACATAGCACATAATATAATTAATAAAAATTCCTTTTTATTAATTAATAATTCTTCAAACTTAACTTCTGGACAATTCGATTTTTCGGGTTGTCACAGGTAAAATAAATTAAATATCGTAATATTTATAATTAAGTATTTAGGGAAATATTAAATTATAAATTAATAAGAGAAGTCTTATTATTATAAATAAGTTTACTTAATAATAATAATTTAGTATTTTGGAGAAATATTAATATTTATAAATTAAGTATTTGGATAAATACTAAATTATAAATAAATAAAAGGAGTCTTATTATTATTGTTGTTATTAATAATTTAGTTCCTAATTAGATTGGGAATTAAATTAAAATCCTAAGGAGTTAAGACATAAGGTTAGTCAATAAATAAGAGGAGTTTTATTGTGGGATAGACTAATGCAAGTAATGTTATTTTGTAAGTATTCTCAAAAACCTAAGACAGTTAAGAGAGAGAATTAGAGTTAGCTACCCAAGGTATTGTAGAACCTAAATTTACTTTTTCAATTAATATTCTCTTGGTGGATCACCTCTCGAGCGTTGCACACTTTGAGTAGCAAACGTTTGAACTGAGAAATTGGAGAAACACGAAGGAGTAAAGGATTGGACCTTGAAGATCATATTAAGGAGTTGATCATCTTCATAAGGTATATCTTTTATCCTTACTTAATTAATAAAATTGCATAAGGTGATTCTTGGACTACAAAAAAAATTTAAATGCGATTTATGTCATGCTTCGCTTTATTACAATGTTAATTCTATGTATGTCTTATTTCTGCAAACCAAAAGGATAGGGGAGGATATCCACTCGATAGAGGATGAGGTGGTTGCAGTGGTGGGGACAGTGGTAACAGTAGTGGCTTCGGTGAAGATGGCGATGTTGGTGGTGGGAATTATTGTGGCTTGGTAGGAGACGGTGGAAGGTGGGACAGAGATGGTAGGGCTATTTTTGGTGGTGGTAACGGCTGTTCTAGAGGTGGTTGGGACAAAGCTGACAGGGGCGTTCGAGGTGACAATTGTTGATCGAGATTTGGAAGGATCAGAGGAAACTTTACTGGAAAAAGAGAGATTAGAGTGAAGGAGGAGGATTGCAGACGAAGTTCAAATGGCTTTGACGATTTCAATTTGGAAGTGTTGAGATTAATTTCGGACGTGAGGTTTTTTGAAGCGACTAACTCTTTAAGTTCGCATGTTCCCCTAAGTACGATGTATTAATTGCTCTGATAGGAATGATAGGGGTGTAATGACCGCAATGATCAAACAATCTTTGTAAATGAGATTATAAGAAAATTATTTAATAAAATGAGATTTTATTGATAATTTCTGTTTTATGTGACTTATGGTTGTTATTTGATGGCGCTACGAATTATGTGCTCGTTTTTTTAATATTTAGAGGTTAAATTTGGAAAATAATTTTTTGTCCAAAGAAAAGACGTAAAAACACTATTCAAGCTAAAAATGCAAACTCGTTTTTTCGAATTACGACATAGCATTTCTTTGGAAAAGGGGGATCGATGGCGAAATAGGATTTTCGAAAGTCAGTTTTTCGGCTAACCGAGTGAATTAAGAAAAGTAACTAAAAATGTTAGGAAAAATGTTTGACTAACTAAGCCTAAGAATTTGGAGGCTTGGCTAAGAGATTTCGATTTGGATAAGGTTGAGCCAAAAAATGAGCCTAGGGTTGAGCCTAGGGTTTATGAGGCTTTGCTGTGGCTTAGCCAAGGGTAAAGGCAAGGGTTTATGATGGTGTGGCTTAGGTTTAAGTTATAGCTCAAGTCTTAGGGTTAAACCCTCAGACTTAGAGCCAAAGCAAGACATGTTGGTGTTTATCCCATGATAAACACCTGATGACTCACCTTATCTACTTGATAAAGTGAGGGAAATTTAGGCATGAAGTGGCTGGATTTTAGGGGGATTGGGAGATAATTGGTGAGTCATGAGGCATGACTCACCATAACTAAAGAAGTAGTCATAAATGCTTGGTTCCCTATTAAGTGGTCTTAGCTATTAAGTGCCTATTAAGTGCCTTGAGTTAGTTTAATTATGGTTTTATTAGGCTAGCTTAAGGGGGTAATTAGTAAGTTATTAAACATGAAGGGGAAGACCTTGTGTGACTTAAGTTGGTTGACCAACTTGTAAGGAAGTGAAAGTAGCTTTTATAAGAAAATCAAGTGCTAGCATATTTATTTGTTAGCCAAAATTATTCTAAGTGTTAGGAAGTGGAGAGCAAGAGAAAAATAAAGAGAAAAGCAAGGACCTAAGGAAAGCAAGGAGAGACCAAGATTCAAGCTTTGATCAAGCTAGAAGAAGAAGAAGAAGAGCTAAGAAGGTAAGATCATCAAAACATCATCTCTTCATCTCATTATTTTCTTGTTGAAATAGTTATTGGTGGTTGATTAAGTGAAGATCATGGGGGTGATCTTGAAGTTATAAAGTCGATACGAAAGAGTAAATCCTTGTAAAACACCTTAATGATGCATGTCAAGTGAATTAAATAATTAAATCATAAGCCCAAGCATGAGGATGGAAAAGCAAGCTAATATTGAACTATAAACGGACCTAGATATGTGTTTGTTATATGTTGTGGTATGATTTCGTATGTTGAAATCATATATATGTATGTTATGGAAATGTTCCAAGTAGAATGGAGGAAAAATACGCTATAACAAAGTTATGGCAAATTTTTTTGTAAAAGACCCTAGCTTGTTACTATTTTTGGATCAAGTTTTTGGGTTGTTAATCCATAAAATTATTTCTTTCTAGGGGTTATGTGCTTAGGTGAATATGTGAGTCGTGGGCTCAAGAACTAGTTCAATCTGACTTTGGTTGAACAAGTTATGAAGTTTAGAAAATACGACATTTAAATGGCTCCCGACAAGTTAGAGAACTGTGAAAATTTTTCTATCTGGAGGGATTGGAAAATTTTGTTAGAAGGAAGAAATAGACGCAAGAACAAGCTCATTCTGTTATCAAACGAGCAAGTTATGTTGTGTCAAAGTAAGCGTGTAGAAACTATTCAAAGTTGAAAATTTAACAAAGACTAGCAAAGTTATTGCAGGGTGGGCGCGCCCCGCGCTACTCATAGCACAAAAAATGGCTAGCCCCACGTCGGACATGCATTAGGTTTGACAGTTTGGACATCTTTTATTAAATGGACTTAACTCTTTCTTCCAAACTTCGATTGAGGTTTTTCAAGAAATTCTGGAACGCTAAGGAGTAGACCTACAACTTTCATTCTTTAAGTTTTGAAAGTTTAGGTTGGGATCAAGGCCTAAAATGGGAATCCTTAGGAATGTTGTGTAATATAAAGCAAACCTTGGCAGTTTCTTTGGACCATTGTGGTGTTGAGCCATGTTTGACTAGTATTTATGAGTTTTAATCATTGGACATTGGGAATATAGTCTAGAGAAAGGTAAACCAAGGATAGGTAGATGTTTTGAATGTGATAATAGTACACAATAGCGTGTCGATTAGGCATTCGGGGTAGAAAAGTCGGACGTACGACGTACGAACGTCGAAATGCCGAGTTGAATGATAATAAACTTTAATAATGTTGTGATTCTTATGAGGTGGACATTATAAAAACATGTAATAGAGTTAAGTAAATCATGAGTGACATTTATACGTGGCTAATTGGTATATTTATGTGCACTGAGTGTGTAGGACTTATAAAGAGCGATTAACGCTAACCTTATCCAGACTGCTAAGGCAAGTATTCTAATTCCATTTAATGTTCATTTGAATGTTAGTTTAAAGTGTGTGGATATATATTCTTATGAATAAACTTTATATATGCTTTAATTTACACCATATTTAACGGTTAAGTAAACATCAGACTTTTAAACACTCTTTATTGGCTGTATAAGTGTTAAGCTAGGCTATAATGCATCAAATATTTAAAGCTTTGCTATAACGCATGAATTACTCAAGTTTTTAAGTTCTGATATGCATAAACTATTTGAGAAGTATGTCAATGTTGTTTATATTAGCTAGAAACATGTTAAAACCTTTTAATAATCTAGATATGATCTTTTGAATTGTTATTGAGTTAAAGTTAAGCTTCCAAATGAATTTTTACTTGGTACGGATTCAGACTAAAAATAAACAACCCTAATTTTGGGGGAAATGTTTTATGTTGTCGATATGTAATGTTGAGCTATAGAAGAACGTAAATTAAGTCTTTCGCCATGTAGTATTGATCAATACAGGGTACAAAGGGCTGATCACCCAACGTACTCGTAAGTCATGACGGTTTATAGTGGAATAGCTATTTAAATCTTTTCTAAAATGAAAATGAAAGTTCGAGGTGTTATGACTGCTTAGCTAAATTCACTACGTCATTTAAAAAATATGTTTTGAAATCAAAGGAAGTGATTTCCTATCATTTGAGAGCTCTTCATAACTTTTGTTCAGTTGTTGAAGGTTGAGAAGTATGACAGCATGATTCTTGATTTTGTTATTTTATATGTAATTGTTATACTTGTTGGGCATGTAAATGCTCATTCTTGCTTCAAAATAAATTTTTTCAGCGAAAGCTAAGCGTGTGCAAGGTTTAAGAAAAGACAAGGGTAAAGGAAAGATGAATGAATAAGAGGATTATTGAACCTATTGTAATAGATGGGTCTATTCTAAATAAATATTGTTTAATTATCATGTTAAGAAGATTTAAAGGTCATTTACCTGGGTATATAATAATAAGCTTGTAGTAATTAGTAATTATTTTTCTATTAGTATATATGCAAGGTTAGATGTACGATAGTAGTTAGTACCGTGAAGCACCAGATCCGGAGTTTAAAGGCACTCGGATTTGGGGGCGTCACAATTTGGTATCAAACTGTAGGTTAGAAACCTTAGGTGGGGGCACCTTAAGCTATTACCTAGAGAAGCTAGAGAAGTCAGAAAGTAAAAGAAACTCATATAGAGTTTGTTAAGAGATGAATTGAGGAAATTCATAAATAAAAGTCTAATAAAGTAAAAATAACATAAATTGAACTATTATTTGTAATATCAAATGTGATTTGATGAAATGTACTAATAAGATAAATTGTTTAAATGTAGATGTTAGAAGATGATATATTCCAGGATATCCATGTGCTGAATGAACAGTTGTTTGCTCCACCGGTACTTGCACCTGAGCCTGTGCCGGTGATTATTTTTGATAATGAGGACGAAGAGGAGATTGAATCTTCTAGGGGATATTGTTTACCATCCGGGATTATGTGTGGCATTACAAAGCAGCCTTTACCCCATGTAGTAGAGAATATGGAGGGTTTAACCACAGCACTTGGCGCAGCGGTAAGCTTCGAATTGGGGTGAACCGTAAACCCGGGCATTCTAGGATCGAACCCCACCTGACCCAAGTGTGAGGGCCAGAAATGGTTCGCGTGGCCACGGTACCCTTGGCGTAAGTCGGGTAGCAAATCGCTCTGGTATCGGGCTGGGGAGATTAGTCGACCCGTGGATCGAAAACTCCACATTATCAAAAAAAATGTGGAGGGTATGGGGGTGCCATCAACAGCAGTGGAATCTGAGGAGGATCCCAAGGAGATAGAGAAGAAGGAAACAAACCTCGAGGTTGGGGAAGCTATGGTGCAGTTGGGTGCATTAGTGCACCATTTGATTATTCAAAATGCATTAGGCAACTAACTTTTCTCAACTATGTGAAACGAAGGTACATGACCTTCAAATAGAGAAAGAGTCGATAAACGCCTACTGGGAGGAAGAAATCCTTGAGAGGATGTGTGAGACCCTAAATTTTATGAATAAAGATTTAAATTTCTCGAAATTTTTTTTGAATATTATGGTGTAGATTTGATATAATGTTATAGTTGTGGGTAATATTTACAAATTTTGTAAAGTAAGAAAGTGGTTATATAATATTCGATTGGTTAGGGAATATTCGTTTTAACAGGGAATATTCGTACGACGACACAATCATTGGTGGACCCCACAACGGAAGTATTGTCGTAGTTAGAAAACGACAAAATTATCTTTTTATAAAAATAACGGCGACAGTGTTACCGTTAAAACTGTTGAACTACCCGGTAGTAAAAGTACAGTAATACGCGTGGCTGCATAGTAGCACACGGTATTGATTATTGATGCTTACGTGAGAAGTGACTCAGTTATACTCAATTATTGCTACAGTAATTGCTGCATCATATCTCGCATATTATTAATTCAATTATTGTCACAGTATCATCTACATAATATGATATATTATTAAATCAATAATTAAGACGACAAAGTTATTCATATTATTAAATTGCAATATTTACAATATCTAGAAGTTCTATCAAGGAGAGGTTTGGTCATCTAATTGCGCGCCAATAAAGAGAAATCCTTATCGGAAAGCCCCCTCTTTCCTGGGAATGACCTAGTTGTTAAATATTGTGAATTATAATATTAATGATGAATAAGTTCGTGTTGATTAAAAATGAAATTGATAGTTCCATTGTGTGGAAATTATTAGTGTTAGTAAAAATTGATATTTATTTCGATAATAATTGATCTCTGGATATTATATTGACCAATCAGGTATTCGGGGCACTTTTCGTGTCGGAGTACTATTCACGGGTTACTATTCACCCGATTACTATTCACTCTAGTATTATTCACTCAGTTATTTGGGACACTTTTCGTGTCGAGGTACTATTCACGGGGTACTATTCCCGAAATACTATTCACGGGATACTATTCACCCGAAAAATATATTTCTTTTCGGTCTAAATCATTTTTGAGTACAATATTATTCCATGAGAAGATGTGATAATTTTTCAGACAGTTGGTTGAAATTATAATAGTAAATCAATATGGATCGTTGGTTTAGAGTTTTAATAGTAACTTGTCCCTTCGGTTTTTCAAGAGTTACTTGTCTCTTCGGTGTTCCAAGAGTTAATTGCCCCTTCGCAAATAGTAGTTGTCTCTTCAATATTACCAAGAGTCATTTTGACCCTTCCTTAAGACCAAGAACTACTTTCAGTTTTTCTATAAATAGAAGCTCATTCCTTCATTATTTCTTACAAATTCACTAAAACTCTAAAGAGAGAAACTATAAGAGAAAGAAGAAAAGTATTTTGCTACTTCACTACTCCAGTATTCAATTTTTCTAAGGTAAGGGATATTATTTGTTGTACTCGTAAGGGGTGTTATTTCTTTCGTATTCATGAAGAGAGTTATTTTCTTTCAATACTCGTAAGGGTTGTTATTCCATTCTTTATTATTATGTTGGAATAACCTGTCTATGCGAAGTACCGCATACATGGTAAAATTCTTCTGTTATTCCATTCTTTATTATTATATTGGAATAACATGTTTATTCGAAGTACCGTATACATGGTGAAATTCTTCTGTTATTCCATTCTTTATTATTCTATTGGAATAACATGTCTGTGCTGTCTATCGCATGCCTGGTGAATTCTGTTGATATTCCATTCTTTATTATTCTGTTGGAATATCCTGTCTGTGCGGATTACGCATGACCTGGTTCTATTCTCTATTATTCTGTTGGAATATCCTGTCTGTGCGGATTACGCATGACCTGGTTCCATTCTTTATTATTCTGTTGGAATAACCTGTCTGTGCGGTATATCGCATGCATGGTGAATTCTTCTGTTATTCTATTCTTTATTATTCTGTTGGAATAGCCTATCTTTGTGGATTACCACATGCATGGTGAATGATCCTTCGTATTCATTCCTTATAAAATTGTGGAAATGATCTGTCTACGTGGATTACTGCATGGAGGGCGAAAATCCATTCGTAGTTTCATATATTCTATTATACTCAGTTAGTTAAAGCTTTGGCTTCTATACTCCATAAAATTAGTGGAATATCCTTGATATTTGCGCTTCATCCAGTATCTTTTTGTGAAAATATTCTTCTGAGCATTCTTGAATTTTACTCTACAAAGCAGTATCATGTTGACAATTTGGACGTTATTGGTTCCTAGATAAATTATTTTATAAATCTTTAAAATTTATTCTTGAACTTGTTTTATTGAATTATTATGTCATTGTCATCATCCTCGTGCTTATATTGTGATGAAAGTCATCTTTGGCTTACGTTCATAGATGGACTTGGTATGATTATGACTAGGGATTATTCGGTATAATCATGATTGTAATGTGACGAATGATGTGGTAAAAGTTCTCATTGGCCTGTAATTCATTGGTGGACAGTTGTTGATATGATTATGACCAGAAATTATTCGGTATAGTCATGACCATTGATGATTACATGAATATCCTTGGCCGTGGTGCAGGGATGATTTGGTTTTATTTATTAAGCTGAGTCTCAGTGATAAAGTTGATGAAAAACTTTTTAAATCATAGAATATAGTAGATTTTATACTTTATTTGACTCTTCTAATGGATTGTTTATTTTCGCTACAGTTGTTGATCTAAAACTTGTTGTCTATTGTATTCTATCAGTTGTTATACTGTTGAAGGCTAAGGATAATTTATTCTGCATTATCTTAGTCATAATATTTCTTACTGGGCTAGTTGAGCTCACCCTTTCTTTCATTGTTCTCTTCAAGAAAAGAGAATATAGCTGGGACGAGTCGGGGAATGGAGTGATGGCCCAGGATAAATGGCTTTAGTAGTCCTCACTATTCTACGGAATAATATAATAATAATTGTAATGAGGACACCATTGAGTGTGGATATTGTCTAGATGACAATATTATTGTTTAAACTCTCAGCTATGTTTTGTCGTATTTTACACGACTATTGTATAATTAAGTTGTATTTGAATTTATGTACCATGTATCTGGCGACTCAAGATGGGTGATGTATACCTATTTTGGGGGCGTCACAGTTAGTATCAAAACTTAGGGATATGATCCCTGGCAGAGATGTGAGGCAAGAACTAGGAGGGGAGAGACGGGAAATTTCTTCGCTAGTATGACCTACCTAAGTTTATTTGTTATTTAATTGGCCGGTCAGAGTATAGGGATAATATGTGATATGTTAATTAACCCTTGTTTTGTGGTAGTATTTGAAAATGGCATCCGAAAATGTTGAGATAAGCAATGAAGCACATAAGACCGTTGAGTCACCACAGAATAATACCCAGGATAATGTGCAACAAGAAGATAATAATCCTCAGGTAAATAACAACGATCAAATGATGAACGATGGGACGTTCAGAGGTTTTATGCAATTCATGCAACATCAGGCGAGGGCGGCTCCTGTCCAAAATGCAGGTGGAAACACTGACAACTCTCGGACGGTCACCGCTAAGCAGTTCAAGGAGCTGGGACCATCGGAGTTTTTCGGAGAGCCAAAACCACTTAAGGCGGAGATGTGGTTAAAGCAGATCACCAAGATATTTGATGTCTTGAGATGCTCCGAGGAGCAAAACGTTCCCTTTGCCACCTTTATGATGCGTGAAGAGGCAGATTATTGGTGGGAATCTGTAAAGAGTACCCAGCCTAACGCACTCAAGATGTCTTGGGAGAAGTTCCAAGAGTTGTTCAACGATAAGTACTTTCCCGAAAGTATTCGTCACATGAAGGAGGTGGAGTTTATCAAGTTGGAACAAAACAATATGACTATGTCGCAATATGAGGCTAAATTTGCGAAGTTATCCCGGTTTGCATCCCATTTGGTCGATAATGAGGAGCGAATGACGCGAATGTTTCTAAGAGGTTTGAAACCCGATATACGTCAATACCTCATTTCTCACAAACTTTGTTTATATTCAGATGTTGTGAATAGGGCTCAGTTATTGGAGCACGATAATGAGTCAGCATAACCAAAAGGCAACGACCAACAACACGATAATAATCGTACTGGTGGTAACGGCCATCGAAACAATGATAACCATCATGGGAGAAATTATCATGCCAAGAATGGTAACCACTTCGGTGGTAATCAAGGCCAAGATAATAGGAGTGGAAATTTCAAGAAGAGAAGGTTCAACAACGATGGAAAGACAGCAGCACCAACACCTGTTTTCAAGGAAGGAGAACGACCACCAATTGTATGCTTCAAATGCGGAGGGGAGGGACATATCAGTCCAAACTGCGTGATGTAGTCCAAAGCATGTTACAATTATAGAGAAGAAGGTCACCTAGCCCGATTTTGTCGTGCACCAAAGTCAAGTCCAGCTGGGACGGTGGCACCAAAGGCGGATACGGACAAAATAAAGTCGGTGGTTTCAGGAAGAGCGTTTTTTGTGACTTCTCGAAAAGCGAGTAACCCGAACGAAGTTAGCACGGGTTAGTTGATTATAAATTATTGCGAAGTCTATACCTTATTAGATACCAGTTTTACCCATTTTTTTATCTCTCTTGCTTGCGCTCAACGTTTAAATTTGACTCCAGAGAAATTAGACTTTGACTTATCGGTTGAAACTCCGTTAGGAGAAACCTTCTTTACCTCCACTGTTTATAAATCTTGTTTGATTCAAATCGACACTTTCACGTTACCTGTCGACCTTATCTCTTTGAAAATACTTGCCTTTGATGTGATTTTAGGAATCGATTGGTTAACTACTCATCATGCTTTTCATAAGGTTGTTAGCTTTCATATTCCTAACCAACCTGTTATGCGAATTCAAGCAACCAAACCACTAAAGTCAATCACTGTTATATTAAGCCATAAGTAAAGAGCCCTGAGCCTTTCGCTGGTGACTTCCAAGTCTTGGAATACACCGAAGCTAGAATATCCATAGGGGACGTCATGAATAATGGTGTCAAGTTGATAGATATCAATGTGACGTGTTATCCAAGTCTTGGATGAGGGTCACGGTTTTGAATGATATTTCTATTGTTAATAAATTTCCTGACGTATTCTTGAAGACTTCTTAGCCTACCCCTAGAGCGTGAAATCGAATTTTGTATTGACCCCAGTACAAAACTCATTTCTTAAACCCTCAAATACTTTCTTCACCTAAAATGAACGTATAATGAGCCAAAGATGTTGGGTCAAGCTGTTGAAGATTACGACCATACCATTCAATATTATCGTGGAAAAAGAAAATGTGGTAGCTGACGCGTTGAGTAGAAGATCGTATGCGTTTATGAGTGCGATGTTGTTAACACAAAAACTCATTTCGTATAACTTACCAATGATGAAGATAGAGTTAAAGACTCTGGAGACCCACGTGAAGATAGCGAATATACTAGTAGAATCGACTTTAATCGATAAAGTTAAAGTCGCTCAAGCTACATACTCAGAGCTGATGAATGTGAAGAAGAATGTTTAAGAGGGTGTTATTCTAGAAGCTAGAGTCGATGAATAAAGAAAATCTCAACCCTCGATTTAATTGGCCCATTTGAAATTCTCGATTGAGTAGGAACTGTGGCCTATAGACTCGTTTTACCGCCAAGTATGTCGCGTGTTCATAACGTTTTTTTTCACGTATCGATGTTACGTAAATATGTGGACGACCCGAACCACATTATTGAATTAGAATTAGACGAGATAACAGAAGATTTAACGTATGAGGAGATACGTGTTAAAATCTTGGATAAGAAGGATCGTATTCAACACTCAAAGGTTATACCTCAAGAGTTAGAATCTGAAATGAAGTCAAGGTATCCTCATCTCTTCGGCATACCAGGTACGTACGTAAATTTCGAGGGCAAAATTTTATAAGGAGGGGAGATTGTGAGACCCCAAATTTTATGAATAAGGATTTAAATTTCTCAAAATATTTTTTTGAATATTATGGTGTGGATTTGATATAATGTTATAGTTGTGGGTAATATTTACAAATTTTTCAAAGTAAGCAAGTGGTTATATAATATTCGATCGGTCGGGGAATATTCGTTTTAACAGGGATTATTCGTACGACGGCACAATCATTGGTGGACCCCACAATGGAAGTATTGTCGTAGTTAGAAAACGACAGAATTATCTTTTTATAAAAATAACGGCGAAAGTGTTACCGTTAAAATTGTTGAACTACCCGGTAGTAAAAGTACAGTAATACGCGTGGTTACATAGTAGCACACGGTATTGATTATTGATGCTTACGTGAGAAGTCACTCAGTTATACTCAATTATTACTGCAGTAATTGATGCATCATATCTCGCATATTATTGATTCAATTATTATCACAGTATCATTTGCATAATATGATATATTATTAAATTAATAATTGAGACTACAAAGTTATTCATATTATTAAATTGCAATATTTACAATGTCTAGAAGTTTTATCAAGGAGAGGTTTGGTCATCTAATTGCGCGCCAATAAGGAAAAATTCTTATCGAAAAGCCCCCTCTTTCCTGGGAACGATCTGGTTGTTAAATATTATGAATTATAATATTAATGATGAATAAGTTCGTGTTGATTAAAAATAAAATTGATAGTTCCATTGTGTGGGAATTATTAGTGTTAAAAGAAATTGATATTTATTTCGATAATATTGATGTCTAGAGGTTATATTGACCAATCGGGTATTCGGGGCAGTTTTCGTGTCGAAGTACTATTCACGAGTTACTATTCACCCAGTTACTATTCACTCTAGTATTGTTCACTCGGGTATTTTGGAAACTTTTTGTGCCGAGGTACTATTCACGGGATACTATTCCCGAAGTACTATTCACCCAAAAAATATATTTTTTTTCGGTCCAAATTATTTTTGAGTAAAATATTATTCCATGAGAAGATGTGATAATTTTTCAGATAGTTGGTTGAAATTATAATAGTAAATCAATATGGATCGTTGGTTTAAAGTTTTAATAGTAACTTGTCCCTTCAATTTTTCAAGAGTTACTTATCTCTTCGGTGTTCCAAGAGTTAATTGCCCCTTCACAAATAGTAGTTGTCTCTTCAATATTACCAAGAGTCATTTGGACCCTTCCTTAAGACCAAGAGCTACTTTCAGTTCTTCTATAAATAGAAGCTCATTCCTTCATTATTTCTTACGAATTCATTAAAACTCTAGAGAGAGAAACTATAAGAGAAAGAAGAAAAGTATTCTGCTACTTCACTACTCCAGTATTCAGTTTTTCTAAGGTAAGGGATATTATTTGTTGTACTCGTAAGGGATATTATTTCTTTCATATTCATGAAGAGAGTTATTTTCTTTCAATACTCGTAAGGGTTGTTATTCCATTCTTTATTATTATGTTGGAATAACCTGTCTATGCGAAGTACCGCATACATGGTGAAATTCTTCTGTTATTCCATTCTTTATTATTATGTTGGAATAACCTGTTTATTCGAAGTACCGTATACATGGTGAAATTCTTATGTTATTCCATTCTTTATTATTCTGTTGGAATAACATGTATGTGCGGTCTATCGCATGCCTGGTGAATTCTGTTGATATTCCATTCTTTATTATTCTGTTGGAATATCCTGTCTGTGCGGATTACGCATGACCTGGTTCCATTCTTTATTATTCTGTTGGAATATCCTGTCAGTGCGGATTACGCATGACCTGGTTCCATTCTTTATTATTCTGTTGGAATATCCTGTCTGTGCGGATTAAGCATGACCTGGTTCCATTCTTTATTATTCTGTTGGAATAACATGTCTGTGCGGTCTATCGCATGCATGGTGAATTCTTCTATTATTCCATACTTTATTATTCTGTTGGAATAACCTGTCTATGTGGATTACCACATGCATGGTGAATGATCCTTCGTATTCATTCCTTATTAAATTGTGGAAATGATCTGTGTACGTGGATTACTGCATGGCAGGCAAAAATCCATTTGTAATTTGATATATTCTATTATACTCAGTTGGTTAAACCTTTGGCTTCTATACTTCACGAAATTAGTGAAATATTCTTGATATTTGTGCTTCATCCAGTATCTTTTCATGGAAATATTCTTCTGAGCATTCTTGAATTTTACTCTACAAAGCAGTATCATGTTGACAATTTGAACATTATTGGTTCCTGGATAAATTATTTTCTAAATCTTTAAAATTTATTCTTGAACTTGTTTTATTGAATTATTATGTCATTGTCATCATCCTCGAGCTTATATTGTGATAAAAGTTATCTTTGGCTTACGTGCATAGATGGACTTGGTATGATTATGACCAGGGATTATTTGGTATAATCATGACCGTAAAGTGACTAATGATGTGGTACAAGTCATCATTGGCCTGTAATTCATTGGTGGACAGTTGTTGGTATGATTATGACCAGGGATTATTCGGTATAGTCATGATCATTGATGTTTACATGAATATCATTGGCCGTAGTGCAGGGATGATTCGATTTTATTTATTAAGCTGAGTCTCAGCGATAAAGTTGATGAAAAACTTTTTAAATCATGAGGATAGTAGATTTTATACTTTACTTGACTCTTCTAATGGATTGCTTATTTCCACTTCAGTTGTTGATCTAAAACTTGTTGTCTATTGTATTCTATCAGTTGTTATACTGTTGAAGGCTAAGGATAATTTATTCTGCATTATCTTAGTCATAATATTTCTTACTGGGCTAGTTGAGCTCACCCTTTCTTTCATTATTCTCTTCAGGAAATGAGAATATAGCCGGGACGAGTCTGGGAATGGAGTGATGGTCCAGGATAAATGGCTTTAGTAGTCCTCACTATTCTACGGAATAATGTAATAATAATTGTAATTAGGACACCATTAAGTGTGGATATTGTCTAGATGACAATATTATTGTTTAAAGTCTCAGCTATGTTTTGTCGTATTTTACACGACTGTTGTATAATTAAGTTGTATTTGAATTTATGTACCATGTATCTGGCGACTCAAGATGGCTGATATATACCTATTTTGGGGGCATCACAGGATGAGGTATCAGGATCACTCCAAGGATCTTGAGCACGAGGTTAGGGTACATAAGTGCAAGGCTGACAAGATCTACTTTGCGTTTTCTAGGTCTATGGATCGTACGGGTAGTCTTCTATCCGATATAGGAAGAACAAACCCAACACTCCATCACCCGGCAGAGGGTGGTGATTATAGCTAAGGAAGAGCGCGATAGCGCGACTGCTAGGGGACTAGCATAGATGGTAGAGATGGTTATGTAAATATATAAGTGTGTAATTATATATTTTGTGTAATGCGAATCCCATCTTTTAATATACATAGTGGGATACTTTTATAAATCCTAACTTGTATAAAAGTTAAGGATTAGTATAGGTAAATCCTTTCTTTTGATATTTAATAGAGGGATATGTGTAAGTAAATAGCCGGAGATGTTATGCTATGTAAATATAGTTGATAGCTACATATGAAATGTAATGAAATGAAGCATATTAATATAAGGCTTCTTTTAATTATGCTTGCGATGTGAATGTGTTACATTAAATAAAAATGCTCAAAGTGAATGAAAAGTAAAATATTAATTATAATAATATTTTATTTTTAACAGAAAATGCTGCCAAGAACACGTCAAAGAAACGGAGAGGCAGAATCTCATAATCAGAATGAAAATAGGGATAGAGATCCCGTTCAGCAATTGTTAGATTTATTATCGGGATGTTCAACATGACGGTCCAAGATGTAGGGACATCTACTGATGTAGTATCATGTATCGTCCCAATCAATATTATTATTGCTAATGTATTATTTGATTCGGGTTCGACCTGTTCTTTTTTCTCGCATTAATTTGCTAGAAAATTATGTATGCCTCTAAAGAATCTAGAGACTCCCCTAAACATATAAGTTGTGAATAAAGAAGTAATCCATGTTGAACACGTTTATAGAAATTGTTGCGTCAAGATACGGGGTCATGAATTATCGAAAGATTTAATTCCTATTCAGATTGGGGAATTTAATGTAATTATAAGAATAGATTGGTTATTCAATTATGGGGAAGTAATTTGATTGTCACAAGAATCTAGTAAACCTTAAAAATGCAAAGCGTTCTAGGGTAGTTTTTCATGGGAGTAAATCGTCAAGGCACTCTGGTTGTTTGACGATAATGCAAGCAAGGGAATCGCTTAAGAAAGGATGTGTGGTTTATTTAGCCTACGTGGTAGATACCCAACGAATGGAATCAGATATTGGTTAAATACCCGTAGTATATGAGTTTATGGATGTATTTCCAGATGAACTACAAGGTCTTCCACCAGATAAGGAGATCAAGTTTGTGATAGATGTTGTACCTGGTACTACACCAGTGTTAAGGGCACCATATAGGATAACACCAGTTGAGATGAAGGAGTTGATAATTCAACTTCAAAAATTATTAGATAAGAGGTACATTTAGTCAAGTGTGTCTGCGTGGGGAGCACCAATGTTATTTATGAAAAAGTAAGATGGGTCGTTAAGACTTTGTATCGACTACAGAGAGTTGCAGACACTCGAAATTTCCTTATCCTGTTATTAACTATGCAGGAGGTCAAAAGCTTTTTTTTCAACTCCAGAGACAGTCTTGGAGGATTACAACATCAAATCAAACCCCGGAGATAGCCCTGTGGTATATCAAATCAGTCCTCGGAGATAACCCTGAGGAAAGATAGAATCAACAGCGGTCAAACCCTGGAGATAACCCCGAGGGATAGCCAAAAGCCAGATCAACCCCAGAGACAACCTCGGGATGGGCAAAGATGTAATGTTGATAACACAACAAAAATAACAATCACCTAGCTGAGGATAGACTCACAAAGAACCACCACAGCAATCCCAGGTGCAAACTATACATGACAGATCCACGGACAGCCTTCAGGATACTTGAAGATGTTATTTTGGCCATGGCCCCATCTTCCTGGATTCAAAAATGGTCAAGCCTGATCTCATTACATAACCCTCTGAAAGATCTTTTTGGAATGGTATGGCACATCTCCCAACTATTCCCGGATTGAAAGGAGTAAGCTTCCTAGCGCATAGTAGAGCGAATGGCTAGCTGGCATCTACTCAGAGATAATTTTTCCCCTTTTTCTCTACCTTACTAAACTCAAAATTGGGTGGATAATATACCATTACGTAGCTATTGAAAAAAGATTTCCAGAATGATATGGCACTTCTTCTAACTCCTCCCGGATTGAGAGTTATGGTTATTCCAACGTGCAGTATGAAAACCTGACCTAGCAGGACAAAAATTGAGATAGTGGGGCCCACTTTAGGGCTGTCGCAGGTCTACCTGCAGCTTCCTCCAATAGACCTGTGGCTCTCCCTATTTCCTCTATAAAGATCTAGATCTTAGCTCATTTGTAGAGAGGGAAGCTAGAGAGAGTTCGATTTAGAGAGAGAAAGAGGCTAGATTTTGCTCCTAAACTCTGTAAATCTTAGTTCTATATACTCATAGACATATAAACTCATATATATCAAGTTTTAACCGATGGAAATCAAGTTTTCAGGAGCACCTAAAGCCGTTCATTAGTTAATCTCGTGCTAGACTGTAAGATCTCTCCATATCTGTGCTCATATCTTACTTTACTATATATATATATATATATATATATATATATATATATATATATATATATATATATATATATATATATAGATCTTGCTTAATTGTGGTTAGATCTAGTTTTTTAACCATTCAATTTATGTAAATAGTCAATATTTAAAATGTATTGACTAGATCTATCCTAGATCTAGCTTTTAACCGATTCACAAGTTATAAAACCTGAACCTTTCAACTAGATTGGCTAGGATCTAGATAGATCTAGTTTACTTTCTAGTTTTTGTAAATATTTAGCAATCACGTGACCCTAGACTTATATCTAGAGGAAATGGAAAGCTTGTTACTCGCGTACAAGGATTTGATCAATAAATTCCTTGTTTAGTGAAGTTTTAACTTAGATGTACATAGTATATTTAAATATGCATCTTGCAAGCTCTTAACTGATGTCATGTGAGCTTAAGAACCATAGGGTCTATGATTCAATCAATGAATCTAGATCGGGTTCCCGTGATGGACTTTTTAAGTTGTACATCTACCTTGCAATCCATTGTAAATGTAAATCTAGGGCCTTAAAATGGTATCCAGATTTAAGGCCCCAATATAGTGGAAAATCATATATGTGGTGCTCAGGCTTATTTCGATGGCTTTCATTCCTATAAGAAGCTTGACCCTTGTATATATTAATTTCAATACTGTCAAAAATGCTTTGCATCTTAAATAAAATCAAATCAAGTCGAATCTAGAATAAAATTGGAAGTATCAAAGGGCCTCGATTCCTGTTTGACAAAAGGGTTTGAAAACTAGATTTCCAAAATATCACTTTCATATGCTTTATTTGAAAAATAAACTTTTGTGTAAATCAAACCCTTTGTACATAGGTCCAAAGAGGCACAACACTACTTTCAAAATAAATCACTCAATCACCTTTTCAAAGCTTAAATCACACACACACACACACATACACACACTTCACATGCATAGGGAATGAAAAAGTAGCAGTAACTGTGTTTCACGAAAGTCGGGGGGTGTCTAACACCTTCCCCTCGCTTAATCCAGCCCCCAAACTCTATGAATCTCAGGTTTCTGGCCAATTAAACGAAGTCACATATTGGGTCATATTACGAAAACATTTCTAAAACCCGGTTGAGTTGGTACAAATATTTAAAACTCATACCAACCGGCGGCTCTGTCTAATTCAGCCGAATCACATAAAATCAATCTTTTCAAATCGTCGACATTATATGGCAATGCTTTCCTAAAACTCACCCTTTAAATAAACAAATCGACTGTCGACGTCGGGAAAAAAATTTCTCTTAAATTCCTCTTTTAAATATTTCTTACCCTTTATGTTTTCTACGTGGTTTGAATCTTGTTGAAAGGGTGAGATTAGCAAAAGAGTCCATCATAAAATATCGACGATTTGAAAATATTGATTTTACAGAGCCGCCAGTTGGTAGGAGTGAAATTGTTATACCAACTCAACCGAGTTTATGAAAAGTTTTACAAAAAGGGCCAATTATTGGACTCTGTTTAATAAGCCTTGGAAACAGAAATTCATAGAGTTCGGGGGCTTGCTTAAGCGGGGGGATGGTGTTAGGAACCCCCTGACATCCATGAAAACACGATTACCTCATTATCGACGTCGGGATTTTTATTTGTCCCTTTTCATTACCTGTTCTTTTGTGTTCTCAATTTAGGTGAGATTTGTTTGAAAAAACAAGTGAAAAAGGTCCGACATGTGTAATGTCGATGATGGACTGTTAAGAGTCGCAAGTTGGTTTTTTAACTGGTTGTACCAACACAACCGAGAAAAGGTTTGCACATTGACCCAGTGATGTGACACTGCTAAATAGGTCTGTGAAACCGAGATTCATTTAGGGTCCGGGGACTTGATCATGTGGAGGGAAGGTGTTAGGCACCCCCTGACATCTGTGTTGCCACGGTGACCGCCACTTTTCAAGAAACTGTTATATGAATGTGTGTGTGTGTGTGTGTGTGTGGGTCAATGTGCTGTTATTTGAAAGTAGTGATATGCCTCGTTCGCACCTATATACATAGGGTTTGAATTTTACGTAAAAATTCAGCTTTAACAAGATATAGCAGTGATGTTTTGTAAAAAGAGATTTTTTAAACCCTGTGCTCAATAGTAATTGAGGCCTTTGATACTTCCATTTTATTATTAAATATTCGGCTTGATTGCTTTTATTTTCGAGATGCAAAGCATCTTCGAGAAAATAATGTACAAAGAAGTGCCGAACTCCTCATTGGTATGGAGACCATCGGAGGAAATCCGAACACCGTGAATTAATTTACAAGCTGCTTACAGCTGAAAAGGTCTATCACGGGAACCGAATCTAGATTCAGTGGACTGAATCTGTGATCATTGTTTTCAATTTTCGAATAGGTTTAGCAGAAATTCATCTGCAAACCGTCATAACTTACGAGCACGGGGGTGATCAGCTCGTTATGCCCTGTACTGATCAATACTACATGCAAGAACGATAGTATCGTTCACTCTGTCCACCTTGGGTGCATAAAAAGTTTTCCCGTTTATGGGATGTTCATACCTGTCGGGTTCCAAACCAAAAGTTTTATCTTGTTCAACAATAATCTATAATTCAACGTATATATGTATACGGTAATTAACAAAGGTGTATCAACATGTGATTAAATACAATGATTATCCAAGTGGGGACATCTGTATAACCATTTATAGAAATTAACGAATAGAATATATGTATCTGAATTACCATATACTAATATATTGATAATCAATGAGCATATGTAGTATAGGGTTAATAATCTGTACAGTAATAATATAATTCTGAAACATTCTTACTCATGCCCATTTCATAAAGGAAATGCAAAGGTAGGATACTTGCCTGATCTGCTGCTTACAATAACGCAACTTAGATTAATCTTTTATATAGTGGCCTATCAGTAATAAGATCATTCGTTCGATTAGAATAATATATCGTAACACATAGCACACCTTATCTAATCACATTGTCACATATGTTTAACAACCACTGAATCACAAATAAACATTTATCAAGTCAAATTATCTAAGTTCAGATCAATTTCTGAAACATTTTGGTGTACTGACGGCTTTATCGGATAATTATCGAGTCTGAAACTCTATCATGTAGTTCAATAACTTAAAATATCAGTCATATTATTTTTAAATAACTTGCAATAATTTTTAAACAATTATTATAATTTATCATGATTTTTCAAACATCAGAATCATTATTAAATGATTTAAATATTAACTAATTCTATTATCATTAACATTTAATTAATATTAAATTATTAATAAAACCATTGCCAAAATATTAAAGTTATTTATAATAACTCAAAATATTATTAAAGTATTAGTATTACCCTTTAATGATTTTTAAAACATTTAAAATTATTTTTAAATAAATTACATTAATATTTAAGTATTAATGTACTATTTATCCAAATATTAAAAGTCATTAATTATAACTTAAAATATTTTTAATTCATTTATATCCTTTTTAAATAATTTTTAAATAATTAAAACCATTTTAAAACTATTTATTTAATATAATTATTAAATAAATTTAATATCATTAATGTTAAATTAATATCATTAATATTAAATTATTAATGAAATTATCCTTTAAATATTAAAAGTTATATTTTAAAACTTAGAATATCTTTAAACATTTTATTTTTATTTAAAATGATTTTTCTAATATTAAAATCATTAAATTATTTAATATATTTGTTAAATAACTAATTATCATTAATATTAATTTATTAATGAAATTTATCACAAAACTTTAAAAGTCATTAAAATAACTTCAAATATTTTTCTTATACTATAATATATTTTAAAATGATTTTTCATGTATAAAAATCACTTTTAAATAATTTATTTAATATTATACTTAAATAAATTAAATATCTTTTATATTTTTAAAATATTAAATATATATGAAATATATTTAAAATAATTAAAAAACTAATTTTCTGACTTTAATATAATTTTTAATAATTTATTATGTATTTTCCATAATTAAAAGTAATTTTTTTCTAATTATTTAATAAAATAATTATTTTAGTAATTAATCTGTCGTTAAAGACCACCTATAGCGACAGAACCGTCGCTATAGGTGTTCTTCATGTTCATCATGAAAACCCAAAAAATTCAAGTTAGATACCGAGTGGCCTCCTTTTACCAAGAATCGTTCTTCACACAAAGTGTTTCTGGACTTATTGTTGAGTAGATCATGTAGTACAAATTCACCACTAAAAGACCCAACAATAAACATGATCAAAACATACACCAACAGAAAGATCTAAAGGCCTAAGGAAGCTGTCAGAGGCTATTCTTCACATTTATGGGCTGCCCAGAAATTTCAGTCATGGCCGGTCAACGCTTTTGTTGACCTTATATCATGAAATATGATCATGTAATAGGTAGTTTAGACGTCGGGCTGTGTAGATAAACTATTAGAGAACATGTTTCAATCCATGGTCAAGTCTAAACATCAATAATCAAAACGTTCTAAGGTTCAGAAAATCGTGTCAAAGTCTGTTCTTCATTTCTAGGTTTTTCCATAATGAAGAACAGAACGAGTATACTACTTTGGATCCTTATACCTCGCGTTGTGAGTTTGCTCTATGTGGTCTATTGATTCCAGGTTGTAGCTAACATGTAATACTACATATTCATTACATAAAATCAACAAAAGAACAACACCATAAGAATATCTAGTCTGGCCAAAGTACCCTCCCGGAACTGTTCTTGAACATTTATGGGTTTCCCAGAAATATTCTTGAGCAGTTTCGGCTAGCTACATTTGACCATCATTCAGATCGATTCTGTTAAGTGTCTAGGTGATATAAAAGCTTTAACATGTAGTCTTCATGTCATTCTACAACTAAAAAACAACAACATTGACAACTTAAACATAGCAAGATCTAAGCCCTGCAAAAACACTGTCAGAGGTTTCTAGGCTGATTATGGGCTTCAAGAACAGCCGGTCAATGTCGGTCAACCCACTAACCTTAAATTACTTTTAATCTACAACAGATATGGCTCTGATTCAAGTTGCAAATAAAAGATCCCCTAACGAACTACAACTACAAACTTTCAAAACACAAAAACACATAACCTATTGAGATCTATGGGGACTGACATTCACTGTCAGACCCTTATTTTTACAATTTCCAGATTTTTGAAAAACTTAATTTTGAGCACTTTGATGTTATGGGTCTAACAAATACCAACCCAGATCAACTATATGGACTACAAATAACATGTTTTAACAATAAATCATAACATCTAACACAAGACTAAAAGTCAACTTTCTAAATTAGGGTTTACCTCTTTATGATCAAATTCTGATTTCTATGTTTTGAATTTGATGTTGGTGTTCGTGGGGCTTGATTGGGGACTGATCTAGCAAGGAAATTTCGGAGGTTTGGTCTTGAGAGAGTATGGCTAGGTATAAGTGAATAATTTAGGCTAAAGTGAGCACTTTCTCTCTCTTGAATCTATATGTATATCATGTATGCAATGCCCTTGGCTGATGCATTGAATTTGATATGCTGGAATGCTAGCTGCTAGGTTGGTAGGGTAGGGTGGCAGCCAAGATTTGATGAAGATTTGCTAGCAATAATTCACAAATAAGACAAAAGGGTACTTTAGTAATTTCACTTATAATTTCAAGGGTATTCCTGTCCAAGGTGTTTGAATCTAGGGTTTAATCACTAGATTTTACATCTTAAAGTTTCCCAAATAATTTCTAGGGTCTGAAAAATTAAAATTAAAGTGTAATAAAATATTAATTAAAACACACTAATTTAAAATTAGGGTTTTTAATAGAAAATTAGGGTTTTTAAAATTAGGGTTCCTTAATATTATTAGGGTTCCCAAATTAACAATTAGGGTTTCCTAATTATCATTATAATTTACAAAAATAATAATTAGGGTTTCTAATTTTAGCAAATTAGGGTTTTCAAATAATAATTAGGGTTTCTCCTAATTATTGAAATTCTACAATACACAGTAAAATTCATATACACAATTACTACACAGTCTCGAACTCATAACTGAGTTTAACAATTAGGGTTTAATAACATGATATAAGGGTCATGATATAATTTACCGTAATTGACCAACCATTATCAGTCTACACATTTATAGTGCATATTTATAGCACTGAAAAATTAAAATATAATTAATATTATATTATTATTCACATCCCTTGATCAATATCTAAATTTAGGGTTTGGATTCTATATCTGATTTATCCTTCATATGCAACATCAATAATTAAGCTAAAATCATTAACTTAATAATCTGAACTAAAATTAATAAAATAAAATAATAATTCCAATAATTCCAATAATCATTTTATATATTATTTAAATAATACAAAAATCATATTTTCATGAAAAATAATTAATAAAGATATTTCTACTATAAAATTAATTATTATAATAATAGAATTTGTAATGATCAAAATTCTAAAATTATTTATAATTTTTCAAGTACTAAATATATTTGTATTTATCATACACATTACTAGACACTTATTCTCGTCATTAAATTAAATAAATAAAAAAATTCATATGCAAAATTTTTTATTTATTTTGTATTAAAAATATCGGGTTATTACAAAAGTTATAAAGGTTCAAGCAGACTGCACGTTAGCCTGACTGCACGTACTTCGAGACAACGGGATCCACGGGGCCCGGGGCCCACCCGGGCAGCCGTAGGTAGACTCGGGGCTACTTTGATCTATAAATAAGACGCCCCATCAGCCAACGAAAAAGGAAAAAAAAAAGAGAAAACTCTGTCCATTTCTGCTCTTAACCCCTTCTATACTGTTCCAAACTTCAATATTCTTGTTTCTAAACACTTGTTATATATATATATATATATATATATATATATATATATATATATATATATATATATACTATGACATAACAAATTTTAACCGGTGGAAACTGAGTGTTCAACCTCCAAAAGCGGTCTGAAGCCTTCTTTGCAGCACACTATAAATTTTTGCGGTCTGAAGCCTTCTTTGCAGCACACTATAAATTTTTTTCAAATTTGAAGCTTTTTCTTGCTTTATATATATATATATATATATATATATATATATATATATATATATATCCGCGACCTGTTGATTCAAACTCGTATTTTACTACTTTATTTTATATATTATCATAGATATATATTTATATTTACCTGTTTGGCCTAGAATGCTAATTCGTGGCCTTTTTACTGCTATATATATATATATATATATATATATATATATATATATATATATATATATATATATATATATATATATTAACTGTTTACTGTGTTTAAATATCTGTTTTAACTGGTCATTCAATGTAAATCCATAATATTTAAATCTGTGGACTAGATTTTTCTAAATCTAGTCATATCTAACTTTTAACCGGTTCAAAAGTTATAAAATTGGAACCGTTGAGCTAGAATGGTTAGGATTTATTTAAATCTAGTTTTCTTTCTAGTAATTGTAAATATTAAGCAACCACATGACCCTAGATCTATAGCTAGAGGGAACGGGAAGCTTGGCTACTCGCAGGCAGGGATTTAACTGATTAATCCTTTATTTTGCGTCGTTTAGATTAAATATCTATTTTATTTCAATATCCTCGTCATGCAGGCTATTCATATGATTTTATGTGAACCTAGGAGCCCTTGGATCTAAGATCCAGCTGACGAATCTAGATATGGTTCCCATGATGGACCTTTTTCAGTTGTATAGTTAGTTTGTAAATCATATTTGTGGTGTTTGGACATCCTTCGATGGCTTTCATTCCCATAAGGAGCTCGACACTTATATGTATATTATTTTGTCGAAGATGCTTTGCATCTTGAGAATAAAATTAAATCAAACCGAATACGAAAAAAAATGGAAGTATCAAAGGCTTCAATTATTATTTGAGCATAAGGGTTTGAAAACCTGTTTTCAAAATATCATTTATGCATATATTGCTTAAAATTGAACTTTTATACAAGTCAAACCCTTTGTATATAGGTGAAAACGAGGCATTGCGCTACTTTTGAATAATGCACTTAGGCCCAATTAACCATACACACACACTTCAAATAAATTAGGAAATTGAAAAGACGCAATAACCGTGTTTTCACGGAAGTCGGTGGGTGCCTAACACCTTCC
Organism: Panax notoginseng; assembly: GCA_016801055.1. Classification (NCBI taxonomy): domain Eukaryota; kingdom Viridiplantae; phylum Streptophyta; class Magnoliopsida; order Apiales; family Araliaceae; genus Panax; species Panax notoginseng. Next base: position 136,188,360 of record CM029019.1, read on the forward strand.
CCCCGCTTAATTAAGTCCCTCGAACTCTATGAATCTCGGTTTCCAAGGCCTGTTAAACAGAGTCCAACAATTGGGCCTTTGTGCAAACCTTTTCAAAATCGATTGAGTTGGTACAACCATTTCATTACTACCAATTGGCGACTCTGAATTTTCAAATCGTTAACATTTTGTGTCAGACTCTTTTCAAACTCGCCTTTTCAAATTAAATTCAACACATAAAACATAAAGGGTAAAAAGAGGAATTCCAAAAAAAAGATGAAATTTTTTCCAACGTTGACAGGTGGCGATTCTGCTGGGGACATTATATGGCTTAAGCCCATTTCAAACTTTTCAAAAATCCCTTCTTATCTACTTGTGTGTGAATGTTGTCTTTACATTGAATGGATTTGAATGGATGCTTTATTTACTGCACTTTAGCGCCTCGCACAATCGCTTCATTTTTTATTAGTGCCTTGCACAATTTCATCATTTCATACGGTGAGACACGATGTATATGAATGTATGTTTTGTGATTCCTCCACCAGGAGGCAAACTCGTCGGTGTTTGATTACTGGACTCAACGGAGAATAATCCCGTGAGGCTCATGAAAAGCACCACTCAGATCCGCTCCAATTGAAAGATTGGATTAATTTTCCATCTAGTAAATTGCAATGATCTGGGGACTTTCATGCCGAAAAGCTGCGAGAGTAGCCTACGATAGGTCAGTTTCTGATAAACCAAACGCGAAGGGGAATCTCTTCATGCCTTTCCCTTTTAATTTCTTTCTGATTCAAAGTAAATTATGATTCCATTTAAATATTAAAAAAATATGAATATACATTCCATTCCCTATTAAAACCTGTCATATTATTTTGTCATCAACACAACTAACATCTGACATCTGTTTTTCAGGAAAATATTTAAAAACTCCTAAAACAGATATATTGCATAGCATGCAAACTATTAGTGTTTACCAAGACTAAACTACATAATATTTTTGTAGGGAAACAATTGGTCCCGTTACCTGTTCAAAGTCCAAAAAGGCACTAAGCCCACCTTCAGACATGGCTGCAAGTGCCCAACCTGAACTTACTCCTGTTTCTTGAGAGGAGTTTGAGGGACTAAGAAACCAAATAGCAGAATTAGTTGTCTTTTTGAAAGAACAAAACAAAAGGACTCGGGGTCAACAAATACCCACTCAAATAGAATCCTTTACACAGGGAGGAGGCCAGGGTACTGACAAGAAATAAAAAGAAGTACAGATACCTGAGCCTCAAACCAAAAAACCCAACAAAACCCCTAAAATCACCAATCTTAAAGAAGATCGAGAAACTAGTGATGATCGAAAGAAAGTTCAGCAAATGGAAGAAACCATTCGGTCAATCAAAAGGACTGGAGCGTATGAAAGCGTGACTTATTGAAACCTTTGCATCTTTCCTGGGGTTCATTATCCAAACAAGTTTAAAACTCCTGATTTTGAAAAATATGATGGATTGGGAATTCCTTACACTCATTTAAAAGTGTTTATTTGAGAACTCGGATCCTATGCCGAGGATTAAAAACTGAGAATACAGTTATTTCAAAAGAATCTAACTGGAGAGGCTAGAGCATGGTATGCCAGATTGGACAATTCCAAAATCCATAGCTGGGAAGAATTAGCCCATGCTTTTTTAAACCAATACAGTTTCCAATTACAAATTTCTCTAAATAGATATTAAATTACCAAAGTTAAAAGGAAGAATGCTGAGTCATTCAGAGAATATGCCCAAAGATGGAGACGTCTGGCTGCTTAAGTAATCCCATTAATGACAGAAACTGAGATGGTAATGACCTTCATTGACATACAAGAAGCTCCGTTCTATAAGAGGGTCCTGGCAGGCATAGGAAATCCATTCTCAGAAATGATTAAACACGAAGAAATGGCTGAGATGGGGTTAAAATCTGGAAAGATTAAAGACCACGCTACTTTAGAAGCCGTGGTTGAGCACATTCAAGATGGAAATTATGGGAATAACCCTCAGAGGGTTCATAAAAAGAAAGAAGAAAATGTATCCTTGGTACTGCAAGGACAAACTCAGAGAGGGAATCAAAACTTGTCCATTCAAAGGAAAAATTATTCCCCTTTTCAAGCATCTGCACAATCCTCAAATCCTCCACTGCAAAAAGTTGGAGAGGTCCGACGCCAAAGAGTTTTCACACCCTTAGGGGACTCATTGGAAAATATACTCAAGCTTCTAACAGTACAGAAGAAAATGGTTGAAGGTTGTATGTAAAGGTTGAAGGTTTTGGGAACGAGAATAGTTTGTAATAGGAAATTTTAATTATTCTACAAATTTCAATGGTTGTATTATCATTTAATGATGTAAAATTAGAGATTAAATGTAATTGTATGAATTTTGGGGTCGTTACACCAAACCCCGACGACAACCCCGAGAAATCATCTAATCAACTTTAGAAATAACCCTGAAGACTTACAAAAGTCAACAACTGTCAAACTTCATATACAACCCCGAGAAAGACAGATGCCGCCACGTCAAGCCCGAAACCAACCTGGGAGGGAAAAATAATAATTTCGCCAAGTCAACATCATATCAAGTCAAATCACTGCCATGAAGCTCATGCAAAACCATAACGTCAATCCTAAGTGAAAACATCGCAAAACAGCTTAACGGACGTACTGTGAAGACTAGAAAATCTGGTCATGGGCCCATCTTCTCGGATTCAAAAAAGGTCAAATCCCATGTCATTGTGTAGCTCTCGGAAAGGTCATTCCGGAAAGGTATAGCATGCCTCCATCGGATTCTTGGATTGAAAGTTACGAAGGTACGAGCAGATAACGCGTTAGTCAGAGTGCACGTACTTTAAGACAAATGGACCCACAGGACCGGGCCCACCCAGGTCATCCACAGGTAGACCCACAGCTGATTTTTTCTATAAATAGACCCCCCATCAGCCATTAAAAAAAAGAAAAAAATAGGGAATTCCTGCCCATTTCAGCTCTTAACTACTTCCACAGTGTTCTAAACTTCGATATTCTTCTTTGTAAACACTATATATATATATATATATATATATATATATATATATATATATTGACGTCAGAAAAAATTTCCTTTTTTAATCCTTTATGTTTTCTATGTGTTGAATTTAATTTGAAAGGGCGAGTTTGAAAAGAGTACGACACAAAATATCGACGATTTGAAAATTTTGAGTCGCCAGTTGGTAGTAGTGAAATGGTTGTACCAACTCAACCGATTTTGAAAAGGTTTACACAAAGGCCCAATTATTGGACGCTATTTAACAGGCCCTGGAAACCGAGATTCATAGAGTTCGGGGGCTTGATTAAGCGGGGTGAAGGTGTTAGGCACCCCCTAACTTCCGTGAAAACACGGTTACCGTGTCTTTTCAATTCCCTAATTAATTTGAAGTGTGTGTGTGTGTGTGGTTAATTGGGCCTAAGTGCATTATTTGAAAGTAGTGATATGCCTTACTTGAACCTATATACAAATGGTTTGACTTGTATAAAAGTTCAATTTTAAGCAATATATGCAAAAATCATGTTTTGAAAATAGGTTTTCAAACCCTTATGCTCACATAGTAATTGAGGTCTTTAATACTTCTATTTCGTATTCGGATTGATTTGATTTTATTCTCGAGATGCAAAGCATCTTCGACAAAATAATATACATATAAGTGTCGAGCTCCTTATGGGCATGAAAGCCATCGAAGGATGTCCAAACACCACAAATATGATTTACAAGCTAACTGTACAACTGAAAAATGTCCATCATGGGAACCAGATCTAGATCTGCCAGCTCGATCTTAGATCCCGTGGCTCCTAGGCTCACATAATATAATATGAATAGCCTGCATAACAAGGATACTGAAATAAAACAGATATTTAGTCTAAATGATGCAAAATAAAGGATTCATCAGTTAAATCTATGCTTGCGCGTAGCCAAGCTTCCCGTTCCCTCTAAATATAGATCTAGCAACACATGGTTATTTAATATTTATAAAAACTAGAAAGAAAACTAGATTTAAATAAATCTTAGCCATTCTAGCTCAATGGTTCCAGTTTTACAACTTTTGAACCGGTTATAAGTTAGATATGGCTAGATTTAGATAAATCTAGTTCACAGGTTTAAATATTATGGATTTACATTGAATAAACAGTTAAAACAGATATTTAAACACATTAATTTGTTGCCTTATACTGCTTTATTATATACATAATCATATATATATATATATATATATATATATATATATATATATATATATATATATATTATATTAAAGCAAGAGAAAGCTTCAAATCTAAAAAAATATTACGGTTTGTTGCAAAGAAGGTTTCAGACCGCTTTTGGATCTTGAAAACTCAATTTCCACCGGTTAAAAATTGATATGTCGTAGTATATATGTATACAAGTGTTTATAAAGAAAAATATTGAAGTTTGGAACACTATAGTAGGGGTTAAAAGCTGAAATGGACAAAGTTTTCTCTCTTTTTCTCCTTTTTTTCTTTTTCTTTTGGCTGATGGGGGATCTTATTTATAGACCAAAGTAGCCACGGGTCTACCTGCGGCTGCATGACTTCTTTTGTAGTGATTTGGGCTGAAATAATGTTAAGTTAGAAAAATTACTATTTTCCCATTCCCTGGTTGGTTCTGGGCTTGATACATTGTACCCGTCTTTTCTCAGGGATGTCTTTCGATATTGGACTGCCGTTGACTTTTGACAGTCCTCAGGGTTATCTCTGAGGTTGGGTTGATCTCCTGGGGTGGTCACCAATGTTGGATTTGATCTCCCAGGATTATCACCGATAGGGGTGAGCATGGTACTATTTGAAATCCAACCCGCACCCGAAACTGCTTAGGTGCGGTTTGACAAATCTAAAATCGCACACGAAATCGCTTGTGATTAGTGTGGTGCAGTTTTAAACTGTGCGATGTGGTTTCAATTGGTGCAGTTTCGGTTCCAAAACCAATTAAAACAACAAAAAGGTCTAAGCCTTCAACATAATTTAACACAGCTCGCATCGAGAAATTAACTTAGTGACAGAGTCGACAATGTGAATTACATCAAGCATAGAACCAAAGCTCTTTCTGCCAAACATGTCAAATTCACCATCAAATCGTAAAATAGTGAGAAACATAAAATAGTTTTAGTTTATAATAAAGGAATGATGCTTTAAAACTAAAACATACGCCATATAAAACAACGGAAATCATATATTCGACTATATAAACAAGCAAGAAGGTTTATCTAGTTCCCCAAAAATTAAAAATATATAATAGAGATAGAATGAAACCCTATCTTATATATTGCAGGGAGGACTTATAGAATATAATCCTAACTGTACCTAATTTGAAAAATAATCTATTAGACAATTACTACTATAGTATAGACCTTAACCAATGCATTAAGTGCTTGAACCAATGAATTTGGCCCCTCAGCTATAAGCCCCGCCAGTAACGCATCAAACCATTTAACCATCTTAATTTCAAAACCCAAATACTTAATTTTTGACTCTATAACCTCTAACCATCTTCTTTTAATTGGTGAAAAAATGACAATGCGAGACTAGGGTTTTCTCTGAGCGTGTTCAAGTGAAAAGTAACTTTAGAATTTACTAGAGATAATACATACATACACACACATGGTGCGGTTTCGGTTTTATGCGTGTGGTTTTGGCTAGTAACCACTGGTCTTCCTCTATTTGAGCATCTATCAACACTCTCAATGACTCGATTTCTACTTTTATGGGGAGTACTGCTTCCATGCCATAGACCAATGAGTAGGGGGTAGCCCCAGTAGAAGTACACATTGACGTTTTGTAGGATAGCAAAGTTAGAGGCAATAAGTCAGGCAATCCCTTGTGATTGGCGCACATCTTTTGCATGATCTTTTTAATGTTCTTATTGGCTGCTTCAACAACACCATTCATCTTGGGATGATAAATGATGGAGTTAAGATGTTTGATGTGGAATTTACTACATAACTTGTGACGTCCCCAAAATAGGTCCATTCCATCCAACCCATTCTGAGTTGCCAAATATATGATACAGAAAATAGCTACAACTTTATTACAACAATTACCGTGCAAAATACAACAACACATATGCCGTGAGTTTGGATACAAATATATACCAAATGTGACATTGGACACCATCATGTGTCAGCACCTCACAAAGGTACCTTACATAAAGGTACAGTCAAAAACTATTTTAGAAACTAGAATCTTTGGAAAGTGCTCAAGGAAACCTTCGTACATGGGATGCCATGCTTCTAGGTTATGATAGATATCATATGGCCACAGAATTATCCTTGGTTGATCCAATAGACTCCAAAGAAAAACAAGAAGATTACTATCATATTCTTCCCAATGGTGAGTCTTCTCTTAACTTATCATTATCTACACTGTCTCTAATTGAGAATTCTATACTTCAAACAAACACCAAGATTATATAGGTAGTGCTCGTAGATATACTCAGCAAGTGGATGAGCACAATCCTGTCTTATGATGACACGAGGTTGTATGTCATTAGACATCTGGTATGATAGTGGCAAAACACCCTTCCAACGTTGGGTTCGCTTCACCCTAGATGATTCACCAAATATAACTACTAAATGATGACCACCATTCTATTCCCCTGTTACCCCCGCTCGACCCAGCTACACTCTTATTACCTGAAAGGAATTGTGAAACAGAAGGGTGAGCACAACTAGCCCAGTAAAGAATATCATGACTAAAGATAAATAAATTATCAATAGCCTTCAACAGTAATAAATCAGAGATTTAGAACATATGGTAGATGATAAAAATTTTCAACCATAGTTGCAGCGGAACGAACAATCCATTAGAAGAGTCAAATAGACCATAAAGTCTATTATCTTCTCCACATTAAAAGTCCACCAATAATATTTTATCCTTGCAACATTAATCAACAGTTCCTTTTCACAATTATATGAATAACTCATAATCATAATTGTAATTCTAAATTCCTCTTCGCATCCAAGACGAAGATAATTTTCCTCACATGTCTTTACCTAAAACATCAAAGATCATGGTTATACCAAATCACAGTTCCTGTTCATAATCATATTAATAAATTCATCTTTGCACTACAGGCCAACGATATTCGTCAACAGTTCATCTTTGCACTACTGGCCAAAGATATTCAACAACAGGTCATCTTTGCACTACGGGCCAAAGATATTCATCGACAATTCATCTTTGCACTACAGGCCAATGATATTCCTCAACCGTTCATATTTGCACTACAGGCCAAATATATTCATATATCAAAGAAATATATAATCATTTCAAAATTTATATAAACAATAATTATAACCATGTTGATCAATTCACCTTTACACATAGGCTAAAGATATTCAGTTATAAATTCAATTGTCATGATCGTACCAGTCAACAATTCAACTTTACACTACTGGCCAAAGAGAACCCATAGTCATGATCATACCAAAAATCTACCCATCTTTACGCTCAAGTCAAAGAGAAATATCATCATTAGGGTTATAAAAATGTTATATATAATAATAAAATCAATATAATCAATATATAGATTTAATCTCAAGAGTAATATTCATAACTCAACTATAATTTGGTCAGAAAAAGAAACCAATTTTGTCATGAATAGTAACTCGTGAATAGTAACCCATGAATAGTAATTCGTGAATAGTAACTCATAAATAGTAAACTCGACACAAAAAGGTAAAAATTCCACAATAAAATTTATACCAATATTTCGGTATAATGATATTGAAAGAATAACATTTCTTAAATTTATAAACAATTTATTTTAATTGTTTACAATTTACTAAATAATGCATTTAATCATCCTAAAATGTCAAACTCATAAGATTTCATTACCAATAACCAAAACCCTCATTAAAAATCTGCATATACCTCATATAGGATTCTCAAGCCATAAAATCCTATTTTCTAATTTTCTTACTTCACATAACATATTTAATTCATTTACTCATAAGTAGACCATTTTCATGAAAAATACCAAATCAGTTCCAAAAATATTTCTTTTCTGGGATTTAGCATAATATAGTCCCATAGTGAACATATATTTTTCTCAGAATTTTTAAAAGTTATTTACTATTTTTCATATGGCCAAAATAGCCGAATATTTAGACATTTATCATAAATTGTACTTTTATCCAAAAATTCTGAAATTCACAGAGTACACTAATATTATATAGATGTACTCCCAATAAAAATTTCATCAATTTTGGAGTTAACCACAAGGAGTTATAAGCGGTTACTTTTAAAATAGTCTTTTCTCATAAAATTCATAACTCTCAATCTATACATCCAAAAATCACCATTTTTGGACACAATCAAGAAAACTCATCAAAATATCATTTCAAATTTTTCCAGAATTTTTGAAGGTCAAAAAAATTACGAAACTGGAAAATATAACAACCCTTAAAATCTCTTACTATCCATTACTATCCCTTACAATCTCTTACCTCAAAAGAGCAGCACTTCTGACTGGATATCGGATATGACGCTGAAGGAAACTTGCACTGATGAATAGCAACTCACCAAGTATCTAAATACTCACAAAATACACTCAATAATCTAGAGAGAAAAAGAGAGAAAGCTTATGTTTCTAGTGTGTTTTTCAATTCTAACTTAGCCCTCTATTTATAGGAAAATGTTAGCACGCCGAAGCAGACTTAACCTGCAACCTGATGGCTTTACTTGCTACTATTCCCACCCACCACATTTAAATAAAAATCTCAGCACATTTTTCACCAACCAAGAGTGGGGCCCACCAATTCTAGAACTTTTTACCAAAATGATTAACTCCGAAAATTCAATAATTTCTGAACCAGTCATATCGTAAAATTCATAACAAATCATATGTTCATTTTTAACGGTTAAAAATTTATGGACATGTACTCAACTTATATATGTATAACATATCCAAAAAACACAACGATCCAACGGTCGGATTAAAAATTATAACCCCCGAAAAATATCTCAAAAACCCTAATTTTTAATACCTCCATTCCGACAAAAATACTGATAAAAACCTCAACATTAACTCCTTCATTTTTAACCACAAATATATATCCCTCATTTATATCCACATAAAATAAATATTTCCTTATCATATGAATCAATAATTAATTATTCACAAATAATATTACAGAATCAAATTTATGACAACCAGGTCGTTCCCAGGAAAGAGGGGGCTTTCCAATAAGAATTTCTCCTTACTGGCGCGCAATTAGGTGACCAAACCTCTCCTTAGACAGAACTTTCTAGACATTGCCAATAATGTTATCTAATAATATTATTCAAATAATATGAATTATTGATCTGATAATGAAAATTATTGTGCAGTGACAATTATTGAAACAACAATAATATAAAATATCAACGCAGCAATTATTGAATCAATTAAATAAAATATTGAACAGTAATTACTGTGATAATTATTGAGTAATGTCTTCCTTCGTAAGAATCAATAATTCAAAAATACTGTGCAATCAGTGTGCTACTGTGTAACAACGCGTATTACTATATTTTAACCACCGGGTATTTCAACAGTATTAACGGTAACAACTACGCCGTTAATTATAAAAACTTAATTTTTGTCGTTATCTTCATCCGACAGTTATTCGTTATGGGGCCCACAAATAGCTGCGCCGTCGTACGAATATTCCCCGACAGAAAGAATATTCCACGACCAAACGAATATTCCCCGACAATAATGATTATTTTATAATCACTTGCTTATTTTGAAAAAAATTCATATATCACCTTTAACTTTAACTTTTTATCAATTTAACCATTTACTGAATCATAATTATAAGAAAAATTGAATACTTTTATTTCATAAAATTCGGGTTCTTACAATCTCCCCTCCTTATGAAATTTCGTCCTCGAAATTTGCGTACCTGGTATTTCGAAGAGTTGAGAATACCTTGCTTTCATTTCAGATTCCATCTTTTCTGTCATCATGATTTCTTCATTGCTCATCTCCTGTATTTCAGATATCATTCTAGAATATAGCTTCAAAAACAAAGGTTAATTTAACAAATTAACATATCACATCATATCCCGATAGTATGACTGACCAACAAATAAGCTTAGGTAGGACACACTAGCGAATGATTTACACGTCTCTCCCCTTCTAGTTGTATTCCCCGATCTCCGCCAGAGATCATATCCCTAAGCTCTGATATCACCTGTAACGTCCCCAAAATAGGTCCATTCCATCCAACCCATTCTGAGTTGCCAAATATATGATACAGAAAATAGCTACAACTTTATTACAACAATTACCGTGCAAAATACAACAACACATATGCCGTGAGTTTGGATACAAATATATACCAAATGTGACATTGGACACCATCATGTGTTAGTACCTCACAAAGGTACCTTACATAACGGTACAGTCAAAAACTATTTTAGAAACTAGAATCTTTGGAAAGTGCTTAAGGAAACCTTCGTACATGGGATGCCATGCTTCTAGGTTATGATAGATATCATATGGCCACAGAATTATCCTTGGTTGATCCAATAGACTCCAAAGAAAAACAAGAAGATTACTATCATATTCTTCCCAATGGTGAGTCTTCTCTTGACTTATCATTATCTACACTTTCTCTAATTGAGAATTATATACTTCAAACAAACACCAAGATTATATAGGTAGTGCTCGTAGATATACTCAGCAAGTGGATGAGCACAATCATGTCTTATGATGACACGAGGATGTATGTCATTAGACATCTGGTATTATAGTGGCAAAACACCCTTCCAACATTGGGTTCGCTTCACCCTAGATGATTCACCAAATATAACTACTAAATGATGACCACTATTGTATTCCCTTGTTACCCCCGCTCGATCCAGCTACACTCTTATTACCTGAAAGGAATTGTGAAACAGAAGGGTGAGCACAACTAGCCCAGTAAAGAATATCATGACTAAAGATAAATAAATTATCAATAGCCTTCAACAGTAATAAATCAGAGATTTAGAACATATGGTAGATGATAAAAATTTTCAACCATAGTTGCAGCGGAACGAGCAATCCATTAGAAGAGTCAAATAGACCATAAAGTCTATTATCTTCTCCACATTAAAAGTCCACCAATAATGTTTTATCCGTGTAACATTAATCAACAGTTCCTTTTCACAATTATATGAATAACTCATAATCATAATTGTAATTCTAAATTCCTCTTCGCATCCAAGACGAAGATAATTTTTCTCACATGTCTTTTCCTGAAACATCAAAGATCATGGTTATACCAAATCACAGTTCCTGTTCATTATCATATTAATAAATTCATCTTTGCACTACAGGCCAACGATATTCGTCAACAGTTCATCTTTGCACTACTGGCCAAAGATATTCAACAACAGGTCATCTTTGCACTACGGGCCAAAGATATTCATCAACAATTCATCTTTGCACTACAGCCCAATGATATTCCTCAACAATTCATATTTGCAATACAGGCCAAATATATTCATATATCAAAGAAATATATAATCATTTCAAAATTTATATAAACAATAATTATAACCATGTTGATCAATTCACCTTTACACTTAGGCTAAAGATATTCAGTTATAAATTCAATTGTCATGATCATACCAGTCAACAATTCAACTTTGCACTACTGGCCAAAGAGAACCCATAGTCATGATCATACCAAAAATCTACCCATCTTTACGCTCAAGTCAAAGAGAAATATCATCATTAGGGTTATAAAAATGTTATATATAATAATAAAATCAATATAATCAATATATAGATTTAATCTCAAGAGTAATATTCATAACTCAACTATAATTTGGTCAGAAAAAGAAACCAATTTTGTCATGAATAGTAACTCGTGAATAGTAACCCATGAATAGTAATTCGTGAATAGCAACTCATGAATAGTAAACTCGACACAAAAAGGTAAAAATTCCACAATAAAATTCATACCAATATTTCGGTATAATGATATTGAAAGAATAACATTTCTTAAATTTATAAACAATTTATTTTAATTGTTTACAATTTACTAAATAATACATTTAATCATCCTAAAATGCCAAACTCATAAGATTTCATTACCAATAACCAAAACCCTCATTAAAAATCTGCATATACCTCATATAGGATTCTCAAGCCATAAAATCCTATTTTCTAATTTTCTTACTTCACATAACATATTTAATTCATTTACTCATAACTAGACCATTTTCATGAAAAATACCAAATCAGTTCCAAAAATATTTCTTTTCTGGGATTTAGCATAATATAGTCCCATAGTGAACATATATTTTTCTTAGAATTTTTAAAAGTTATTTACTATTTTTCATATGGCCAAAATAGCCGAATATTTAGACATTTATCATAAATTGTACTTTTATCCAAAAATTCTGAAATTCACAGAGTACACTAATATTATATAGATGTACTCCCAATAAAAATTTCATCAATTTTGGAGTTAACCACAAGGAGTTATAAGCGGTTACTTTTAAAATAGTCTTTTCTCATAAAATTCATAACTCTCAATCTATACATCCAAAAATCACCATTTTTGGACACAATCAAGAAAACTCATCAAAATATCATTTCAAATTTTTCCAGAATTTTTGAAAGTCAAAAAAATTACGAAACTGGAAAATATAACAACCCTTAAAATCTCTTACTATCCCTTACTATCCCTTACAATCTCTTACCTCAAAAGAGCAGCACTTCTGACTGGATATCGGATATGACGCTGAAGGAAACTTGCACTGATGAATAGCAACTCACCAAGTATCTAAATACTCACAAAATACACTCAATAATCTAGAGAAAAAAAGAGAGAAAGCTTATGTTTCTAGTGTATTTTTCAATTCTAACTTAGCCCTCTATTTATAGGAAAATGTTAGCACGCCGAAGCAGACTTAACCTGCAACCTGATGGCTTTACTTGCTACTATTCCCACCCACCACATTTAAATAAAAATCTCAGCACATTTTTCACCAACCAAGAGTGGGGCCCACCAATTCTAGAATTTTTACCAAAATGATTAACTCCGAAAATTCAACAATTTCTGAACCAGTCATCTCGTAAAATTCATAACAAATCATATGTTCATTTTTAACGGTTAAAAATTTATGGACATATACTCAACTTATATATGTATAACATATCCAAAAACACAACGATCCAACGGTCGGATTAAAAATTATAACCCCCGAAAAATATCTCAAAAACCCTAATTTTTAATACCTCCATTCCGACAAAAATACTGATAAAAACCTCAACATTAACTCCTTCATTTTTAACCACAAATATATATCCCTCATTTATATCCACATAAAATAAATATTTCCTTATCATATGAATCAATAATTAATTATTCACAAATAATATTACAGAATCAAATTTATGACAACCAGGTCGTTCCCAGGAAAGAGGGGGCTTTCCAATAAGATTTTCTCCTTACTGGCGCGCAATTAGGTGACCAAACCTCTCCTTAGACAGAACTTTCTAGACATTGCCAATAATGTTATCTAATAATATTATTCAAATAATATGAATTATTGATCTGATAATGAAAATTATTGTGCAGTGACAATTATTGAAACAACAATAATATAAAATATCAACGCAGCAATTATTGAATCAATAAAATAAAATATTGAACAGTAATTACTGTGACAATTATTGAGTAGTGTCTTCCTTCGTAAGAATCAATAATTCAAAAATACTGTGCAATCAGTGTGCTACTGTGTAACAACGCGTATTACTGTATTTTAACCACCGGGTATTTCAACAGTATTAACGGTAACAACTACGCCGTTAATTATAAAAACTCAATTTTTGTCGTTATCTTCATCCGACAGTTATTCGTTATGGGGTCCACAAATAGCTGCGCCGTCGTACGAATATTCCCCGACAGAAAGAATATTCCACGACCAAACGAATATTCCCCGACAACAATGATTATTTTATAACCACTTGCTTATTTTGAAAAAAATTCATATATCACTTTTAACTTTAATTTTTTATCAATTTAACCATTTACTGAATCATAATTATAAGAAAAATTGAATACTTTTATTTCATAAAATTCGGGGTTATACAATCTCCCCTCCTTATGAAATTTCGTCCTCGAAATTTGCGTACCTGGTATTTCGAAGAGTTGAGAATACCTTGCTTTCATTTCAGATTCCATCTTTCCTGTCATCATGATTTCTCCATTGCTCATCTCCTGTATTTCAGATATCATTCTAGAATACAGCTTCAAAAACAAAGGTTAATTTAACAAATTAACATATCACATCATATCCCGATAGTATGACTGACCAACAAATAAGCTTAGGTAGGACACACTAGCGAATGATTTACTCGTCTCTCCCCTTCTAGTTGTATTCCCCGATCTCCGCCGGAGATCATATCCCTAAGCTCTGATACCACCTGTGACGTCCCCAAAATAGGTCCATTCCATCCAACCCATTCTGAGTCGCTAAATACATGATACAGAAAATAACTACAACTTTATTACAACAATTATCGTGCAAAATACAACAACACATATGCCGTGAGTTTGGATATAAATATATACCAAATGTGACATTGGACACCATCATGTGTCAGCACCTCACAAAGGTACCTTACATAAAGGTACAGTCAAAAACTATTTTAGAAACTAGAATCTTTGGAAAGTGCTCAGGGAAACCTTCGTACATGTGATGCCATGCTTCTAGGTTATGATAGATATCATATGGCCACAGAATTATCCTTGGTTGATCCAATAGACTCCAAAAAAAACAAGAAGATTACTATCTTATTCTTCCCAATGGTGAGTCTTCTCTTGACTTATCATTATCTACACTGTCTCTAATTGAGAATTATACTTCAAACAAACACCAAGATTATATAGGTAGTGCTCGTAGATATACTCAGCAAGTGGATGAGCACAATCGTGTCTTATGATGACACGAGGTTGTATGTCATTAGACATCTGGTATGATAGTGGCAAAACACCCTTCCAACGTTGGGTTCGCTTCACCCTAGATGATTCACCAAATATAACTACTAAATGATGACCACCATTTTATTCCCCTGTTACCCCCGCTCGACCCAGCTACACTCTTATTACCTGAAAGGAATTGTGAAACAGAAGGGTGAGCACAACTAGCCCAGTAAAGAATATCATGACTAAAGATAAATAAATTATCAATAGCCTTCAACAGTAATAAATCAGAGATTTAGAACATATGGTAGATGATAAAAATTTTCAACCATAGTTGCAGCGGAACGAGCAACCCATTAGAAGAGTCAAATAGACCATAAAGTCTATTATCTTCTCCACATTAAAAGTCCACCAATAATGTTTTATCCCTGTAACATTAATCAACAGTTCCTTTTCACAATTATATGAATAACTCATAATCATAATTGTAATTCTAAATTCCTCTTCGCATCCAAGACGATGATAATTTTCCTCACATGTCTTTACCTGAAACATCATGGTTATACCAAATCACAGTTCCTGTTCATAATCATATTAATAAATTCATCTTTGCACTACAGGCCAACGATATTCGTCAACAGTTCATCTTTGCACTACTGGCCAAAGATATTCAACAACAAGTCATCTGTGCACTACGGGCCAAAGATATTCATCAACAATTCATCTTTGCACTATAGGCCAATGATATTCCTCAACAGTTTATATTTGCACTACAGGCCAAATATATTCATATATCAAAGAAATATATAATCATTTCAAAATTTATATAAACAATAATTATAACCATGTTGATCAATTCACCTTTACACTTAAGCTAAAGATATTCAGTTATAAATTCAATGATCATGATCATACCAGTCAACAATTCAACTTTGCACTACTGGTCAAAGAGAACCCATAGTCATGATCATACCAAAAATCTACCCATCTTTACGCTCAAGTCAAAGAGAAATATCATCATTAGGGTTATAAAAATGTTATATATAATAATAAAATCAATATAATCAATATATAGATTTAATCTCAAGAGTAATATTTATAACTCAACTATAATTTGGTCAGAAAAAAAAACCAATTTTGTCATGAATAGTAACTCGTGAATAGTAACCCATGAATAGTAACTCGTGAATTGTAACTCATGAATAGTAAACTCGACACAAAAAGGTAAAAATTCCACAATAAAATTCATACCAATATTTCGGTATAATGATATTGAAAAAATAACATTTCTTAAATTTATAAACAATTTATTTTAATTGTTTACAATTTACTAAATAATGCATTTAATCATCCTAAAATGCCAAACTCATAAGATTTTATTACCAATAACCAAAACCCTCATCAAAAATCTGCATATACCTCATATAGGATTCTCAAGCCATAAAATCCTATTTTCTAATTTTCTTACTTCACATAACATATTTAATTCATTTACTCATAACTAGACTATTTTCATGAAAAATACCAAATCAGTTCCAAAAATATTTCTTTTCTGGGATTTAGCATAATATAGTCCCATAGTGAACATATATTTTTCTCAGAATTTTTAAAAGTTATTTACTATTTTTCATATGGCCAAAATAGCCGAATATTTAGACATTTATCATAAATTGTACTTTTATCCAAAAATTCTGAAATTCACAGAGTACACTAATATTATATAGATGTACTCCCAATAAAAATTTCATCAATTTTGGAGTTAACCACAAGGAGTTATAAGCGGTTACTTTTAAAATAGTCTTTTCTCATAAAATTCATAACTCTCAATCTATACATCCAAAAATCACCATTTTTGGACACAATCAAGAAAACTCATCAAAATATCTTTTCAAATTTTTCTAGAATTTTTGGAGGTCAGAAAAATTACGAAACTGGAAAATATAACAACCCTTAAAATCTCTTATTATCCCTTACTATCCCTTACAATCCCCTACCTCAAAAGAGTAGCACTTCTGACTAGATATCGGATATGACGCTGAAGGAAACTTGCACTGATGAATAGCAACTCACCAAGTATCTAAATACTCACAAAATACACTCAATAATCTAGAGAGAAAAAGAGAGAAAGCTTATGTTTCTGGTGTGTTTTTCAATTCTAACTTAGCCCTCTATTTATAGGAAAATATTAGCACGACGAAGCAGACTTAACCTGCAACCTGATGGCTTTACCAGCTACTATTCCCACCCACCATATTTGAATAAAAATCTCAGCACATTTCTTCACCAACCAAGAGTGGGGCCCACCAATTCTAGAATTTTCTACCAAAATGATTAACTCCGAAAATTCAACAATTTCTGAACCAGTCATCTCGTAAAATTCATAACAAATCATATGTTCATTTTTAACGGTTCAAAATTTATGGACATATACTCAACTTATATATGTATAACATATCCAAAAATCACAACGATCCAACGGTCGGATTAAAAATTATAACCCCCGCAAAATATCTCAAAAACCCTAATTTTTAATACCTCCATTCCGACAAAAATACTGATAAAAACCTCAACATTAACTCCTTCATTTTTAACCACAAAAATATATCCCTCATTTATATCCACATAAAATAAATATTTCCTTATCATATGAATCAATAATTAATTATTCACAAATAATATTACAAAATCAAATTTATGACAACCAGGTCGTTCCCAGGAAAGAGGGAGCTTTCCAATAAAAATTTTTCCTTACTGGCGCGCAATTAGGTGACCAAACCTCTCCTTAGACAGAATTTTCTAGACATTGCCAATAATGTTATCTAATAATATTATTCAAATAATATGAATTATTGATCTGATAATGAAAATTACTGTGCAGTGACAATTATTGAAACAACAATAATATAAAATATCAATACAGCAATTATTGAATCAATAAAATAAAATATTGAACAGTAATTACTGTGACAATTATTGAGTAGTGCCTTCCTTCGTAAGAATCAATAATTCAAAAATACTTTACAATCAGTGTGCTACTGTGTAACAACGCGTATTACTGTATTTTAACCACCGGGTATTTCAACAGTATTAACGGTAACAACTACGCCGTTAATTATAAAAACTCAATTTTTGTCGTTATCTTCATCCGACAGTTATTCGTTATGGGGCCCACAAATAGCTGCGCCGTCGTACGAATATTCCCCGACAGAAAGAATATTCCACGACCAAACGAATATTCCCCGACAACAATGATTATTTTATAACCACTTGCTTATTTTGAAAAAAATTCATATATCACCTTTAACTTTAACTTTTTATCAATTTAACCATTTACTGAATCATAATTATAAGAAAAATTGAATACTTTTATTTCATAAAATTCGGGGTCATACAATCTCCCCTCCTTATGAAATTTCGTCCTCGAAATTTGCGTACCTGGTATTTCGAAGAGTTGAGAATACCTTGCTTTCATTTCAGATTCCATCTTTCCTGTCATCATGATTTCTCCATTGCTCATCTCCTGTATTTCAGATATCATTCTAGAATACAGCTTCAAAAACAAAGGTTAATTTAACAAATTAACATATCACATCATATCCCGATAGTATGACTGACCAACAAATAAGCTTAGGTAGGACACACTAGCGAATGATTTACTCGTCTCTCCCCTTCTAGTTGTATTCCCCGATCTCCGCCAGAGATCATATCCCTAAGCTCTGATACCACCTGTGACGTCCCCAAAATAGGTCCATTCCATCCAACCCATTCTGAGTCGCCAAATACATGATACAGAAAATAACTACAACTTTATTACAACAATTGTCGTGCAAACTACAACAACACATATGCCGTGAGTTTGGATACAAATATATACCAAATGTGACATTGGACACCATCATGTGTCAGCACCTCACAAAGGTACCTTACATAAAGGTACAGTCAAAAACTATTTTAGAAACTAGAATCTTTGGAAAGTGCTCAAGAAAACCTTCGTACATGTGATGCCATGCTTCTAGGTTATGATAGATATCATATGGCCACAGAATTATCCTTGGTTGATCCAATAGACTCCAAAAATAAACAAGAAGATTACTATCATATTCTTCCCAATGGTGAGTCTTCTCTTGACTTATCATTATCTACACTGTCTCTAATTGAGAATTATACTTCAAACAAACACCAAGATTATATAGGTAGTGCTCGTAGATATACTCAGCAAGTGGATGAGCACAATCATGTCTTATGATGACACGAGATTGTATGTCATTAGACATCTGGTATGATAGTGGCAAAATACCCTTCCAACGTTGGGTTCGCTTCACCCTAGATGATTCACCAAATATAACTACTAAATGATGACCACCATTCTATTTCCCTGTTACCCCCGCTCGACCCAGCTACACTCTTATTACCTGAAAGGAATTGTGAAATAGAAGGGTGAGCACAACTAGCCCAGTAAAGAATATCATGACTAAAGATAAATAAATTATCAATAGCCTTCAACAGTAATAAATCAGAGATTTAGAAAATATGGTAGATGATAAAAATTTTCAACCATAGTTGCAGCGGAACGAGCAATCCATTAGAAGAGTAAAATAGACCATAAAGTCTATTATCTTCTCCACATTAAAAGTCCACCAATAATGTTTTATCCCTGTAACATTAATCAACAGTTCCTTTTCACAATTATATGAATAACTCATAATCATAATTGTAATTCTAAATTCCTCTTCGCATCCAAGACGAAGATAATTTTCCTCACATGTCTTTACCTGAAATATCAAAGATCATGGTTATACCAAATCACAGTTCCTGTTCATAATCATATTAATAAATTCATCTTTGCACTACAGGCCAACGATATTCGTCAACAGTTCATCTTTGCACTACTGGCCAAAGATATTCAACAACAAGTCATCTTTGCACTACGGGCCAAAGATATTCATCAACAATTCATCTTTGCACTACAGGCCAATGATATTCCTCAACAGTTCATATTTGCACTACAGGCCAAATATATTCATATATCAAAGAAATATATAATTATTTTAAAATTTATATAAACAACAATTATAACCATGTTGATCAATTCACCTTTACACTTAAGCTAAAGATATTCAGTTATAAATTCAATGGTCATGATCATACCAGTCAACAATTCAACTTTGCACTACTGGCCAAAGAGAACCCATAGTCATGATCATACCAAAAATCTACCCATATTTACGCTCAAGTCAAAGAGAAATATAATCATTAGGGTTATAAAAATGTTATATATAATAATAAAATCAATATAATCAATATATAGATTTAATCTCAAGAGTAATATTCATAACTCAACTATAATTTGGTCATAAAAAGAAACCAATTTTGTCATGAATAGTAACTCGTGAATAATAACCCATAAATAGTAACTCGTGAATAGTAACTCATGAATAGTAAACTCGACACAAAAAGGTAGAAATTCCACAATAAAATTCATACCAATATTTTGGTATAATGATATTGAAAGAATAACATTTCTTAAATTTATAAATAATTTATTTTAATTATTTACAATTTACTACATAATGCATTTAATCATCCTAAAATGCCAAACTCATAAGATTTCATTACCAATAACCAAAACCCTCATCAAAAATCTGCATATACCTCATATAGGATTCTCAAGCCATAAAATCCTATTTTCTAATTTTCTTACTTCACATAACATATTTAATTCATATACTCATAACTAGACCATTTTTATGAAAAATACCAAATCAGTTCCAAAAATATTTCTTTTCTGGGATTTAGCATAATATAGTCCCATAGTGAACATATATTTTTCTCAGAATTTTTAAAAGTCATTTACTATTTTTTATATGGCCAAAATAGCCGAATATTTAGACATTTATCATAAATTGTAATTTTATCCAAAAATTCTGAAATTCACAGAGTACACTAATATTATATAGATGTACTCCCAATAAAAATTTCATCAATTTTGGAGTTAACCGCAAGGAGTTATAAGCGGTTACTTTTTAAATAGTCTTTTCTCATAAAATTCATAGCTCTCAATCTATACATCCAAAAATCACCATTTTTGGACACAATCAAGAAAACTCATCAAAATATCATTTCAAATTTTCCAGAATTTTTGAAGGTCAGAAAAATTACAAAACTGGAAAATATAACAACCCTTAAAATCTCTTACTATCCATTACTATCCCTTACAATCCCTTACCTCAAAAGAGCAGCACTTCTGACTGGATATCGGATATGACGCTGAAGGAAACTTGCACTGATGAATAGCAACTCACCAAGTATCTAAATACTCACAAAATACACTCAATAATCTAGAGAGAAAAAGAGAGAAAGCTTATGTTTCTGGTGTGTTTTTCAATTCTAACTTAGCTCTCTATTTATAGGAAAATGTTAGCACGCCGAAGCAGACTTAACCTGCAACCTGATGGCTTTACCAGCTACTATTCCCACCCACCATATTTGAATAAAAATATCAGCACATTTCTTCACAAACCAAGAGTGGGGCCCACCAATTCTAGAATTTTCTACCAAAATGATTAACTCCGAAAATTCAATAATTTCTGAACCAGTCATCTCGTAAAATTCATAACAAATCATATGTTCATTTTTAACGGTTCAAAATTTATGGACATATACTCAACTTATATATTTATAATATATCCAAAAATCACAATGATCCAACGGTCGGATTAAAAATTATAACCCCCGCAAAATATCTCAAAAACCCTAATTTTTAATACCTCCATTCCGACAAAAATACTGATAAAAACCTCAACATTAACTCTATTTTTAACCACAAAAATATATCCCTCATTTATATCCACATAAAATAAATATTTCCTTATCATATGAATCAATAATTAATTATTCACAAATAATATTACAGAATCACATTTATGACAACCAGGTCGTTCCCAGGAAAGAGGGGGCTTTCCAATAAGATTTTTTCCTTACTGGCGCGCAATTAGGTGACCAAACCTCTCCTTAGACAGAACTTTCTAGACATTGCCAATAATGTTATCTAATAATATTATTCAAATAATATGAATTATTGATCTGATAATGGAAATTACTGTGCAGTGACAATTATTGAAACAACAATAATATAAAATATCAAAGCAGGAATTATTGAATCAATAAAATAAAATATTGAACAGTAATTACTGTGACAATTATTGAGTAGTGCCTTCCTTCGTAAGAATCAATAATTCAAAAATACTGTGCAATCAGTGTGCTACTGTGTAATAACGCGTATTACTGTATTTTAACCACCGGGTATTTCAACAGTATTAACGGTAACAACTACGCCGTTAATTATAAAAACTCAATTTTTGTCGTTATCTTCATCCGACAGTTATTCGTTATGGGGCCCACAAATAGCTGCGCCGTCGTACGAATATTTCCCGACAGAAAGAATATTCCACGACCAAACGAATATTCCCCGACAACAATGATTATTTTATAATCACTTGCTTATTTTGAAAAAAATTCATATATCACCTTTAACTTTAACTTTTTATCAATTTAACCATTTACTGAATCGTAATTATAAGAAAAATTGAATACTTTTATTTCATAAAATTCGGGGTCTTACATAACTCTTCCATCATCTAGTTGTTTAGATTCTTGGCATTGTCTGATACGATAACCTCCAGTTGTCCATATTGTGAGATGATATTATTTCTAATGAAACCAATTATTACCTCTTTGGTGACTTTGGGAAAAGAAGCCGATTCTACCCATTTGGTGAAGTAATCGATCATGGTGAAGATAAACTGATGACCATTGCTGGCTTTGGGTTCTATTGGCCCAATCATGTCTATTCCCCACATTGAAAAGGGCCATGGTGAACTCATATTGTGTAGTTCATTTGGAGGAGTGTGGATGACATTTCCATAAATTTGGCATTAATAGCATCTCCTGACGTGATCATCACAGTCAGCTTTGAGGGAGACCCAATAATGCCCTGTTCTTAATATCTTCTTGGCAAGTAAAGGACCACTCATGTGTGGACCACATACTCCACCATGGACTTTATCCATTAGCCTTTGGGCTTGATCTTTATCTAGGCATCTTAGAAGGCCTATTCTCGCATCCCTTTTGTAAAGTGCGTCTCCGCTTAGGTAGAATTTCACGGCCATTTTATGGATCCGCTTTCTTTTAGCTTAACTTGCCCCATCGGGGGTAGATCCATCTCGAAGATATTCTTTAATGTCATGATACCAGGGCCGTTTGATGGAAGGCAGTTCATCTGATACTTCTCTAATGTAATTTCTATAGGCTGGTGCCTTCTGGCTTGCAAATTTGATATCTGGGATTCTTCCTTTTTCAGATATGTTGATCAAGGCAGCCAGGGTTGTTAGTGCAAATCATTCCTATTTCAAGGGATATGGATGAATGATATTTCTTCGAACATTATAGCCATCTTCATAACTTGTCGATGGTAAGGCAGTAAATGCAATTATTTGGTATGATATGCCCTAGTGGTTTGCTTGATGAACTGCTCAGAATCCCCAAAGACAAGCTAACCGTTTGATATCCATGGATTGGGCCAGTTTTAATCCCATTATATAGCCATCATACTCAGCTGTATAGTTGGTGTTGACAAACTACATTTTGATAGCCACGGGATACTATTCTCCTAAAATAGATACCAAAACTGCCCCTAATCTGGCACCTTCCATGTTTACGGCTCCATCAAAATATAATTTCTAAGATCGGACTGTATTTTCTTGATGGATTTGTTGAATTGTCATTATTCCTTAATCCGAAAAATATGTTTCCAAGGGTTTGAAATTCCCTGATTGTGCTTCGGCCAATTGATCTGCAATTCCTTGAACTTTGATGGACTTTTGAGTCACGGTGATGATGTCGAATTGTTGGAGGATCAACTGCCATTTTGACAGTTTACAATTCAACATGGGTTTGTTGAATACGTACTTCAGAGGATCCATACGGGATATGAGATATATTGTGTGCCCATTAAGATAATGTTGTAACCTCATGACGGCCCATGCTAATGCACAATAGGTCTTTTCAATCAAAGTATACTTCTGCTCGCTGCTACTGAATCTTTTACCGAGGTAATAGATAGCTCTTTCCTTGCCCTTATCATCTTTTTGTCCCAGCATACAACCTATAGCATTGTCATTGACTGACATGTACATAAACATGGGAACATTGTCCCTTGGATAGTACCAAACATGAGCTTTGATCAATTTCTTTTTGATGAAAAGGAAGGCTTTTTGACACTATTCATTCCACTTCATGGCAGAATTTTCCTTAACAGCTTAAAGATGGGCTCACACGTTGCTGTGAGCTGAGAGATTAATTTGCTGATGAAATTGATTCTCCCCAGAAATCCCCGTATTTCCTTTTTTATTTGGCGCACGAGTATCTCGGTTATTGCTTCAATTTTAGCGGGATCCAGTTTAATGCCTCTATGGCTTATTAGAAATCCCAGCAACTTTCCTGACTTGACACCGAAGGCACACTTAGTCGGATTCAGCTTCAAGTTATATTTGCGCAATCAATTGAATAGCTTTTTGAGATGGTCGATATTGTCATCTTCCTTCTTGGATTTGACAATTATGTCATCCACATAGACCTCTATTTCTTTGTTCATCAAATCATGGAAAAGGGCCATCATGGCTCGCTAATAGGTGGCACAGACATTGATAATGTTGGAAAGATAAATGTCTATAACAAAAGGTTCCCCAGGGAGTGATGAAGGCTGTTTTCTCCCTATCTTCTTCAGCAACCATGATCTGATGGTACCCAACGAAGCAGTCAACAAAAGAATACATGTCATACTGAGCCGTGTTGTTTATTAGTATGTGGATAAAAGGTACTGGGAAATTATCTTTGAGACAAGCTTTGTTCAAATCCCGGTAATCCATGCATACTCGTACCTTCCCTCCGGGCTTAGGCATAGAAACTATATTGGACAGCCACTCAGGGTAGGTTGATACCATGATGATGCCGGCTTTGAATTGTTTAACAATTTCTTCTTTGACTTTCAGACTCCACTCAAGTTTTAGTAGCCTAAGCTTCTATTTGACTGGCTTTAATCCTTCTTTAATGGGTAGTCGATGGATGACAATATCAGTAGACAAACCAATCATGCCCTCATGTGACCATGCAAACACATCCTAGAACCAGGTTAGTATAGCAATCAGGTCTTTTCTTTGACTTGGGGTAAGGTCCATGCCTATCTAGATTTCTTTAGGGTTTTTTGAGGTTCCGATATTGACAAAGGTGGTTTGATCAAGGTTTGGTTTTATCTTCGACATATTCTTTGTTCTCTTCAAGCACCTCATAGTCCTCTATCTCTTCTTACTCAATCCCCATCAAGTCAAAGTCCAACTCTACATCAAAGTTGTAGCCATTGTGGAGATTTGACATTTTATCAGCAAGGCTAGACAAACCCAACTCTGGAGTCCTGAAAACAAAATTCTTTCATTTAATATATGAATTTGTTTAATCATACAAAGCGTTAGCAAAAGCATGACAAAAGTAACTGTTAGTACTATGCAATGAAAGTAAGGAGTCAATAATATCTACATTATAGGGCAGAGGGACTTTCTGCCCTTTTTACCCTTTTTGACAGATGCAAGGAGTACATCTCCAATTATCAGGATCAAGTCTTTGTGTACAGTTGTGATGAAGGGATAGTTTATGTCCTCTTCCTCTTTGATGATGACCATAACTGAATTCATATCAGGGTTAGTATTTTCCTTTAACCGATTCTCTTTAGCCCTATTTATGCTAGGGGTCAAGATTTAATCTTCTGAATAATCATCATCTGGGATATCCTCGTTCATTCCTTCAGTATGTACCAGAAAGTACATCTTTGATAACTGGCTTTGCACTTCTTGTTTGAGTCTCTGATTCCTTTCCTCGCTTTCTTGATTCGAAATTAGGACTTCTTTTCCACTAGCCAGCTTGTCCCTAGGAATTAGCATAACCGCCACGAAAACATGAATTTTCATCATTGGCTTTACAAATCCTGAAGCTGTAAGATTAGGTAGCAGAATGGTAAAGGAAGAAACTGATGGATATTTGTGCGGGTTCCGATGATCTGATCTAGAGGAATAGCCTAATCCAGCCTTCCCTGTATGGCTAGGAATTTAAACTAGACTTCTGATTCCTTGCTGACCTTTCCCTAACCCTTATCCAGGCTGGAAACCCAAGGATATCATTTCCTGACTAGCCGGCATAACTTCAGTGGAAACTCTGGGCTTCAAAGCCAGGGCCCTGATAGGTTGATATTGAGTGTTGCTTACCTCAATGGCTTGAAAATTGACAGGCTCAATTCCCTCATTGAGACTAATTAAAGGCATATCGCTTTGTGTATGAACAGGATATTCTGGTTCGGCATTAACAGTTACCACATTACTATTGATGATGTATTTGACCTGTTGATGAAGGTTAGATGGAACCGCTCCTGCCATATGGATTCATGGCCTTCCCAACAACAAATTATATCATGTGGTGATGTTTAGCACTTGAAAGGATATGTAAAAGGTATGTGAACCGATCTCCACTGGTAGTTCAATTTTTCCTATAGCATTTCATCGAGATCTATCAAAGGGTCTTATGACTATGTGGCTGCTTCAGATTCGATTAGGATTGATCTTCATTCTTTCCAACGTGGCATAGGGACAGATGTTCAAGGAAGATCCTCCATCTATCAACACACCTCCTACCACATATCCTGAAGACATTAATGCTATGTACAATGACCCGTCCCTTCAGGTGGTATGTCATCATCAGTGAAAGATATCACATTAGTATTGAAAATGTGATCTACCAAATGATGAAACTTTTTAGTATCCACCGTCTTTGGCAGGTAAGCATCTTCCAGTACTTTCACTAAGACCTTGCGATGATCTTCAAAGGACAATACCAAGTCTAGAATAGATATCTGTCGGGGTGCTTCTTATAATCTTTGCACCACTTTGGCTTCATCATGCCCCATCTTGTAGAGGAATTCTTTAACTTTGTCCTCGGGCATTTTCCCCTTGGATTTGATGACTAACATGAAACTAACATATGCAAATCTAACTAATAAAATTAAACATGCAAACAAAAACATAAAAATTAAACTAAATCCCCCAAATTAGACAATTACAATATTCTCATTGTAACGATACAGCAATAAGTGGACGTCCCTGTAATGTCTAAACTGGAGGTGGTGGTGGTTGTTGCTCTTCATTATCAGAATCAGACGGAGGAAACCTTGACATTGGGGCTGGTTGCTAGTATGGAACTGTGCAGTTGGATTGAAACTCAGGAGCATTGCGTTCAAGGAGGCGAAGGACATATTCATGGCCTCGAACATATGGTCCTGTCTGGTCACGAGTCTTCCCATTTGTCTGCTGGCATCCTTGTTGTACCCATCCATTTGTCGATGAAGGCTCTGAAATTGAGGGCTAAATGTATCATCGATTTGCTGCATCCCCCTCAGTAGCCTGCTATCCCATCGTCTCATCCACTCGGAACTCGTCGTCATCAGAGGTGTCCTCAGCATCAGCCTCATCCTCTGAGGCTGGTGGAAATATGAACCCGACTCCTCTTGGGTGCGACTCACCCCCGGGCCAAACTGAATACCGTGCAATCATCCTCGTGTCCAAAGTCTGAAGCGGCATCTGGGTGGTCTCATCGTCAGACCATCTAACTCCCACCTGCCTACACAGCCCACATATGAGAGATGGGTGTGGCAAGCCGCCGAAAAATGGCCCTCATAGGCATCTTTGAATGGAAAAACTGATGATAGCGCCTACATCGATAAAAAAATCTTGAACGATGGCATATAAGAGAAGTATTTTCTCCTTGGTCACCTCTGTCATATGTGTGGACGGTATTAGCTTGGCACACATGAACGCGTACCATATCTTACCATACCAGCTGAGATCCTTACTGTGGAATATGGTGCCCCCTCTTCGCCCCTTGACCTATGTGGTGCCCGACTTCATTATTTCGGTTAAAATGGCCTTATAGTCGGGATCATGGTCACACAAATAGGCATACTGGCACTCTCTAGGAACTCACAATTGGTAGTACTAGTTAATGGCATCAGCACCAAAAGGAACATGCTTGCCCCGCACAAATGCTATGAAAAGTGCCTTATCTTCCGTATTAACATAGAATTCCTTCACCACACTGATAATTGCAGGCTCCGACTCTTCAGCGAACTTATTCCATCCTTTTTCATAAATTTGTTACATCATTTCACCGTCGATGTGTTCAGGTGCCAAGCCGCGCTCTAGAGTGAGTGCTTTAGTCACTAGGTAGTCGTAACGATCGGCGGCGACGACACTTATGAATTTTCTCCTGTCAAAAGCTCTAGTCGGTGGTGCGGACCCAGAATTCTTGCCTCACTATCATTTCGCTGCTGGTTTTGGTGCCATGGTACTAGAATGAATGAACTTTAAGCCAATTTCTCCCTAAACTTCACTCAAACAAATTGTCAAACACTTGGCGTGCTTAACTTATAATTCCCCCAAAATTAGTAATTGGACTTCAAGTATGGTGATATATGATTAGGAATTATAGGAACAACCACTTACCTTTAGTGTATGAACAAATTGTTGAATTTCCCCTCTCGTTTGGCTTTCAAAATTCGCACTATATGAACCCTAACTCTTGTGAGAACTAAAATTGTATGGAATAGAGTGTAAGTATTGTGTAGTTGAAGGTTTAATTTATAGGGAGTGATATAGTGTATGTATGTAGTGGGTTAATGGAGTGGGGAAGTAGGGATTGAGTGAGGTAATGGGTAGTAACTGAGGAAATCGTGGGTTATAGGGATAAATTGTGTATCTGTTTTGGTTAGAGGAAGTGGGAGTGGAAGAAGGTGGGTTATCATACTGTAACTGCCGACTTGAGCATGTTCAACTTCCGTACCCCCGCCCCGGCGGAGGGTAATATACTGTAGAGGCCCGCCCCAGCAGGGGGTGTTCTGTTATTGCTTCAAGATCCCCTCCCCGACGGGATTATGCTGTGCAAATTGTTCGCCCCAGCTGGTATATCTACTATTATTGGGTCAAGACCCCCGCCCCGACGGGGTTTCCTTCTTACAAACGGGGGGTGTACTGCAATGGCACTTGATTTTTCCATTTTTTTGCTTGCAACACTTATCCATGATCTTTTTAAGTACCTGAATCACCATAAAATGATAATCTTAAGATAACAACATAAAAATTTGAACATTGAAGGTTGAATTCACTTAAATTACTGACTCACTAACTACCTCATACATAAAAATAAACCAACAAAATTCTAAACTTATGCTCTAAACTACACATTAATTAGCATGCTTAAAAATACAAAAAAAAAGTAAAATTAGGTTGCCTCCCAATTAGTGCTTGATTTTAAGTCTTTCAGCCTGACTACTCCCTGTTTATAGCGCGTCGACGAGTGCGATTATGATGACATCATAGTTGGAGTCGCCCCCCCCCCCCCAATAATGCTTTAGCCGATGACAGTTGACTTTAAATGTCTCCAATGGGTTCCTACTGTATAACTCAATGGCGCCATGTGGGAAAACCCTCTTAATTGTGAATGGCCCCGACCATCTCGATTTAAGCTTTCTTGGAAGCAATCACAGTCTTGCATTAAACAGTAATACTGATTGTCCCAGTTCAAAATTTTTTTATAAGATTTTCTGTTCGTGCCATTTCTTAACCTTTTCTTTATACAACTTCGAGTTCTCATATACTTGTAGTCATAATTCATCAAGTTCATTCAATTGAAGTAGTCTCTTTTCTCCCGCCACTGTTTGATCAAAGTTAAGTTTCTGAATTGCCTAGTAGGCTTTATGTTGTAGCTCCACAGGTAGGTGACACATTTTTCCATAGACCAACTGATATGGAGACATCCCAATTGGCATTTTGTATGATGTCCGATATGCCCATAGTGTGTCGTCTAATTTTAGAGACCAGTCTTTTCTGTTCGGGTTGACTACATCTCTAAATTTTTCTTCACCTCCCTATTGGAGACCTCGGCTTGCCCACTCGTTTGGGGGTGATATGTTGTTACGACTCTATGATTGACCCCATATTTTGCCAAGAGAGCTGTGAATGCTTTATTGCAAAAGTGAATATCATCATCACTTATAGTTGCCCTTGGTGTACCAAATCTTGTAAAATATTCTTATATAAGAACTTGAGAACCATTTTGGCATCGTTAGTGGGGAGTGCTATGGCTTCAACCCATTTTGTTACATAATCAACCGCAAGTATGATGTATTGATTATTGAAAGATGGGGGAAATGGCCACATAAAATCCATTCCCCATAGGTCTAAAATTTCCACTTCCATGATAGTTTGTAGTGGCATCTCATTCCATTTTGATATGTTACCCACCCTTTGACATATGTCGCAAGTTTTCACAAATTGGTGGGCATCCTTGAATATAATAGGCCAATAGAATCTTGCTTGAAGTATCTTTGCCACTGTCCTCTCACTCCCATAGTGTCCCCCATATGCAGATGAAAGACACTCGTGTAATATATTCTTCGCTTCGCTGTATGGCACGCATCTGTGAATCATCTTGTCGACGCATTGTCTAAATAAGTATGGCTCATCCCATATGTACCACTTGATGTCATGTAGGAATTTCTTTTTCTGTTGCCGCATCAAATCAGGTGGAAGGATGTTGCTCACCAAATAGTTAGCAAAATCCACATACCACGAAAATTCTGAATTAACTCCAAATAAATGTTCATCCGGGAACGATTCATTAACCAAGCACTTATTCGCTTCATCTTTACCTGGATTTTCTAGCCTCGACAGATGGTCTGCTACTTGATTTTCTGTCCCTTTTCTATCCTTTATCTCTAAGTCAAATTCCTGAAGGAGAAGGATCCATCTGATAAGTCTAGGCTTAGCATCCTTCTTTGAAATCAAATAGCGGATTGTCGAGTGATCTGTGTAAACAACCACCTTTGTCCCAATTAAATATGCCCAAAATTTTTTAAATGCATATACAACTACAAGTAACTCTTTTTTGTAGTTGTGTAGTTCAATTGTGCATCCGTAAGAGTTTTATTTGCATAGTATTTGGCATGGAATATCTTGTCTCGACGTTGACCCAAAATAGCCCCTACTACGTAGTCGCTCGCATCACACATTAGTTCGAAGGGCATAGTCTAATCTGGTGCGACGATCACTAGAGTTGTAGTCAACTTTTTCTTCAATTGTTCAAAGGCTGTCTTACAATCCTCATCAAACTTGAAAACTGAATCTTTCTCTAAGAGACTACACAATGGTTTTGCAATCCTAGAGAAATCTTTAATGAACCTTCGGTAGAATCCTGCATGTCCCAAAAAACTGCGGATTCCCTTGACTATAGTTGGCGGTGGTAGATTTTCAATTGTTTCCAACTTAGCTGTATCAACCTCTAATCCCTTCGGCGAAACCTTGTGCCCCAAGATTATTCCTTTTTCGACCATAAAGTGGCACTTTTCCCAGTTAAGCACCAAATTTGTCTCTACGCATCGCCTTAAAACCATGACCAAGTTCTCTAAACAGACATCAAAATTATCTCCATAGACAGAAAAGTCATCCATGAAGACTTCCACATTCTTCTCCACCATGTCTGAGAAGATGGCCATCATACAACGTTAGAAGGTTGCGGGTGCATTACACAAGCCAAAAGACATTCTCCTGAATGCAAAGGTGACGTATGGGCACGTGAAAGTGGTCTTCTCTTGATCTTCAGGAGCAATGACTATTTGATTATATCCCGAATACCCATCCAGTAGACAGTAAAATTCATGCCCTGCCAACCTGTCTAGCATCTGATCGATAAAAGGTAGAGGAAAGAGGTATTTGTGGGTTACCGTTTTCAGCTTCTTGTAGTCCATGCAAACCCTCCAATCGGTCACTGTCCTCGTCGGAATTAATTCATTATCAGCATTCTTTACTACGGTTATTCCTCCTTTTTTTGGCACACATTGAACAGGACTGACCCACGTACTGTCTGAAATTGGGTAGATGATTCCCGCATCCAACCACTTCAGAATTTCTTTCTTCACCACTTCTTTCATGATCGGGTTTAGCCGTCTCTGTTGTTCCACTATTGGCTTTGCATCTTCTTCCATAAGAATTTTGTGCATGTAGAAGGATGGACTGATTCCCTTGATATTTGCAATTGTCCATCCTATAGCCAATTTGTATTCTCTAAGCACTCTCAGCGACTTATTTTCCTGTAATTCATTAAGCGCCGAAGCAATAATAACAGGTAAAGTATTAGCATTGCCTAAATATGCATACCTGAGGTGTTTAGGAAGTGGCTTAAGCTCAAGTGTAGGTGGCTCCTCCAATGAAGGTTTCATTCTTGTCGTGGCTTTTTCCTCCGTGTGTAATGGCTCAAATGGTGCCTTGAATCTACTAACTCGTGGAAAGGAATCTAGCATATGTAAATAATCTACGAACTCTGGATCATCTAAATCTTCATCCCCGGTAGTGTAGTTTCCAATGGAACACTAGCCAAACTTTTAAGCATCTCTTCGTTGACTATCTTATCAATGGCATCCACCCAGAAACACTCTTCTTCATCCGTAGGGAACTTCATAACTTTGAACACATTGAACTTGACTTCCTGATCTTGAACCCTCATGGTTAGTTCACATTTTTGCACATCGATGAGAGTTCTACCAGTAGCCAAGAACGGTCTCCCTAGGATGATTGGGATGTTCTTATCTTCCTCAAAATCCAGAATTATAAAGTCCGCTGGAAATATGAATTTGTCCACCTTGACCAAAATATCCTCCATAATGCCTCTTGGGTACGTGACTGACCTATCCGCCAACTATAGAGATATATTGGTCGGTTTCAGAGCTAGTAAACCCAATTTAGTGTATACTGATAATGGCATGAGGTTCACACTTGCCCCAAAATCACATAAACACTTTTTGAACGTCATGATCCCAATTGTGCACGGAATGGTGAAACTCCTCGGATCTTTCAACTTTAGCAGTAACCTTCTTTGTAGAACTACACTGCACTCCTCTGTTAATGCCACAGTTTTAAAATCCTCCAACTTCTTTTTCCTAGATAGAATACCCTTCATAAATTTGGAATAACTAGGCATCTGCTCTAAGGCTTCTGCAAAAGGGATGTTAATCTGAAGTTTCTTAAAAACTTCTAAAAATTGAGCGAATTGCTTGTCTAATTTCTATTTTTGAACTCTCTACTGAAACGATGGTGGAGGATACACAACTGGCTTGTTATCTGGCTTTGTCTGTTCAATTTGCTTTTCCTCACCTTGTTTCTCTTCAACCACTTTGTTTTCATCAACTTTGTCATCCTTTTTAACTGAATTTTCTGTAATTTTCCCATCTAGCTATTTTTTGCTCCTTAAAGTGATTTCCTAGCACTGCTTGTGATTTCCCTTCGGATTATTTTCTGTTCACTTGGTAGAGTCCCTTGCGGTCTATTATTCAATGCTAAGGCAACCTGTCCCATCTGATTTTCTAGATTTTTGATGGCCACCACTTGTGTTTTCATTGCCGCTTTGTTTCTCGATATATATTTCATCAACAGCTCTTCTAAATCTATTTTCTTGTCTTGATGCGAAGCTACTTGTTGATGCTGATTTTGGAACCCTGGGGGATAAGAAGGTCGTGGAGCATGTTGATTTTGATTGTTGCTCCATGAAAAATTAGGATGGTTCCTATTCCCCGGGTTGTAGGCATTTTGATACATATTCTGTGGCGGAATTCTATTGTCGCTGCCCACAAACTAAACCGATGTTGGGTTGATGGCACACTGCTCTGTAGGATGTTCTCCTGCACATAACTTACAAACATATGCCACCTGTTGTGGTTGCGCACCCGTCAGTGTATCCATTTTCTTTGATACGACAGCAATCTGTGCTGCCAACGCGGTTACCCCATCTACCTCTAATACCCTAACTACCTTAGGTTGTGTCATCCTCGATGTAGGCCACTAGTAATTATTAACCGCCATAGTTTCAACTAATTCGTATGCCTCCTCATAACTCTTGGCCATGAATGCGCCACCTAACGCTGCATCTATACTAGTCCTGAGATTCCCATTCAACTCGTTATAAAATGTGTTCATCTGCAGCCATTTAGGTAATCCGTGATGTGGGCATTTTCTGAGCAATTCCTTGTAACTCTCCCATGCCTCATACAATGATTCCCCATGCTGTTGTTCAAACATGGTAATCTCGTTTCTCATTTTTGCAGTCTTTGCTAGTGGAAAGAATTTAGCCAGGAACTTCTGAGCAAGGTCATCCCAAGTAGTTATTGATCCTGACGGTAGAGAATGTAACTAACTTTTTGCCTTGTCCCGCATGGTGAAAGAAAACAAGCGAAGTTTGACTGCGTCGTTCGACACCCCATTATATTTGAAGGTGTCACATATCTCCAAAAAGTTGATCAAGTGTTCATTCGGATCATCATTTGTAAGTCCCCCAAACTAAACTGAGTTTTGGATCATCTGAATAGTCCTAGGTAAGTTCCTAAACTCATATTATTATGACAAGTTCCTGAACTCATAACGTGTGGCAAGTTTGATGAACTATATTGGGGTATAGAAAGGTTATGGTTCAGGAATTAAGAATTCTCAGTGTGATAAGCATTAATGATGTTGAAAATGGATTGAATTATTATATAGTGGGCAATTAAGGAAAGTTGAAGTTGATGGAGAAAAATGGATATTCTAAATCTTCTAGTTATGCTAGATTTTGAAATTTATTGACTTCGTACTGATAGTTGCACTTTTCTATTTTTTTTAAAATATTGAACCAGTGAGTTTTAAAAGGTTCTTTTATTCATATGTCGATGCTAATTGTTTCAGCTAGACAAAAATGATTTGAAATTATTAAAATGAATTTTAAGCGATGGAGTCATCAATGCAATTGAACCTGGTGTTGGATGTGATCATAGGATCGTTGACCCACTATGGTATAATGTAGCATGACAAGGTCATAAAATGACAGAATCCTCAACGTACTATTAAGTCGGTATAGTATCATGACGTCATAAAATAATTTTTGATTTTCTTTGAGAATAATATGTCAATTGAGTTAGCTAAAATATTTCGATTGATGTCAAAATGGTTGCTAAAGGTGTAAGCTATTTGATTCGGCTAGACGATTGTTGAAAGATGTTTATGAAATTCAAACATTTTTTAAGAAATTGTGCCAAACCAGATTGTTCTGGTGCGAAATTTGTATTAAGCCTGAGGTGAACCAACACCATTTCAGGGGGGAAATGTTATCGAAAACTATAATTCTGAGCTAGGTAATAGCGATAATATGTATGTGCACAATACATAGTACGAAGGGATGATCACCTGGAGTACGAGAAAAAATGGTCCATAGCCTTTTGACTGTTAAAGGTTACAGTTTTGAAATATATGTTAACCTAGGACAAGGTTCAAAGTCTCCACGACTCCTCCGCATAATATCGAAAGTTTTAAAGGAATCTATTAAATTCTTGAGTTATTCATACTGCTTCCCAATTATTGAACAATTGTGGAAGATTTCTATTATTCTAAAAAGTGATTGTGAAAAGGAGGTTATTCTAAGAAGTAAGTCTTAGAATACAACAATATTAAATGAATCCTTAAAAAAGTAAGTATGCGGGTAGCTTGAAAACCTGTGTTGATGGGTAAATCTGAACAAACAATAATAGTGCCGAGAAGGGGATGAAATCCTGAGGAAATAGATGAAATTCTGATAAGAGTGAGATGAAGTTATGAAAGGAAAAGGTAAGATTCTTAGAAGAAGGTTATGAAATGATTTTAGAAAAATCTTTAGAGGAGAAATTTGGTCATAGAACCCAATGAGTGAATAAAGATTAATATAAAATTTTATTTTGACAAATTGAATGAAAAAAAAAATTATTAATTTCGAGGACAAAATTCTTAGAACAAGGGGTGAATATAATATCCCGAGTATTTATAAGTTTAATAAATCATGATATTAAGTTATGACGATGATTGTGCGATGCAATGATCTTGAGAAAAGGAAATTGATGTGTTAAAGAAAATAATATACTTGAAATATAATCAAGTTCAAATAAAGGTTAAGAAATAAAACCTGCAAGAATTTGTTAAGGAAAATGAATGGAATAGGAAATATAAAATCTATATTAAAGAAATACATTGAACTTATTAAACGATAAAATTCAAAAGAAATTAGATGGAAATCGAGTAAGGGTGATTCCTGTGACGCCCCCAAAAATAGGTATACATCACCCATCTTGAGTCGCCAAATACATGGTACAAAATACAAATAAAAACTTAATTATACAACTGTCGTGCAAAATACGACAAAACATAAGCTGTGAGTTTTAATACAACATTGTCTTCTAGACAGTACTGAAACTCAAAATAAGTCCTCAATACATTTATTGTCACACTATCTAACAGAATAGTGAGGACTACTAATGCTATCATCTGGGCAGTCACTCTGTTTCCCGACTAGTCCCGGCTACGTTCTCATTTCCTGAAGAGAATAGTGAAAGAAAGGGTGAGCTCAACTAGCCCAGTAAAAAATATTATGACTAAGATAATGTACAACATATTATCTTTAGTCTTCAACAGGGAAAAATCTGATAAAATATAATAGACAACAAGTTTTAGATCAACAACTGCAGCGGAAAAAGCAATCTATTAGAAGAGTCAAGTAGAGCATAAAACCTACTATCTTCTATGATTTAAAAGATTTATCATCAATTTTATTGCTGAGATTCAGCTTAATAAATAATCTACATCATCGAATCATCCCTGCACTACGGGCCAAAGATAATCGTGTTTTCATCAATGGTCATGATCATGCCATAAAATAATTCATCTTTGCACCCTCGGCCGAAGAGAATCCATGGCCATAATCATACCAAAAATTGTCCATCAATGCACTACGGGCCAATGAGGACTTTTACCACATCATTTGTAACATTACGGTCATGATTATACCGAATAATCCCTGGTCATAATCATACCAAGTCCATCTATGCACTACAGGCCACAGATGACTTTCAACAGAATATAAACATGAGGATGATGACAATGATATAATAATTCAATTAAACAAGTTCAAGGATAAATTTTAAAGATTTATAATTTAATTTATCTAGAAATCAATAACGTCCAAATTGTCAACATGATACTACTTTGTGAAGTAAAATTCAAGAATAATACTCAGTTGGTCATGTTCATCTCAACACCTGTTCATCTTTGCACTACGGGCCATAGATATTCATCAGGTAATCATTCATCTTTGCACTACAGGCCAAAGATATTTAGTAATATCATTATTTAGGACTGAGGATGATGAAAAATATCTTAAAGAAAACGAATCCAGTGAGATAAAAGAACAAATATTAAGGATTCGTATTACAGTTTATCCAAGTTCAATAATACTCTATAACAACCAATTGTGAAGTAGAATTCAAAAATAAATATCAAAACATGGATACAATCAAAGATAGTAACCATAATAGTCATCTTGGATAAAAAGAAAAAAAATTTATTTTTTGGTGAATAGTGCCGTATTCGTGAATAGTGTTGTAACACCCCCTTTCCGAAATAGAAAGAGAGGTTACTCAAAACATAACAAAACTGATGAATTTAATAGCAAGACTCAAAACCACAAAAGAGTAGTCTTAATAACTAATAAATGCCACAAGTCTACCATAATAAATGCCACACTGGCTCAAACCACAATCTAAAATAACTATTACAACTCTAAATAAATCAATGTATCATAACCTAACAAAATATATCAAAACTATTGGATAGAAGGGAGCTCTTGTCACACTTGCCCTTGATTCCCCTGATTACCTGCTGGAAGAAAAAAATACAGCATGAGCCAAATGCCCAGTATGGATATAAAATACAATTAATGAACTGAAATAATTAACTCAATTAAATGAAATATAACGAAACTAACTGAAACAAAACGAACAAAACTAACACAACGAAATAATAGGCTGAATCAAATGGTTGGGTGTTATTTCATACCGAGCTCAGAATAAAACAGAAATATACCTTGCCACACAGACAAGTCAAATAATGCCACATAGGCAAATCAAATAATGCCACACAGACAAGTCACACGCATTGGACCGCGAATCCAATGCATGTAAAATCGAAAGGCGTGTTTGGCACAAACATCACCAATCCGCATAACAAAATAGAAAACTAGGGTCGACCCATACGCCTCCCACAACAAAATACCAAATGGTCAACTCCCACCGGAGCACAAAACAGAGACGTCGTGGACTGATCACACCGCCACGGAAGGTGTCATGCCTCGATGCCAAGAGGACATGCCTGTGGTACCCCCACAGGTGGTTATAGCTCAGGTATACCCTACAATATTCTAACAAAAATATAATATCACAACACATGCGACACAACAAAGGGGTTCTAACGTATACATGTTAAACTGAAACGAAATATCAACACAAAGTCTCCAAAAATATTAACATGTACTTTCTACAAAGATCGAAATAAATATTAATCATGACACACTAGACCAAAGAGTACAAATACTAGTTTCAAATACTAATGCCAAAATGAAACATTCTCACGAATTTAAGAAGGAACAATTATGCGAGACAATACTAAATTTCGAAACGAATAACGAAACGAACAAATCAAAACAAAAGAGTCTCGCTGAAAGAGTACGGAATCCGTACCTGGATTAAGCAATGTAATACCCAAAATATTATACTCCAAAATTTATTCGTTAAACTCCTTCCGTTCGAACTAAACAAAAGAATAAATAATTATAAGTACGTTTGCAAAACATTTCTCTATCTTTAATCTGTTAATTAAACTCATTAATTATTATTACAATTATCGACTAAGCCTTCCGTTCACAATTATATACCGGCTAAATGAACCCAGTGCAATTCCTGGCCAAAAAAATATTCATCGTCTTTCGTTCTAAAAATAACATGAGGTTCATAATTCATAATATTAAACCAAATAATTCTCCTTTTCAAACAAAGTCAGGCACTTAATCCTCTCTATATAACGTGTAGTATTATACCTATATATATATATATATATATATATATATATATATATAATATGCCTTAATCTGACATATAAGAATTTAAAAGTCCAATTCATTATATAATAATTGAAACATGTAATTCACTGAATATATGACATGCAGATTGTATGGGTACTACCCTGACTTCAATTAAATATTTAAATCAATTAGGTTCCTCATATATGTGATATACATCCTTCATAAAAGCATTAATAATTACTAGCAACTTACCTGACAAAGAACAAAGCTGTGACTCTCCTCCTTTTTGCAACATAGCTCAGCCGCCGCTTCCTTTTCTTATTCTTTTCAGATTGTATAATGAGGGTAAGGGCAGGTTTAGTTATTTATATATTTTATTAACTCTTTTAATTTAATAAAATTTAAATTATTCAAATACAAATTAGGCCCAATTAGTGTATTCCACATAATTAAATACTATTTGACCCAAACATAAGAAAAGCCCAATTACAATATTTATGACAAAATTTTAAAATTTCATTTATTTATTTATTTAAATTTTCTGGGTATTACAAGTGTTGTATACGTGAATAGTGCCGTATACGTGAATAGTTCCCCCGACACAAAAAGTTCTAAATTTTATAAAAAGTTCAAACTAATATTTCGGCATGATATTGAAAGAAATAATATCATTTACGAAGAAAATAACTTCCCTTACAAATATTAAACGAAAATAATATTCATTACGAATATTAAACGAATATAATATTTCTCACGAATATTGAATGAAATAAAATTTCTTATGAACATTGAACAGAAATAATATTCATACGAATACGAAAAATAATCTCTCTTCAGAATGTGAAATAAATAATACCCTTTACCTCAGAATAACCGTACTTCTGACTGAATTTCGGATATAGTGCTGACAGAAACTTGCACTGAATAGCAACTCTCAAAGTATCAAAATACTCACAAAATACGCTCGAGAATATAGAGAGAGAAAGAGAAAAAACTTATGAATACTGGTGTGATTTTCAATTCTAACTTAGCCCTCTATTTATAGGAAACTGTTAGCACGCCGAAGCAGACTTGACCTGCAACCTGATGGCTTTACCTGCTACTATTGCCACCCACCACATTTGAAATAAAATTCAGCACATTTCTTCACCAACCATAAGTGGGGCCCACTCAATTCTAGAATTTTCCACCACATCATTTATATCCTAATTTCTGAATCAGTCACCTCTTAAAATTCATAACAAATCATACGTTCATTTTTAACGGTTCAAAATTTGTGGACATATACTCAACTTATATATGTATAACATATTCAAAAATCACAACGATCCAACGGTCGGATTAAAATTATAACTCACGCAATATATCTGAAAAATACTGATTTGATTTTTAATACCTCCATTCCGACAGAAATACTGGTAAAACACCTTAACATTAATTTCTTCAATAATAACCACATAAATAAATCCATCATTTATATCCACATCAAATAAATATTTCCTTATCATATAAATCAATAATTAATTATTCACAAATAATATTACAGAATCATAATTATGACAACCAGGCCGTTCCCAGGAAAGAGGGGGCTTTCCAATAAGGATTTCTCCTTACTGGCGCGCAATTAGGTGACCAAACCTCTCCTTAGACAGAACTTTCTAAACATTATCAATAATGCTACTAATAATATTATTCAAATAATATAAATTATTGATCTGATAATGGAAAATACTGTGCAGTAACAATTATTGAAACAACAATAATATAAAATACCAACGCAGTAATTATTGAATCAATAAAATAAAATATTTAACAGTAACTACTATAACAATTATTGAGTAGTGTCTTCTTACGTAAGGATTAATAATTCAAAAATATTGTGCAAAACCGTGTGCTACTGTGCAACCACGCGTATTACTGTATTTTAACCACCAGGTATTCCAACAGTGTTAACGGTAACAACTACGCTGTTATTTATAAAAACTCAAATTTGTCGTTTTCTTCATCTGACAGTTATTCTGTTATGGGGCCCACAAATGGTTGTGCCGTCGTACGAATATTCCCCGACAGAAAGAATATTTCACGACTAAACGAATATTTCCCGACAACAATGAATATTTTATAACCACTTGCGTATTTTACAAAATTTGCACATTTCACCCATAACCAAAATATTATATCAAATTGACACCTTATTATTCACAATAATTATTAGAGGAAATTTGATTTTATT
Source organism: Panax notoginseng (assembly GCA_016801055.1). NCBI lineage: Eukaryota > Viridiplantae > Streptophyta > Magnoliopsida > Apiales > Araliaceae > Panax > Panax notoginseng. Next base: position 136,229,593 of record CM029019.1, read on the forward strand.
TATTAATAAGTTGGGGTCTTATAACCTCCCCTCTTTATGAAATTTCGTCCCCGAAATTTACATACATACCTGATATGCCGAACAGATGGGGATACCTCGTCAGATTCTAACTCTTGAGGTATAACCTTATACGTTAAATCTTTCGCTATCTCGTCCGGTTCTTAATCAATAATGTGGTTCGGATCATCCATATATTTACGTAACATCGATACGAAATAAACGTTATGAACACGCGGCATACTTGGTGTTTAAAATGAGTCTATAGGTCACAGTTCCTACTCGATTGAGGATTTCAAATAGAACAATAAAATCGAGAGTTGAGATTTCCTCTCTTCATCAACTCATGCTCCTAGAATAACGCCCTCTTGAACCTTCTTCTTTACATTCATCAACTCTGAGTCTATAGCTTGAGCGGCTTTAACTTTATCACTTTAAAGTCGGTTCTAATCGTATATTTGATATCTTCACGTAGGTTCGTATATTCGCACTCGTAAATGCATACGATCTTCTGCTCAACGCGTCAGCTACCACGTTCGTTTTTCCCACAATGGTATTAAATGGTATAATCGTAATCTTTAACAACTCGAGCCAACGTCTTCAGCGCATAATACGTTCGTTTTAGGTGAAGAAATATATTAAGGGTTTTAGAAATGGGTTTTATACTGGGGTCAAACTTAAACGTTGAGCGCAAGTAGGAGAAATAAAAGAATATGTAGAACCGGTATTGAATAAGGTATAAACTTCACAAGAGTTTATGATTAACTTACCTGTGATAACTTCGTTCGGGTTCCTCGACAAACGCTCTTACTTAAACTACCGACTTTGACTTGTCTGGGACATCCTTTGGCATCACTATCCCCGCTGGACTTGACTTCACTACAGGACAAAATCGAGCTAGGTGACCTTCTCTTCCGCAATTGAAACATACTTTGGTTTGCTGCGTACAGTTTGGATGGATGTGTCCCTCCTGTCCGCATTTGAAATATACGACCAGTGGTCGTTCTTCTTCTTTTGAAACGGGTGCTGGTGTTGCTGTCTTTCCATCATTATTGAACCTCCTCTTCTTGAAATTTCCACTTCTATTATCTTGGTCATGATTACCACCGAAGTGGTTACCATTCTTGGCATGATAATTTCCTCCACGATTGTTATCACCGCTTCGATGACTACTACCACTGGTATTATCATTTTGCCGGCTACTTTCTCTTGGTTGGGTAGACTCGTTATCGCGCTCCAATAACTGAGCCCTATTTACAACATCTGAATACAAACACAGTTTGTGAGAAATTAGGTGTTGACGTATCTCGGGTTTCAAACCTCTTAAAAATATCTGCGTCATTCTCTCCTCGTTATCAACTAAGTGGGACGCAAACCGGGACAACTCGGCAAACTTAGCTTCGTACTGCGACACGATCATATTGTTTTGCTCCAGCTTGATGAATTCCACTTCCTTCATGTGACGAATACTTTCGGGAAAGTACTTGACGTTGAAAAATTCTTGGAACTTCTCCCAAGACATCTTGAGTGCGTCAGGTTGGGTACGTTTTACAGATTCCCACCAATGATCTACTTCTTAACGCAACATAAAGGTGGCGAATAGAACCTTTTGCTCCTCTGAGCATTCCAAGACATCAAATATCTTGGTGATCTGCTTTATCTATGTCTCTGCCTTAAGTGGTTCTGGCTTTTCCAAAAATTCTGGTGGTCCTAGCTCCTTGAACTGCTTAGCGGTGACCAACCGTGGGTTGCCAGTGTTTCCACCTGCATTATGAACAGGAGTCTCTCTCGTTTGGTGTTGCATGAATTCTAAAAAGCTCCTAAACGTACCGTCATTCGTCATTTGGTCGGTGCCATTGTTAACCTGAATATTGTTGCCTTCCTGATGCACATTATCCTGAGTATTGATCTGTAATGACTCAGTGGTCTCATGTGCTCCATTGCTATTCTCAACATTCTCGGATGTCATTTTTAAATACTGTCACAAAACAAGGGTTAATTGGCATATAACATATTATCCCTATATTCTGACCGACCAAACAAATACCAAATAAACTTAGTCAGGTCATACTAGCGAAGGAATTCCCCGTCTCTCCCCTCCTAGTTCTTGTCTCACATCTCAGCTAGGGATCATATCCCTAAGCTTTGATACCAACTGTGACGCCCCCAAAAATAGGTATACATCACTCATCTTGAGTCGCCAAATACATGGTACAAAATACAAATAAAAACTTAATTATACAACTATCGTGGAAAATACAACAAAACATAAGCTGTGAGTTTTAATACAACATTGTCTTCTAGATAGTATTGAAACTCAAAATAAGTCCTCAATACATTTATTGTCACATTATCTAACAGAATAGTGAGGACAACTAATGCTATCATCTGGACAGTCACTCCGTTTTTCGACTAGTCCCGGCTACATTTTTATTTTTTGAAGAGAATAGTGAAAGAAAGGGGGAGCTCAACTAGCCCAGTAAAAAATATTATGACTAAGATAATGTACAACAAATTATCTTTAGTCTTCAACAGGAAAAAATCAAATAAAATATAATAGACAACAAGTTTTAGATCAACAACTGCAGCGGAAAAAGCAATCCATTAGAAGAGTCAAGTAGAGCATAAAACCTACTATCTTCTATGATTTAAAAGATTTATCATCAAATTTATTGCTGAGATTCAGCTTAATAAATAATTCACATCATCGAATCATCCCTGCACTACGAGCCAAAGATAATCGTGTTTTCATCAACGGTCATGATCATGCCATAAAACAATTCATCTTTGCACCCTTGGCCGAAGAGAATACATGGCCATAATCATACCAAAAATTATCCATCAATGCACTAAGGGCCAATGAGGACTTTTACCACATCATTTGTAACATTACGGTCATGATTATACCGAATAATCCCTGGTCATAATCATACCAAGTCCATCTATGCACTACAGGCCACAGATGAATTTCAACAGAATATAAACACGAGGATGATGACAATGATATAATAATTCAATTAAACAAGTTCAAGGATAAATTTTAAAGATTTATAATTTAATTTATCCAAAAATTAATAACGTCCAAATTGTCAACATGATAATACTTTGTGGAGTAAAATTTAAGAATAATACTCAGTTGGTCATGTTCATCTCAACACCTGTTCATCTTTGCACTACGGACCAAAGATATTCATCAGGTAATCATTCATCTTTGCACTACAGGCCAAAGATATTCAGTAATATCATCATTTAGGACTGAGGATGATGAAAAATATCTTAAAGAAAACGAATCCAGTGAGATAAAAGAACTAATATTAGGGATTTGTATTACAGTTTATCCAAGTTCAATAATACTCTATAACAATCAATTGTGAAGTAGAATTCAAAAATAAAGATCAAAACATGGATACAATCAAAGATAGTAACCATAATAGCCATCTTAGATAAAAAGAAGAAAAATTCATTTTTCGGTGAATAGTACCGTATTCGTGAATAGTATCGTATACGTGAATAGTGCCGTATACGTGAATAGTAACCCAGACACAAAAAGTTCTAAATTTTATAAAAAGTTCAAACCAATATTTCGGCATGATATTGAAAGAAATAATATCATTTACGAAGAAAATAACATCCCTTACAAATATTAAACGAAAATAATATTCATTACGAATATTAAACGAATATAATATTTCTCACGAATATTAAACGAAATAAAATTTCTTATGAATATTGAACAAAAATAATATTCATACGAATACGAAAAATAATCTCTCTTCAGAATGTGAAATAAATAATACCCATTACCTCAGAATAACCGTACTTCTGGCTGAATTTCAGATATAGTGCTGACAGAAACTTGCATTAAATAGCAACTCTCAAAGTATCAAAATACTCACAAAATACGCTCGAGAATATAGAGAGAGAAAGAGAGAAAACTTATGAATTCTGGTGTGATTTTCAATTCTAACTTAGCCCTCTATTTTTATGAAAATGTTAGCACGCTGAAGCAGACTTGACATGCAACCTGATGGTTTTACCTGCTACTATTGCCACCCACCATATTTGAAATAAAATTCAACACATTTTTTCACCAACCACAAGTGGGGCCCACTCAATTCTAGAATTTTCCACCAAAATTATTTATAAACCTAATTTCTGAATCAGTCACCTCTTAAAATTCATAACAAATTATACGTTCATTTTTAACGGTTCAAAATTTGTGGACATATTCTCAACTTATATATGTATAACATATCCAAAAATCACAACGATCCAACGGTCGGATTAAAAATTATAACTCACGCAATATATCTGAAAAATACTGATTTGATTTTTAATACCTCCATTCCGACAGAAATACTGATAAAACACCTCAACATTATTCCTTCAATAATAACCACATAAATAAATCCATCATTTATATCCACATCAAATAAATATTTCCTTATCATATAAATCAATAATTAATTATTCACAAATAATATTACAGAATCACAATTATGACAACCAGGCCGTTCCCAGGAAAGAGGGGACTTTTCAATAAGGATTTCTCCTTACTGGCGCGTAATTAGGTGACCAAACCTCTCCTTAGACAAAACTTTTTAGACATTGTCAATAATGCTATCTAATAATATTATTCAAATAATATGAATTATTGATCAGATAATGAGAAATACTGTGCAGTAACAATTATTGAAACAACAATAATATAAAATATCAACGCAGCAATTATTGAATCAATAAAATGAAATATTAAACAGTAACTACTATAACAATTATTGAGTGGTGCCTTCTTACGTAAGGATCAATAATTCAAAAATACTGTGCAAAATCGTGTGCTACTGTGCAACCACGTGTATTACTGTATTTTAACCACCAGGTATTCCAACAGTGTTAACGGTAAGAACTACGCCGTTATTTATAAAAACTCAAATTTATCGTTTTCTTCATCCAACAGTTATTCTGTTATGGGGCCCACAAATGGCTGTGCCGTCGTACGAATATTCCCCGACAGAAAGAATATTCCACGACTAAACGAATATTCCCTGACAACAATGAATATTTAATAACCACTTGCGTATTTTGTAAAATTTGCACATTTCACCCGTAACCAAAATATTATATCAAATTGACACCTTATTATTCACAAAAATAATTAGAAAAAATTTGATTCTATTCATTAATAAGTTGGGGTCTTACAATTCCGGTGATTCCGAAGACGGAATCCTTATAAGAGGAAAAGAATGTGACAACCTGGATTTTCTGAAGTTATTAAAATAAGAATTTAATAAATAAAATTCTTATTATGAGATGTCTTTAGGTCAATTAAACATATATGTGTTATATATTTTGGAATATGTGATTTGGTGTGAAGAAATTAAATGTGTATATAAAAGAGAAATATATATATTTATATATTGGGAAAAAGGAGATTTAATAGGTAATTAAACTATTAAAGAAAGTGAAAAAAATTAGTTAAGAAATGGAATATAGAAGTGAAGAAAATCAATTAATTAATAATGATTAATTGAGATTAAGTTAAAATTTTATTATAATTTGAATGACAAGCCTTGAATGGTAAATGTGTTGCTATGATTTAGATTTCATCAATGATGTGATTAATTCACTTAATTAAAATAGTGAATTAAAGTAAATATGTTTGTTGTAATAGAATGAGAGAATTGATATTTGCTTATAAATGTGATATGTTAATATAATGGCCTAATATATTATTATATTATGCCAAGCAAATATAAGTTGACTATGAGATGAGAAAAAAACCAATATATCTATAAATAAGTATTAGCGTTAAGATTAATAAATTAAAGTAATATTTAAGTGGTGGTTAAATGTATAGATTAAATAAATTATCTTGTGACAATTTATAGAAGAAAATAAATTGAATAATTATACATAATAATTGTATAATTTATTAAAATAATTAGTGGAATAAATATTAATTATTTGATTGGAAATGTTTATTTTAATGGAGGTGTTTATCCCAATTATGAACATATTTCATTATTTAGACCGGATATAATTGGACAAGTGTAATTGGTTAAATAAATGATCAACTAATTAAAAATAAGGAAAGGAGTATTTATCAGCAATAAGAAGAGAATGGGAAAAGGAAATGAATGTGAAGGCAAATAAAATAAATTGCAGACAAACAAGCCTTAGAGAAATCATTAATGCTGAGACCTTATATTTTCTAGTAACGCTCAATAAAACTCACTTTTATGTTTCATCAGTTCATTCTTTTTATGTTTAAATAGAAGAGCAAAGTGAGAGAGGGAGAGAATGGGTTCACTGTAAAATTGAAAGGAGGTTTAAGGAGAAATCAAGGAAGAAGAAGGAAGGACTTGATCAAACACTCTCTTCATCATCTACTTGAACTAAGGAAGATTCAAAAGGTAAGAAATAGACTTTTGGTCTAATTTTAGACAATTTTGGTATGTTTTATGGGTTAAATTGGTTGTGATTTTATGTGTAAAGTCTTAATTTGATGGTTGAATATTATACATCTATGTAATACAAAAACAATCTAATTAGAATGAATCAAAACGGAGTTAAAACAAATTCGTGGTGAAGGATTTCGTAAAACATGTTGAAACATGAAATATAGTTTGGAAACTAAAATTAAATTTTTTAAAATGGGTTGTTTAAGTTTCTAGGATGTTAAATTGTTCTGTAGATGTATTTTTTGATGGTTAACGAGTTTATAGAATCAAAGTTTAGTTAATTTGGACCTTAAATGAGTGAAATAGGAGTTTGGGATGGAAACAAAGTTCAATTCGCGAACTACAGGAATTGCATCTGCAATCCAGCGTCGTCGCGCTGGAAATCAAGCTAAATCTGGATGAGGCTGCGTTGGTGCCCAGTGTAAAAGTGTCGCGGCCGCGCCGGTGGTCTGCAAGACCCAGTAAAAAAAGCTTCAATGCATGACAAGGGAACTTAATGTAAATCAACTCTAATAATCATTATTCACCTAATGAGGTGTAATGGGAAGTTTTAAACACCTAACAAAATGTTAAGTAGCAAATTGAAAGGAAAATTTGAAAGCGTAGATGATGGATTAACTCAATCAATCCTAATGAACAATGTTCACATAATGTGATATAATGAGAAACCTTAAACACTCAAGTGTCAAATAGAAAGAAACGTATTGAAATGTAAGATGAAGATTGATGTAATCAGATGAGTGGACAATGAAGTGTCCTAGTAAGCCTTAAACACATGATTGAGCATTGTGTATCAAAAATAAAAGAAAAATGATGAAATATAAAGTAGAGTGAACATAAGTGATTATTATGTGTCGTCATTTGGCTAATTGTGGTATGTACAATTAATCGTGTAGGACATTTGAAGGACGAGTTCTCCTAACTGCGCAAGGAATGCTTTAAGGCAAGTTTTTTAGTGACTTGCTCCTATGTGTTAATGTGTATTGAACCATGCATACATGGTAGTTAATGAGATTTGTTGTTCTGTGTGAATAAGTTGGATATACAAATGCTATGTGATTAAATGCAAAATATGGGAATATGAGAAGCATGTGATAATTATGCTGCATGGAATTTATAATGCACTACACAATGAGTATGATGCATATCATGAGATGTAAGAAGCATGCGTTGACTATGATTTATGATGCATGAATAAAATGCGAGTATGTGCTATGTGAAGCATGAAATATGTAAACTATTAAACTTGTTGGGCCGTCGTGCTCAATCTTGCAAACAATTTTGCAGATAAAGGTTGATATTATCAGATAACTATAACATTGATGGTTCGAAGCGCTGTGTGAATATATAAGACGCAGTGTTTCATTGAATTTAGTTCGTACCAAGTTGGCGTCGTTTATTGATATGCAGTTTAATTGAGTTTTACAAATGACGTTGAACATATATGTTCATTTGATTATGGAATGTAGCTTTGCAATGATCTTGTAAGGTAGATAAAATGATGTATAGTGAATCAAAGGGTAAGATGTTAAAGGTTGAAAATTTTGGGATCGAGAACATATTGTAATAGACAGTTTTAATTATTCCGCATTTTTATTAATTATAACATCGATTAATGATGTAAAGTTGAAAGTTAGAATGTAAATGTATTGCTAACGACCAAAGTCGAGAGTGGATTTGTCCTTATTTTGGGGTCGTTACAGTATGCACTAGCGTGTCGATTAAGCGTTCGGGGTAGAAAAGTCTGGTGTACGAATGTCGAAATGCCGAAATTCCGAAACGCTGAGTCGAATGATAATAAACTTAAATAATGTTTCGATTCTTATGAGACGAGCATTATAAAACATGTAATAGAGTTAAGTAAACCATGAGTGACGTTTATACGTGGCTAATTGATATGTTTATGTGCACTGAATGTGTAGGACTTATAAAGAGCGATTAATGCTAAACATATCAAGACCGCTAAGGCAAGTATTCTAACTCCATTCAATCTTCATTTGAATGTTAGTTTAAAGTATGTGGATGTATATTCTTATGAATAATCCTTATGTATGCTTCGATTTACACCATGTTTAACGGTTGTATAAACATCAGACTTATACACACTCTTTGTTGGTTGTATAAGTGTTCAGTTATGCTATAATGCATCAAATGTTTAAAGTTTTGCTATAACGCATGAATTGCTCAAGTTTTTAATTTCTGATATGCATGAACTATTTGAGAAGTATGTCAATATCATATATATCAGCTAGACACATGTTAAAACCTTTCAATGATCTACATATGATCTTTTGAATTGTTTTTGAGTTTAGTTAAGCTTCCAAACTAGTTTCTACTTGGTACGGATTCAGATTGAGAATGAACAACCTAAATATTGGGGAAAAATATTTTATGATGTCGACGTGTAATGTTGAGCTACAGAAGAACGCAAATTAAGTCGTTCACCATGTAGTATTGATTAATACATAGTACAAAGGGCTGATAACCTAACGTACTCGTAAGTCATTACGATTTACAGCGAAATAAATGTTTAAACCTTTTCTGAAATGAAAATAAAAGTTCCAAGTCTTATGACCGCTCAGCTAAATTCACTACGTCGTTTCAAAAATATATTTTGAAATCAAAAGAAGTAATTTCCTATCATTTGAGATCTCTTCACAACTTCTGTTCAGTTGTTAAAGATTTAGAAGTATGAAAACATAATTCTTGATTTTGTTGTTTTATATGCAACTATTATACTTGCTAGGCATGGAAATGCTCATTCTTGCTTAAAATTGAGCGTGTGGAAGGTTCAGGAAAGGACAAGTGTAAAGGAAAGACAAACCAATAAGAGTGTTATGGAACCTATTGTAATAGTTGGCTTTATTATACATAATTACTATTTAATTATCATGTTAAGAAAATTTAAAGGTCATAAAACCTTGGTATGTAATAATAGGCGTATAATAAGTAGTAATTACTTTCCTATTAGTATGAATACATGGTTAGATGTATGATAGTAATTAGTACCGTGAACCACCAGATCCAGAATTTAAAGGTACTCGAATTTGGAGGCGTCACAGGGAGTCCCGACAGTAAATGTTGGGTGAAAAGCCAATGTGTTCGATTTTGGTTTTCATGTTTTCCCATTTATTATTTAATTATTGAGATTTAATTTATAAACTATTCCATTAAATGTCACATTGTAATAAATGACTGGGGACATTGTTAGGGCATGATTATTTGAGTCAGGGCGATTCGGTGGACCATAGTCCACATGAAGGTAATTTTTCCACGTAAAAATATATTATGGACAGTGGGAGAGCTTTAAAGAATTTAAGATTTCTAACTATATTTAATTCCAAATTCCTAAGAAAAGAGTCAAAGATAATATGTGACTTCCTTTTTTTTTTTTTAAGGAGATTCACTTCTATCCCATTATGATATCCACCATAATGAGGAGTTTTATTCCAATTTGAGGACGGACATGTAAGAAGATGTGTGATCGCTATAAATACAAAGCTATATTTATTCTCACACCAGAGATATCTCCCGACGGCTCAGACCGTCAAGTTTCTTCGTGTGATCTCGTTTCTGTGTAAAATTGAACGCACTATTGATGATTGGGCGCGTAGACAAATCTTAACGTTAACACATCTAGCAATTTGAGGACGGACATGTCAGAAGATGTGTGATCGCTATAGATACAAAGCTATATTTATTCTCACACCGGAGATACCTCCCGACGGCTTAGACCGTCAAGTTTCTCCGTGTGATCTCGTTTCTTTGTAAAATTGAACGCGCTGTTGATGATTGGGCGCGTAAACAAATCTTAACGTTAACACATATATATCTAGAGAAAGGTAGTGGACTCCCAGTCCAAGTAACAGCTGTTAATGTAAATTTATATAGAAGTCAACAGCATCTTGAAAATTAGATATTAGAACAGGCCAAACAATGCATTTCTCACGAGGACATCTAATACTTTTTTGGAAAATAGAGACCTCCCTCTATTGCTACATAATAGGAAGTACAGAATAAATACAGAAACGTCATATCAGCTGAAAATAAAAATGAATTGAATCCATTTTTCTAAATTTTTTTAAATGGAATCTTTTAAATGTAACTGACCATATTCAGTATGTTGCAATGCACAATTACAAATTTCTGATCATGTTGAATGGCCTCAAAGAATTTCCAAAACTCTTCTGTAAATCACAATTTAAGTACTTATTTCATCTAAATCATTTATATTCTAGCTTTCATATAGTATCATAAGCTTGCACAACAACACTTCCATTCAATGGATGGAGCCATCTTTTTCTTTGACGATTATGTCGGTTGTCAAATCTGCATAACCTGTTACATTGCCCGTCACTTATCGCGACCAATTTGTTTCTTTCTACGACTTCCTGTTTATTTCAGACCAAAACAAGAAATGAGCCAGCTAAAACAGATGAGCGTATTCATCTGATCTAGGTAACAAAGACACTAACATGGCAACTGGTTCTGACAAAAGGTTCATATAGACACTTTAAGAGAAAACATATACCCTTAAAACGGCTTAAAAAAACTCGATAAACCTTGATACCACATGAAGCCAAATTTACAATATATGTGAACTTAAACGCATGTTTCTTTTTAGTTTTCACAAATAACAATCTGGTTATGTTTCAGATTTGTATACAAACAAAGTTTAACAAATTGAGGATCAAAACTAAAGCAATAAAGACAATATGAGCCACCAAGTTATCTGAACACACATTCTAATATAATGTGAAAGAGTTTAGCAATAAAGATTTTGAATGCATAATCTTACAAAAAAGACTTGAGGAGTTCCTATTATGATTGGCGGTCCACAGATACAAGTTAGATGATCTATCAACTACATTAAGAATTAATGTTTTAGTGGAAGGACTACTATTTGAACTCATTCTCTAGGGCTTTACATGAACTGGTCATTCTTATTTATATATTTATTTTAGGTAAGTTCTTAAACAGATCATTTTGTGAAGTTGAAAAGTCTCATATAGAAACAATCACAATTGACTTAATGCCAACCACTCTAGTTTTTGAAAGTACAGCTAATTGCATCTCCACGAGGAACAAAGAAATATTCCCTCCGTTTATTTTTAATTGACGTCTTAAGAAAAAACACTAAAATTAAGAAGCATAATTAATGGTTTGTCTGATTGAACAAAAATGGATATAAAATCTCAATATTACTCTTATTAAATTCATTGGAAAGATGAAAGAAAAACAAATTGTAGTATTTAATGTAGGGATAATATGGGAAACTAAGTCCTTTATCTACAAATGCCCGATAAAAAAGAACAAATTTCACTCTCTAAAAAGACGGATAAAAAGGAATGGAAGGAGTAGTGCAGAAAGGAGACAGAGGCTTACCAGCAGAACTCTTGCTCCACAGAACCTCACCATCAATAGCTGTTAGGTACCCATCATCCAGGCGCTTCCATGTTTTGATAGACTTGACTGCTCCCCAACCACCCTTCTCTGATTTCTCCAAAGATGCAACCACTACCCTTGCCCTCCTCGCCCATCCAGCCTTACCATAAGCATGATATCCAAAGCCTCCGGCATAACAAAGATGTATACCAGTCAACTCACCACAGAAGTCATTGAGGTGATCATGGCCTGTGAAAACAGCCTTCACATCCCCTGCTTCCACCATGGTTGTAAAAAAGCCAGAGTTTACAGAAGCCGAGCTAATGCCTTCTTGTCTTACACCGGTGAAGTTTGAAGAGTCGAAGCTCGCGTATTCAGGTAGTGGAATGTGAAAGTATACAAGGCCAGGAGCAGGACACTTCTGAGCCGCTGGCTTGTTTTTATATGCTTTCTGCATGAGAAAGATCATATGTAACAAACTCCATAGATTATGATTGAAGGCATAAGAGACTGATCTGACTACATATACAAGTCATAAAAGTTGAATCAGAAATCTATAGCAAAGTTTTTTGAGAACTAGTACCTGAAGCTTCCTAGAAGTTCGTTGAAACCAAAGCTGCTGAGAGGGTTTAATCCAGCCATAGCCAGGGATGGCTGGGACGGTGGAGTAATCTCCGCTATCAAGGAAGTACAGATTGAGAATCGATTTATTCACAAAACTGGAACCTACAAGCCCGTTGACTTCTAGGTTGTAGTTCCCAAAACCATCAATAACGTGGACCTCAGGGGGGTTAAACTTAGACAGGGTGTGCTTCATACCAACAATATGTTTCATCACGCCTCCCCTGGATAATGAGGATTCCTGATCATGATTTCCCAAAATGGCTGCCCACGGGATGCCTGAGGATATAGCAGGGGCAAAGGCAGCATTCATAGACGCTGCTGCATCTGTCGCATCGAAACCATAGATGTTGTCCCCTGCATTCCAAGCAATAAGGCAATGTTTAATAATGCTCGGGTAAATGGATCAGCAAAATTTATCAACACCACAAGTAATTGTCAGAAGACAATATGCATAGTGAGCTAAATTAAATAAGGATGAATTCTTGTCTCCGCCCTATACATATTTGTGGTATAAACGTATGTATGTATGCATGTGGGCCTCTCTGTGTATACACATCAACTATTTTGTGAAAAAATATCACAGTTCTTTCTAAGTTTCAGAATGATAATTGGAAAATGGGGATCTATAAGCATTGCTAATTGTTCAGTTTTGCTAACAGCTATATGCTTTTTCCCCAGTAATTATGATTTACATTTAAAAAAACCCATGAAAGATAGACAGTCTACAAGGGACTTACCTCAGGAGTCAGGAGATGACTTCTGTTTCTTACACATAAATGAAAGGGAAAAAATCATTATAGGCAATAATGTTAGTTTTTCAGCGTACCCTAATATAAGAATCTCTCATCTTTAGAAAAAAACATACACTTAAGAGAAAAGTTGTCAGCTATTCATTTAGACTCTTAGCTCAATTTTAGTCTATTTTAAAGGAGAAATCTTATCTTGGGGCAGGGGGAACTTTTCTTTTCTTGTTTCTAAATTAGTAGGAATAGAGTATCAATATTAGTGATCCCTAAACCCCATTTAACAAATTAAGTTGTTGGTGATATGGAAAGTTTAATAAACCACTTGCACACTAACACAGTTCTTTCTTCCTCCATCAATTTATCTTATCCAATTTCATTTTCAGCACTTAATAACTAAATTTTCTATCTCATAAATAAAAAATGGCAGAAATTGGAAAAAACAAAGGCTAAGGTTGTTTGTAAAAATGATGTGGGATAAAACAATTTGTACTGGTTTATTATCACTTCCAGCTATTTAATCTCATAAATGCTTTATTTCATCTCTGACCTATTTTTGATCATAATTAAAGTCATTTGATACCTTTTATAGATTATATAATATAACCTTTTCAAATAACGGACTGGACTAATCAAGATAAAATAATCCGAAATAGTAATAAATTAGTACAAATAACCCATCCATATTTTTTGTAAACAAACATGGCCTTTAAAATAGGTAAACATATTAGATACCCGTGAAAACGATGAGGTGAGGTTTCTCGGCGAGGATCATGCGGCGGATAAAGGCGGTGGTGTTGAGATCGGAGCAAGAAGGCATCTGTTGCGGAAAAACATCTTCGCAATCTGTTTCCTTGCCGTTGGCATAGTGCATATCCGCCACTTGCAGTATCCTAAATTCCCCATTTTTGTCGAATCTCAAATTCCCATCCAATTTGTTCTGTTTTTCTCTTTTAGCATATGAAGAACAGCAGATCCGAACAGAGCAGAGACAAATGAGGACGGCCACAACTATAACATTCAGATTCAACATGTTAATTAGTTGGGTTTTTTTGTTCAATCACTGGGTAATATTCTATACTTTCTTAAAAAAAATTATTCAGTAAATTAGTGTATATTGCTAGTCTTTTCTTTTGTTTGCCGCCTAACCAAACAAAATCCCCCTCTCTTACTCAGAAAGACTCCCATAGCATTGAAATAAGCAATCCCTTCCCATTATTAACTTAACTTAAATTTCACACCAACTTTAGGTAAAGGTGAATAGTATTTATTTAATTTAACATTTCAGTCTATTGTTTTCGAAAACACGTGGAGGATACTATAATTTTTCAATATTTTTTTATGTTTCGAAATATAGAATTAAAATTAATATAAAATATTTTCAAATATTATAAAATAAGAAATAAACTTTATATAAAAGAAAAAAAATAAATGGATCCATTTTGGTGGTCGATCTCATGCCGTGTAAGGGGTTGTATTCAATTAAGATTTTTAAAGATTTTTTTTAAGTGACAAACGTTTGTAGAATTTATAGATTTTAATGACTTTTAAAGACTTTAAATACTTTTTTTTAAAATGACTTTTATAGACTCCATGAAATAAGTAACAGATTTTTATAAATTTTTTATCAAGACTGTGATAGACTTTTGTATACTTCTAATATATCTTGCAACTTATATTAATTGTTAATTAGCCCATGTGTACAACATCTCCCTCTTTTTTCAAGAACTAAAGTAAATCGCATTATTTCATTAAAATATTGTGGCATGAGATTTTATATATGTTGAAAGCTTTCGAATTGCCGCTTTCAACCTTACCAATTTACTGTGTCTTTTTTCTCTTTCCTCGATTACACGTACCGCGAGACAGATTAGGTCTTCAATTATTTGTTTACTTATTAATATATCTTGTTAATTCTCTTAATTATAATATGATTTAATTTTATCCACATATAAATTAAATCCAATTAGTTTTAAGGCCCAAATTTTACCAAATTAATTTTTTCATCACATATTAATACTTATTAGCCCATATAAAATAAATAACTAGTTTGACCCAATAAAAGACAAAGTCCAATTAAATTATTTAAAATATAAATTTAAATGTTATTTATTTATTTACTTTTATTTATTTATTATTATTTTTTCCTGGGTATTACATCGCGAATTTCTGGGTTTCCTCTTTATTGGCGATCCGAATTTTCACATTTATGTTTAATATTTGGAAGTCTTTAGAGATGAGGTCAGACTTTGAATATGAGTTGATAGTTATAATTCTTCTCCTAAAGTCTGTCAAACTCTACCATTTGATAGAAATCTAAAAAATCTATGACTTTTTGAATACCAAAATATTTTTATAGACTTTGTAAATATCTTAATTTAATACCACCTAACTTTTAAAGACATTAAAAAAGTTGTAATTGAATACTAGTAAACTTTCATAAACTCTTTAAATGTCTTAATTGAATACAACCAAACTTTTAAAATCTTTAAAAGTCTTTAAAAATCTTAATTGAATACACCCCCTAAATTTATTTGAGTAAAATACATTGACAAACCATGTAGATAACCATAATAACACTCATCACCCCTCTAGTTTTTCAAGTAACAATCATCATTTCTCTAGCCTATAATATAAGACTCCGAATTTTATGAAATGAAATTATTCAATTTTCTTATAATTATTATTCTATTTAATGGTTAAATTGATAAAGGGTTAAAGTTAAGGGTGATATGTGAAATTTTTTGAAAGTAAATAAGTTGATATAAAATATTCGTTGTGTCGGGGAATATTCGTTTAGTCGGGGAATATTCTTTGTGTCAGCGAATATCCGTACGACGACACCATCATTGGTGAACCCCACAACGGAATAACTGTCGGAGTTAGAAAACGACAGAATTATCTTTTTATAAAAATAACGGTGAAAGTTTTACCGTTAAACTGTTGAAATACCCGGAGGTAAAAGAACAGTAATACGCGTGGTTGCATAGTAGTACATGGTATTGATTATTGATGCTTACGTAAGAAGCCACTCAGTTTATTCAATTATTGCTATAGTAGTTGCTGCATAATATCTATCATATTATTGATTCAATTATTGTCACAGCATTATCTGCATAATATTTTATATTAGTAAATCAATAATTGAGACGACAAAGTTATTCATATTATTATTTATAATATTGACAATATCTAGAAAGTTCTGTCGAGGAGAGGTTTGGTCACCTAATTGCTCGCCAATAGGGAGAAATCCTTATCGGAAAGCCCCCTCTTTCTTGGGAATGATCTGGTTGTTAAATATTGTGAGTTATAATATTAGTAATGAATAATTGTTAATAGATTAAAAATGTGTTTATTAAAAATAAGTGATTTGTGGTAAATATTTATTCAATTTTTGATATAAATAGATGGGTTTGTTATGAGGTGTTTGTTATAAGTTTGTCTTATTATTCCATGAGGAGATGTGCTAATTTTTCAGACCGTTGGTTGAAGTTATTATAGTAAATCAATATGGACCGTTGGTTGAAGATATAATAGTAAATCAATATGAACCGTTGGTGGAAAGTTATAATAGTAAATCAATATGGATCGCTGGTTTAAAGTAAATCAGTATGGACCGTTGCTTTAAGTTTTAATAGTAAATCAATATGGACCGTCCGTTTA
Source organism: Panax notoginseng (assembly GCA_016801055.1). Taxonomy (NCBI): domain Eukaryota; kingdom Viridiplantae; phylum Streptophyta; class Magnoliopsida; order Apiales; family Araliaceae; genus Panax; species Panax notoginseng. The sequence continues at coordinate 136,246,466 of CM029019.1, forward strand.
AAAGTAAATTAATTTGGGCCGTTTATGAATTAGTTACTATTCAGTCCTTTTTCCTATAAATAGAAGCTAATTCCTTCATTATTTCTTACGAATTCACTGAAACTCTAGAGAGAGAAAAAGGAGTATTCTGCTACTACCCTACTTCAGTATTCAATCTTCAACTAAGGTAAGGGATGTTATTTATTTTATATTCACTTTCGATATTATCTTTCGTATTCGTAAGAAATATTATCTCCGTTCAATATTCGTAAGAGATATTATTTGTTGTATTCGTAAGTGGTATTGTTTCTTTCGTATTCATGAAGAGAGTTATTTTCTTTCAATACTCGTAAGGGTTATTATTCCATTCTTTATTATTCTATTGGAATAACCTGTCTACGTGGTCTACTGTGACGCCCCCAAATCCGGGTACTTGAAACCCGAACTCGGTGCTTCACGATACCATTTCTATGAGCGGAATAATACTAATAATAATAACAATAATATAAAGTTCAACTTAATTTACATATCATCAGAGTCTAATCCCAAGTACGTAACCTTTAAACATTCATTACAACCCATGATAGATAATATATGTCATACTTGTCTTAATAATATCAAACTATTACATAACATAGTAATTCTTTCATTCAGCAACCTTCCCTTTTCCTTTGTTCTTAGCAGAGCTCTCTGGTCGTTCGCACTTAGCTGAAAATATTTAAATTTAAGCAAGGATGAGCATTTGAGTGCCCAACAAGTAATAGCAATTATATATATATATATATATATATATATATATATATATATATAAGTTGAAAGGATTTAAATGTTTTCTTTGTACTATTCTTCTACAACAAGTCAATAGTTGTGAAGTATTCTGAACCGATAATAATAACATTACAACTCTCTTTCAAATTTTTGAAACTACATAATGACTATAACTGGGGTTATGGTGACATGCCATGAACATTATTTTCATTTTCGAAAAGGTTAAACAGAAATTCATCTGTAACCGACATAACTTACGGGCATGGGGGGTGATCAGCCCATTATGCCCTGTATTGATCAATACTACATTACAAGAACGATAGGATCGTTCACTCTGTTCCTCCTTAGGCGCATAAATGTTTTCCCGTGTAGGGATGCTCATACTTGTCTGAGTTCCAAATCAAAGGTTTTATCTTGTTTCATCAATAATCTATAATTCAACATATTTATATATATATATTTATATATATATATATGTATATATATATATATATACGGGTAATTGACAAAGGTATATCAACATGTGATTAAATACAATGATTATCCAAGTGGGGACACTTGTTTAACCATTTCTAGAAATTAACGAACAGAATATATATATCTGAGTTACCATATACTAACATGTTGATAATCAATGAGCTTATATAATATAAGGTTAATAATTTGTATAGAAATAATATAATTTAGAAACATTCTTACTTATGTCCATTGCATAAAGAAAATGCAAAGGTTAGATACTTGCCTGAAGCGCTGCTTACAGTTTGTAATTTAGATTTATCGCTTATCTCGCGACCTATCATTAATCAGATCATTCGTTCGATTAGAACAATATACTATAACACATAACACTGCTTATTACAGTCAGCACATACCCTAATCACATTGGCACATAGGTTTAACAACCATTGAATCACAAATAATCACATATCTAATTAAATTATCTAAGTCCAGATCAATTTCTGAAATATGTCGGTCTACCGACGGCTTTATCGGGTAATTATCGAGTCTAAGACTCTTTTCTGTAACTTAATATCAGTCATATTATTTTTAAATGACTTAATATAATTTTAAAATATTTATTACAATTTATCACGAAATTCCAAACATCGGAATCATATTAAAATGATTTAAATACTAATCAATTCTATTATCATTAATATTTAATTAGTATTAAATTATTAATGAAATTATTTCCAAAATATTAAAGTTATTTATAATAACTCAAAATATTTTTAAAGTATTAATATTACCCTTAAATGATTTTGAAAACATTTAAAATCATTCCTAAATAATTACCATTAATAATAAGGTATTAATGTTTCATTTATCCAAATATTAAAAGTCATTAAGTATAACTTAAAATATTTTTAATTCATTTATATCCCTTTTAAATGATTTTTAAATTAATAAAACCATTTATAAACTATTTATTTAATATAATTATTAAATAAATTTAATATCATTAGTAATAACTTAATAATCATTAATATTTAATTATTAATGAAATTATCCTTTAAATATTAAAAGTTATATTTTATAACTTATAATATTTGTAAACACTTTATTTTCATTTAAAATAATTTTTAATATAATAAAATCATTTTTAATTAATTTATTTAATTCATTTAGTAAATAAATTAATTATCATTAATATCAATTTATTAATGAAATTTATCACAAAATATTAAAAGTCATTAAAAATAACTTAAAATATTTTCTCATATCATAATATAATTTTTAATGATTTTTCCAATATTAAAATCAGTTTTAAATAATTTATTTAATATTATAATTAAATAAATTAAATACTTTTAATATTCTAAAAATATTAAATATTTATGAAATATATTTAAACTAATTAAAAACTAATTTTCAGAATTTAAAATAATTTTTTTATAATTTATTTTGTATTTTTAATAATTTAAAACTAATTTTTTCTATTTTTTTATTAATTTTCGGAAAATAGTATATTATCTGTCGCTAAAGACCACCTATAGCGACAGAACCGTCGCTATAGGTGTTCTTCATGTTCTTGGCCAAACCCAAAAATGCATAGTCAGTTGCTAAGGTGTCACGTTTGACCAACAATAATTCAATGTGTAGTGTGATTCTGTACCAACTAAGCATTAGAGTGTGTAGTACTAGTGTAACACTTCAGGCTACAGCAACAATCATGACCATACTACATAAACCAAACGAGATCTGGCCTTCCCAAAAACCTTGTCAGAGCTGTTCTTCATTTCTGAGTTTTCCAGAAATGAAGAACAGTTCATACTGCCTTCTCTCGATCTTTATATCTTGCAGCACATGAACGAGTTTCGTGATCTTAGGCTTTCAGGTTGTAGAACACATGTAAGTCTAGAGATCCATTACATAAAATCACAATAACAATAACAAAATAACAAGATCTTGTCCGGTCAAACAAGGTCAGAAACCACGCTCATGAACTTTTTGGGTTACCCAGAAAGTTTATTCGTGGACTTTCTGCCTAGTTTGACCATCCTCTAAATCTCACACGTTTGTGATAAAAGCTATCTAAGAGTATTAACCTGTAGTATAACTACCACACTATAACTTTAATGCAACAAAAGAACCAAAACATACACACACTGACAGATCAAGGCGGTCAAAGATGTTGTCAGGTCAAAAACGGGTTGTTTCTGGGTTACCCAGAAACGCCTGGTCATGGCCGGTCAACTACGTTTGACCTTGAATATCTTGCTACCTAGACCAGATCTAAGTCTGATTTCAAGTTCAGATCATAGACCACATAACATACTACAAATACAAACCTTCAAATATACGAAAACATAAACAGAAAGAGATCTACACGATCTGACATTTGATTGTCAGAAACATTTTAAAATTTGTCCAGATTTTTAAAAACACCAATTTCGTGTATTTAAATGTTATGGACCCATAAGATACCAACCCAGATCATTAAATCAGACTACAAACAACACGTTACAACTTCAAATCACAAGATCTAACAACAGATTTTTGGACAGAAATTCTAGAGTTTGTTTATACCTTTAAATGAGCAATTCTTGATTCTATGTTTCTGATTTGGTTATGACACACGTGGGGCTTCAACATATGACTAATATACTATAGTTTTTCATTAGTTTTAGAGAGAGAGGCTCAAGTATGAGAATTTGTGCAAAATAAGTGGCTAAATGAGATTTTTCTCTCTCCAATTCTATAAATAGATGTCTTGGATGCATGAATGGCTGATGTCTAGAGCTTGTTACTGTCATTTTTAGCACATGGGGTTGGTATGAGTTGGTCACCAACTCTCATCTTGTATAGATTTGCAAGCAAACATAAAAATGTGACAAAAGGGCTTTTTGGTCATTCTCATATAATTTTTATTTCTAGATTGATCATATGAATTTAAGGGCAACTATGTAATCCTTGCAAACCCTTAGGGTTTGACCCTAAGGTTTAGCACAAAAAGAATTTCTAGAATTACAATTAGGGTTTGCACAAAATAAAATTAAAATCAAATAAAAAATTAAATAAACTTTAGTTTCTAACATTTTGAAATTAAGGTTTCTAATTATGATTAATTTTCTAATTACGCTATACAGGAACATTAGGGATTAATATCATATAATTATCATTAACATTGCTAAAATAGCAATTAGAGTTTACGATTTTGATAATTAGGGTTACTAATTTACTAATTAGAATTAACAATTTAATAATTAGGATTAAAAATTTGTAATTAGGGTTTCTAATCACATTAATCATGATCATTAGGGTTTAAAGTCCGCTAATGAGCATTAAACATCCTAAATTAGCAATTAGGGTTTCCAGTCAATACTTAGGGTTTGCCATATAACGCCATAATTGACCAACCATTAACAATACGGAAAAACAGTACATATTCATAGCACTGAAAAATTAAAATATATTTAATATTATATTATTATTCTCATACCTTGACAATAATCTAAAATTAGGGTTTGGATTCCATATACGATTTATCTGTCATATTTAACCTTATTAATTAAGGTAAAATAATTAACTTAATAATTTGTACTAAAATTCATATAATAAAATAATTATTATAATTATTCTAAAAATCACTCCATATATTATTTAAATAATATATGATTATATTTTTATGAAAAGTAGTTAGTAAACATATTTCTACTATAAAATTAATTATTATAAGAATGTACTTTATAATAATCAATAATTCTAAAATAAAATTATTTGTAAATATTTATGTAATAAATATATTTTTATTTATCACATAAATACACATACACATTATCTTGTACAAATCCTCATCCTTAAATAAATTAAAAAAAAAATTATGCGCAAAATTTCTTATTTATTTATATAGAAAAATATCGGGTTGTTACATCTACCGCATGTATGATGAAATCTTTTGTTATTCCATTCTTTATTATTTTGTGAGAATAACCTGTCTACGCAGACTACCGCATGCATGCTAAAATCTTTTGTTATTCCATTCTTTATTATTTTATGGGAATAACCTGTCTACGCAGACTACCGCATGCCTGGTGGATAACCATTCGTATTTAATTGTTATTAAATTGTGGAAATGACCTGTCTACGCGAACTACCGCATGATAGTGAAAATCCATTTGCAGTTTTGTATATTATTTCTTTTCATATTCTTAAATCTAAACTTACTATGGTAAGTATTACTTCTATAATTTCTGAAATTAGTGGAATATCCTTGAGTTTTGCGCTTCATCCAGTATCGTTTTATTGGAATATTGATATGAACTTTCTTACTAAATATCAATATTTTCACCCGGGGTACTATTCACAGGTTACTATTCACTTGAATATTATTCACCCGAGGATTCGGGGTACTTTTTATACCGAGTTACTATTCACGGGTTACTATTCACTTGGGTACTATTCACCGGGGTACTATTCATGATAAAAATTAATTTTTTTTCGGTCCAAATTATTTTTGATAGAATATTATTCTTGAATTTTACTCCACAAAGCAGTATCATGTTGACAATTTGGATATTTTTAAACTTTGGATAAATTTAAAGTCTTTAATATTTATCCTTGATCTCGTTTGATTGAATTCTTATATCATTGTCATCATACTCATTCTTATATTGTGATAAAAGTCGTCTATGGCTTACGTGTATAGATGTACTATTGATTAGTATGATTATGACCAGGGATTATTCGGTATAATCATGACCGTAATGTTACAAATGATGTGGTAAAAGTCCTCATTGGCCCGTAGTGCATTGATGGACAGTTGTTGATTTAATCATGACCATTAATGAATACATAAATATCCTTGGCCCATAGCGCAGGGATGATTCGATGATGTGGTTTATTTATTAAGCTGAGTCTCAGCGATAAAGTTGATAAAAAACTTTTTAAATCATAGAAGATAGTATATATCATGCTCTACTTGACTCTTCTAATGGATTGCTTTTTCCGCTGTAGTTAAACATGATTTTATTGTATTTTATCAGTTGAACACTGTTGAAGGCTAACGATAACTTATTCTACATTATCTTAGTCATAATATTTCTTACTGGGCTAGTTGAGCTCACACTTTTGTTTTCATTGTTCTCTTCAGGAAATGAGAATATAACTGGAACTAGCCGGAGAATAGAGTGACGGTCCGAGATGGTGGCTATAGTAGCCCTCACTATTTTATGAAATAAGGTGATAATAAATATAATGAGGACTTCATTTGAGTTTGAATACTGTGTATGAGACAACATTCGTGTAAAAACTCTAAGTTACGTTGTTGTCGTATTGTATAAAGGAAGTTTGTATTTGATTTCTGTACCATGTATTTGGCGACTCAGAATGGATGGTGTATATCTATTTTAGGGGCGTCACATATAATATGTAACATTGACTACCCCAACTAACACGCAAAAATATTTTTAATATAATGTCTAATATATCCTTCAAGTTATAATGTTTAATATATTCACTAAATATAAATTTGTATGTTATATTTTTTACTTAACTTGATCTAATTAATTAAATTATGAATTTGTGCATTAATAAGTAATATATTTCTCAAAAAATAATAAATATTTATTTTATCAAGAAAATAAAGGCATACACTTTTTGCTAATTAAATTTCTTAAAGATTAAAATTTATATAATATACATTCAAATATATTTTTTGCAATTAAAAAAGTAAAATTTTAATAAGCATAAATGTGACGCCCCCAAAATAGGTATACAACACCCATTCTGAGTCGCCAAATACATGGTACAGAAAGCAAACTACAACTTCAATAATACAAATGTCGTGCAAAATACGACAACACATACTGTGAGTTTAAATACAAATATTGTCTTCTAGACAATATCCACACTCAAATAAATCCTCATTACAATTATTCAAACACTATTTTACAAAAATAGTGAGGACTGCTAAAACATCTTTTTAGAACCATCACTCCATACCCCGACTAGATCCTGCTATGTTCTCACCTCCTGAGAAGAAAAATGGAACAAAAAGGAAAAGGGTGAGCTCAACTAGCCCAGTAAAGAATATTATGACTAAGATAATATACAACAAATTATCGTTAGTCTTCAACAGGGAAAAATCTGATAAAATATAATCGACAACAAGTTTTAGATCAACAACTGCAGCGGAAACAGCAAACCATTAGAAGAGTCAAGTAGAGAAAGAATTCTACTATCTTCTAAGATTTAAAAGTCCATCATCAATATTTTATCCCTGTAACATCAATTAATAATCATCTTTAACCAAATATTCATCTTTGCACTACAGGCCAAAGATATTCATTTGTATCATCAGTCGGTCATGTTCATCTCAACACCTGTTCATCTTTGCACTACAGGCCAAAGATATTCATCAAGTAATTATACATCTTTGCACTACAGGCCAAAGATATTCAGTAATATCATCATTTAGGACTGAGGATGATGAAAAATATCTTAAAGAGAACGAATCCAATGAGACAGAAGGACAAATAGTAGGGATTCGTATAACAGTTTATCCAAGATCAATAATACTTCATAATAATCAATTGTGAAGCAGAATTCAAAAATAAAGATCAAAACATGGATACAATCAAAGATAGTAACCATAATAGACATCTTGGACAAAAAGGGAAAATTTTATTTTTCGGTGAATAGTGCCGTATTCGTGAATAGTGCCGTATACGTGAATAGTGCCGTATACGTGAATAGTAACTCCCGACACAAAAAGTTCCAAATTTGATAAAAACTCATATCAATATTTCAGCATAATGATATTGAAGAAAATAATATCATTAAGAAGAAAATAATATCCCTTACCTCAAAATATCAGTACTTCTGGTCGGAATACCGGTATAAGGCTGAAAGAAACTTGCTCTGATGAATAGAAACTCTCAAAGTATCTAAATACTCACAAAATACACTCAATAATCTAGAGAGAGAAAGAGAGAAAACTTGTTTCTGGTGTGATTTTCAATTCTAACTTAGCCCTCTATTTATAGGAAAATTTTGGTAGGTTTGACCTGCAACCTGATGGCTTTACCTGCTACTATTCCCACCCACCACATTTGAAATATAATTCAGCACATTTCTTCACCAACCACAAGTGGGGCCCACCAATTCTAGAATTTTCCACCAAAATGATAAACTCCGAAAATTCAACAATTTCTGAACCAGTCATCTTGTAAAATTCGTAATAAATCATACGTTCATTTTTAACGGTTCAAAATTTGTGGACATATACTCAACTTATATATGTATAACATATCCAAAAATTACCACGATCCAACGGTCGGATTAAAAATTATAACCCCCGCAAACTATCTCAAAAACCCTGATTTTTAATACCTCCATTCCGACAAAAATACTGACAAAAACCTCAACATTAACTCCTTCATTTTTAACCACAAAAATATATCCCTCATTTATATCCACATAAAATAAATATTTCCTTATCATATGAATCAATAATTAATTATTCACAAATAATATTACAGAATCACATTTATGACAACCAGGCCGTTCCCAGGAAAGAGGGGGCTTTCCAATAAGGATTTTTCCTTACTGGCGCGCAATTAGATGACCAAACCTCTCCTTAGACAGAACTTTTCTAGACATTGCCAATAATGTTATCTAATATTATTCAAATAATATGAATTATTGATCTGATAAATGAAAATACTGTGCAGCAACAATTATTGAAACAACAATAATATAAAATATCAACGCAGCAATTATTGAATCAATAAAATAAAATATTGAATAATAACTACTGTAACAATTATTGAGTAGTGCCTTCTTATGTAAGAATCAATAATTGGTGCAATACCGTGTGCTACTGTATTTTAACCACCGGGTATTCCAACAGTATTAACGGTAACAACTACGCCGTTATTTATAAACAACTTATACTTGTCGTTTTCTTCATCCAATCGCTTTCCGTTATGGGGCCCACACAAGGCTGCGTCGTCGTACGAATATTCCCCGACAGCAAGAATATTCCACGACCAACCGAATATTCACCGACCAAAAATAAATATTTTATAACCACTTGCTTATTTTGCAAAATTTGCACATTTCACCCATAACCAAAGTATTATATCAAATTAACCCCTTATTATTCACAATAATATTTAGAGAAAATTTGATTTTATTCATTAATAAGTTGGGGTCTTACAACCTCCCCTCCTTATGAAATTTCGTCCTCGAAATTGACGTACGTACCTGATGTTTCAAAAAGGTGAGGATACCTCGCTTTCATTTCTGATTCCAACTCCCAGGTCATTTCTTCAATAGCATGGTTTCTCCACAAAACCTTAACTTGTGGTATAACCTTTGTGCGTAGGACATGCTCTTTCCTATCCAAGATCTTAACAGGTACCTCCTCGTACGTTAAATCTTCAGCTATCTCGTCTGGTTCTAACTCAATAATGTGGTTCGGGTCTTTAACATATTTACGAAGCATAGATATGTGAAAAACATTATGAACACGAGACATGCTTGGAGGTAATGCGAGTCTATATGCCACATTTCCTATTCGCTCAAGAATCTCAAATGGACCAACAAATCTTGGATTGAGCTTTCCTCTCTTCCCAAATCTTGTAACTCCCTTCCATGGTGCAACACGTAACAATACATGATCCCCAATATTAAATTCCACGTCCTTCCGATGAAGATCCGCATAACTCTTTTGTCGATCCTGTGCCGTTTGTATACGTTGTCGAATCGTTTGGATCTTCTCTGTAGTAATGCGTACCAATTCTGGTCCCAACAATGTTGCTTCACCCACCTCGTCCCAGCATACTGGAGAACGACATTTTCTTCCATACAACGCCTCAAATGGAGCCACACCTATGCTCGCCTGATAACTGTTGTTGTAGGAGAATTCCACCAATGGTAGGTACTTATCCCAACTCCCTTTGAGATCTAGGACACAAAGTCTTAATAGATCTTCAAGAGTTTGAATAGTCCTCTCTGATTGTCCGTCCGTTTGAGGATGGTATGCTGAACTGAATCGTAAATCCGTGCCCATAGCTTTCTGCAAGCTAACCCAAAATCGTGAAGTGAATCTTGGGTCACGATCCGAAACTATGGATACTGGCATGCCATGCAATCTCACAATCTCGTTCACGTACATACTAGCAAGACGTTCAAGGGAATAAGTCTCACGTATCGGCAAGAAATGAGCAGACTTGGTTAATCTATCAACAATAACCCAAATCGCATCTATGCCTTGAGAAACCTTGGGAAGACCCGTAACAAAATCCATAGTAATGTGTTCCCACTTCCATTTCGGGATCTCAAGTGGTTGCAATGGACCCTTTGGCACTTGATGCTCCGCCTTTACACGTTGACAAGTTAAACACCTCGAGATAAACTCCGCGATCTCTCTTTTCATATTGCTCCACCAAAATGTATGTCGAAGATCGTGATACATTTTGGTACTCCCAGGATGGATTGCAAACGGTGTGTTGTGTGCCTCCATCATTATTCTATGCTTCAAGTCAAAATCGTTAGGAACACAAAGTCTGGAGTTGACTCGAAGTATTCCTTCTTCATCGATTCTTGCTTCTGGAATAGCACCTTCTTGCACTTTCTTCTTCATACGCATCAGCTCTATATCCGTAGCTTGAGCAGCTTTAACTTTATCGATTAAAGTCGGTTCTACTCGTATATTTGATATCATCATGTGGGTACTTGGAGCCTTCATCTCTATCTCCATCCTTTGTAAGTCATACAAAATGGGCCTTTGTGTTAACAATATTGCACTCGTACCCGCATATGATCTTCTACTCAATGCGTCAGCTACTACGTTTGCTTTTCCAGGATGATATTGGATGGTATGATCGTAATCTTTCAACAGCTCGAGCCAACGTCGCTGCCGCATGTTGAGTTCCTTTTGGGTGAAGAAATATTTGAGGCTTTTATGATCTGTATAGATCTCCACTTTCTCCCCATAAAGGTAGTGTCTCCAGATCTTCAACGCAAAAACGACTGCTGCCAACTCCAAATCATGAGTAGGATAATTCCTCTCATATTCTTTGAGTTGTCGTGAGGCATAGGCTATGACTTTCCCATGTTGCATGAGAACACATCCTAACCCTTTGCCTGAAGCATCGCTGTAGATAACAAATCCATCCGAACCAGATGGTATTGTCAAAACAGGTGCCGAAATGAGTCTCCTCTTGAGTTCTTGGAAACTCTTCTCGCATTCCTCACTCCATACAAATTTTGTATCTTTCCGAGTCAGCTGAGTTAACGGAGTAGCGATTCGAGAAAATCCTTCCACAAATCTCCGATAATAACCAGCTAAGCCCAGAAAGCTACGTACTTCGGTTACCGACTTCGGTTGCTCCCAACTTTGTATGGCTTCAATCTTCGCCGGGTCGACAGATACTCCATGTTTTGACACCACGTGCCCAAGGAATGCTACTTCCTCAAGCCAGAACTCGCATTTCTTCAGTTTGGCATATAGCTTATTTTCACGAAGCCTTTGCAGTACCAGCTTCAAATGGCGCTCATGATCTTCACGGCTTTTGGAATAGATGAGGATGTCATCAATAAAGACAACAACGAACTGATCCAAATATTCTTTGAATACACGGTTCATCATATCCATGAAGGCAGCAGGAGCATTAGTCAATCCAAAAGACATTACTAAGAATTCATAATGCCCGTACCGAGTTCTGAAGGCAGTCTTTGGAATATCCTCAGTTTTAATCTTCAGCTGATGATATCCAGAACGAAGATCGATCTTTGAAAAGAATTGTGCTCCTTGCAACTGGTCAAACAGGTCATCAATGCGAGGTAGCGGATACCTATTCTTGATGGTGACATGGTTCAATTCTCGATAGTCAATACAAAGTCGCATACTCCCGTCTTTCTTCTTTACGAATAAAACAGGAGCACCCCAAGGAGACGTACTAGGACGAATAAAACCGATGTCCAACAACTCCTGTAGTTGGACTTTTAACTCCTGAAGTTCAATAGGAGCCATTCGATATGGGGTTTTAGAAATGGGCTTTGTACCGGGTTCAAGGTCAATAAAGAATTCAATTTCTCGTTCCGGGGGTAGACCGGGAAGTTCTTCAGGAAATACATCGGAAAATTCTCTAACAATAGAAATATTATTCAAATCTGACTTGTCTTTGTTCAAATCCATAACATGGGCTAAGAAAGCTTGACATCCGTTTTTCAATAAACGAATAGCTTTGTGGCTTGATATGACAGTGACTGATTTTAGTGGTTTAGTAGTTTGAATTCGTATGACAGGTTGGTTAGGAATATGAAAACTAACAACCTTACGAAAACAATCAATTTTAGCATGATGAGTGGTTAACCAATCAATTCCTAAAATCACATCAAAAGCAAGTATCTTTAAAGAGATAAGATCAACAGGTAATGTGATAGTGCCAACTTGGATCATGCAAGATTTATAAACTGTAGATGTAACGAAGGTTTCACCCAACGGAGTTTCAACAGATAAGTTAAAGTCCAATTTCTCCGGAGTCAAGTTTAAACGTTGAGCACAAGCAGGAGAGATAAAAGAATGGGTAGAACCGGTATCTAGTAAAGTATAAACTTCGCAAGAATTCAAGATTAGCTTACCCGTGATCACCTCGTTCGGGTTTCTCGCGTTTTGGCCAGTAACGACAAACGCCCTTCCAGGAACCGCTGATTTCGACTTATCCGGGATAACTTTTGGAGTCACCATCCCCGCTGAACTTGGTTTTGCTACAGAACACTCTCGAGCTATATGACCTTCCTTTCCACAGTTATAACATACCTTGGATTGTTGTGGGCAGTTTGGGCTGATATGTCCCTCTTTCCCACATTTGTAACATACGACCGGTGGTCGTTCTCCTCCCCTAGAAACAGTTGATGTTTGTGCTGACGTCTTCACGTTATCATTGTTGTACCTTCTCTTCTTGAAATCTCCTCCCGACTCGCTCCTTCTATTATCACGACCACGATTACCACCAGAGTGGTTACCGCTTTTGTCCGAATGTTTTCCTCCCTGCTGGTTTTCATTGTTTCGATGACTGCCACCACCGGTATGACCCTGGTTGTGGTCCCTCGGTTGCACATACTCATTATCTCGCTCTAATAATTGAGCCCTGTTTACAACATCTGAATATAAAGAAAATTTATGAGAGATAAGATATTGCCGAATCTCGGGTTTTAGACCTCTCAGAAACATCCTTGTCATTCGTTCCTCATTTTCGACCAAATGAGGTGCAAACCTGGATAACTCTGCAAACTTCGCCTCGTACTGGGACACCGTCATGTTGTTTTGTTCCAGTCTAATAAACTCAACCTCCTTCATATGACGAATACTTTCAGGAAAGTACTTGTCATTGAACAGTTTTTGAAATGTTTCCCAGGACATGTTGAGTGCGTCAGGCTGGGTACGCTTCACAGACTCCCACCAGTAGTCTGCCTCACCGCGGAACATAAATGTGGCGAATGGAACCTTCTGTTCCTCCGTGCATCCCAAGACATCAAATATCTTGGTAATTTGCTTGACCCACGTTTCTGCCATGATCGGATCCGGCTTTCCCTTAAATTCTGGTGGTCCCAATTCTTTGAACTGCTTAGCTGTGACAAACCGCGCGTTGTTATCATTTCCACCCGTATTCTGCACACGAGTCTCCCTCGTCTGATTTTGCATGAACTGCAAAAAGCTCCTAAACATTCCATCATTCATCGTTTGCTCGGTAACGTTGTTTACAGGAGGAATATTGCCTTCCTGTTGCACGTTCCCCTGGGTGGTGATCAAAGGTGTCTCCACGGTCTGATTTACTCCATTATTAACGTTCTCAGCTGCCATTCTTAAATACTGCCATAAAACAAGGGTTAATAGTCATGTCATATATTATCCCTATACTCTGACCGACCAAATAAATACCAAATAAACTTAGTCAGGTCATACTAGCGAAGGAATTCCCCGTCTCTCCCCTCCTAGTTCTTGTCTCACATCTCAGCCAGGGATCATATCCCTAAGCTCTGATACCAACTGTGACGCCCCCAAAATAGGTATACAACACCCATTCTGAGTCGCCAAATACATGGTACAGAAAGCAAACTACAACTTCAATAATACAAATGTCGTGCAAAATACGACAACACATACTGTGAGTTTAAATACAAATATTGTCTTCTAGACAATATCCACACTCAAATAAATCCTCATTACAATTATTCAAACACTATTTTACAAAAATAGTGAGGACTGCTAAAACATCTTTTTAGAACCATCACTCTATACCCCGACTAGATCCTGTTATGTTCTCACCTCCTGAGAAGAAAAATGGAACAAAAAGGAAAAGGGTGAGCTCAACTAGCCCAGTAAAGAATATTATGACTAAGATAATATACAACAAATTATCGTTAGTCTTCAACAGGGAAAAATCTGATAAAATATAATCGACAACAAGTTTTAGATCAACAACTGCAGCGGAAACAGCAAACCATTAGAAGAGTCAAGTAGAGAAAGAATTCTCCTATCTTCTAAGATTTAAAAGTCCATCATCAATATTTTATCCCTGTAACATCAATTAATAATCATCTTTAACCAAATATTCATCTTTGCACTACAGGCCAAAGATATTCATTTGTATCATCAGTCGGTCATGTTCATCTCAACACCTGTTCATCTTTGCACTACAGGCCAAAGATATTCATCAAGTAATTATACATCTTTGCACTACAGGCCAAAGATATTCAGTAATATCATCATTTAGGACTGAGGATGATGAAAAATATCTTAAAGAGAACGAATCCAATGAGACAGAAGGACAAATAGTAGGGATTCGTATAACAGTTTATCCAAGATCAATAATACTTCATAATAATCAATTGTGAAGCAGAATTCAAAAATAAAGATCAAAACATGGATACAATCAAAGATAGTAACCATAATAGACATCTTGGACAAAAAGGGAAAATTTTATTTTTCGGTGAATAGTGCCGTATTCGTGAATAGTGCCGTATACGTGAATAGTGCCGTATACGTGAATAGTAACTCCCGACACAAAAAGTTCCAAATTTGATAAAAACTCATATCAATATTTCAGCATAATGATATTGAAGAAAATAATATCATTAAGAAGAAAATAATATCCCTTACCTCAAAATATCAGTACTTCTGGTCGGAATACCGGTATAAGGCTGAAAGAAACTTGCTCTGATGAATAGAAACTCTCAAAGTATCTAAATACTCTCAAAATACACTCAATAATCTAGAGAGAGAAAGAGAGAAAACTTGTTTCTGGTGTGATTTTCAATTCTAACTTAGCCCTCTATTTATAGGAAAATTTTGGTAGGTTTGACCTGCAACCTGATGGCTTTACCTGCTACTATTCCCACCCACCACATTTGAAATATAATTCAGCACATTTCTTCACCAACCACAAGTGGGGCCCACCAATTCTAGAATTTTCCACCAAAATGATAAACTCCGAAAATTCAACAATTTCTGAACCAGTCATCTTGTAAAATTCGTAATAAATCATACGTTCATTTTTAACGGTTCAAAATTTGTGGACATATACTCAACTTATATATGTATAACATATCCAAAAATTACCACGATCCAACGGTCGGATTAAAAATTATAACCCCCGCAAACTATCTCAAAAACCCTGATTTTTAATACCTCCATTCCGACAAAAATACTGACAAAAACCTCAACATTAACTCTTTCATTTTTAACCACAAAAATATATCCCTCATTTATATCCACATAAAATAAATATTTCCTTATCATATGAATCAATAATTAATTATTCACAAATAATATTACAGAATCACATTTATGACAACCAGGCCGTTCCCAGGAAAGAGGGGGCTTTCCAATAAGGATTTTTCCTTACTGGCGCGCAATTAGATGACCAAACCTCTCCTTAGACAGAACTTTTCTAGACATTGCCAATAATGTTATCTAATATTATTCAAATAATATGAATTATTGATCTGATAAATGAAAATACTGTGCAGCAACAATTATTGAAACAACAATAATATAAAATATCAACGCAGCAATTATTGAATCAATAAAATAAAATATTGAATAATAACTACTGTAACAATTATTGAGTAGTGCCTTCTTACGTAAGAATCAATAATTGGTGCAATACCGTGTGCTACTGTATTTTAACCACCGGGTATTCCAACAGTATTAACGGTAACAACTACGCCGTTATTTATAAACAACTTATACTTGTCGTTTTCTTTATCCAATCGCTTTCCGTTATGGGGCCCACACAAGGCTGCGTCGTCGTACGAATATTCCCCGACAGCAAGAATATTCCACGACCAACCGAATATTCACCGACCAAAAATAAATATTTTATAACCACTTGCTTATTTTGCAAAATTTGCACATTTCACCCATAACCAAAGTATTATATCAAATTAACCCCTTATTATTCACAATAATATTTAGAGAAAATTTGATTTTATTCATTAATAAGTTGGGGTCTTACAATAAAAGTACAAATTAACGCAAATATAATTATTTTTCCCAAATATTTAAATTTACCTAAAATAAACTTATTATTACATAACAAATATTATTATTCATATAAAAAAGAATTAAAAATTATATTAATTATTTTTTTCAAATATTAAACTAAACATAAGTAACTCTTAAGCATAATTATTTACAATAAAAATGACAAATGTTATTCCTCAAAAAAAGAAAAAATACATTAAAAATTCTTTTAATAAGATAGAGGTAGTAATAAATATTACTATATTTTTTTTATTCAATATTGTATAAAAACAACGCCAATTGTATATTAAAAAATATAATTAAAATCATAAACATTCCAAATTTTGACATATACTCAAGAAAATTTAACATATAAAAAATCATAATATGAAACTAAGAATTCAAATAATAATTTTTGTCGTTAAACACCAAAAACTAAACTATCAACATACTCGATCACTTTAATTAAAAAACCTCCATTAATAATTTAAATTAAAATTCTTAATATTTGTATCACTTATCCAAAGATATGTGTTAATTAAATTAAATGATTTGAATGAGATAGTCTTAATTACAAATAAAACTATAATTAAAATGTATTGTATTAAAAAGGATATATATATATATATATATATATATATATATATATATATATATATATATATATATATATATATATTATTAAGGAATTAAAATTTGATAACATACAAGGGTAAATATATAATTTTATCTATTTAGTCAACTCTAAAAACTTACAGGGGTACTAATTGTAAGACCCCAACTTTTTATAAAATTGAATTTCCTCTATTTATTATTTTGAAATAGTAAGGGGTTGATTTGATTAATGTGGTTAGTTATGGGTAAAATGCACAAATATTTTAAATAAGCAAGTGGTTATAAAATACTCATTGTTGTCGGGGAATATTCGTTTGGTCGTAGAATATTCTTGCTGTCGGGGAATATTCGTACGACTGCGCAATCATTTGTGGGCCCTATAACGAAAAACTGTCGGATGAAAAAAATGACAAGTATGAGTTTTTTATAAATAACGGCGTAGTTGTTGTAATGTCCCGAGAGTTTGATCATATAATATATGATAATGATCCTTAGAGAAAGATAATGAACGGGTCAAAGAATATGTAATACTTAAATATAATTGAGTCTAAGTAAATGTTATGAAATAAAACTTATAAGAATTTATTATCAAGAATAGTGAGAGTAGAAAATATAAAACCTATATTAAGGTAATGTGTTGAAGTTATTCAATGAATAGATTTGAAGAAAACCTGAGTAAGGTAGGGTTTCGGTGATTCCGAGGACGGAATCCTTATAAGGAGGGAAGGATGTGACATCCCAGATTTTTAGAATTTATAAATGAGAATTTTATAAATAAAAGTATTATTTATGAGATATGTTGGGTGTGAGTATGTGTATGTCATAAATTGTAGAATATGTGAATTGATGTGAAGAGAATGTTATATATTAATTTTAATATATATAAATATTTAATTGAATTATTTATTGAGTTAAATAAATAAATTTTGTTGTGATTATAGAGTAATGTAATTAAGTGTAGCAGATTAATTAAATGAATATTTAGTATTTAATTTAATTAATATAATAATTTTATGTTATAGTTCTAATTTAATTGAGATAATTAAATTAGTTGAGTTATGTGATGATTGTTACAAGAAATTATAATTAACAAGTATACATAATTATGTGACAATTTGATGAGATTGATTGATGTTAAGCTATTGATTAATTAAAATAATGAGTATTTGCCAAACATGGTCTTAGGCTTTTCAAGTTCAAGTTGGTGTAACCTATGTATTAACTAGTAATTAGTATATCTAATAATTACTAGGAGTTACATATATTATATATTACTAGTATTGTATATTATATGTATATACTACAAGTTAGTAAGTTAATTTTAGAAAACAAACAAAAGAAAGAAGAAGAGAGTTAGAGAGAGTTGTAGGAGAAGAAGAAGAAGAAGAAGAAGAAGAGAAAGAAAACGAAGAAGAAGGGAAAGCTTTGAGAAGACAAAACAAGCCCCATCATCATCATCATCATCATCATCTTCATCTCTCTCTTAAATTCATACTAATAAGACTATAATCTAAATTCCTTGTTTTAATTATATTTTTATGTTCTTCATAATGTAGGATAATGGTTATATAGAAGTTGTATTGAGAAATTGAGAGAGATAGAGAGAAATAGAGGAATTGAGATGGGCTAGAAGAAGAAGAAGAAAAAGCTAGAAGAAGGTAACTTCTAAACTCTTATTTAATCTTTGATTTTTGGGTAGATTTATGTTCTAGGGTAATAGATCATGCTTAATCTTGTTTGTATTGGTTTAATCTTGGATTATCAAGAATCAAACAAGAGGATTCAAGAAATAAAATGAAATGGAAAAAAATTTGAAGAACAAAATTCGTAAGTTTTGAGTAATTGTGGACATATCTTGTGAAATTCATATCTCTTTGGGTATAATGAGTTAGAAAGTGAGCCTTATATCAAATCGAAGATATGGAAGTAAGCTATATTCTGAAAGTGGAATCACATGAAAACTCTTTGTAGATTTCTTGCAATGTCTGTTTTAGTAAGGCTGGTCCGAAGGGAAAATAATCTGTCCAGAAAATCAAAACTGTTACGGTTTCTGACTTTGAAAAATTCATATAAATTCGTGTGTTTTGAATACAAAGAAACTTAAAACTGAAAAGTTGTAGATATGGAAGTTTACTAGCTTGACTCGCGAGATTGAGCCATTTTATGGACCGGATCATGTCAGAAATAAATTGTTTAATAAAGATGTCCAGAAAATGAAATTTTCTACACTAGTTGATGAATTGTAGAATCTGGTTTAGATGGATAAGAGTCTGACTTTAAGGCCTAGATGAGATTGTAGTACACTGAGTAAGGGTTAATTCTATACAAGAAGGAACAAAAACGGACATGTAACGATGGAGATACGTTAAAAACGAAAGCAACGTTTTGTTAAAGAAATTGTGAAGATGAGTTTTATAATTATGTTTGAATTAAGATTTTGGGTGATGGTATATTTTGATGATTAAAAATATGCTTTGACATATGTAATGAATATAGATATGTGTTATCATATTCTATGCATAATTAACCATTTAAGATCAAGAGTTGAGATAAGTTAATGTGTGCACATAACGTACTCGATAAAATACCTAAAAGTAATAGTGTTTCTAAACTTTGGTATACAAAGTGTCTAACTAATGGCTAATATTGGATATCTAAGTATGAAAATATGATAGTACAAGAATAATAATGGAAAGAAATCGAAAAGGGTAATTTTTGAGTTATGAAGGAAAATTAAACATGTAAACAATGTGTTGAATATGCATTTTTGAAACCAAATTGGTAAAATAAAATGGTGTGATATACGCACATTAAACTACAAGTGAGATAGTCTAGCATGTGTGGTGATAAAAATGAAAATAAAACCGAGTTGCATATAAAACACAGTTAGATGTCTATAAAGATATTATAAAGGATAATAAGATAAAGTAAGGTCTTAGAATAAATTTGACCATGAGATTGAGTATTGATTTTATTTATTATCAATCTCGCATACAGTGTAGGTTGTGCAAGGACGCGAAGTATTAGCGTGTTGGTAAAATGCCCGTAAAGGCAAGTCTTTCAGTTACTTTTTGCTATGTGAACTTGATGATGAACTGCTTTAAAATTTTAGTGTATGATGTATTGTATATGTCAAAAGTATGAAATGTGAAAGTCAATCTATGACTATGATGATTGAGCTATGAATGATGATTGAGTAAGAAACTCAATCTTAATAGTTGTTATGTGAACTACAACATGTATGTTATGTTTGTTTTATGATTATTCTTATATGTTGAGCATGTTATTATGTGCTACGTGATGCATGAAAACTGTTAGATTTTGTTGGGCTGTCGAGCTCAACCTTGCAAATAACCATTTTTGCAGGTCAAGGATTGGAGGTAACACTATGTGCTACTTGAATGACGTGGATCAGAAATAATACACGGAGATTAATATTTTAATTAAAGTTGTTATTTCTTTATACCATGATTAAGATTCATGAGATGTACTAAATGTTTTATGATGTATAGTTTTATGTTGAGTTGTAAAGCTAAAGTTAGAGTTATCTGATATGTAAATGTTATCGGATTGAAATGTAAAATTTTATATAATAATAGTGATAAAGTGAATCATAAAATAAGATTGATTCAAAGACATGTATATGATAAAGGTTTTGATTCAGGGAATTAAAGTAAGAAGACATAAAAGTTTAAATTATTCCGTATTTTATAATGTTTAGCATCGAGTAATGATGTAAAATCAGAAGGTAGATGTGTTATTAACGACCGAAGTTAATAATTAAATTGTATGTTTTTTGGGGTCGTTACAGTTGGTATCAAAGCCGTAGGTTATAAACCTTTGGTAGGAGTACCGTAGGCTATAACCTTAGAGAAGGAATGTGAAGTTAATGAAAGAATAAGCTCAGATAGAGTTTGAACAATAAGAAGTAATTTAAGAAATTTATAAAGAAGGGATTAAAACATGCATAAGAGGATTCAAAAAAAGAATCTCGCAGAGTTATAAGGAATATGAATGTGGGGTTACCCAAATCTAATAATAAGGATGTAAGGTGATAATAAATAGAGAATGTCTATAAAAAGAGAATGATAAAGAAGTTAAGAATAGAGAGTTATATCTAAGTTGTACAATTGTACTCTTTCGTAGTTGATTTATGGTATCTGGGCTAAACGATTCTTTTATAGAGCGACGGTATATACGATCTAGTAACTCGGAACCTAGTTTGTTGGTTGTTTGTGAGAAACCACTCAGCGTACCATATTGAAATTGTTAGAGACTCGATGTGTACTAAGTGTAGAAATGGATACGTATGATGAAAGTGTAGAACTCGAATGAAATTTTGAGCGATGTAAATGAAGTTAGAAATTCTTAAAGGAAGAATTTTTTTTATAAACAAGAAGATTCAAAAAAGAATCTAAGAGATATAAAGATAAGAAATGGGAGTTTCCTAACTCCAAAAGCCAAGATAATGAATAATGTCGTAAATGATGAAAAAGAGAAAGAAAGAGGATCGTAAAACAAAACGATCACGAGTTAAGAAAAGAATTTTAAGGGAGATGATTATAGAATAAGATCACGACATGGTCTGTTTAAGTTATAAAAGAAAGATGATATATAATGTTTGAATAATTATAGCTTGATGCTATGAAGATAACGAGTTTATAAGTGATGTGATACGAGGAATTCGTATCAAGCAAAGAGCAAGTTATAAGTAAGATATAGTTAGGAGGGATTTCAATTGAGGACTCATGTGATAGCTGAGTTGTACAAATTTTTGTATGGGTGAGGGTTTTATGCTTGCACTCAGTTTATCACATTGATAATCATTGGAATGTTTGTGTCGCGCTATTTGCTATATGCCTGTTGAGAAGGTGATTCTTTTCTCATGTGTATAACAGATAGGTAGAGTATAGTTAGAGAATATTATAAGGTTAAGTGCAAGTTCTTAAAACTCAAACTTATGGTAGGTTCGTGACTCATAATTATATGGTATGTTTTTGAACTCCTCAGCGAATGGACGCCTATGGTCTGACTAGGATAAGTTCTTAAACTCATATGATTGTGGCAAGTTCCTAAACTCATAACGTGTGTTAAGTTTGACGAATTGGGTATAGATAAGTGTGAATAGAGTATTGAGGATGATAGGAATAGATAGACCTATTAAGCAATGGATCATTATAGAAAGTGGAGTTGATGGTGGAAGCATATGTATTCTAAATCTACTAGCTATGCTAGACTTTTGAAATTTATTGACTTCGTGCTGATGTTTATACTTTTATTTTCTTGAAAAACATTAGATCAAATGATGGAACCAATGAGTTTTAACAACAATACTGTTATTCGTATGTTTATGCTAATTGCTTCGGCTAGACAAAAATGATTTACAATATATCAAAATGTATTTTATATCATTAATGCATCATGTAACCTGGTGCAAAGATGATAAAATGATGGAGTCATCAATGCAGTACTACCTAGTGTTGGATGTGATCTAAGGATCGTCAGCCCACTATGGTATGATGTAGTATGATAAAATCGCCAAATGATGGAATCCTCAACGGACTGTAAATATAGTGCGGTATCATGACGTCATAAAAAGATTTTTGAGATTTCTTTGAGATATGAGAATACATATGTATGTATGTATATGTATATTTTGGTTGATGTCCGAATTGTTGTAGAGGTCTATGCTATTTGATTCAGCTAGGAAAATATTAAAAGATGTTCATGAAATTCAAGAGTTCTTGAGAAGTTATGCCAAACCAAATTGTTTTGGTGCGGATTCAGATGTTGAAAAGCTGAGATGAAAAACCCTATTATTAGGGGTTGCGCTTAGTTTTATACTTTGTGCTAAAATGTTTGTATACAATACATGTACAATAGGTTGATCACCTAGAGTACTTGCGGAGGGTGTTTTCAGTTTTTGTGATTGATAAACATTCTGCCAAAGAGGGTTTAAAGTGTGAAGAACCGGGGGTGAAGCACTATTAAACCTAGAGAATAGAGTTCATGGTCTTGTGACCCTTAGCATGATTTGGAATCTTTTAAATTCCTGAGTTATTCATACTACTTCCCAATTATTGAACAATTGTGGAGGATTCTTGTTATTCTGCAAGATGGAAGTGAAAAAGAAAAGTATTCCTTAGAAAGAAGTAAGTCGTAGAATACGACACTGAATGATGAATGTGTTGAATAAGTGAGAAGAAATTTTGAAGTGAGAAGGATGTGAGTTATCAAAGAATAATGTGAAACTTTTAATAAAAAAGTTTAATAATTGTAGAATGATGTTTGTGGAAAGAAAGTGGTTATAGAAACCAATGAATGAATGAAGCAGTGACGTGAAAATCTACTTTGATAGATTGAATGAATGAAGAGTAATAAATAAAAATTCTGAGGACGAAATTCTTAGAAGGAGGGGTGAATGTAATGTCCCGAGAGTTTGATCATATAATATATGATAATGATCCTTAGAGAAAGATAATGAACGGGTCAAAGAATATATAATAATCAAATATAATTGAGTCTAAGTAAATGTTATGAAATAAAACTTATAAGAATTTATTATCAAGAATAGTGTGAGTAGAAAATATAAAACCTATATTAAGGTAATGTGTTGAAGTTATTCAATGAATAGATTTGAGGAAAACCTGAGTAAGGTAGGGTTTCGGTGATTCCGAGGACGGAATCCTTATAAGGAGGGAAGGATGTGACATCCCAGATTTTTAGAATTTATAAATAAAAGTATTATTTATGAGATATATTGGGTGTGAGTATGTGTATGTCATAAATTGTAGAATATGTGAATTGATGTGAAGAGAATGTTATATATTAATTTTAATATATATAAATATTTAATTGAATTATTTATTGGGTTAAATAAATAAATTTTTGTTTTGATTATAGAGTAAGGTAATTAAGTGTAGCAGATTAATTAAATGAATATTTAGTATTTAATTTAATTAATATAATAATTTTATGTTATAGTTCTAATTTAATTGAGATAATTAAATTAGATGAGTTATGTGATGATTGTTATACGAAATTATAATTAACAAGTAAATATAATTATGTGACAATTTGATGAGATTGATTGATGTTAAGCTATTGATTAATTAAAATAATGAGTATTTGCCAAACATGGTCTTAGGCTTTTCAAGTTCAAGTTGGTGTAACCTATGTATTAACTAGTAATTAGTATATCTAATAATTACTAGGAGTTACATATATTATATATTACTAGTATTGTATATTATATGTATATACTACAAGTTAGTAAGTTAGTTTTTGAAAACAAACAAAAGAAAGAAGAAGAGAGTTAGAGAGAGTTGTAGGAGAAGAAGAAGAAGAAGATGAAGAGGAAGAAAAAGAAGAAGAAGGGAAAGCTTTGAGAAGACAAAACAAGCCCCATCATCATCATCTTCATCTCTCTCTTAAATTAATACTAATAAGGCTATAATCTAAATTCCTTGTTTTAATTATATTTTTATGTTCTTCATAATGTAGGATAATGGTTATATAGAAGCTGTATTGAGAAATTGAGAGAGATAGAGAGAAATAGAGGAATTGAGATGAGCTAGAAGAAGAAGAAGAAGAAACTAGAAGAAGGTAACTTCTAAACTCTTATTTAATCTTTGATTTTTGGATAGATTTATGTTCTAGGATAATAGATCATGCTTAATCTTGTTTGTAATGGTTTAATCTTGGATTATCAAGAATCAAACAAGAGGATTCAAGAAAGAAAATGAAATGGAAAGAAAATTTGAAGAACAAAATTCGTAGGTTTTGAGTAATTGTGGACATATCTTGTGAAATTCATCTCTTTGAGTATAATGAGTTAGAAAGTGAGCCTTATATCAAATCGAAGATATGGAAGTAAGCTATATTCTGAAAGTGGAATCACATGAAAACTCTTTGTAGATTTCTTGCAATGTCTGTTTTAGTAAGGCTGGTCCGAAGGGAAAATAATTTGTCCAGAAAATCAAAACTGTTACGGTTTCTGACTTTGAAAAATTCATATAAATTCGTGTGTTTTGAATATGAAGAAACTTAAAACTGAAAAGTTGTAGATATGGAAGTTTACTAGCTAGACTTGCGAGATTGAGCCATTTTATGGACCGGATCATGTCCGAAATAAATTGTTTAGTAAGGATGTCCAGAAAATGAAATTTTCTACACTAGTTGATGAATTGTAGAATCTGGTTTAGATGGATAAGGGTCTGACTTTAAGGCCTAGATGAGGTCGTAGTACACTGAGTAAGGGTTAATTCTATATAAGAGGAACAAAAACGGACATGTAACGAAGGAGATACGTTAAAAACGAAAGCAACGTTTTGCTAAAGAAATTGTGAATATGAGTTTTATAATTATGTTTGAATTAAGATTTTGGGTGATGGTATATTTTGATGATTAAAAATATGTTTTGACATATGTAATGAATATAGATATGTGTTATCATATTCTATGCGTAATTAACCATTTAAGATCAAGAGTTGAGATAAGTTAATGTGTGCACATAATGTGCTCGATAAAATGCCTAAAAGTAATAATGTTTCTAAATTTTGGTATACAAAGTGTCTAACTAATGGCTAATATTAGATATCTAAGTATGAAAAGATGATAATACAAGAATAATAATGGAAAGAAATCGAAAAGGGTAATTTTTAATTTATGAAGGAAAATTAAACATGTAAACAATGTGTTGAATATGCATTTTTGAAACCAAATTGGTAAAATAAAATGGTGTGATATACGCACATTAAACTACAAGTGAGATAGTCTAGTATGTGTGGTGATGAAAATGAAAATAAAACCGAGTTGCATATAAAACACAGTTAGATGTCTATAAAGATATTATAAAGGATAATTAGATAAAGTAAGGTCTTAGAATAAATTTGACCATGAGATTGAGTATTGATTTTATTTATTATCAATCTCGCATACAGTGTAGGTTGTGCAAGGACGCGAAGTATTAACGTGTTGGTAAAACGCTGGTAAAGGCAAGTCTTTCAGTTCCTTTTTGCTATGTGAACTTGATGATGAACTGCTTTAAAATTTTAGTGTATGATGTATTGTATATGTCAAAAGTATGAAATGTGAAAGTCAATCTATGACTATTATGATTGAGCTATGAATGATGATTGAGTAAGGAACTCAATCTTTATAGTTGTTATGTGAACTACAACATGCATGCTACGTTTGTTTTATGATTATTCTTATATGTTGAGCATGTTATTATGTGCTACGTGATGCATGAAAACTGTTAGATTTTGTTGGGCTGTCGAGCTCAATCTTGTAAATAACCATTTTTGTAGGTCAAGGATTGAAGGTAACACTATGTGCTACTTGAATGACGTGGATCAGAAATAATACACGGAGATTAATATTTTAATTAAAGTTGTTATTTCTTTATACCATGATTAAGATTCATGAGATGTACTAAATGTTTTATGATGTATAATTTTATGTTGAGTTGCAAAGCTAAAGTTAGAGTTATCTGATATGTAAATGTTATCGGATTGAAATGTAAAATTTTATATAATAATAGTGATAAAGTGAATCATAAAATAAGATTGATTCAAAGACATGTAGATGATAAAGGTTTTGATTCAGGGAATTAAAGTAAGAAGACATAAAAGTTTAAATTATTCTGTATTTTATAATGTTTAGCATCGAATAATGATGTAAAATCAGAAGGTAGATGTGTTATTAACGACCGAAGTTAATAATTAAATTGTATGAATTTTGGGGTCGTTACAGTTGTTACTGTTAAAACTGTTGGAATGCCCGGTGGTTAAAATACAGTAATACGCAGTGTTGCACAGTAGCACACAGTATTGTACAATAATTTTAATTATTTATTCTTACGTAAGAAGTCACTACTCAATAATTGTTACAATAATTAGTGTTCAATATTTTATATTATTGATTCAATAATTATCATTGCACAGTATTTCAAATTATCATCAATAATTTATATTATTTGAATAATATTATTAGATAGCATTATTTACAATGTCTAAGAAAGTTCTGTCTAGGAGAGGTTATTTAATTGCGCGCCAGTAAGGAGAAATCCTTACCGGAAGGCTCCCTCTTTCCTGGGAATGACCTGGTTGTCAATATTGTAGTTCTATAATATTATTTGTGAATAATTAATTATTGATTTATATGATAAGGAAATATTTATTTTATATGGATATAAATGAAGGAATTAATGCTGAGGTGTTTTATCAGTATTTTATCGGAATAGATGTGTTGAAAATCATTCGTATGTGCATTTCGGTCATTTTTCGTTTAGAATTTGAAAAAACTTTCTTCTACAAAGTTGTAGAGAATTAAATTAACTATGGAATGGACATAAAATTCGTATTTTTCTGATAAAAACTATTTATTATGAATTATTGAAGTTCCAGAATATTGAGTCTGAATTGATATTTGGGGTTATAAATATTTTTTTAATAAAAAACATTTTTTGTGAGGTGGGCCCCACTTGTGTGGGCTGATGAAATGGTCAAGGAGTTGTGCAATTTTTTTTATAAATATAATATTTTATTAAATATTTTGCTTTGGCGTTCTAAGCATTTTCCTATAAATAGGGTGCTTAGGTTAGAATTAAAAATCACACTAGAATCAGAAGTTTCTCTCTCTATAATATCGAGCGTATTTTTGTGAATATTTAAATACTTTGAGTGTTACTATTCAGTGTAAGTTTTTTTCAGTATTATATCCAATATTCCAGCTAGAAGTACTATTCTTTTGAGGTAAGGGATGTTATTTTTTTCATAAATGATGTTATTTCTTTTAATATCAGTATACCAAAATATTGACATAAATTTTATTGTGAAATTTTTACCTTTTTTCGTGTTGATGTTACTATTCACGTATACGACACTATTCATGAATACGACATTATTCACAGAAAAATTAAATTTTCTTATCTTTGTCCAAGTTGTCTATTATGGTTACTATCTTTGATTGTATCCATATTTTGATCTTCATTCTCGAATTTTGCTCCACAATTATTTATTATGGAGTATTTTTGAACTTGGATAAACTAAAGTACGAATACCTAATCTTTGTTCTTTTATCTCACTAGATTCGTTGTCTTTAAAATATTTTCATCATCCTCAGTGCAAATATGGACAGTTGTTGAGATGAACATGACCACTGGTGATACTAACGAATACCCTTGGCCTGTAGTGCATGGATAATTCGTTGAATTGAAACATTTATTGAATGATGCTACATGGATAAAATATTGATGATGGACTTTTAAATCATAGAAGATAGTAGATTTCATATTCTACTTGACTCTTCTAATGGATTGCTGTTTTCGCTGCAGTTGTTGATCTAAAACTTGTTGTCTATTATATTCTATCAGATTTTTCCCTGTTGAGGACTAAGGATAATTTGTTCTACAGTATCATAGTCAAAATATTCTTTACTGGGCTAGTTGAGCTCACTATTTTCCTTTTTGTTCCATTTTTCTTCTTAGGAGGTGAGAATATAGCGGAGACTAATAGGGGTGTGAAGAGATGGTTCAAGACAGTTGTTCTAGCAGTTCTCACTATTTTGTAAAATAGTGTATCAATAATTGTAATAAGGACATTATTTGAGTTTGGATATTATCTAGAAGATAATATTTGTATTAAAACTCACAACATATGTGCTGTCGTATTTTGCACGACAATTGAAATAATAAAGTTGTAGTTGTTTTCTGTACCATGTATTTGGCGACTCAGAATGAGTTGTGTGAACCTATTTTGGGGGTGTCACAGTTGGTATCAGAGCTTAAGGATATGATCTCTGGTAGAGATCTGGGATTAGAACTAGGAGGGGAGAGACGAGTAAATCCTTCGCTAGTGTGTCCTACATAAGCTTATTTGTTGGTCGGTCAGAATATAGGGACATTATGTGGCGTGTCAATTTCTTTAATTAACCCTTGTTTTGTGGCAGTATTTGAGAATGACATCTGAAAATGTTGAGATGAGCAATGGATCACATGAGACTATTGAGACACCGACAATCAACAACCAGGATAATGTGCATCAGGAAGGTAATATTCCTCATGTAAACAACACCACCGATCAAACGATGAATGACGTGATGTTTAGAAGCTTTTTGAAGTTCATGCAAAATCAAATGAAAGAGACTCTTGTTCAAAATGTAGGTGGAAACAATGGCAACTCACAGCTGGTCACTGCTAAGCAATTCAAGGACTTGGGACCGCCGGAGTTTTTGGGAAAGCCAGATCCGATCAAGGCGAAAACGTGGGTTAAGAAAATTACCAAGATATTTGATGTCTTGGGATGCACGGAGGAACATGTAACGCCCCAGAAAATCGAACAAATTATAAAATAATTTTATTTAATTTAATAATAAATAAAATTATATGATATGTTATTATTATGTGTTAATAAGATGGAGGTTGTTCTATAACCTAAATACGTCGGAATATCGTAGTATTCTGGCTACGTGAAGGAATTAAAGTGTTTAAATTTCTAAGACAAAAATATAAGTTTTCCGAGAAATTTTTCGAAAAATACTATTCACAATTTCATGCTCGGGAATTATTTTTGAACTTTCGAGAAATACGTAACGATAGAATATCAAGGGGAGATGGATTATGTAATAATAATTCATGTATGGTAAATGCAGTTTTTTGCCTGCAGACTTAATTTGAGAATGTCAAGAAAAGTAAAGCGTTAGTGAATTACATGATGATAGCATATGATACGTAAGTATTGTACGAGATAATGAATACGAGCATAATACGAGGAATTATACGAGTATGTATGAATGATGGTATGTCATATATGATGAATAAGTATACGAGTTAGAATACGATATTAATATGTAGACAATACGTTCTAAGGCTTTAAGCCATATGTAATGAACTTGTAGGATTTTGTGTAAAAATTATATAAGCCCAAGTGAATTAAGGTTAAGGCCCAATGGTTGTTAAATGCAAGCCCAAAGCATAAGTTAAGTTAGTTAACTAAAAGCCCAACTTGAGAACCGGATCCGTGGAGAGATCCAATGGGTGAGGATGACCCATGGGGCAACCCATGAGGGCCCCATGATCACATGGCACATCTTGGTGACCAAGTAAAGTGATTGACTTGGTGACCAAGGTTGGAATAGTAAGGAGGTGGATTAAGGAGGTGGAAGGGCCTAAATGACTTTAATGCCCTCACTTTAGATTTCTATAAATAGAAGAGTTGTTAGTTCATTTGTTGCCTCACCAAAATCAACCAACAACTTATAGCTTATTTGTTAGAGAGAAAAAAGCAAGAAAAGCTAGTCTTTGTATTTCAAGTAGAAAGGAAGAAGAACCAAGTTGGATCAACAAGGGTAAGCACCTTTAGTTCATTAATCTTACCTCTCTTCAATATTAGTTTGTTAGAGAAGTGTGGATTGATAGAACATGTATGATAAGA
Organism: Panax notoginseng; assembly: GCA_016801055.1. Classification (NCBI taxonomy): domain Eukaryota; kingdom Viridiplantae; phylum Streptophyta; class Magnoliopsida; order Apiales; family Araliaceae; genus Panax; species Panax notoginseng. The sequence continues at coordinate 136,277,243 of CM029019.1, forward strand.
AGGAACGATGATGGTTGTTAGAAGACTTAAGCTTTAACAAACCATGTGAAAGTGAAATCATAAGTATGAAATCCATAATCCTTGAAAGTCATTAAAAATTTGATTATGTTGTTGTTGATGGACAAGTTTAACACCATCATTTGTAGACTTAGATTATGCATGTTGTGACAATGGAATGAATCCATTTGGAACGGTGTAAAAATTTTAAGTAACGAAGTTATGATAGAATTTACGAGATTAGATGATAATCGTCGAAATCATGAAATTCTCGGAATGGAAGTCAAATTTTGACATTGAACTCGAAAATGTTGATTTTCGATGGAGAATAGTCTCAATTGGCATTCTAGAGTTGCGGACTCAGAAATGACCAAATTTTAAGTTAGAACGAAGAAACAAGCGTTGAACGTTCATGAACGTTTATCATTTTCGTTAAAATGAACTAAAAGGTGAATTTTTTGTTAACAGATTCAAAAATGTAAAATTCTTGCATGAACACGTAGAGTATATGATTTGTGAGCTAATGGCTTTTGAACGAGCCAATTCGGACTTAAATAGATCAAATTTGGAGTCCGGGAAGTTCACCAAGTAGGAAAAAAACTGTAAAAAGTATTTGGTGCATAGAGCTAGCGCTGCGGTGCCAGTCCAAGGCTAAAAGGTGGCGCTGCAGCGCTGAGCCATGCCCAAAACCTACTGAAGTTTCACGTTGCAGCATGGCCTTTTGAACTGCAGTTGGCGTCGCAGCGCTGGGATCGGGTAAAAGCCACTGAAGAGTGGCACTGCAGCGTGGGTCTTGTGTATGAAGCTGGCGCCGCAGCGCCAGCACTAGGGTTTTGCACAGTAATGAAGGCTTATGAAGATAGAAGGAAGCTGATTGTTTAGTAATGAACTAAAACCTAAAATGACATTGTTTAAAATGTTTAAACCTTAAGTAATATATTAAAGGTTGGGAATAACTTACTCGAACGCGAACGTAAGAACGATGCAAATCATAACGGTAAACCGAAACCAATGATAAACAATCTAAGACGTGATTAGATTGAGAAGAAGGGTAAGATACATTAGGAACCATGTATGCTTGTTCATGACCTAATGTGTTATGTTATGTGATCATGCATTGTAGAGACCTTAAAGAATCAAAGAGAATTTGTATTGACTATAGAAGATGCTAAAGGCAAGTATTCTGACCCTTGTCTGAATTCTTTAGACAAGCTTTGTAATTTATGTACCTTACGCATGAATTAATGTATGATGAAGTCGAAGCCAATTCCTTCGGCGAGACTTAAGATGTTTCTTTGGATTTCTTATAATCTATCGAACTGTTGTCAATGTTTTGCCAAACTATTTTGGTATGGTTTTCAAAAGAAGACTGAGTATGCATAAACAAATGTTTTGTTGCCAAACGACATGTACGCGAGGTTGCCAAACCTTAAACGTACATACGTTTAAAGAAAGTAGTGTTGTACAACATAGAGTACTATAGGCTGATCACCTAGATGTGCTCTTAAGATATGCCAGACTTACGGACTTGGTGCCAGGTTATCCTTTTCAAAGAAAGTATGGAATGCTCATGGTCTTGAACCGAACTTTATGAACGTTGTTCATGATGAAATGTTTTGAAGGAAAAGAAGTGCTGTTTTGAATTATCGATAGTACTTCATAACTATTGTTCAGTTATTAAAAATATATGATTCTTATGTTTCAAGCATGCTGTTTAAATGAAATTGTCATACTTGCTGAGCTATTTATGCTCATTCTTGCTTGAACCATATGAATGCAGCTAAAACCGAATGGACTGAAGGATCCGAAAAAGATAAAGGGAAGGCCAAGGCCAACCAATAGGTTGCCTTTGTAATAGATTAGTATGGATGTTCTAATTACTTATTATTATGTCAAGTACTCATGTAATGGTTATAAAGAAACTGGGAAATGGTAATATTATTTGGAATATATATAAGACATATTCGTTCTTTTGAGGCTTTTCAATTGAATGTATGTGTGAACTGTAGCACCGTGTAGCACCATATGTCGGGTTAGAAGATACCCGGATTTGGGTGCGTCACAGGTTGGTATCAGAGCCGTATGTTATAAAACTTAAGGGGGGAAAAGAACCTTAAGTCATAACCTTAAGAAGAGTCAAAGAAGTAAAAGATGAAATTAACCCTAAAAATGTATTATATATGATATGTGTTTGTATTATTCTATTGACGAGTACTAATCAAACTAAATTGTTTTGTTATAGATGTCAGGAAAAAACGAATGTATAGGGATATACATGTAGTAAATGAAGAATCGGTGAATCAAATAGAGATCATACTGAACCCAATAGCAACAGAGCCTGAAGTAGTAGTTATTGAGTCTAGAGAATCGGAAGAACTAGACCTCATGTCCATGTTTGATGACATGTCTAAAGAGGAGGTGGAGGCGGTGTCTTTTAACCCCATAGCACCTAAAGAAGAGATGACTCCGGGGGAGTCAATGAAAGCCCTGCTTATGACAGTATTGGATATAAATATCCAGTATCGTAAGGAAGTTAAGGAGCTAAAAGAAGAGCTCAATGCTGTCTTGGAAGATAATACAAGTATGGAGACTATGTGGGAGGAAGAGCATGATGAATGAGTTTTGGCGAAGGACAAGGTCCACGAGCTAAAACACAAGGTCTTTGAGCTCAGGCAGGAGATAAAGACCAAGAAGCAGAAGATTGGGAGGATGTCCTATATACGTAGGAGTTCTCATGCAGATTTCCAGCAGCAGGTAGCCGGGTATCCGATAGAGGCAGGGCAGACTCAGCATACTATCAGTTGAGATATTATTGTCGGTCTTGCCAACGTAGATTTTGAGAATGCCATAAGGCAGATGTAGACTAGTTAGTAACTAGAGTAGAGTTAAAGATGTACATATAATGTATTTAGTAGTGACGTAAAACCGTTTTTTGTATATCAAAGGGTAGTCTTTTGTAAATCCCAATTTTTGAAAAGCAATTACGGGATAGTAATGTAATTAGCTTAGGCTGTGTAATGTGAACGATGTAGTATTATACTACAAGAAGTAAATCAATATAATCCTTTTTATGGAACATATGGTGTAATGAGTTGAAGCTATTGTTTAATCATGAATAATAATTAACTAATAAGAAGCGAATAATAATGAAACGCGTTGTCTATCTTAACAGCAAAATGCCGCCAAGAAGGAGACAATGAAATCAAGATGCTAATGTTAATCAACCGGAGGTAGGTCCGGTTAACCCAATGCAAGAGTTCGTTAGCTTGTTAACGACCGCATTTAATAGAAATGGGGTTAATATCCCTGTAAATCCTACAGTAGTATGTGCTACTACTTTTACGAATTTCAGGAGTGTCGGTCCGCCGGAGTTCAAAGGAACTACGGACCATATAGAAGCCCAAACTTGGGTAAAAGAAATTGAGAAGGCATTTATCATTATAAATGTCGACGAGGGTCAAAAGGTTGCTTTTGCAACCTATATGATGAAGGGTGAGGACAACTTTTGGTGGGAGGCTAACCAGGCTAGGGCTGGTATAGAGAACCTAATGTGGTTACGGTTCAAGGAGATTTTCTTCGAGAACTACTTTCCCACGAGTATGCAGGGAAGAATGGAGATGAGGTTTCTGGAATTGAAACAAGGGGAGATGACGATTCCCCAATACGCTGCCAAGTTCAATGAACTGGCGAGGTTTGCTCCACACCAAGTGGACACGGAGGTGAGAAAGGCTAGGAGGTTTAAGCAGGACTTCAAACCCTGGCTCTATAGCCGAATATCTGTGTCCTAAAGTACTTCTTTTGGGACCATACTAGAGAAGGCAATAATTGCCAAAGGTGGGAATGAGGCTTTAAGGCAGTACCACAAGGATAAGAAGAATAAGGGTAAGGTGGATGGGGGAGTAAAGACTGAGGGAGCCAGTGGTAGTGGCGAAGGCCAGAAGAGGAAGGGATTTCACTCTGGGAATACCGGAGTGAAGCAAGGAGATCTTAAGAGAAGGATGGAGGCATGCAAGACCTGTGGAAAGACTCACTTAGGAGTCTATCTCAAGGGGAAAGCCGTATGTTACAACTGTGGATAGGAGGGGCACATTTCTCCTAACTGTCCAAGTTCGAAGAAGAATCACGGATGCTTTATATGTGGATCAACTGACCACATAGAAAAGAACTGCCTGAAAAAGGGGACGGACGGGAATAAGGGCACTAATAGCAGTAAGTTAGCTATTGGTGGTCCAGCGCAGTCGGGTAGACCGATGGCCCATACCTTTAACATGACGGTCCAAGATGCAGTTGCATCAGGGGACGTAGTTGCAGGTATTATCCCGATTAACGACATAAATGCTTACGTGTTGTTTGATTCGAGTGCTACTTGTTTGTTTATCGCATGTGATTTTGCTAGACGATTAGGATTACTTCCCGAAAGATTGCCTGTACCTTTGAATATTAAGGTAGCAAATGAAGAGATAATTCCTGTTGAAGATATTCATAGGAGTTGTTGTGTAGATATACGAGGTTGTAAATTATTGTTAGATTTGATATCGATAAAGTTGGGAGAATTCGAAGTAATTCTCGGGATGGATTGGTTGGTTAACCATGGTGCAATAATAGATTGCCAAAAGAAATACGTAAACATTAAGGCATTAAGACAACCTCCTGTAGTATTTTACGGTAATAGATCACCGGGGCATTCGTGTTGTCTTACCATGACACAAACTAGGAAACTATTAAGGAAGGGATGTGTAGGTTATCTGTGCCATGCTATTGATGCCCAGAGAGTGGGAGCAACGATGGAACAAATACCTATAGTGAAAGAATTCGGGGATGTATTTCCAAGTGAATTGCCGGGTCTTCCACCGAATAGGGAGACCGAATTCGTGATAATCATTGTGCTAGGAGCGGCACCAGTTTCCAGGGCACCGTATCGTATGGCGCCTGTGGAGATGAAGGAGTTGATGGTTCAGTTACAAGAACTGTTGGATAGGAAGTACATTCAACCGAGTGTTTCGCCGTGGGGAGTACTAGTATTGTTTGTAAAGAAGAAGGACAGATCGTTAAGACTTTGTATCGACTACCGAGAGTTGAACAAGTTAACGATAAAGAATAAATACCCACTGCCCAGGATCGATGATCTTTTTGATCAGTTGAAAGGGGCAAAGTATTTTTCTAAGATAGATTTGCTAACAGGGTATCATCAGTTGAAGGTTAGAAATGAGGATGTACCTAAGATGACATTCAAAACTTGTTACGGCCATTACGAGTTTCTAGTGATGTCATTTAGGTTAACTAATGCACCAACTGCATTTATGGATATGATGAACAGAATGTTCAAATAATATTTGGACAAGTTCGTCGTAGTGTTTATCGATGATATTCTAGTCTATTCTAAGACGCCAGAAGATCATGCTGAACACCTAAGAGTAGTGCTGGAGACATTAAGGAAGGAGAAGTTATATGCGAAATTCAATAAGTGTGAATTTTGGCTGAAAAGGGTACAGTTTTTGGGTCATATTATCGATCGTGAGGGGATTTTAGTAGACCCAGCGAAGGTGGAAGCCATGATGAGTTGGGAACAACCAAAAACACCGACGGAGGTGTGGAGTTTCCTAGGGTTAGCGGGTTACTATCGAAGATTTATCCAAGATTTTTCCAAGATTGCTACCCCGTTGACTAATTTGACAAGGAAGACGGTGAAATACGTATGGACTGAGAAATGTGAAGATAGTTTTCTAGAACTGAATAAAAGGTTGAGTGAAGCTCCTATTTTGTCATTACCCGATGACACATGAAATTTTGTAGTTTATAGCGATGCTTCGCATATAGGACTTGGATACGTGCTTATGCAGCATGGCAAGGTCATTGCGTATGCATCACGACAGTTGAAGGATTATGAGAAAGTTTACCCTACTTATGATTTGGAACTGACCGCGGTAGTGTTTGCCTTAAAGATATGGAGACATTATCTTTATGGAGAGAAATGTGAGATATACATGGACCATAAGAGTCTAAAGTATATCTTCACACAGAAAGGAGTTGAATATGAGATAAAAGAGATGGCTGGAGTTGATAAAGGATTACGACTGTGAAATCCTGTATCACCCTGGAAAAGCCAATGTAGTGGCCGATGCCTTAAGTAGAAAGGGTCGGGAAAAGTTGTCTGTGTTAACGGCTCAAACTGAGTTAATAACAGAGATGACTAGGATGGAGTTAGAGGTGAAGTTATCGAGTGAGGGAGGTCAGAGATTGTTTACAACAAATATTCAATCTACTATTGTAGACAGAGTCAAGGAGGTGCAACTCCGAACTGAGGAGTGTGACCAAATGAAGAAGCGGTTAACCGATGAAAAAAATTTAAAGTATAGTCTTGATAATGAGGGGTTATTGAGATTTGAAGGAAGAATTTGGGTTCTGAATGAGACGGAATTAAAGGAGCAAGTGTTATAGGAAGCACATATTTCGAGGTACTCGATTCATCCTGGTAGTACTAAGATGTATTAAGATATTCGACAGAGTTTTTGGTGGTCGAACATGAAGAGAGAGATAGCCGAGTATGTGAGTAGGTGCTTGACTTGTCAGAAAGTTAAGGCCGAACATCAACGACTAAGTGGCTTGTTACAGTCATTGGAGATTCCATAGTGGAAGTGGGAGCATATCACGATGGACTTTGTGGTGGGACTTCCGATTACAACGAAAGGGTACGACGCGATTTGGGTAATAGTGGACCGATTGACGAAGGCAGTTCACTTTTTGCCAATAAGGGTTAAGTATAACTTAGACCAATTAGCTAAACTTTATGTTAAGAAAGTTATTTTCAGACATGGAGTACCAGTTTCGATTGTGTCAGATCGTGATTCACGATTCACATCAAACTTTTGGAGGAGTCTGCAAGAGCAGTTGGGGATGCAGTTGAAGCTGAGTACATCGTATCATCAACAAACCGATGGACAGAGCGAGAGAACAATTTAGACGTTAGAAGATATGTTGAGATCTTGCGTCATGGATTTCAAGGGTAGTTGGGATGTTCATCTACCATTAGTAGAGTTTGCGTATGACAACAGTTATCATGCAAGCATAGGTATGCCGCCTTATGAAGCTTTATATGGAAGGAAGTGCAGAATACCATTGTATTGGGATGAAGTGGGAGAACGCCGAATGCTAGGACCAGAATTAGTGCAGTAGATAGCGGATGTAGTGAAGCTGATACGAATGCGATTGGTAGCAGATCAAGACAGACAAAAGAAGTTTACAAACTTACATTGAGTAAATATAGAGTTTGAAGTAGGCTCGTATGTATTTCTAAATGTATCTCCCTGGAAAGGAAAGATACGCTTTGGAAAGAAGGGAAAGTTAAGTCCCATGTTTATAGGACCTTTTGAGATATTAGAAAAGGTGGGAGAGGTAGCATACGTGTTAGCCTTACCTCCAGACCTAGAACGAATACATAACGTGTTTCATTTTTCTGTATTACGTCCTTATAAGCCAGATTATAAGGACGTAATAGAGTATGAGCCTATTCATATTGAGAAGGACTTGACGTACGAAGAGATGCCTATTCAAATCATTGATAGAAAAGAGCAAGTTCTGCGGAGCAAAGTTATACCTTTAGTAAAGGTGTTATGGAAGAACCACGATGCCGAAGAAATAACGTGGGAACTTGAAGAAAAGATGAAAAAGAATTACCCTCATTTGTTTGTGTAATTTTTTTAGCGAGATTCTGGGGACATAATCCTTATAAGTGGGAGAGAGTGTAACGCCCCAAAAAATTGAACAAATTATAAAATAATTTTATTTCATTTAATAATGAATAAAATTATATTATATGTTATTATTATGTGTTAATAAGATGGAGGTTGTTCTATAACCTAAATACGTCGGAATATTGTAGTATTCTGGCTACGTGAAGGAATTAAAGTGTTTGAATTTCTAAGACGAAAATAAAAGTTTTTCGAGAAATTTTCCGAAAAATACTATTCACGGTTTCATGCTCGGGAATTATTTTTGAACTTTCGAGAAATACGTAACGATAAAATATCAAGGAGAGATGGATTACGTAATAATAATTTATGTATGTCAAACACAGTTTTTTGCCTGCAGACTTAATTTGAGAATGTCAAGAAAAGTAAAGCGTTAGTGAATTACATGATGATATCGTATGATACATAAGTATTGTATGAGGTAATGAATACGAGTATAATATGAGGTATTATACGAGTATGTATGAATGATGGTATGTCGTATATGATGAATAAATATACGAGTTAGAATACGAGATTAATACGTTCTAAGGCTTTAAGCCATATGTAATGGACTTGTAGGATTTTGTGTAAAAATTGTATAAGCCCAAGTGAATTAAGGTTAAGGCCCAATGGTTGTCAAATGCAAGCCCAAAGCATAAGTTAAGTTAGTTAACTTAAAGCCCAACTTGAGAACCGGATCCGTGGAGAGATCCAATGGGTGAGGATGACCCATGGGGCAACCCATGTGTCCCCCATGATCACATGGCACATCTTGGTGACCAAGTAAAGTGATTGACTTGGTGACCAAGGTTGGAATAGTAAGGAGGTGGTTAAGGAGGTGGATTAAAGAGGTTGAATGGCCTAAATGACTTTAATGCCCTCACTTTGGATTTCTATAAATAGAAGAGTTGTTAGTTCATTTGTTGCCTTACCAAAAATCAACCAAAAACTTATAGCTTATTTGTTAGAGAGAAAAAGCAAGAAAAGCTAGTCTTTGAATTTCAAGTAGAAAGGAAGAAGAACCAAGTTGGATCAACAAGGGTGAGCACCTTTAGATCATTAATCTTCCCTCTCTTCAATATTAGTTTGTTAGAGAAGTGTGGATTGATAAAACATTTATGATAAGAAGGAACGAGGATGGTTGTTAGAAGACTTAAGCTTTAACAAACCATGTGAAAGTGAAATCATAAGTATGAAATCCATAATCCTTGAAAGTCATTGAAAATTTGATTATGTTATTGTTAATGGACAAGTTTAACACCATCATTTGTAGACTTAGATTATGCATGTTGTGACAATGGAATGAATCTATTTGGAACGGTGTAAAAATCTTAAGTAACGAAGTTATGGCGGAATTTACGAGATTAGACGATAATCGTCGAAATCGTGAAATTCTCAGAATGGAAGTCAAATTTTGAAATTGAACTCGGAAATGTTGGTTTTCAATGGAGGATAGTCTCAATTGGCATTCTAGAGTTGCGGACTCAGAAATGACCAAATTTTAACTTAGAACGAAGAAACGAGCGTTGAACGTTCATGAACGTTTATCATTTATCGTTTTCGTTAAAATGAACTAAAAGGTGAATTTTGAGTTAACGGATTCGAAAATATAAAATTCTTGCATGAACATGTAAAGTATATGATTTGTGAGCTAATGGCTTTTGAACGAGAGAATTGGAAAATAAAATGATCAAATTTGGAGTCTGGGAAGTTCGCAAAGTAGGAAAAAACTGTCAAAGTATCTAGTGCACAGAGCCCAAGGCAAAAAGGTGGCGCTGCAGCACCGAGCTATGCCCAGAACCTACTGAAGTTTCACGCTATAGCGTGGCATTTTGAACTACAGTTGGCGCCGCAGCACCGGGACAGGGTAAAAGCCACTGAAGAGTGGCGCTGCAGCGTGGGTCTTGTGTATGAAGCTGGCGCCGCAGTGCCAGCACTAGGGTTTTGCACAGTAATGAAGGCTTATGAAGATAGAAGGAAACTGATTGTTTAGTAATGAACTAAAACCTAAAATGACATTGTTTAAAAGGTTTAAACCTTAAGTAATATACTAAAGGTTTGGAATAACTTACTCGAACGCGAACGTAAGAACGATGTAAATCATAACGGTAAACTGAAACCAATGATAAACAATCTAAGACATGATTAGATTGAGAAGAAGGGTAAGATACATTAGGAACCATGCATGTTTGTTCATGACCTAATATGTTATGTTATGTGATCATGTATTGTAGAGACCTTAAAGAATCAAAGAGAATTTGTATTGACTGTAGAAGACACTAAAGGCAAGTATTCTGACCCTTGTCTGAATTCTTTGGACAAGCTTTGTAATTCATGTACCTTACGCATGAATTAATGTATGATGAAGTCGAACCCAATTCCTTCGGCTAGACTTAAGATGTTTTTTTGGATTTCTTATAATCCATCGAACTGTTGTCAATGTTTTGCCAAACTATTTTGGTATGGTTTTCAAAAGAAGACTGAGTATGCATAAACAAATGTTTTGTCGTTAAACGATAGGCACGTGAGGTTACCGAACCTTAAACGTACATACGTTTAAAGAAAGTAGTGTTGTACAACATAGAGTACTATAGGCTGATCACCTAGACGTGCTCTTAAGATATGCCGGACTTACGGACTTGGTGCCGGGTTGTTCTTTTCAAAGAAAGTATGGAATGCTCATGGTCTTGAACCAAAATTTATGAATGTTGTTCATGATGAAATGTTTTGAAGGAAAAGAAGTGCTATTTTGAATTATCGATAATACTTCATAACTATTATTCAGTTATTAAAGATATATGATTCCTATGTTTCAAGCATGCTGTTTAAATGAAATTGTCATACTTGCTGAGCTAGTTATGCTCATTCTTGCTTGAACCATATAAATGCAGCTAAAACCGAACGGACTGAAGGATCCGAAAAGGTTAAGGGGAAGGCCAAGGCCAACCAATAGGTTGCCTCTGTAATAGATTAGTACGGATGTTGTAATTACTTATTATTATGACAAGTACTCATGTAATGGTTATAAAGAACTTGGGGAATGGTAATATTGTTTGGAATATATATAAGACATATTCGTTCTTTTGAGGCTTTTCAATTGAATGCATGTGTGAACTGTAGCACCGTGTAGCACCATATGTCGGGTTGGAAGATACCTAGATTTGGGGGCGTCACAGAACAGAAGGTTCCATTCGCCACCTTTATGTTCCGTGGTGAGGCAGATTACTGGTGGGAATCTGTGAAGCGTACCCAGCCTGCCGCACTCAATATATCTTGGGAAGCGTTTTAGAAACTATTCAATGACAAGTACTTTCCTGAAAGTATTCGTCATATGAAGGAGTTATAGTTTATCAGACTGAAATAAAACAACATGACTGTATCCTAGTACGAGGCTAAGTTCGCGGAGTTATCCAGGTTTGCACCTCATTTGGTAGAGAATGAGGAACGTATGACGCGGATATTTCTGAGAGGTTTGAAACCCGAAATTCGTCAGTACCTCATTTCTCACAAATTTTCTCTATATTCAGATGTTATGAACATGACTCAATTATTAGAGCAAGATAATGAGTGTTCAACCGGGGAACCACAACCAGGGTCGTACCAGTGGCAGCAGTAATTGGAGCAATGACAACTAGCGGGGAGGAAAATATCCGGACATAAGCGGCAACCACTCTGGTGGTAATCGTGGCCATTATAGTAGAAGAAGCGAGTCGAGGGGTGATTTCAAAAAGAGGATGTACAACAATGACAACGTGAAGACGTCAGCACCAGCATCAACTATTTCTAGGGGAGGAAAACGACCACTGGTCGTATGTTATAAATGCGGGAAAGAGGGACACATCAACCTAAACTTTCCACAACAATTCAAGGTGTGTTATAACTGTGGAAAGGAAGGTCATATAGCTCGAGATTGTCCTGTAGCGAAACCAAGTCCAGCGGGGATGGTGACTCCAAAGGTTGTCCCGGACAAGTCAAAGTCAGTGGTTCCTGAAAGAGAGTTTGTCGTGACTGCCCAAAACGTAAGGAACCCGAACGAGGTGATCACAGGTAAGCTAATCATAAACTTTTACAAAGTTTATACCTTATTAGATACCAGTTCTACCCATTCTTTTATCTCTTTTGCTTGTGCTCAACGTTTGAACTTGACTCATGAGAAATTAGACTTTGACTTATCTGTTGAAACTCCATTAGGAGAAACTTTCATTACATCCACTGTTTATAAATCTTGTTTGATTCAAGTTGACACCATCACATTACCTGTTGATCTAATCTCTTTAAAGATACTTGTATTTGATGTGATTTTAGGGATTGATTGGTTAACCACTCATCATGCTAAAATTGATTATTTTTGTAAGGTCGTTAGTTTTCATATTCCTAACCAACATGTTATGCGAATTCAAGCAACTAAACTACTAAAGTCAATCACTGTCATATCAAGCCATAAAGCCATTCGTTTATTAAAAAATGGATGTCAAGCTTTCTTAGCCAATGTCATGGACTTGAACAAAAATATGTCAGATTTGAATAATATTTCTGTTGTTAGTGAATTTCCTGACGTATTTCTTGAAGAACTTCCTGGCCTACCTCTAGAGCGTGATATCGAATTTTGTATTGACCTTGAACCCGATACAAAACCCATTTCAAAAACCCCATATCGAATGGCTCCTATTGAACTTCAGGAGTTAAAAACCCAACTACAAGAGTTGTTGGATATTGGTTTCATTCGTCCCAGTACATCTCCTTGGGGTGCTCCTGTTTTATTCGTAAAGAAGAAAGATGGGAGTATGCTACTTTGCATTGACTATCGGGAGTTGAACTATGTCACCATCAAAAATAGGTACCCACTACCTCGCATTGATGATCTGTTTGACCAGTTGCAAGGTGCTAAATTCTTCTCAAAAATCGATCTTCATTTCAGATATCATCAGTTAAAGATTAAAACTGATGACATTCCAAAGACTGCTTTCAGGACTCGGTACGGGCATTATGAATTCCTAGTCATATCTTTTAGATTGACTAATGCTCCTGTGGCCTTCATAGATATGATGAACCGAGTAATCAAGGAATATTTGGATCATTTTGTGGTTTTCTTTATTGATGACATCCTCATCTATTCAAAAAGTCGTGAAGATCATGAGCAACACTTGAGGCTGATACTCCAAAAGCTTCGTGAAAACAAGCTATATGTCAAGTTAAAGAAATGCGAGTTCTGGCTTGAAGAAGTAGCATTCCTTGGGCACATGGTATCGAAGTATGGAATATCAGTTGACCCGACAAAGATTGAAGCAATACAAAGTTGGCAGCAACCTAAGTCAGTAACTGAAGTACATAGCTTTCTGGGCTTAGCTGGTTATTATCAGAGATTCGTGGAAGGATTTTCTAGAATCGCTACTCCATTAACTTAGCTAACTCGAAAAGATACAAAATTCGAATGGAGCGAGGAATATGAGAAGAGCTTCTAAGAACTCAAGAGGAGACTCATTTCAACACCTGTTCTGACAATACCATCAGGTTCGGAGGGATTTGTCATCTACAGCGATGCTTCAGGCAAAGGTTTAGGATATGTTCTCATGCAACATGGGAAAGTCATAGCCTATGTGTTGGCCAATTTTACTATCGCTAAATCGCGCGCAAGCATACGCGGTCCACAAGTAATATAAGATATGTTGAGTGTCGTACACACGAGGATGAAGTCTTAAGTGAAAGTCAAATACTAAGGTAAAGTCTATACTGCCTTATCTAAACAAGTGAAATAAGATGGTGTGTTAAGCTATTTGATTAAAAAGAGAAGAATTAAGAGAAATAGTTGTACTAGGAAGTCAAGATAGGATTACAATTCTCCTAATGCATCGCCTAATCTCCTAACTCCCCACATTACAAACGAATCAAGGAATGGTCAACCGAGAATAATAACTACACAAAAGCTTCTGTCGAAGGTCAAATGCACATCCCTAGCTAGGTGAATCACAATATTTCTATTGGTGAAAATAACTAGACTAGGGTCATTAAGCTTAGTCACAAGGCTACACAAGGAAAATAGAGATATGTCTATCCTATTAGCAGTTTATGCACACATTCCATAGGCATGGCCATAACAGGTGTTGTTGTATTTAAAAGTGAGATATTAATATCCATTTTCCAATATCTATCAATATCTATACCGATTACCCTGTCAAGCAATCAGTCAATAAGCAAGAAATACAACAACCCATTCTAAAATGATTCATTATATAAATAGGAGAGAAAGTTGATTAAGCTAAATAATAGGTTACATTGCAATCCTAAAAATGGAATTAGTTCATATCCATGGTACTAATACACATTTTTAATACATTCCACATTCTCAGTAATACACAAATACATGGGAGATTTGGAATAAGAAAACCCCTATTTGGAAGTGTTTTGTCTCCAAATCTTCTCTTCTCTGTGTAGCTCCTGAGCTCTTGTCGGATGCAATAACTCTTCCTCCTGAAGCACAACTTCTTTTTCTTCTAAGAAATTAATACTGTAAGAGAAATCCTATTCTACGCTCTCTCTCTGTAATAACTGATGTGGCTACTGTCTGAATATACTCTTCTTATATCCCCTCTCTTTTAGGTCATTAAAAGCTCTTTATTGCCTAAGCACCGTAGGTGGCGCTGCGGTGCGGATTTAGCATTGGCAAGTGGCGTTGCGGCGCCACGTAGGCTTCAAAACACCAAAAGTCGCGCTGCAACGCGACTTCAAGAAGAGACTTCGGTGCTGCAGCATGAGGATGACGTCAGCCCAAGATAGAAGGTGGCGCTGCGGCGCAAGCTCTAAGCTCATCTTTGGCGCTGTGGCGTGAGTGTTTGAAAAATGCCCGATTTGCCCCTGAAAGCTGGAAAAGACATGTAAAGCCCTGCATAATAGAAATTAATCATAATAATAACAAAATATATATAAAAGCTAACTAAATAACAGAAAACAGGCAACATCTTAAGCCACAAAAGATCTGATTCGCAGTTATAAATCCCACTCATCACTATGCCTCAAGACAACTTAAAAAATATGAGAGGAATTATTCTACTCATGATCTAGAGTTGGCAGCAGTCGTTTTCGCGCTAAAGATCTAGAGGCACTATCTGTATGGGGAGAAAGTGGAGATCTATACAGATCATAAAAGCCTCAAATATTTTTTCACCCAAAAGGAACTCAACATGTTACAACAACGTTGACTCGAGCTGTTGAAAGATTACGACCATACCATTCAATACCATCTTGGAAAAGTAAACGTGGTAGCTGACACATTGAGTAGAAGATCATATACGGGTACGAGTGTGATGTTGTTAACACAAAGACCCATTTTGTATGACTTATAAAGGATGAAGATAGATTTAAAGGCTCCAAGTACCCACATAATGATATCAAATATACGAGTAGAACTGACTTTAATCGATAAAGTTAAAGCTGCTTAAGCCACAGACCCAGAGCTGATGTGTATGAAGAAGAAAGTAAAATAAGGTGTTATTCCAGAAGCAAGAATCGATGAAAAAGGAATACTTCGAGTCAACTCCAGACTTTGTGTTCCTAACGACTCTGATTTGAAGTATAAAATCATTATGGAGGCACACAACACACCGTTTGCAATCCATCCTGGAAGTACCAAAATGTATTGTGATCTTCGACATACATTTTGGTGGAGTAATATGAAGAGAGAGATCGCGGAGTTTATCTCAAGATGTTTAACTTGTCAACGTGTCAAGGTGGACATCAAGTACCAAAAGGTCCATTGCAACCACTTGAGATTCTAGAATGGAAGTGGGAGCACATTAACATGGATTTTGTTACTGGTCTTCCCAAGGTTTCTCAAGGCATAGATGCAATTTGGGTCATTGTCGACAGATTAACCAAGTCTGCTCATTTCTTGCCTATACGAGAAACTTATTCACTTGAACATCTTGCTCGTTTGTACATAAATGAGATTGTGAGATTGCATGGTATGCCAGTATGCATAGTTTCGGATCGTGACCCAAAGTTCACTTCACGATTTTGGGTTAGCTTGTAGAAAGCTATGGGCACGGATTTACGATTCAGTTCGGTATACCATCCTTAAACGGACGGGTAATCAGAAAGGACTATTCAAACTCTTGAAGATATATTGAGTGTGACAACCCCAAAATAGGTCCATTCCATCCAACCCATTTTGAGTCGCCAAATACATGGTACAGAAAATAACTACAACTTTATTACAACAATTGTCGTGCAAAATACAACAACACATATGCTGTGAGTTTGGATACAAATATATACCAAATGTGACTCATGTTCCAACCGTGGACATCACCTCACAATGACACCTTACATAAAGGTATAGTCAAAAACTGTTTTGAAAATTAGAATCTTTGGGAAGTGCTTAAGGAAACCTTCGTACATGGGAGGCCATGCTTCTAGGTTGTGATAGATATCATATGGCCACAGAATTATCCTTGGTTTACCCAATAGACCCCAAAAAAAAATGAGAAGATTACTATCATATTCTTCCCAATGGTGAGTCTTCTCTTGACTTATCATTATCTCCACTGTCTCTAATTGAGAATTATACTTCAAACAAACACCAAGATTATATAGGTAGTGCTCGTATATATACTCAGCAAGTGGATGAGCACATCCCTGTCTTATGATGACACGAGGTTGTATGTCGTTAGACATCTTGTATGATAGTGGTAAACCACCCTTCCAACGTTGGGTACACCTTACCCTATTGGATTCACCAAATATAACTACTAAATGAACTTTTCTATACTGCTTCGGGAGAACATCCACAGCTAGAGACCACCGTTCTATTTCCCCGTTACCCTCGCTCGACCCAGCTGCACTCTTATTACCTGAAAGGAATTGTGAAGCAAAAGGGTGAGCACAACTAGCTCAGTAAAGAATATCATGACTAAAGATAATTAAATTATCAATAGCCTTCATCAATAATAAATCAGAGATTTAGAACATATGGTAAATGATAAAAATTTCAACCATAGTTGCAGCGGAACGAGCAATCCATTAGAAGAGTCAAATAGACTATAAAGTCTATTATTTTCTCCATGTTAAAAATCCACCAACAATGTTTTATCCCTGTAACATCAATCAACAATTCTGGTCCACAATCATATGAATAACTCATAATCATAGCTGTAGTTCTAAATTCCTCTTCTCATCTAGGACGAAGATAATTTTCATCACCTGAAACATCAAACATCATGGTTATACCAAATCACAGTTCCTGTTCATAATCATACTAATAACTTCATCTTTGCACTACGGGCCAAAGATATTCATCAACAAGTCATCTTTGCACTACAGGCCAAAGATATTCATCCACAGTTCATCTTTGCATTACTGGCCAAAGATATTCATCTACAATTCATCTTTGCACTACAGGCCAAAGATATTCCTCAACAATTCATATTTGCACTACAGGCCAAATATATTCATATCTCAAAGAAATATATAATCATTTCAGAATTTATATACACCATAATTATAACCATGTTAATCAATTCATCTTTACACTTAAGCTAAAGATATTCAATTGTAAATTCAATGGTCATGATCATACCAGTCACAATTCAACTTTGCACTACAGGCCAAAGAGAACCCTAGTCATGATCATACCAATAATCTACCCATCTTTACACTCCAGTGAAAGAGAAATTCAACATCAGGGTTATAAAAATATTATATATGATAATAAAATTAATATAATCAACATATAGATTTAATCTCAAGAGTAATATTCATAAATCAATTATAATTTGGTTAGTAAAAGAAACCAATTTTGTCATGAATAGTAACTCGTGAATAGTAACTCATGAATAGTAACTCATGAATAGTAACCCCGGCATGAAAAAGGTAGAAATTCCACAATAAAATTCATACCAATACTTCGGTATAATGATATTGAAAGAATAACATTTCTTAAGCTTATAAATAATTTATTTAAATTGTTTACACTTTACTAATTAATACATTTAATCATCATAAAATGCCAACTCTTAAGATTTCATCATCAATAGCCAAAACCCTCATCAAAAATCTGCATATACCTCATATAGGATTCTCAAGCCATAAAATCCTATTTTCCAATTTTCTTACTTCACATAACATATTTAATTTATTTTCTCATAACTTGTCTATTTTCATGAAAAATACCAAATCAGTTTCAAAAATATTTCTTTTCTGGAATTTAGCATAATATAGTCCCATAGTGAACATATATTTTTCTCAGAATTTTTAAAAGTCATTTACTATTTTTCATATGGCCAAAATAGCCGAATATTTAGACATTTATCAAAAATTATACTTTTGTCTAAAAATTCTGAAATTTACAGAGTATACTTCTATCATATACATGTACTCCCAATAAAAATTTCATCAATTTTGGAGTTAACCACAAGGAATTATAAGCGGTTACTTTTAAAATAGTCTTTTCCCGTAAAATTCATAACTCTTAATCTATACATCCAAAAATCACCATTTTTGGACACAATCAATAAAACTCATCAAAATATCATTTCAAATTTTTCCAGAATTTTTGAAGTTCAGAAAAATTACGAAACTAAAAAATATAACAACTCTTAAAATCCCTTAATATCCTTTACTATCCCTTACTATCCCTTACCTCAAAACAGCAGTACTTCTGACCGGAATGTAAAGCCGAAGAAAACTTGCACTGAATAGCAACTCTCAAAGTATCTAAATACTCACAAAATATGCTTCATAATATAGAGAGAGAAAGAGAGAAAGCTTATGTTTCTGGTGTGATTTTCAATTCTAACTTAGCCCTCTATTTATAGGAAAATTTTGGTAGGTTTGACCTGCAACCTGATGGCTTTACCTGCTACTATTCCCACCCACCACATTTGAAATATAATTCAGCACATTTCTTCACCAACCACAAGTGGGGCCCACCAATTCTAGAATTTTCCATCAAAATGATAAACTCCAAAAATTCAACAATTTCTGAACCAGTCATCTTGTAAAATTCATAATAAATCATACGTTCATTTTTAACGGTTCAAAATTTGTGGGCATATACTCAACTTATATATGTATAACATATCCAAAAATTACCACGATCCAACGGTCGGATTAAAAATTATAACCCCCGCAAAACATCTCAAAAACCCTGATTTTTTAATACCTTCATTCCGACAAAAATACGGATAAAAACCTCAACATTAACTCCTTCATTTTTAACCACAAAAATATATCCCTCGTTTATATCCACATAAAATAAATATTTCCTTATCATATGAATCAATAATTAATTATTCACAAATAATATTACAGAATCACATTTATGACAACTAGGCCGTTCCCAGGAAAGAGGGGGCTTTCCAATAAGGATTTCTCCTTAGTAGCGTGCAATTAGATGACCAAACCTCTCCTTAGACAGAACTTTCTAGTCATTGCCAATAATGCTATCTAATAATATTATTTAAATAATATGAATTATTGATCTGATAATAGAAAATACTGTGCAGCAACAATTATTGAAACAACAATAATATAAAATATCAACGCAACAATTATTGAATCAATAAAATAAAATATTGAACAGTAATTACTGTAACAATTATTGAGTAGTGCCTTCTTACGTAAGAATCAATAATTTCAAAAATACTATGCAATACCGTGTGCTACTGTGCAATAACGCGTATTACTGTATTTTAACCACCGGGTATTCTAACAGTGTTAACGGTAACAACTACGCCGTTATTTGTAAAAACTCAAATTTGTCATTTTTTTCACCCAACAGTTATTCGTTATGGGGCCCACAAATAGCTACGCCGTCGTACGAATATTCCCCGACAGAAAGAATATTCCACGACCAAACGAATATTCCCCGACAACAATGATTATTTTATAACCACTTGCTTATTTTGAAAAAAAATCATATTTCACTCATAACTTTAAATTTTTATAAATTTAACCATTTACTGAATAGAAAAATTGAATACTTTTATTTCATAAAATTCGGGGTCTTACAATCTCCCCTCCTTATGAAATTTCGTCCCCGAAATTTACGTACCTGGTATTTCAAAGAGTTGAGAATACCTTGCTTTCATTTTAGATTCCATCTTCCTTATCATCATGATTTCTCCATTGCTCATCTCCTGTATTTCAGATATCTTTCTAGAATACAGCTTCAAAACAAGGGTTAATTTAACAAATTAACATATCACATAATATCTCGATATTATGACTGACCAACAAATAAGCTTAGGTAGGACACACTAGCGAAGGATTTACTCATCTCTCCCCTCCTAGTTATATTCCCCGATCTCCGCCAAAGATCATATCCCTAAGCTCTGATACCACCTGTGACAACCCCAAAATAGGTCCATTCCATCCAACCCATTTTGAGTCGCCAAATACATGGTACAGAAAATAACTACAACTTTATTACAACAATTGTCGTGCAAAATACAACACATATGCTGTGAGTTTGGATACAAATATATACCAAATGTGACTCATGTTCCAACCGTGGACATCACCTCACAATGACACCTTACATAAAGGTATAGTCAAAAACTGTTTTGGAAATTAAAATCTTTGGGAAGTGCTTAAGGAAACCTTCGTACATGGGAGGCCATGCTTCTAGGTTGTGATAGATATCATATGGCCACAGAATTATCCTTGGTTTACCCAATAGACCCCAAAGAAAAACGAGAAGATTACTATCATATTCTTCCCAATGGTGAGTCTTCTCTTGACTTATCATTATCTCCACTGTCTCTAATTGAGAATTATACTTCAAACAAACACCAAGATTATATAGGTAGTGCTCGTATATATACTCAGCAAGTGGATGAGCACATCCCTGTCTTATGATGACACGAGGTTGTATGTCGTTAGACATCTTGTATGATAGTGGTAAACCACCCTTCCAACGTTGGGTACACCTTACCCTATTGGATTCACCAAATATAACTACTAAATGAACTTTTCTATACTGCTTCGGGAGAACATCCACAGCTAGAGACCACCGTTCTATTTCCCCGTTACCCTCGCTCGACCCAGCTACACTCTTATTACCTGAAAGGAATTGTGAAGCAAAAGGGTGAGCACAACTAGCTCAGTAAAGAATATCATGACTAAAGATAATTAAATTATCAATAGCCTTCATCAATAATAAATCAGAGATTTAGAACATATGGTAAATGATAAAAATTTCAACCATAGTTGCAGCGGAACGAGCAATCCATTAGAAGAGTCAAATAGACTATAAAGTCTATTATTTTCTCCATGTTAAAAATCCACCAACAATGTTTTATCCCTGTAACATCAATCAACAATTCTGGTCCACAATCATATGAATAACTCATAATCATAGTTGTAGTTCTAAATTCCTCTTCTCATCTAGGACGAAGATAATTTTCATCACCTGAAACATCAAACATCATGGTTATACCAAATCACAGTTCCTGTTCATAATCATACTAATAACTTCATCTTTGCACTACGGGCCAAAGATATTCATCAACAAGTCATCTTTGCACTACAGGCCAAAGATATTCATCCACAGTTCATCTTTGCATTACTGGCCAAAGATATTCATCTACAATTCATCTTTGCACTACAGGCCAAAGATATTCCTCAACAATTCATATTTGCACTACAGGCCAAATATATTCA
This sequence comes from Panax notoginseng, assembly GCA_016801055.1. Taxonomy (NCBI): domain Eukaryota; kingdom Viridiplantae; phylum Streptophyta; class Magnoliopsida; order Apiales; family Araliaceae; genus Panax; species Panax notoginseng. The sequence continues at coordinate 136,298,626 of CM029019.1, forward strand.
TATCTCAAAGAAATATATAATCATTTCAGAATTTATATACACCATAATTATAACCATGTTAATCAATTCATCTTTACACTTAAGCTAAAGATATTCAATTGTAAATTCAATGGTCATGATCATACCAGTCACAATTCAACTTTGCACTACAGGCCAAAGAGAACCCTAGTCATGATCATACCAATAATCTACCCATCTTTACACTCCAGTGAAAGAGAAATTCAACATCAGGGTTATAAAAATGTTATATATGATAATAAAATCAATATAATCAACATATAGATTTAATCTCAAGAGTAATATTCATAAATCAACTATAATTTGGTTAGTAAAAGAAACCAATTTTGTCGTGAATAGTAACTCGTGAATAGTAACTCATGAATAGTAACTCGTGAATAGTAACCCCGGCATGAAAAAGGTAGAAATTCCACAATAAAATTCATACCAATACTTCGGTATAATGATATTGAAAGAATAACATTTCTTAAGCTTATAAATAATTTATTTAAATTGTTTACACTTTACTAATTAATACATTTAATCATCATAAAATGCCAACTCTTAAGATTTCATCATCAATAGCCAAAACCCTCATCAAAAATCTGCATATACCTCATATAGGATTCTCAAGCCATAAAATCCTATTTTCCAATTTTCTTACTTCACATAACATATTTAATTTATTTTCTCATAACTTGTCCATTTTCATGAAAAATACCAAATCAGTTCCAAAAATATTTTTTTTCTGGAATTTAGGATAATATAGTCCCATAGTGAACATATATTTTTCTCAGAATTTTTAAAAGTCATTTACTATTTTTCATATGGCCAAAATAGCTGAATATTTAGACATTTATCAAAAATTATACTTTTGTCTAAAAATTCTGAAATTTACAGAGTATACTTCTATCATATACATGTACTCCCAATAAAAATTTCATCAATTTTGGAGTTAACCACAAGGAATTATAAGCGGTTACTTTTAAAATAGTCTTTTCCCGTAAAATTCATAACTCTTAATCTATACATCCAAAAATCACCATTTTTGGACACAATCAATAAAACTCATCAAAATATCATTTCAAATTTTTCCAGAATTTTTGAAGTTCAGAAAAATTACGAAACTAAAAAACATAACAACTCTTAAAATCCCTTAATATCCCTTACTATCCCTTACTATCCCTTACCTCAAAACAGCAGTACTTCTGACCGGAATGTAAAGCCGAAGAAAACTTACACTGAATATCAACTCTCAAAGTATCTAAATACTCACAAAATATGCTTCATAATATAGAGAGAGAAAGAGAGAAAGCTTATGTTTCTGGTGTGATTTTCAATTCTAACTTAGCCCTCTATTTATAGGAAAATTTTGGTAGGTTTGACCTGCAACCTGATGGCTTTACCTGCTACTTTTCCCACCCACCACATTTGAAATATAATTCAGCACATTTCTTCACCAACCACAAGTGGGGCCCACCAATTCTAGAATTTTCAATCAAAATGATAAACTCCAAAAATTCAACAATTTCTGAACCAGTCATCTTGTAAAATTCATAATAAATCATACGTTCATTTTTAACGGTTCAAAATTTGTGGGCATATACTCAACTTATATATGTATAACATATCCAAAAATTACCACGATCCAACGGTCGGATTAAAAATTATAACCCCCGCAAAATATCTCAAAAACCTTGATTTTTTAATACCTTCATTCCGACAAAAATACGGATAAAAACCTCAACATTAACTCCTTCATTTTTAACCACAAAAATATATCCCTCGTTTATATCTACATAAAATAAATATTTCCTTATCATATGAATCAATAATTAATTATTCACAAATAATATTACAGAATCACATTTATGACAATCAGGCCGTTCCCAGGAAAGAGGGGGCTTTCCAATAAGGATTTCTCCTTAGTAGCGCGCAATTAGATGACCAAACCTCTCCTTAGACAGAACTTTCTAGTCATTGCCAATAATGCTATCTAATAATATTATTTAAATAATATGAATTATTGATCTGATAATAGAAAATACTGTGCAGCAACAATTATTGAAACAACAATAATATAAAATATCAACGCAACAATTATTGAATCAATAAAATAAAATATTGAACAGTAATTACTGTAACAATTATTGAGTAGTGCCTTCTTACGTAAGAATCAATAATTTCAAAAATACTATGCAATACCGTGTGCTACTGTGCAATAACGCGTATTACTGTATTTTAACCACCGGGTATTCTAACAGTGTTAACGGTAACAACTACGCCGTTATTTGTAAAAACTCAAATTTGTCATTTTTTTCACCCAACAGTTATTCGTTATGGGGCCCACAAATAGCTGCGCCGTCGTACGAATATTCCCCGACAGAAAGAATATTCCACGACCAAACGAATATTCCCCGACAACAATGATTATTTTATAACCACTTGCTTATTTTGAAAAAAAATCATATTTCACTCATAACTTTAAATTTTTATAAATTTAACCATTTATTGAATAGAAAAATTGAATACTTTTATTTCATAAAATTCGGGGTCTTACAATCTCCCCTCCTTATGAAATTTCGTCCCCGAAATTTACGTACCTGGTATTTCAAAGAGTTGAGAATACCTTGCTTTCATTTTAGATTCCATCTTCCTTATCATCATGATTTCTCCATTGCTCATCTCCTGTATTTCAGATATCTTTCTAGAATACAGCTTCAAAACAAGGGTTAATTTAACAAATTAACATATCACATAATATCTCGATATTATGACTGACCAACAAATAAGCTTAGGTAGGACACACTAGCGAAGGATTTACTCATCTCTCCCCTCCTAGTTATATTCCCCGATCTCCGCCAAAGATCATATCCCTAAGCTCTGATACCACCTGTGACAACCCCAAAATAGGTCCATTCCATCCAACCCATTTTGAGTCGCCAAATACATGGTACAGAAAATAACTACAACTTTATTACAACAATTGTCGTGCAAAATACAACAACACATATGCTGTGAGTTTGGATACAAATATATACCAAATGTGACTCATGTTCCAACCGTGGACATCACCTCACAATGACACCTTACATAAAGGTATAGTCAAAAACTGTTTTGGAAATTAAAATCTTTGGGAAGTGCTTAAGGAAACCTTCGTACATGGGAGGCCATGCTTCTAGGTTGTGATAGATATCATATGGCCACAGAATTATCCTTGGTTTACCCAATAGACCCCAAAGAAAAACGAGAAGATTACTATCATATTCTTCCCAATGGTGAGTCTTCTCTTGACTTATCATTATCTCCACTGTCTCTAATTGAGAATTATACTTCAAACAAACACCAAGATTATATAGGTAGTGCTCGTATATATACTCAGCAAGTGGATGAGCACATCCCTGTCTTATGATGACACGAGGTTGTATGTCGTTAGACATCTTGTATGATAGTGGTAAACCACCCTTCCAACGTTGGGTACACCTTACCCTATTGGATTCACCAAATATAACTACTAAATGAACTTTTCTATACTGCTTCGGGAGAACATCCACAGCTAGAGACCACCGTTCTATTTTCCCGTTACCCTCGCTCGACCCAGCTACACTCTTATTACCTGAAAGGAATTGTGAAGCAAAAGGGTGAGCACAACTAGCTCAGTAAAGAATATCATGACTAAAGATAATTAAATTATCAATAGCCTTCATCAATAATAAATCAGAGATTTAGAACATATGGTAAATGATAAAAATTTCAACCATAGTTGCAGCGGAACGAGCAATCCATTAGAAGAGTCAAATAGACTATAAAGTCTATTATTTTCTCCATGTTAAAAATCCACCAACAATATTTTATCCCTGTAACATCAATCAACAATTCTGGTCCACAATCATATGAATAACTCATAATCATAGTTGTAGTTCTAAATTCCTCTTCTCATCTAGGACGAAGATAATTTTCATCACCTGAAACATCAAACATCATGGTTATACCAAATCACAGTTCCTGTTCATAATCATACTAATAACTTCATCTTTGCACTACGGGCCAAAGATATTCATCAACAAGTCATCTTTGCACTACAGGCCAAAGATATTCATCCACAGTTCATCTTTGCATTACTGGCCAAAGATATTCATCTACAATTCATCTTTGCACTACAGGCCAAAGATATTCCTCAACAATTCATATTTGCACTACAGGCCAAATATATTCATATCTCAAAGAAATATATAATCATTTCAGAATTTATATACACCATAATTATAACCATGTTAATCAATTCATCTTTACACTTAAGCTAAAGATATTCAATTGTAAATTCAATGGTCATGATCATACCAGTCACAATTCAACTTTGCACTACAGGCCAAAGAGAACCCTAGTCATGATCATACCAATAATCTACCCATCTTTACACTCCAGTGAAAGAGAAATTCAACATCAGGGTTATAAAAATGTTATATATGATAATAAAATCAATATAATCAACATATAGATTTAATCTCAAGAGTAATATTCATAAATCAACTATAATTTGGTTAGTAAAAGAAACCAATTTTGTCGTGAATAGTAACTCGTGAATAGTAACTCATGAATAGTAACTCGTGAATAGTAACCCCGGCATGAAAAAGGTAGAAATTCCACAATAAAATTCATACCAATACTTCGGTATAATGATATTGAAAGAATAACATTTCTTAAGCTTATAAATAATTTATTTAAATTGTTTACACTTTACTAATTAATACATTTAATCATCATAAAATGCCAACTCTTAAGATTTCATCATCAATAGCCAAAACCCTCATCAAAAATCTGCATATACCTCATATAGGATTCTCAAGCCATAAAATCCTATTTTCCAATTTTCTTACTTCACATAACATATTTAATTTATTTTCTCATAACTTGTCCATTTTCATGAAAAATACCAAATCAGTTCCAAAAATATTTTTTTTCTGGAATTTAGCATAATATAGTCCCATAGTGAACATATATTTTTCTCAGAATTTTTAAAAGTCATTTACTATTTTTCATATGGCCAAAATAGCCGAATATTTAGACATTTATCAAAAATTATACTTTTGTCTAAAAATTCTGAAATTTACAGAGTATACTTCTATCATATACATGTACTCCCAATAAAAATTTCATCAATTTTGGAGTTAACCACAAGGAATTATAAGCGGTTACTTTTAAAATAGTCTTTTCCCGTAAAATTCATAACTCTTAATCTATACATCCAAAAATCACCATTTTTGGACACAATCAATAAAACTCATCAAAATATCATTTCAAATTTTTCCAGAATTTTTGAACTTCAGAAAAATTACGAAACTAAAAAACATAACAACTCTTAAAATCCCTTAATATCCCTTACTATCCCTTACTATCCCTTACTATCCCTTACCTCAAAACAGCAGTACTTCTGACCGGAATGTAAAGCCGAAGAAAACTTGCACTGAATAACAACTCTCAAAGTATCTAAATACTCACAAAATATGCTTCATAATATAGAGAGAGAAAGAGAGAAAGCTTATGTTTCTGGTGTGATTTTCAATTCTAACTTAGCCCTCTATTTATAGGAAAATTTTGGTAGGTTTGACCTGCAACCTGATGGCTTTACCTGCTACTATACCCACCCACCACATTTGAAATATAATTCAGCACATTTCTTCACCAACCACAAGTGGGGCCCACCAATTCTAGAATTTTCCATCAAAATGATAAACTCCAAAAATTCAACAATTTCTGAACCAGTCATCTTGTAAAATTCATAATAAATCATACGTTCATTTTTAACGGTTCAAAATTTGTGGGCATATACTCAACTTATATATGTATAACATATCCAAAAATTACCACGATCCAACGGTCGGATTAAAAATTATAACCCCCGCAAAATATCTCAAAAATTCTGATTTTTTAATACCTTCATTCCGACAAAAATACGGATAAAAACCTCAACATTAACTCCTTCATTTTTAACCACAAAAATATATCCCTCGTTTATATCCACATAAAATAAATATTTCCTTATCATATGAATCAATAATTAATTATTCACAAATAATATTACAGAATCACATTTATGACAACTAGGCCGTTCCCAGGAAAGAGGGGGCTTTCCAATAAGGATTTCTCCTTACTAGCGCACAATTAGATGACCAAACCTCTCCTTAGACAGAACTTTCTAGTCATTGCCAATAATGCTATCTAATAATATTATTTAAATAATATGAATTATTGATCTGATAATAGAAAATACTGTGCAGCAACAATTATTGAAACAACAATAATATAAAATATCAACGCAGCAATTATTGAATCAATAAAATAAAATATTGAACAGTAATTACTGTAACAATTATTGAGTAGTGCCTTCTTACGTAAGAATCAATAATTTCAAAAATACTATGCAATACCGTGTGCTACTGTGCAATAACGCGTATTACTGTATTTTAACCACCGGGTATTCTAATAGTGTTAACGGTAACAACTACGCCGTTATTTGTAAAAACTCAAATTTGTCGTTTTCTTCACCCAACAGTTATTCGTTATGGGGCCCACAAATAGCTGCGCCGTCGTACGAATATTCTCCGACAGAAAGAATATTCCACGACCAAACGAATATTCCCCGACAACAATGATTATTTTATAACCACTTGCTTATTTTGAAAAAAAATCATATTTCACTCATAACTTTAAATTTTTATCAATTTAACCATTTACTGAATAGAAAAATTGAATACTTTTATTTCATAAAATTCGGGGTCTTACATTGAGACTTTGTGTTCTAGACTTCAAAGGAAGTTGAAATAAGTGCTTACCATTAGTGAAATTCTCCTACAATAATAGTTATCAAGCAAATATAGGTTGGCTCCATTCGAAGTATTGTATGGACGAAAGTATCGCTCTCCAGTATGTTGTGATGAGGTGGGTGAACCAACATTATTGGGACCAGAGTTGGTACGTATGACTACAGAAAAGATCCAAATGATCCGACAACGTATACAAACGACATATGATCGACAAAAGAGTTATGCGGATCTTCATCGAAAGGACGTGAAATTTAATATTGGGGATCATGTATTGTTACATGTTACTCCATGGAAGGGAGTTACAAGATTCAGGAAGAGAGAAAAGCTCAATCCACGATTTATTGGTCCATTTGAGATTCTTGACTGAGTAAAAAATGTGGCCTATAAACTCGTATTACCTCCAAGCATGTCTTTTGTTCATAATGTTTTTAATATATTTGTGCTTCGTAAATATGTGAAAGACCAAAACCACATTATTGAGTTAGAACCAGACGAGATAGCCGAAAATTTAACGTACGAGGAGGTATCTGTCAAGATCTTGGATAGGAAGGAACATGTCCTACGCATATAGGTTATACTACAAGTCAAAGTTTTGTGGAGGAACCATGCTATTGAGAAAATGACCTGGGAGTTAGATTCAGAAATGAAAGCGAGGTATCCTCACCTTTTCGAAACATTAGGAACGTACGTCAATTTCGAGGACAAAATTTTATAAGGAGGGGAGGTTGTAAGACCCCAACTTTTTATAAAATAGAATTTTCTCTATTTATTATTTTAAAATAGTAAGGGGTTGATTTGATTAATGTGGTTAGTTATGGGTAAAATGTGCAAATATTTTAAATAAGTAAGTGGTTATAAAATAATCATTGTTGTCGGGGAATATTCGTTTGGTCGTAGAATATTCTTGATATCGGAGAATATTCGTACGACGACGCAGCCATTTGTGGGCCCCATAATAGAAAACCGTCGGATGAAGAAAACGAGAAGTATGAGTTTTTTTATAAATAACGGTGTAGTTATTATCGTTAAAACTGTTGGAATACCCGGTGATTAAAATACAGTAATACGCGATGTTGCACAGTAGCACGCGATATTGCACAATAATTCTAATCATTGATTCTTACGTAAGAAGTCACTACTCAATAATTTTTACAGTAATTACTATTCAATATTTTATATTATTGATTCAATAATTATCATTGCACAGTATTTCAAAATATCAGATCAATAATTTATATTATTTAAATAGTATTATTAGATAACATTATTGACAATGTCTAAGAAAGTTCTGTCTAGGAGAGGTTATTTAATTACGCGCCAGCAAGGAGAAATTCTTACCGGAAGGCCCCCTCTTTCCTGAGAATGACCTGATTGTCAATATTATAGTTTTGTAATATTATTTTTGAATAATTAATTATTGATTTATATGATAATGAAATATTTATTTCATGTGGATATAAATGAAGGAATTAATGCTGAGGTATTTTATCAGTATTTTGTAGGAAGAGAATTATATTTCCTATGGAATGGACATAAAGTTTATTTTTTTTTCTGATAAAAAGGCTATTTATTATGAATTATTGAAGTTCCAGAATATTGGGTTTGAATTGATTTTTGGGGTTATAAATATTTTTTTAATAAAAAACATTTTTTGTGAGGTGGGCCCCACTTGTGTGGGCTGATGAAATAGTCAAGGAGGTGTGCGGATTTTTTTTATAAATATAGTATTTTATTAAATTTTTTACTTTGGCGTTCTAAGCATTTTCCTATAATAGGGTGCTTAGGTTAGAATTAAAAATCACACCAGAATTAGAAGTTTCTCTCTCTATAATATCGAGCATATTTTTGTGAGTATTTAAATACTTTGAGTGTTACTCTTCAGTGCAAGTTTTCTTCAATATTATATCCAATATTTCAGCCAGAAGTACTATTCTTTTAAGGTAAGGAATGTCATTTTTTTTTCATAAATGATGTTATTTCTTTTAATATCATTATACCGAAATATTGACATGAATTTTATTGTGAAATTTTTACCTTTTCGTGTCGAGATTACTATTCACGTATACGATACTATTCACGTATACAGCCCTATTCACGAATACGACACTATTCACAGAAAAATTAAATTTTTTTATCTTTGTCCAAGTTGTCTATTATGATTACTATCTTTGATTGTATCCACGTTTTGATCTTCATTCTTGAATTTTTTTTCCACAATTATTTATTATGAAGTATTTTTGAACTTGGATAAACTAAAATACGAATCCCTAATCTTTGTCTTTTTATCTCTGTAACGATCTGAAATTTTGATTTGTAATTTAAATATTTATTGAGTTATATAAATATTATTTGAGGTGTTTATTGTTAAATAAATATTTTATTGATGTGATAGTTGATGAACCTAAATGTATTAGAGAATTTTCTAAATTAAATTAATTTATAATTTAGAGGTTTGTATTATTACGTGAGGTGTTATGTTGTTGTGTTGATTTAATAATTTAGATGATATGTTAAATTATTAAATAAAGTTATAATAAAAATTATAATTTGGTGATATTCACTAAAAGACTATATTTAATTAAAATATAGTATGTGATTAATTTAATTGGTATTGTGGGATATGAAAATAATATATGATTATAGTTTATAAACTAAAGTGTTTATTAAAATAAGTAAAAAGGATTTAAATTAGTTTTTGTCAAACAAGACTTAAGTATTTTAATTCTTTAAAATTTAAATGGTTGCCAAACAAGCCTTATGACTTTTGATATTTCTAATTTCTAAAATTTAAATTTAATAATATAAATAAAATAAAAAATATAGTATATTTATATTATATACGTTTATGTTGGTAACCGATATATTTAATATATGTATTAAGGCCATATCAGTTTTTTATTTTGCTTATTACGCATACTGGCTATCAAAGCTTCATTCAAACTTTGCTAGTCTAGAGGCAATAGAGATAACTGAGAGTTGAGAGAAATTGAGAGAAAACTTAGGATTTTCAACAATTCCAGTGATCGTAGCAAGAATTACACACTAATTGAAGGTATGTTCACAACTTTAGAGTTATATATGTGTGTATATACGTGTATATGTATTTCATGGCAAGAATTTTCTCATGTTCTGTTATAATCAATTGTTGAATTTTGGACATATAAAGTTGATAATTGTGGGTATACATGTTTGTAACGCTGGAATAATGTTCAAACAAGGAGATTGCATGCTAAATTGTTCGACAATACAATAGAAATTTTGTCTGTGTTTATGTTCATCATATAGTCTGAGTAAGTATCTTATTTAATGGTCAATTTGTATGTGAAAGTATAAATTGAAGCTTGTAGATGTTAGTTCATTGAGATATGAACATAATGTAATTTAAACGAAATGGTTTAATCATGTAATGAATTTACAGTGATGATTTTAGGATGAATATCAAGAAAATTGAGTTTTATATGAAAAACATGAAATTTGAGAAATTACAATGGTGTAATTATTGTTAAGTTGTTCTATATTGATATATAAGTGAGGAAACATGTTGTAATGGTGTTGTAACATTTGTATGTGTTAATTTTACTGTTTGATGGGTGAAATTTGGGTTAGTTGGCTTAAGAAAAGTGCCGTGGCTCTGTTCTGCAAAACTGGGTTCTGCAAGTCGCATGGGCACGTAGCCCTTAGGCGCGGGTGTGCAGCTGTCGCGCGGGCGTGCGACATCCCCATACAAAACTCGCGCGGCCGCGCGAGTCCCTATTTTCAGACACTGAAGTCTGCTTGTACTGCAGACTTTGGTCGTTCTTTGTGGTTTAGCCTAAGGTTATGGTAATATAAGAATTATGTAACAACAAGGTTAAGTGGAGTCTTGTGATGTGGATTATGAATTCAAAATTGTAAAAAAAAATGATTAGTAAATCAAGAACGTGTTATGCGGTGATTTAGTATACATAATGAAAGTTAGACAAGTGTTGCGAAGTAAAACACTTAGAGTTTCTGAAATATAAATGGTAATGATTATGTTATGGTATGTAAGCATATCTAATAGGTATTGTGGTTCTAAAATTATGTGTAGGTGATCATGAGTTTATTTTATAGCTTACGCTCAAGGCAAGTTTCTAAACTCTATCTTTTACATTGAGAAAGTTTCCTAATTCTTTACTTTTGTTGGGCTAGTTTCATTATTACATTGTGAAGCTTTATTCGTTGATTGAGCAAGCTTTCTATTTCAACTGTTGATTGAATAAGTCAACCGTCGTAGTTCATTCGAACTAACTTTAACTCCTCATTTTGTTGATTCATTTTAACTTGTTTATAGTTGAGCAAGTTTCTTAAGTTACATTCTTGTATAATGAACACAGTTTGAACTCTCATCTTTATTTTTTGAACTGTTTTATTCCTTGCTTGAATTTAATACCATGTTGGGCAAGTTTTTAGTTTCCAGCTTGCTATCAATTAATGTACGTTCAGTAATTTAATTTCTAATGTTATAAGACTTTAACCTTAGCTTATTTATTGTTCAAGCAAAGGTTTACCATTTTATTCATTTTGTTGAATACGTATGCTCTATAGCTATTTCAAGCATGAGTTTAATACGTATAATCAGTTCATTTATAATTCTCAATTGTTCTATGTTATGTTGTTATTAAACATCTGTTGTGATTATCGAACACTATTGATTCAACTAGTCCTCTAGTTGATGTTCATTAAACTTCAATTTCCCTTGAAAGCTTATTCGAACCAAACTTTCTTTGGTGCGGATTTGTACTCTAAATACTGGGATGAACAATCTTATTATTACTATGGGATAATTTACGCGTAGCGTTGAAATGTTTGTGCACAATACATTGTACGAAAGGCTGATCCCCCTAAGTACGAGGAGTCCTTATAGTCTTATGACTGTTAAAGTTAGAGTTGAAAGATTACTCGCAACTGTGGACATAGTTCATAGTCTTATGACCCTCAAGTACATATATTCCATATTTTTGGATTCCAATTTTTGATTATCATTGTTAGAGTACTATCCAATTTTGATAAGCCTATTCGTTGACAATTATTATTGTTATTCTCCTGTTGATCCATTATTATTTCCGGTGAGCAATTGTTTTGCTCACTCTTGCATATTTATATACTCATTGCAATTAAAGTTGAGAAGGTAGATGAGCCTTCAACTAGCAAAGGAAAGGAAAAAATGTACAAATGATGAAGACTTGTAATGATGGCTATTGTTATGACTTTAGACTTTTAATCTGATGATCGGATTTTAATAATGATGTAATGTAATTATCTATTTCCGCACTTGAATGATGTTTAAAGGTTGGATAACCTGGGATGTTTTTGAATTAATGTTGTAACCCTATTTAAAGGGAGGATTTATGGTTTAAATATTATTGTATTTGGGTAGATAGTATGAATGTATGAATAGTGAGCACCAGATCTTGTGAAAATGAAGTACCTAGATTTGGGGGTGTCAGGGAGGATTTATGGTTTAAATATTATTGTATTTGGGTAGATAGTATGAATGTATGAATAGTGAGCACCCGATCTTGTGGGAATGAAGTACCTAGATTTGGGGTGTCACAATCTCACTGGATTCATTGTCTTTAAAATATTTTTATCATCCTTAGTCCTAAATGGTGATATAACTGAATATCTTTGGCCTGTAGTGCAAAGATGAATGATTACCTGATGAATATATTTGGCCCGTAGTGCAAAGATGGACAGGTGTTGAGATGAACATGATCACTGGTGATACTAACGAATACCCTTGGCCCGTAGTGCATGGATAATTCGTTGAATTGAAATATTTATTAAATGATGCTACAGAGATAAAATATTGATGATGGACTTTTAAATCATAGAAGATAGTAGATTTCATGTTCTACATGACTCTTCTAATGGATTGCTATTTTCGTTGCAATTGTTGATCTAAAACTTGTTGTCTATTATATTCTATCAGATTTTTTCCTGTTGAGGACTAAGGATAATTTGTTCTAAATTATCTTAGTCATAATATTCTTTACTGGGCTAGTTGAGCTCACCCTTTTTCTTTTTGTTTCATTTTTCTTCTCAGGAGACTAGAATATAGCGGGGACTAGTCAGGATTTGGAGTGATGGTTTAAGTCAGTTGTTCTAGCAGTTCTCACTATTTTGTAAAATAGTGTATCAATAATTGTAATGAGGACTTTATTTGAGTTTGGATATTGTCTAGAAGACAATATTTGTATTAAAACTCACAGCATGTGCTGTCATATTTTGCACGACAATTGTAATAATGAAGTTGTAGTTGTTTTCTATACCATGTATTTGGCGACTCAGAATGGGTTGTGTGGACCTATTTTGGGGGCGTCACACTAATTGTTACTTTAAAAATTAGAGGGGAGGTGAGTGTTATTATAGTTATCTAGAGGGGGTGTCACTGTATTTTACTAAATTTATTTTGGTATGTATCCTCATTCCATTCCCGAATAAGCAGTTATGATGCACACACATGTTATATTTGTACATATGCATCTATATGTATTTATAAGCATTATTTATTTATTTTTCTTTTATATAAATTTTATTTCTTATTTTGTAATATTTGAAAATATTTTATTATAATTTTAATTCTATATTTCAGAACATAAAAAATTATTGAATAATTATAGTATCCTCCCATGTGTTTTCAGAAAACAATAGAGTGGACTGTAAAATTAAATAAATGCTATTCACCTTTAAGTTTGGTGAAATGTTAAGTTAAGTTAAGAATGGGAAGGAATTGTTGTTTTTAATGTTATGGGACCCACTATCCAATTTTTGGGTCCAATATTCTGGTCTACCTAGATTTATTAGTTAACAGACATGTCATCTAGACTAACGTGGCTGACACGTGGACATATTTTGTTGATGAGGCGTAGCTAAGAATTCATACGTGGAAAATAGTTAACAATTCAAATATTTATCAACAAAAAATATTGTAATTAATGATATCTTTTATATAATTTATAATTATTATAATTTACTATATAAAATTAGTTGAAATTAATTGTTAAAATACCTCAAATAATAATAATACCTTCTTTGTTGCAAAAAAAAAATACCATCAGACCACCACTTCTTCACCATCAAAACCACCTCTTATCGCGTCAAAACCACCGCCTTACACTACCAAAATAATTATTGTTTTTGGTTTTCTTCACATCTATGTTCATATGCTGAAAAAGTTTCAACAGAACACTAGGGACCAAAGCAGCCATTCTTCAAAACCTTAATATGCATCACAATGAAAAAAACCTAAATCATAAATTTCAAGATTCTCAATTGAGAAGACAAGAAATCTGTCAAATGGGTTGCTAAAAAGTAGGGTTTCTTCTAAATCCCAATACCATATTTATGATTTTAGCAAATTATTATGAAGTGGCAAGAAAAAGGAGATTAAACCCAGATGAAGTTTGTGACCCCGATAAGCTTCAAATCAAACAATAAACACAAACAAAATTAATCAAACAAGTTCAATAACTCAAATCATATGGTGACCTTCGATGAGTGCTTTTGTGACGTTGGTCACAAAAATTATTTTCCCCTCTGTCATTTCGGATCGTTCACCATAAAAACCCTAGTTCCGCTCAAATTCGAACTCTATAATCTGTAAAGTTTAGCCTTTTATTGGTCAGATCTAGTTCTACTGGCTCAATTCATTGAATCTTTATGTCTCGACCCGTTTGATTTATTCGAAAAAATTAATGGTTTTCACAATAATTTCAAAAGGTTAGGGTTTTTACATGTATAGATTCGGGGACATTAGGCGCCGATAATTTTCTAGAAAAGCAACGTTGGGGAGATTATACTAAAGTCTACAAGAGAAAAAATCACAACAAACGCATCAAGAGCAGCGCCACCGTCGTCGTTGCCGAAGCTACCACCTCCTCCACCACTAATAATACCACCATCACCGCCGCTACTGATACTCCCACAAGTAACGAAGAGAAGAATACTCGTCAGAACTGTGACTATAACGTCCCTCAACCGTCTTCGCAAGCCCTAGTTACTAAAGATGGGAATTCTTCATAATGAATGAATGATTGAATGATAATTGAATGGGTTTGAAATTAAATTGTTTTAATTAGGAGCTATATTTCTCACTTTATGCCTTGTCAGCAAAATATGTCCACATGTCAGTTATGTTAGTCTAGGTGGCATGTTCATTAACGGGAGGGGCAGAGTTAACCTGAAATTTATAACGTCAATGGCACTTTTGGGAAAAAAAGTTCATAGGCTAAGTGGGACTTCGAGAAAAATCACAAGATTTTTTTTACACCTTTGCCCAGTAAAAAATGTTAGATTATTGTTTTAAGGTTTTAAACTTTTTTTTTCATTAAATGTTGGGTATATTTTGGGTATTGGTATTTCTATAAGGAAACCTCTCTTCTAGATTAATGCATCAATATTGACTTTTCAAAAATTAATTTTAAATATTTTGAAGCTCAAACTAATGTTTAATTCTTATAGTGCATGTCAATACAATTACTAGTATCACAAACTACTTAAAAAGTGTAATGACCCCAAAATTCATACATTTCAACTCTCAACTTCGGTCGTTAATAATACATCTAACTTTTGATTTTACATCATTATTCGATGTTAAACTTAATAAAATGCGAAATAATTTAAACTTTTTTGTCTTCTTTCTTTACTTTCCCTGAATCACAACCTTTATCACTTACTTATCTTTAAATCAAATTTATTTTATGATTTGCTTCATCAGAGTTAATAAATAAAATTTACGTCCAGGTTTAATATCTTTTACATCGGATAAGATTAAATTTTACAACTCAACATCTGTTAAACATCATACGTTATCATATACATCTTCCGGAACCTTAATCATGGTTCAAAAATATTAATTTTAGCTAAAATATTTACTCTTCATGCATTAAATCTTATCCACGTCGTTCAAGTAGCACATAACATTACCTTGTGTTCTTAACCTGCAAAAGTGGTTATTTGCAAGATTGAGCTCGACAACTCAGCAATTCTAATAGTTTTTATGCATCACGTAGCACATAAATATCATGTTCAGATTATACAACATAATCATAAGACTAACATAACATACATGCTACAGTTCACGTAACAAGTATAAAGATTGAGTTCCTTACTCAATTAGCATTATTTACTTAATCATTGTAGTCATAGATTGACTTTAACACTTCATTCTTACAACATATGTAATATCTTCGCAGTATAGATTAAAACAATTCATCATCAAGTTCACATAGTAAATAGGAAATAAAAGACTTGTCTGGTTCGTTGATTATCAACTACCTCGTAATCGCTTCGTGTTTATCCTACATCAGTTCACAAGTTCATATACACATGTATGAGTTACATATACACAAAGAAATCACATTGACTATTGGTCATATTCCTTTTACAACTTGCGTTTCTTTAAAACTTATAACCTATCTTCAGGTTTAACTCCTCTTTGTTTGACACTTAACCTTTAGTTAAGTCACTAAATTATTCTTTGTTTTGTATTTCTTTATACTCCTCTTATAATCAACACTTTAACGTTTGGTTAAGTCATTATAGTAGTCATTACATCAAATTAGAGGTATCACATTTAAATAATTATTCTTAGGTTCCCTTAGGCTCCTTTACAATTATCACTCAACATTTAGTTAAGTAATTAAAGTTTACCTCCACATTGCATTAGGTTAATCAACTAATTAAATTAACCTTTAACTCATTCTTTAAATTTCATTTTATACTTTCAAAGTATTTCTTTCAATTGGTATTTAACAATTAGTTATGTTCTTCACTTATGTCTCTACACCATCGTGAATGTTTATTAGGTTGACCTAGATTAATTAAATTAACATTTACATTATTCTTCCAAATTTCTTCTTTTAATTAATACTTATCATCAAGTTAAGTATTTAAAGTCTCTCATTATACCTTATTAAGCGTGTATAATATACATTAGAATTACTCATATTAAGTTTCCTTTGAAGCATGCAATTAAAAGCTCTTGTTTGCACCTGACTGCCTACTGGCGCTGCAGCGCCATTTCCCTTTATATTATCGGCGCTGTGGCATCGGGTCTGGATATCAGTTGACGGGTTGGGCGGCGCTGCGGCTGTGACACCCCCAAAATAGGTCCACACAACCCATTTTGGGTCACCAAATACACACTACAGAATCCATAAGCTGTGAGTTTCAATACAAATAACAGTACTCACACTCTAAATCAATGATACTTTACATAAAGGTACAATCGATAAATGTTTTAGGAATTAAAATATTTGGAAAATGCTCTAGGAAGCCTTCATACATGGGAGGCCATGCATCTAAGTTATAATAGATATCATAGGACTTGAGAATTAACCTTAGTTGACCCAATAAACCCCAAAGAAGAACGAGAAGATTACTCTCCTGTTCATTCCAATGGTGTGTATCTTCTTGCTATATAATTATTTCCATTTTCTCAAACTGAGGATTATATTTCAACCATACTCCAAGATTATACAGATAATGCTCATAGATATAGTCAGCAAATGGATGTTCACAACCATATCTTATGATAACACAAATTTGTATGTGGTTAGACATCATGTATGATAGTGGCAACACATCCTTTAAGCGCTCTATACAATTATGTCCTCCTAATTCCAATGGGATGCATTTTTGACGCTTCCAAAGTCGAGTTCACCTCACCCTATTGTTTTTCACCAAAATTAACTATTAAATGACGTATAAAATACGACACACACATTTTAAGTCCTCAATACAATTATATACTGTCATGCAATTTTATAATGTATTGAGAAATTTCAACAGTCACAGACCATCACTCTATTCCTCTGTTATCCCCGCTCGACCCAGCTACACTCTTATTACCTTAAAGGAATTGTGAAGTAAAAGGGTGAACACAAATAGCCCAGTAAAGAATATTATGACTAAAGATAATCAAATTAATAGCCTTCATCAGTAATAAATCAGGTATTTAGAACATATGGTAGATGATAAAAGTGTTCAACCATAATTGCAGCGGAATTAATAATCCATTAGAAGAGTCAAGTAGAACATAATGTCTACTATCTCCTCCAAATTAAAAGTCCATCATTAATATTTCATTCCTGTAATACCCATCAACAGTTCTTTGTTGTAACCGAGATAAATAGAACTTTCATCACCTGTTTTCACTTGAACCACAAAAGATTATAGTTAAATTCATAATTCAAGTTTATAATAATGTAAATCAACAGTTTCTCCTTGCCACAAAGGCTTAATAGAACTTTCACTCAATGTCTTTGCCACAAAGGCTAAAGACACTCAATAATAATATTGTCTTTACATCCTACACCAAAGACATTCAAATGTAACAACAATGGTCATGATCATACCAATTGATTGTCTATCTTTGCACTATGGACCAAAGATATTCAACTGTAATATCAATGGTCATGATCATGCAAATCAATTGTCTATCTTTGCACTACGGGCCAAAGATATTCAACTATTAAAGCAATGATCATGCCAAACAATAGTCTATCTTTGCACTACGGGCCAAAGATATTCATTTGTATAATCAGTGGTAATGATCATGTCAAACACCTTTCCATCTTTGCACTACGGGCTAAAGTTATCAATTAACAGTTCTTCTTTGCACTAACGGCCAAAGATATCAATCAACAATTCTTCTTCGCACTACGACCAAAGATATCAATCAACATTTCTTCTTTGCACTATAGGCCAAAGAGAACTTTCATCAGAAGTCTTTATTTGTAACATTAAATGCCATGATTATACCAATACACAATTTCTGGTCATAATTATACCAATCAACAGTTCATCTTTGCACTACGAGCCAAAGATAACTTTAACCACAATTTAAGTCTGAGGATTATAACAATGATATAAAGAATGAATCAACGATAAATATTAGATATTTATAATTCAATTTATCCAGAGTTCAAGAATGTCCAAATGGTTAACATGATGATCAAAACGTGGATTCAAATTTAAGAATAAGATTCATATATCAAAGATAATTTGGATAGAAAAAACTTATTTTATCGTGAATAGTACCCCGACATGAATAGTACCTACCTGAATGAATAGTACCCCGTCATGCAAAGTACCCCGACATGAATAGATTAGAATTATAGAAGCAATACTTACCATAGTAAGTTTAGATTTAGGAATATGAAATGAAATAATATACGAAACTGCAAATGGATTTTCACCCGTCATGCGGTAATCTCCATAAATAGATCATTTCCACAACTTAATAAAGAATAAATACGAAAGGTTATTCACCAGGCATGCGGTAGTCCGCGTAGACAGGTTAAGGAATGAATACGAAGGGTTATTCACCAGGCATGCGGTAGTCCGCGTAGATAAGTTATTCTCACAGATTAATAAGGAATAGAATGACAACTCTTACGAGTATTGAAAAAAATAACATCATTTACGAATACGAAAGAAATAATACCCCTTACCTTAGTAGGAGATTGGATACTGCAATAGTGTAGTAGCAGAATACTCTTCTTCTTTCTGTCTTATTCTCTCTCTATAGTTTCTCTCACTATAGCTTGTGATTATAACTGTACTCTTCAAAAATGGTAGAAAATAATCAATGGATGGAGGAGTATTTATAGACTAGGAAAAGGTGGCAAATTACAATGTTAATTATACTTTAGTATCTTCATCTTTGT
Source organism: Panax notoginseng (assembly GCA_016801055.1). Classification (NCBI taxonomy): domain Eukaryota; kingdom Viridiplantae; phylum Streptophyta; class Magnoliopsida; order Apiales; family Araliaceae; genus Panax; species Panax notoginseng. Next base: position 136,318,142 of record CM029019.1, read on the forward strand.
CTCTATTTTTAATTTAGTCCTTCAAGTATTATCAATCTTGCATAACCTCCCCTAATAGTACTTGCATGTGAACCAATAGTTCCTTGCATGTGAACCAATAGTAATTAATTGCTTATTTATCCGATTAATTGTCTGTTTGGTCAATTTAACATCCAAAAATCAACTATTATCAAAATAAATGTTGATTTCCACTAACATTAATATTCCTAATACAATGGAAATATTTTTATCAATAATTATTCATAATTAATATTATAATTCACAATATTGACAACCAAATTGTTCCTAGGAAAGAGGAGGCTTTCCGATAAATATTTCTCCTTATTGGCGCGCAATTAAATAACCTAATCTCTTTCCTCGACAGAACTTTCTAGACATTGTCAATAATACAAATAATAATATGAATAATTGTGACGTGTCAATTATTTATTTAATAATATAAAATATTATGCAGATTATATTGTGACAATAATTGAATTATTAATATGAGATACTATGCAACAACTACTGTGGCAATTATTGAATGAAATTGAGTGACTTCTTACGTAAGCATCAATAATCAAATATATTGTGCAATACCGTGTGCCACTGTGCAATATCGCATACCACTATGGAACAACGCGTATTACTATACTTTTATCACTAGGTATTTCAACAGTTTAATGGTAAAAGTTTTCCCGTTATTTCCATAAAAAGGTTATTTCTGTCGCTTTCAATATTCGACAGTTATTACGTTGTGGGGTCCACCATTGATTGCACCGTCGTACGAATATTTCCCGACACAACGAATATTTTATGACAACTTGCTTACTTTGTAAAATTTTCACATATCACCCTTAACATTAACCATTTATCAATTTAACCATTTACTGAATAGAATAATAATTATAAGAAAAATTGAGTACTTTTATTTCATAAAATTCGGGGTCTTACAACGGCGCCTGGTTTAGCCTTAAGACCGGTGCTGCGGCGCCAGGTCCTAGTTTTCGTTGACTGCCACATCAGTGCTGCACCGCTCCAACTTAGTTCATAAGAGACGCTGCGGTGCCTCGTAACAGAAGTAGTTTTTCAGATTTTGTTCTTCGCGAATTTTTGACCCTTTTCCCTTTTAACCTTCATAACTCAGCCATTAGACATCCAATTGAGTCCGTTTTGGACTATATGGACTCATAATTCATAGAACTACGTCATACCAGAAAATTAACATCTTCTAAGAAAACTAGAAAGCATTAAAATGACCCAACTTCAAAGTTAATGTTGAATTTTTTATGTTTTCAACATATTTAGCGTAATCGTTCACCACGGATTCGATTCTTAACCAAATTAATATGTTTAATCTTCGTTGTTTTCGTTTTTCAACGTATCAACAACATCTACTATCAATTCATAGAATCCAACATGAATTCCTAGCCAATTTTATACTCAAAATAGACCAAAATACATATAAACTACAAAACTCCAAATTCTTAAATTAAAAACATATTTTTATGGATTTGATTACTCAGAATAGTTTATAAACAACATAAAATGAATTCTACAAACTCAATAACATATACAACCAATTTCTTAACAATTTAACTATAGAAATTCAACTTTTCAAAGAAAACTCAAAAAGTATAATACTAAAAGCTCAAAGCTAGATTAATATCTTTGATTTGCTATGAAGCTTGAACAATTTCTTGTTTATCCCTTCTTTGATTCTTAACCTCCTCTTCAATTACAGAGAATTTCTTCTCTCAATTTGTCTCCCTTCCTCTCTTCTCTGTATTTGTTCTTCTTTGTTTTTAGTCTTAAGAAAACACACATAACGCTAAAATTGATAAAAGGCATAAAGCCTTCAGTTAAAAAAATTAATAATGAGATTCATCAGTTACAAAAACAAAGGTCACTAAGCCATGTTTGGCTAGCACCCAAAAACCCTCTTTCCAATTTATTTTAATTCCTTCCTTATCATATAGTAAATTATTGTAACACTTTATTTAATTAAATTATAACCCTTATTTAAAAAAAATCACAATCCCTCTACTTTAATTATTTAATTAAATTATAATATTACCATTATTAATTAAATTAGAATTGTGACACCACCAAATCTGGGTACTTCATTCCCCTAAGACTTGGTGTTCACTTTCCATACATTCATACTATTTACCCAAATAAAATAACATTTAAACCATAAATCCTCCTTTTAAAGGGTTACATCATTAATCCAAAAATATCCCAGGTTGTCTAACCTTAAACATAAATCAAGTGCGAAAATAAATTATTACATCACATCATTAATTTAAAAGTCTATCATCATAATAATAAATAAAATTACAAGTCTTCATCACTTGTATATTTTTTCTTTTCCTTTGCTAGATGTAGGCTCATCTACCTTCTCAACTTTAGCTGCAATAATTATATTAATGCAAGAGTGAGCAAAACAAATGCTCACTAGATATGACAATGAATCAACAAGATAATAATAATTGCCAATGAATAAGCTCATCAAAACTGAATAGTACTCTATCAACGATAACCAAATACTGGAATCAAAATGTGGAATATATATCTGAGGGTCATCAGACCACGAACTATGTCCACAGTTGCAAGTAATCTTTCAACTTCAACTTTAACAGTCATAAGACTATAAGAACTCCTCATACTTAGGGGGATCAGCCCTTCGTACAATGTATTGTACACAAATATTTCAACGCTAAGCGTAAATTATCCCCTATTAATAGGGTTGTTCATCTCAGTATTTAGAGTACAAGTCCGCACCAAAGAAAGTTTGGTTTGGATAAGCTTTCAAGGGAAATTTGAAGTTTAACGATCATCAACTAGAGAACTAGTTGAATCAATAGTGTTTGATAACACAACAGTTGATCAATAGTAACATAATATGGAACAATGAATAAGTGTAAGCGAACAAACTATATTTTTAACTCATGCTTAGAAACAACTACAAGGCATAAGTATTGAACGACAACAAACCTTGCTTGAATAATATTAAGCTAGAACTATGAATTACTGATTATACTTTAAATAATAGTAAGCTGAAAATAAAGCTTACTCATTATGGAAATAGTGTGTGCCAAGTAAATGAGATAAGATAGTTCAACATTAGAAATTAGAATTCAAGACAATTGAATTCATAATATCCGAATGACAATAAAGAAACTTGTCTAACAATAAACAAGTTAGAATGCATCAATAAATATTGGAACTCAAACTTGTTTGAATAAAGTTAAAGTCATAGCTAACTTGCTCAAATAATGATTAGGAATACAAAAGTTCGCTTAATGAATGGTTAAAGTAAGAAACTTGTTTAACGTATATGTAGGGTTTATAAAATTGCTCAACCAAAAGAATAAAGTTACATAATGTAATAATATAACTAACTCAACGAAAGTTTAGAATTAGAAAACTTGCCTTGAGCGTAAGCTAAATTATCAAAACTCACGTTCACCTATACACAGTATTAAAACCACAACATCTATTCGACATAGCAATATTCATTTTTTTCATTATTAAACGCATTACTAGCTAAACTTGTTATTTCAGCACAAGTCTTAAGCTACCATATATATTTCAGAATTCCCAAGTGTTAACATCACAACACTTATCTAACATTCATTGTATAAACTAAGTTACGCATAACACATTCGTAACTTACTAATCACTTTTACAACTTTTAATTTACAATCTACCTAACATGACTTTGTTTAACTTTGTTGTTACATGATTCTCACGATACATTGAACGTCCAAAGTCTGCAGAATTAGCAGACTTCACTGTCTGAGACTGGGCACTAGCGCGACAGCGCCAATTTTACACTGGATCATAGCGCGCCCGGGCAACAACGCGGCCGCGCGCCCGCGCGCCCGCGTGATGCACCAGTTTTAGTTTTGCAGAACGTGATTCGGCACAGTTTTTTAGGCCAACTAACATGAATTTCACCCACAAAACAGTGAAACCAACATCTACAATTGATATAAAACTATCAAAAACATGATTGGTATCATATTCAACCAATTACAATAATTTAACAACAACTTAAGCTAATTTTATTTCTCAAATTCTATATTTTCATATGAAAACTCTATTTTTGACATCTCTTGCAAAAATCATCACTGTAATCTCTATACTTGGCCAAATTGCTTCGTTCAAATTACGTTGTGCTCCTTTCTTAATGAACTAACATATAGAAGACTCAATTTACAGTTTAACATATGAATTGACCATCAAAATTTGTACTTACTTGAGCCATATGAAAAAATACATACAACATACACTGTCGTTAATTTTTCTTCTACTGTTAACCGAATTAGCATGAAATTTCTTGTTAAAGTATAAACTCTAGCATCATAAACACATATACTCACCATAATTCAGTTTTCTATAACAATTCAACACATTTGAAATTCACAGAAAATATACAGTTTGCCAAAAAGTATATATATATATATATATATATATATATATATATATATATATATATATATATATATATAATACTAAGGTTTAGATACAATACCTTCAATTTGTTTGAAATCCTTATTAGAACTATTTAGAATCCACAGCTCTCAATTCTCTCTCAAAACCTCTCAAGCAATTCTCTCTAAAACCCTCTGTAATTATTCTCTGTATCTTTTCTTAGGCTTAGGCTTAGACAATATAGATTATAAGTAAAACTAAACTGACAACCTTAATACGCCAACTTAATAAAATGTCAGTTACAACAAAACCAACATATAAATTATAAATATACTAGATTTATTATTTTAATTTATTTTATTTTATTTATATAATTCAAAATTAAAAAGGGAATCCAAAAGTCATAGGGCTTTGTTTGGTAACTCATTTAAAATTAAAGAGTTTATATCCTTAAACATTGTTTGGGTAAAACAAGATTAAAACTAGTTTAATTTATTTTAATAACTCCTTATACTATAGTTATTTGTCACACTGTATTTAATCAAGCTTTCAGACTTAATTTATTTAATTTAAATAACAATTAATTAAATAAATCACTTAATCACATAACCCACTACAAAAAATGTAACAACCCGATAATTTTGAAAATTTTGAAATTTTTTATTAATTGATTTAAGGTTCAAAATTAGAACCTAAACAGAAAATTAGTGTATGTGTTTGATATTTTTAAGGTAGAATTTTGAGGATTTCAAAATTCTGTGAAGGATTTAGGTGAATTATTCAGGATTAAGGGTATACGTGAATAAAGTTCTGTGTATATGTGTTCAATATGTGGTTAAGGGTCAATGGTTGACCGTATAAACAATATCTATAACAAACCCTAAGTATATATTAAGAACGTCAGCGTTCGGTTAGAAAACTCTAGCGAATTACAAGAAACCCTAAAATCAGTTCTGAAAACCCTAATTTCGGTTCCGGGAATCATAAATTAGGAAAAACCTAATTGTTAATTTAAATAGTTTTAATGTTAATTAGGAAATATTAATCCTAATTTTCCAGTTATTATTAATTAGAAAATATTAATCTAATTACGAAATCTAATTTCTAATTTAGGAAAATTATTTTTCTATTAGAAACCCTAATTCGTGGGTTATAAACCTTAATGAACAATTTTGACCCTAATTGCTAAATTAGCGATTTTAATTAGGAAATATTAATCCTAATTAGCAAGATTTAAATGGTGATTAAGAAATTTTAATATAATTAGAAAATCCTAATTATAATTTAGAAATATTAATTTGCTATTTTGAAAACCGAAATTTGGAAATCTTAGAAATTAAATTTCAAGTTAAGGGTTAAACCCTAAACCCTAAAGGGTTCAAACCCTAAACACAAACCCTAAACCCTCAGGGTTTGATCAAATGACCAATTTAGAATTAAAATGGTATGCAAAATGTTTAAAATGCCCTTTTCTTAAACTTAAGCAAAAGATTTCGCAAATGTTGTGAGTCATCACCCTAATGTTTATCCCATGTGCTCTATATCTATTTTATATTAGATAGGTATGCCAACTAGCAACTAGATACATTGAATCATGCCATTTATATTAGATTAAGAGAGAGAAAATGCATACTTTCATTTTCATTTTCTCCAAGCCCATTCTCTCTCTAGAATTTTGAGATTTAGAGTGAGAGAGAGAGAAAAGATGAAGAATGATCAGTTCATATCAAGTTAAGAACAGAATCAAAGGGTCAGAATCAAAAATCAAGGCTCAAAGTGGTAAGAACCCTAAAATTTTAAAATCCTTTGATTTTATGTTGTTTAATGTTAGTTTTTGGTTAAATATGTGTTATAAGGTGTCAATTAGAGATCTAGGTTGTTGAACCATGGATCCATAACATTAAAGTGCTCGGATCTAACATTCTAAGAAATCTGGAAAAAGTTGAAAATAAGGCCTGACTGCCTAATGTCAGGGCCTCTAGATCCTTTCTTGTAAATTGTTTATGTGTTTTAAGAGTTTGTACTTGTAATATGTTGTAAGGACTTTGATCTGGAACTTGAATCAAGTCTAGATCAGGTGTAGATCGAATGATATGATCAGTCAAACAACGTTGACCGAACACAAAGTCTGGTTTATGGATAACCCAGATTTTCTAGAAACTCTGACAACCATTTTTTGGGCTCCAGATCTTGCTTCTGTTAAATGTTATAGCCATTTGTTTATTTGATTATTGTAGTCTGTCATGAGGAGTACATATATATGTCCTTAGATCACCCAGATCTGTAACAGGAATGTAGCAATTTATGGTCAAACTACCGTTGACCAACTGACCGGATGAAGATTTTTGGGAAACCTAGATCTTCAAGAACATAGTTCTGACCCCTAGTTTGACTGCCTTGGATCTTATGTTTGGGATGTTTTAATGTTGTTATGTTGATATATTATTATAGCCTGACATCTCCCCTACGAGAAGGAACCATTAGATTAGACAAACCTGACCCAGATCTCAAGTTATGAGGCTTCAAATTAGGGCCTAACAACTGTTCTTCATTTCTGGAAAACCCAGAAATGAAGAACAACTCTGACATGATATTCCAGAACCTAGATCTCTCATATATGTTATGTTATGGACATGAAATTGATTAATGATAGTAGTATTACACTTATACTACAACATCAATACATTAGATTGCCTAGAAACAAGAAGATTAAGAATCTATCACTGGTCAACCTACCAACTCGGATGCTGACATGGTTTTTCTGGGTTCTTGCTCAAGAACACCAAGAACACTTTTAGCGACAGATTTGTCGCCTAAGCCTCTTTTAGCGACAGTTTATTTAGAAAATTATTTATTTTAATAAATAAATAGATAAAAATGGTTTTTAATTATTAAAAATACTAAATAAATTCTGAAAAATTATTTTAAAGTCTGAAAAATAGTTTTTAATTATTTAGTGTATATTTCATAAATATTTAATATTTTTGGAATATAAATGGTATTTAATTTATTTAACTCAATATTAAACAAATGATTTAAAAATAATTTTAATACATGAAAAATCATGAAAAATAATATTATGGTATAAAAAAATATTAAAAGATATTTTCAGTGACTTTTAATATTTTGTGATGAAATTCATTAATTTATCAATATTAATGATAATTAGTTTATTTACTAAATGTATTAAATAAATTAAGGAAAAATAGAATTAGTGATATAAAAAACATATAAAAATGATTTAAGTGTTATAAAAATATTTTAAGTTATAAAATATAACTTTTAATATTTTTTCATGAAAATATTAATATTTTTAATATTAATAGCAATTATCGGATAATAAATTTAAGTGTTTAAAAAGCATATAAATGTGATTTTAAAGTATTAAAAATACTTTGTGATATTATAATTATATAATAATATTATGTGATGAGTTTCATTAATATTTGATTATAAATAAATATTAATGATAAAGGAATATTGTGGTATTTATATTATATAAATACGATATAAATGATTGAAAAATCATGATAAATGATAATAATTATGTGAAAATTATTATGAGACTTAGAAAAATATTTTGTCTGATATTAAAATTATCTGAGATATTTGTTAAGTGTTTAGTCAAAGTTAATTGAACTTAGACTCGATAAAAGTCCGACTATACTGTCGAGATGTTAGTTTTGTGTCGGGTTCAACTCAGACTGCAATAGTTTGACTTGATACCGAGTCTTATGTGTGTTATTGACTGATAGAGTTATGTGTTATGTGTTTAGGTTATTCTATGTGTATCTATATATATAATAATATTATATTATGATGCTATTATTCTAATATTGGAGATCTATATTACTTATATTAGGTCTTCGGATAAAGCGATATAAATTGCGTAGCGGTAATCAACGGTTCATGCAAGTTTGTTTTTACTTAACTCTACTAAGAGTTGTTTCATTCGGATAAGCTTATGGTTAATCATTGCTGGTTACCATGAATTGTACTCTGTACATATTGCATGTATAAGTCAGGTATGAAAGGCTGATCACCTTCATTACCAGTTGGTTCAGATATATTTGTTCATGTATAATACTTTTAATACTTGTTCAGTCAAAAGTTTGTTCCTGCTAGTTCACAATTATATTGTTGAATTATAGCCAGCTTATTATTCAGACTCTTTCAATCATGATATATTGTTATATTATTGAACTTAAACTAGCTGGGCAATCCTTATGCTCACCCTTGCTATATCATGATAAACATTGAAGATTAAGGCGAACGCAGCGGATGCAAGGAAAGGTTAAAGACAGTTCCAACTTTAGTATACGTGTGTAGTAGATTTGTAATAGTGTTGTAGGATAATAATGTTATGTGTTAGAAAAATTATGAATTGTGTATTGAGTTAAGGTTACTCGACCTTGGGGAAAAGTGTGTAAGTTTAATGTATAAATAATTTATGTTTATATCTTTTGCAAATATAGTAACAGTGATAGAATGATCGAACCGGATTCGCGGTGATTCGGGGCCTCGGATTTGGAGACGTCACAGTCGGTATCAGAACTGTAAGTTATGAACCTTAGGTAGGAATATGTGAGACTAATAACCGCAGTGATTAGGATAAGTACTAACTCACATAGAGTTAGTTGGGTCGGTAAGATTCAAAGATGAATCTCGGTGAGTTATAAGATATACAGAGTTCCCTAACTCTGATAATAAAGTTGAACAATAGTGAGAAATAGATAGAGTCTAAAAGACTAAAAGTGAAGTGATAGGAGATCGTAAAATAAAACGATCTAGATATAGAAATGAATCGTAACGTATACGATGAGATCACCCCGTGATCGGATAAGGTTTTAGTATGGAGAAGGATCAAGCGAATGATTGAACAATTTACAGCAAGATTGTTGGGTGTCAGTTGTACTATGAATTGGTACAGATTTAGGAAAGGATTATGAATACGAGTTGAATGAAATTCGTATTGAGAATGGGGTTCAATTGAGGATTCATGTCAGCAGCTGAGTTGTATGATTCCTTGTATGGGCAGAGAATTGTACTTGGTGTAAAAACTACTTAGTTCTAGCAATGATAATCATTGAAATATTTGTGTCGCATTATTTGTCATATGCATGTTAAGAGTGTGATTCCTTTCTCATGTGTATAACAGATAGATAGGTCATAGGTAGAGGATATAAGGATTAAGTACGAGTTCTTAAAACTCATACTTATGTGACATTCTTGACTCATAGTTATATAAAATATTTATGAACCCCTCAGCGAGTGGACGCCAAAGTCTGACTAGGATAGGTTCTTAAACTCATATGATTGTGGCAATTTATGGACTCATAAGTGTGGTTTACGAACTGGGTATAGTTATGTGTAAATGGAGTATTGAGGATAATAGGAACAGATAGATTGATAAGCAAATGATTATTAGTAGAGACATAAGTTTTTCAAAACTCTTAGCTATGCTAGATTTCGAAATGATTGACATCAAGCTAAATACGCACAATGTGCCTTTCAAAAAAAAAATTATATGTAGACTCGTAATCATTTTTGAAACGGTTTAAAGTATAGTCTATGCTACTTGTTTCAGCTAGACGAAGATGATTTGAAATATCAAAATTTATTTTTATTTATCACTCATGTACCGTGTAACCTGGTGCAGAGATGATAAAAAGGTGATGGAGTTGTAAATACAGGAATACTTAGTGCGAATTCGATCTGAAAATCATTGTTCCACTATGGTATGATGTGTTATGACAAAGTCATATAATGACGATATCCTCAAACGGACTGTTAATACAGTACGGCATCATGACGTCATTCTCGAAAATATTTTCAAAAATTTTAATTTGCCAACGGGGTTTGGCTGCACCTAAATAATTCGATTGAATTGAATTATTGATATGAGTCTATGCTATTCGATTCAGCTATACTAAAATTTATGAAAACTCTAAGTGTTCATTGAAAGAAATTTCTCGGACCAAATTATTTTGGTGCGGAATCCAATAAGACTGAGGTAGAATTTTTGTGCCTATGGCAGTGACGAGGAACAGATAAAATTAGTACTTGGCCAGTACAGGACATATCGGGCTAATCACCCTTTGTGTTCATAAGTAATGACGGTTTGCGAAAGAATTTCCATAAAACCTTTGCGAAAATGACAGACAAATAGTCTATATGACTCCTCAGCACAATTTAAAAATTTTAACTCTTGTGAGAGGTGTATTGGGTAGCATGTGATGCTGTGTATGAATGGTATAAGCAGTATGGTGTAAGGTAAATTTCGGGGACGAAATTTTTAGAAGAAGGGGTGAATGTGACAACCCGAGAATTTAGAAAATTTTTATTAATTGATTTAAGGTTCAAAATTAGAACCTAAACAGAAAATTAGTGTATGTGTTGGATATTTTTAAGGTAGAATTTTGAGGATTTCAAAATTCTGTGAAGGATTTAGGTGAATTATTCAGGATTAAGGGTATACGTGAATAAAGTTCTGTGTATATGTGTTCAATATGTGGTTAAGGGTCAAGGGTTGACCAGAAAAATGATATCTGTAACAAACCCTAAGTATATATTAAGAACATCAGCATTCGATTTGAAAACTCTAGCGAATTACAAGAAACCCTAAAATTGGTTCTGAAAACCCTAATTTCGGTTCCGGGAATCCTAATTTATAATTAGGGAAAACCTAATTGTTAATTTAAATAGTTTTAATGCTAATTAGGAAATATTAATCCTAATTTTCAAGTTATTAGTAATTAGAAAACATTAATCTAATTACGAAATCTAATTTCTAATTTAGTAAAATTATTTTTCTATTAGAAACCCAAATTCGTGGGTTATAAACCTTAATGAACAATTTTGACCCTAATTACTAAATTAGCGATTTTAATTAGGAAATGTTAATCCTAATTAGCAAGATTTAAATGGTGATTAAGAAATTTTAATATAATTAGAAAATCCTAATTATAATTTAGAAATATTAATTTGCTATTTTGAAAACCAAAATTTGGAAATCTTAGAAATTAAATTTCAAGTTAAGGGTTAAATCCTAAACGCTAAAGGGTTCAAACCCTAAACATAAACCCTAAATCCTAAGGGTTTGATCAAATGACCAATTTAGAATTAAAATGGTATGCAAAATGACTAAAATGCCCTTTTCTTAAACTTAAGCAAAAGATTTTACAAATCTTGTGAGTCATCACCCTAATGTTTATCCCATGTGCTCTATATCTATTTTATATTAGATAGGTATGCCAACTAGCAACTAGATACATTAAATCATGCCATTTATATTAGATTAAGAGAGAGAAAATGAATACTTTCATTTTCATTTTCTCCAAGCCCATTCTCTCTCTAGAATTTCGAGATTTAGAGTGAGAGAGAGAGAGAAAAGATGAAGCATGATCAGTTTATATCAAGTTAAGAACAAAATCAAAGGGTCAGAATCAAAAATCAAGGCTCAAAGTGGTAAGAACCCTAAAATTTTGAAATCCTTTGATCTTATGTTGTTTAATGTTAATTGTTGGTTAAATATGTGTTATAAGGTGTCAATTAGAGATCTGGGTTGTTGAATCATAGATCCAAAACATCAAAGTGCTCGGATCTAACATTTTAAGAAATCCAGAAAAAGTTGAAAATAAGGCCTGACAGCCTAATGTCAAGGCCTCTAGATCCTTTCTTGTTAATTGTTTATGTGTTTTAAGAGTTTGTACTTGTATTATGTTGTAAGGACTTTGATCTGGAGCTTGAATCAAGTCCAGATCAAGTGTAGATCGAATGATATGATCAGTCAAACAACGTTGACCGAACACAAAGTCTGGTTTCTAGGTAACCCAGATTTTCTAGAAACTTTGACAACCATTTTCTGGGCTCCAGATCTTGCTTCTGTTAAATGTTATAGCCATTTGTTTGTTTGATTATTGTAGTCTGTCATGAGGAGTACACACACACACACACACACACACACACATATACACACATACACACATGTGTGTGTGTGTGTGTGTATGTATGTGTGTGTGTGTGTGTGTGTGTGTCCTTAGATCACCCAGATCTGTAACAGGAACTTAGCAATTTATGGTCAAACTACCGTTGACCAACTGACCGGATGAAGATTTCTAAATAACCCAGATCTTCAAGAATAGAGTTCTGACCCCTAGTTTGACTGCCTTGGATCTTATGCTTGGGATGTTTTAATGTTGTTCTGTTGATATATTATTATAGCCTGACATCTCCCCTACGAGAAGGAACCATTAGATCAGACAAACCTGACCCAGATCTCAAGTTATGAGGCTTCAAATTAGGGCCTAGCAACTTTTCTTCATTTCTGGAAAACCCAGAAACGAAGAACAGCTCTGACATGATATTCTAGAACCTAGATCTCTCATATATGTTATGTTATGGATATGAAATTGATTAATGATAGTAGTATTACACTTATACTACAACATCAATACACTAGATTGCCTAGAAACATGAAGATTAAGAATCTATCACTAGTCAAACCTACAAACTCGGACACTGACATGGTTTGCTGGGTTCTTGCTCAAGAACACCAAGAACACTTTTAGCGACAGATTTGTCGCCTAAGCCTCTTTTAGCGACAGTTTATTTAGAAAATTATTTATTTTAATAAATAAATAGATAAAAATAGTTTTTAATTATTAAAAATACTAAATAAATTCTGAAAAATTATTTTAAAGTTTGAAAAATAGTTTTTAATTATTTAGAGTATATTTCATAAATATTTAATATTTTTGGAATATAAATGGTATTTAATTTATTTAATTACAATAATAAATAAATAATTTAAAAATAATTTTAATACATGAAAAATCATGAAAAATAATATTATGGTATAAGAAAACATTTAAAGATATTTTCAGTGACTTTTAATATTTTGTGATGAAATTCATTAATTTATCAATATTAATGATAATTAGTTTATTTACTAAATGTATTAAATAAATTAAGGAAAAATAGAATTAATAATTTAAAAATCATATAAAAATGATTTAAGTGTTATAAAGATATTTTAAGTTATAAAATATAACTTTTGATATTTTGTCATGAAAATATTAATATTTTTAATATTAATAGCAATTATCGGATAATGAATTTAAGTGTTTAAAAAGCATATAAATGTGATTTTAAAGTATTAAAAATACTTTGTGATATTATAATTATATTATAATATTATGTGATGAGTTTCATTAATATTTGATTATAAATAAATATTAATGATAAAGGAATATTGTGGTATTTATATTATATAAATACGATATTAATGATTAAAAAATCATGATAAATGATAATAATTATGTGAAAATTATTATGAGACTTAGAAAAATATTTTGAGTGATATTAAAATTATCTGAGTTATTTGTTAAGTGTTTAGTCAAAGTTAATTGAATTTAGACTCGATAAAAGTCCGACTAGACCGTCGAGATGTCAGTTTTGTGTCGGGTTCAACTTAGACTGCAATAGTTTGACTTGATACCGAGTCTTATGTGTGTTATTGACTGATAGAGTTATGCGTTATGTATTATGTGTTTAGGTTATTCTATGTATATCTATATATATAATAGTATTATACTGTGATGATATTATTCTAATATTGGAGATCTATATTACTAATATTAGGTCTTCGGATAAAGCGATATAAATTACGTAGCGGTAATCAACATTTCAGGCAAGTTTGTTTTTATTTAACTCTACTAATAGTTGTTTCATTCAGATAAGCTTATGGTTAATCATTGTTGGTTACCATGAATTGTACTCTGTACATATTGCATGTATAAGTCAGGTATGAAAGGCTGATCACCTTCATTACCAGTTGGTTCAGATATATTTGTTCATGTATAATACTTGTTCAGTCAAAAGTTTGTTCCTGCTAGTTCACAATTATATTGTTGAATTATAGCCAGCTTATTATTTAGACTCTTTTAATCATTATATATCGTTATATTATTGAACTTAAAATTGCTGGGCAATCCTTATGCTCACCATTGCTATATCATGATAAACATTGCAGATTAAGGCGAACGCAGCGGATACAAGGAAAGGTTAAAGGCAGTTCCAGCTTTAGTATATGTGTGTAGTAGATTTGTAATAGTGTTGTAGGATAATAATGTTATGTGTTAAAAAAGTTATGAATTGTGTATTAAGTTAAGGTTACTCGACCTTGGGAAAAAGTGTGTAAGTTTAATGTATAAACAATATATGTTTATATCTTCCGCAAATATAGTAATAGTGATAGAATGATCGAACCATATCCACGGTGATTCAGGACCTCGGATTTGGGGACGTCACAGTTGGTATTAGAGCTGTAAGTTATGAACCTTAGGTAGGAATACCTGAGACTAATAACCGCAGTGATTAGGATAAGTACTAACTCACATAAAGTTAGTTGGGTCGGTAAGATTCAAAGATGAATCTCGGTGAGTTATAAGATACAGAGTTCCCTAACTCTGATAATAAAGTTGAACAGTAGTGAGAAATAGATAGAGTCTAAAAGACTGAAAGTGAAGTGATAGGAGATTGTAAAACAAAACGATCTAGATATAGAAATGAATCGTAACGTGTACGATGAGATCACCCCGTGATCGGATAAGGTTTTAGTATGGAGAAGGATCAAACGAATGATTGAATAGTTTACAGCAAAATTGCTGGGTGTCAGTTGTACTATGAATTGGTACAAATTTAGGAAAGGATTATGAATACGAGTTGAATGAAATTCGTATTGAGAAGGGTGTTCAATTGAGGATTCATATCAGTAGCTGAGTTGTATGATTCCTTGTATGGGCAGGGAATTGTACTTGGTGTAAAAACTACTTAGTTCTGGCAATGATAATTATTGAAATATTTGTATCGCGCTATTTGTCATATGCATGTTAAGAGGGTGATTCCTTTCTCATGTGTATAACAGATAGATAGGTCATAGGTAGAGGATATATGGATTAAGTATGAGTTCTTAAAACTCATACTTATGTGACATTCTTGACTCATAGTTAAATGAAATGTTTATGAACCCCTCAGCGAATGGACGCCAAAGGTCTGACTAGAACAAGTTCTTAAACTCATATGATTGTGGCAATTTATGGACTCATAAGTGTGGTTTACGAATTGTGTATAGTTGTGTGTAAATGGAGTGTTGAGGATAATTGGATAAGATAGATTGATAAGCAAATGATTATTAGTGGAGACATACATATTTTAAAACTCCTAGCTATGCTAGATTTCGAAATGATTGACATCAAGCTAAATACGCACTATGTGCCTTTTAAAAATAAATATATGTAGACTCGTAATCATTTTTTAAACGGTTTAAAGTATAGTCTATGCTACTTGTTTCAGCTAGACGAAGATGATTTGAAATATTAAAATTTATTTTTATTTATCACTCATGTACCGTGTAACCTGGTGCAGAGATGATAAAAAGGTGATGGAGTTGTAAATACAGGAATACTTAGTGCGAATCCGATCTGAAAATCATTGTTCCACTATGGTATGATGTGTTATGACAAAGTCATATAATGACGGTATCCTCAAACGGACTGTTAATATAGTACAACATCATGACGTCATTCTCGAAAATATTTTCAAAAATTTTAATTTGCCAACTGGGTTTGGCTGCACCTAAATAATTCGATTGAATTGAATTATTGATATGGGTCTATGCTATTCGATTCAGCTAGACTAAAATTTATGAAAACTCTAAGTGTTCATTAAAAGAAATTTCCCGGACCAAATTATTTTGGTGCGGAATCCAATAAGACTGAGGTATAATTTTTGTGCCTATGGCAGTGACGAGGAACAGATAAAATTAGTACTTGGCCAGTGCAGGACATATTGGGCTAATCACCCTTTGTGTTCGTAAGTGATGACAGTTTGCGGATGAATTTCCATAAAACCTTTGCGAAAATGACAGACAAATAGTCTATATGACTCCTCAGCACAATTTAAAAATTTTAACTCTTGTGAGAGGTGTATTGGGTAGCATGTGATGCTGTGTATGAATGGTATAAGCAGTATGGTGTAAGGTAAATTTCAGGGACGAAATTTTTAGAAGAAGGGGTGAATGTGACAA
Organism: Panax notoginseng; assembly: GCA_016801055.1. Lineage (NCBI taxonomy): Eukaryota > Viridiplantae > Streptophyta > Magnoliopsida > Apiales > Araliaceae > Panax > Panax notoginseng. Next base: position 136,334,649 of record CM029019.1, read on the forward strand.
CCCGAGAATTTAGAAAATTTTTATTAATTGATTTAAGGTTCAAAATTAGAACCTAAACAGAAAATTAGTGTATGTGTTGGATATTTTTAAGGTAGAATTTTGAGGATTTCAAAATTCTGTGAAGGATTTAGGTGAATTATTCAGGATTAAGGGTATACGTGAATAAAGTTCTGTGTATATGTGTTCAATATGTGGTTAAGGGTCAAGGGTTGACCAGATAAACGATATCTGTAACAAACCCTAAGTATATATTAAGAACATCAGCTTTCGGTTAGAAAACTCTAGCGAATTACAAGAAACCCGAAAATCGGTTCTGGAAACCCTAATTTCGGTTCCGGGAATCCTAATTTATAATTAGGGAAAACCTAATTGTTAATTTAAATAGTTTTAATGTTAATTAGGAAATATTAATCCTAATTTTCAAGTTATTAGTAATTAGAAAATATTAATCTAATTACGAAATCTAATTTCTAATTTAGAAAAATTATTTTTCTATTAGAAACCCTAATTCGTGGGTTATAAACCTTAATGAACAATTTTGACCCTAATTGCTAAATTAACGATTTTAATTAGGAAATGTTAATCCTAATTAGTAAGATTTAAATGGTGATTAAGAAATTTTAATATAATTAGAAAATCCTAATTATAATTTAGAAATATTAATTTGTTATTTTGAAAATTGAAATTTAGAAATCTTAGAAATTAAATTTCAAGTTAAGGGTTAAACCCTAAACCCTAAAGGATTTAAACCCTAAACCCAAACCCTAAACCCTAAGAGTTTGATCAAATGACCAATTTAGAATTAAAATGGTATGCAAAATGATTAAAATGCCATTTTCTTAAACTTAAGCAAAAGATTTTGCAAATCCTGTGAGTCATCACCCTAATGTTTATCCCATGTGCTCTATATCTATTTTATATTAGATAGGTATGCCAACTAGCAACTAGATACATTGAATCATGCCATTTTTATTAGATTAAGAGAGAGAAAATGCACACTTTCATTTTCATTTTCTCCAAGACTATTCTCTCTCTAGAATTTCGAGATTTAGAGTGAGAGAGAGAGAGAAAAGAAGAAGCATGATCAGTTCATATCAAGTTAAGAACATAATCAAAGGGTCAGAATCAAAAATCAAGGCTCAAAGTGGTAAGAACCCTAAAATTTTGAAATCCTTTGATCTTATGTTGTTTAATGTTAGTTGTTGGTTAAATATGTGTTATAAGGTGTCAATTAGAGATCTGGGTTGTTGAATCATGGATCCATAACATCAAAGTGCTCGGATCTAACATTTTAAAAAATCTGGAAAAAGTTGAAAATAAGGCCTGACAGCCTAATGTCAAGGCCTCTAGATCCTTTCTTGTTAATTGTTTATGTGTTTTAAGAGTTTGTACTTGTAGTATGTTGTAAGGATTTTGATCTGAAACTTGAATCAAGTCCAGATCAGGTGTTGATCGAATGATATGATCAGTCAAACAACATTGACCGAACACAAAGTCTGGTTTCTGGGTAACCCAAATTTTCTAGAAACTCTGACAACCATTTTATGGGCTCAAGATCTTGCTTCTGTTAAATGTTATAGCCATTTGTTTGTTTGATTATTGTAGTCTGCCATGAGGAGTACATATATATGTCCTTAGATCACCCAGATCTGTAACAGGAATATAACAATTTATGGTCAAACTACCGTTGACCAACTGACCGGATGAAGATTTTTGGGAAACCCAAATCTTTAAGAATAGAGTTCTGACCCCTAGTTTGACTGCCTTGGATCTTATGCTTGGGTTGTTTTAATGTTGTTCTGATGATATATTATTATAGCCTGACATCTCCCCTACGAGAAGGAACCATTAGATCAGACAAACCTGACCCAGATCTCAAGTTATGAGGCTTCAAATTAGGGCCTAGCAACTGTTCTTCATTTCTGGAAAACCCATAAATGAAGAACAGCTCTGACATGATATTCCAGAACCTAGATCTCTCATATATGTTATGTTATGGACATGAAATTGATTAATGATAGTAGTATTACACTTATACTACAACATCAATACATTAGATTGCCTAGAAACAGGAAGATTAAGAATCTATCACTAGTCAAACCTACCAACTCGGACATTGACATGGTTTGCTGGGTTCTTGCTCAAGAACACCAAGACCATTTTTAGCGACAGATTTGTCGCCTAAGCCTCTTTTAGCGACAGTTTATTTAGAAAATTATTTATTTTAATAAATAAATAGATAAAAATAGTTTTTAATTATTAAAAATACTAAATAAATTCTGAAAAATTATTTTAAAGTCTGAAAAATAGTTTTTAATTATTTAGTGTATATTTCATAAATATTTAATATTTTTGGAATATAAATGGTATTTAATTTATTTAATTACAATATTAAATAAATGATTTAAAAATAATTTTAATACATGAAAAATAATATTATGGTATAAGAAAACATTTAAAGATATTTTCAGTGACTTTTAATATTTTGTGATGAAATTTATTAATTTATCAATATTAATGATAATTAGTTTATTTACTAAATGTATTAAATAAATTAAGAAAAAATAGAATTAATGATTTAAAAATCATATAAAAATGATTTAAGTGTTATAAAAATATTTTAAGTTATAAAATATAACTTTTGATATTTTTTCATGAAAATATTATTATTTTTAATATTAATAGCAATTATCAGATAATGAATTTAAGTGTTTAAAAAGCATATAAATGTGATTTTAAAGTATTAAAAATACTTTGTGATATTATAATTATATTATAATATTATGTGATGAGTTTCATTAATATTTGATTATAAATAAATATTAATGATAAAGGAATATTGTGGTATTTGTATTATATAAATACAATATTAATGATTGAAAAATCATGATAAATGATAATAATTATGTGAAAATTATTATGAGACTTAGAAAAATATTTTGATTGATATTAAAATTATCTGAGTTATTTGTTAAGTGTTTAGTTAAAGTTAATTGAACTTAAACTCGATAAAAGTCCGACTAGACCGTCGGGATGTCAGTTTTGTATCGGGTTCAACTTAGACTGCAATAGTTTGACTTGATACCGAGTCTTATGTGTGTTATTGAATGATAGAGTTATGCGTTATGTATTATGTGTTTAGGTTATTCTATGTATATCTATATATATATATAATAGTATTATACTATGATGATATTATTCTAATATTGGAGATCTATATTACTAATATTAGGTCTTCGGATAAAGCGATATAAATTACGTAGCGGTAATCAACGGTTCAGGTAAGTTTGTTTTTACTTAACTCTACTAATAATTGTTTCATTCGGATAAGCTTATGGTTAATCATTGCTGGTTACCATGAATTGTACTCTGTACATATTGCATGTATAAGTCAGGTATGAAAGGCTGATCACCTTCATTACCAGTTGGTTCAGATATATTTGTTCATGTATAATACTTGTTCAGTCAAAAATTTGTTCTTGCTAGTTCACAATTATATTGTTGAATTATAGCCAGCTTATTATTCAGACTCTTTCAATCATGATATATATATTTATATTATTGAACTTAAACTTGTTGGGCAATCCTTATGCTCACCCTTGCTATATCATGATAAACATTGCAGATTCAGGCGAACACAGCGGATACAAGGAAAGGTTAAAGACAGTTCCGGCTTTAGTATACGTGTATAGTAGATTTGTAATAGTGTTGTAGGATAATAATGTTATGTGTTAGAAAAGTTATGAATTGTGTATTAAGTTAAGGTTACTCGACCTTGGAGAAAAGTGTGTAAGTTTAATGTATAAACAAATTATGTTTATATCTTTCGCAAATATAGTAATAGTGATAGAATGATCGAACCGAATCTGCGGTGATTCGGGACCTCAGATTTGGGGACGCCATAAAAAATTAACCATCAAATTGAAATATCAACATAATAATAATTTCCTTAACTTATTAATTATTTATTTAACAAATAATTAACCAAATAAAATCAAATCAATTAAACAAATATTTATTCAACGATAAACATATCCATTAAATATTTATATAACTCAATAAATATTTAATATTACAATTAAAAAATTTGGAATGTTACATCATTCCCTCCTTAAAAGGATTCTGTCCTCAGAATCACAATTCAAACAATCAAATCATCACATTCTTCCCTCCTTACAAAGATTTTGTCCCCAGAATCGAAGACATAGACTAAACAAATAACTCAGGGTAATTCTTCATCATATCAGCTTCGAGTTCCCACTTAGCCTCTTCGACATTGTGGTGCCTCCATATCACCTTCACAGAAGGTATCACTTTATTCTTGAGCACTTGTTCTTTCCTGTCGACTATCTGGATAGGAATCTCCTCATAAGATAAATCTTTACTAAACTGCAACGGTTCATACTCGATCACATGCTTGTAATCGGGTTTATATGGTCGCAAAACTGACACATGAAAAATGTTGTGCACATGTTCTAGTTCTAGAGGTAAAGCTACCTCATAAGCTACTTCTCCCACTCTTCGTAGTATTTCAAAAGGTCCAATAAATCTTAGGCTGAGCTTTCCTTTCTTGTCAAAACGAATTTTTCCCTTCCAAGGAGAAACTTTAAGGAACACAAAATTTCCTGCTTCAAATTCACGATTCTGCCTGTGTTGATCAGCATACTTTTTCTGTCGATCTTGAGTAGCTACCAATCTTGCTCTGATGAGTTTGATAACTTCAGTGGTTTGCTGTACCAGTTCTGGGCCTAATAGTTGACGTTCACCAACTTCATCCCAACATAGTGGAGTTCTGTACTTTCTGCCGTATAACGCCTCGTATGACGGCATGCCAATGCTTGCATGGTAACTGTTGTTGTATGCAAATTCCACCAACGGTAGATGATCATCCCAGTTTCCTTTGAAATACATGATGCATGATCTAAGAATATCTTCTAGTGTCTAGATTGTTCGTTCGCTTTGCCCATCAGTTTGCGGATGATATGCTGTGCTCATCTTCAGTCGCGTTCCCATGCATTCTTGCAGTCTCTTCCAGAAATTTGATGTGAAACTTGGATCTCTATCTGATACAATTGACACTGGAACTCCATGTCTTGAGACGATCTCTTTAACATATAGCTTCGCCAGCTGATCAAGATTAAATTTAATCTTTATTGGGAAAAAGTGTGCAGATTTTGTCAATCTGTCCACTATCACCCATATCGCATCGTATCCTTTTTGGGTCGTTGGAAGACCTACCAAAAAATCCATTGTGATATGCTCCCACTTCCATTCTGATATTTCCAATGGTTGAAGTAATCCGCTTGGTCGTTGATGCTCGACCTTCACTTTTTGACATGTTAAGCACTTTGCAACGCATTCTGCAACATCTCGTTTCATGTTCGGCCACCAGAAATGACGCCGCAAGTCTTGATACATCTTTGTACTTCCTGGATGAATCGAATATTTTGAGTTATGCGCTTCCGTCAAGATTTATTCTTTAATTTCTTGAACTGCAGGAACCCAAATTCGTCCCTCGAATCTTAGCATTCCCGCAGTATCGACTTGGTACTTTAATTCTTTACCCTCGACCACGCTTTCCTTTATTTTTCTGCATTCTTCATCTTGTAGTTGTGCGTTCTTCACTTTGTCTACCAAAGTTGGACCAGCTTCTATCTGGTACAATTTTTCATTGGTCTCTTTGGGAAATTTTATTTCCAACTCTAGCCTCGCCATTGCTGAAATGAGCTCCTCTTTATCGGTTAATAACATCAACTTCTGCTTGGCCTTCCCAATTGATTACAGCTTCCACTTTGATGGATCCACTGAAATCCCATCTTTATCAATCACATGACCCAAAAATTGTACACGTTCTAGCCAAAATTCACATTTAGAGAACTTCGCGTACAATTTTTCTTTTCTTAGTGTCTCCAGCGTCAAACGTAAATGTTCCACGTGTTTTTCTTGAGTTTTGGAATACACCATAATGTCATCGATAAATACCACTATAAACTTGTCTAAGAATGGTTTAAACACTCTGTTCATCAAATCCATGAACGCAGCAAGGGCATTTGTCAAACCAAAAGATATAACCAAAAATTCGTAATGTCCATAGCGAGTTCAGAATGCCGTCTTCGGTACATCCTCCTTCCTTACTTCCAGTTGGTGATACCCACTTCTCAAATTTATTTTTGAGAAACATCTAGCACTTTTCAGTTTATCAAACATGTCATCTATTCTTGGCAACAGATATTTGTTTTTAATAGTGACTTTGTTTAATTCTCTATAATCAATGCAAAGACGCATTGACCCATCTTTCTTCTTCACGAATAACACCTGCGCTCCCCACGATGATACACTCGGTTGAATATATTTCTTATCTAACAGTTCTTGCAGTTGTACCATCAGTTCCTTTATCTCTATCGGAGCCATTCTGTATGGGGCCTTCTATATTGGAGCAGTTCCTGGCGCTAAGTCGATCACGAACTCGATTTCTCTGCCAGGCAGAAGTCCTGCCAAATCTTCCGAAAATACGACTACAAAATCCCTAACCATTAGTATCTCTTCCAGTTTTACACCTTCCTTCTTTTGAGTATCGACTATGTAGGCTAAGTACCCCACACAGCCCTGACTCAACAACTTTTTGGCCTGCATCATCGTCAGACATCTCCTTTGTCTAGGCGATTTGCTACCATGAAAAACTACATTTGACGGAGTCATAAGGTTTACACACTTCTTTTGGTAGTCAATTATCGTTCCATAATTAAATAGCCAATCCATTCCCAAAATCACGCCAAACTCTCCAAGTTTTATCAGAATTAAATTTACCATCATGATATTCCCCTTAATATTCACCCTACAGTTCTTGTATACGAACCTAACAGGAATTACTTCCCTATTCACAATTTCTACATTTAAAGGGAAATTCAGCTCCTCACTAGATATTTCTAACTTCTTAGCAAATTCATCAGATATAAACTATCATGTAGCACCCTAATCAAATAATACATATGCATTTATATCATTGATTGGGATAATATATGACATGACATCTTTTGATTGCACCGCGTCCTGCACCGTCATATTGAAGGTTCTGGCTGTGGGCTTATTTGTTGATGTTGGTCCCGCAATAGTTAGTGTACCTCCACTAGCATTTCCCTTGCTTCCAGCTGTCTCACTAGACTTCTTCTTTGGACAGTCGCGAGCAATGTGATCCTTTGACCCACAGGTGTAGCAAACATTCTTCTTGGGTTGAGTGCAATTTGGGGCGATGTGACCCTCCTGGTCACAGTTGAAGCATACTCGTTTCCCCATCAAGCACACATTATTGTGAAACTTTCTGCATGTAGCACATACTTCGAACTTCTTCTTTTGCTGGCTTCCTTGCTGATTTCCAGCTCCCAAATTTGTATTCCACTTCCTCTTCAAATTATTGTTGCCATTCCCACCGTTACCACCACCACCATTCTTAGCTTCACCTTCACTCTTCTTCTTCCTCTGCTCTTGGTTGTGTTTTGTTACAGCCTCGCCTCCACTCTCAGTGAGAATTGCTTTCTCCATTACCGCTGCAAATGTCTTCAACTGGAACAGGGAGACCGTACTGTACAACCAGGGCTTCAGTCCCTATTCAAACCTCTTCACCTTACGTTCGTTTGTGATAACTTGATATGGCGCAAACCTCACCATCTCGTTGAATTTAGCGGCATACTCAGACACCGTCATTGTTCCTCGCTTCAGTTCTAAAAACTACACCTCTAGTTGACTCTTCGAACTCTTTGGGAAATAGGTCTCGAAGAATATCTCCTTAAACATATCCCAGATCATAATCCCTTGACCCCCTCGGGTTTTATTGGCTTGCCACCAATAACTCACCTCTGCTTTCAGCATGAATGTTGCAAAAGCAGTCTTCTGATCCTCCCCTACTCTCGCAACATTGAATACCTTCTCTATTTTCATGATCCATGACTGTGCCTCCATGGGATTCATGGACCCACGGAAATCTGGTGGCCTAACCATCTTGAAGTCCTTAAAAGTCGTAGCTTGATTCTGTGGCTGGTTCTGTAATGCTCCCGTCAGTAGCGTTACGAATTCCTGAACCAGATTAGCCTCAGCATTGTTGTTATTCTCGGGGTTCCTTTGACGTGGATGGCATCTTGGAGGCATTTTCTGTTAAGATACACCCATTAAATTCTATTCAATCTTTTAAGTATTATATACTTAAGTTGCACATCATAAAAGATTATCACATAACACATAACACTTTGAATAAAATAATAACTTGTATTCCTTCATAATCTTTTTGAAAACATCATAACAATAGCATCACTGCTATTTACATTACTTCCCTGAACTACTAAAGTTCTGGGATAACATCATTATCATATCCCATAGGTTACATCACAGTTGGGATTTACTTATTATCTAACATTTTATTAATCTCATCACAGGCACATTCCCTACTATGTCCTACTAAGATACTCCGTAGCCTTTTGACGTTCTTCTTCCATAATTCGGAACATTGTTCGACGATCTAACACGTACGATGGCAGAGTCTCGAACTGAATAGGATAACCCATGACCTGATCTTGAGCTCGATTGATCACGGTGTTGAATACATTATTCATCTCCTCCATCTTCATCCTCTTTGCTTGTGCGTCTCTTCCTGCTATCCCGGCTCGTTGATAAGCTTCCTCATACGCGTCTTCGGCACTTGCCCTCTTAGTCGATTCCTCCCTCAACTTGTTCTTCAGTTCTGCAATCTCCGCTATCATTCGTTCATTCTCTTCTTCGGTGTGAACCAGCTTCTCTTTGACATTATTTAGACGTTCCTCTCGATCCTGGATCTTATCGTCCTTCTGTGCTATTGATGTCTGTTGCTCAGCTACTATCTCTTGCAACTCCTTGACGGTATCCTGAAGTTCCACGTTGCGATCGTAGACTTCATCATACATACGAGCAGCTATCGAGTTTAGTGGAAGTTCTTCCTCCTCGTCCTCCTCACCCGACTGTGGCAGCTCAACAGGGTCCTCCTTATCTGTCTCTATCTCATCCTCATCAGGTATTCTCTCCTGCTCAACTACTGTGACCGACGGAACTGTTTCCCGTGGCAGTAGTTGTTCCCAAATCACTTGTATATCTCGAGGCTCCTCCTCTCTAGTCTGACTGGATCCTCCTATATTAGCCATCCTATCAACCAAATTTTAAGTTTTAGTTACTTATTATTATTACTCGACACTCACGAGCACATAAGTTATAACCACATAAGCACATAAGTATTTTATTACTTCTTCCTTAACAACTCGATAAGAGTTTATCATCACTATCTTTTCAAAGGTTACTTCCTAAGGCTTTTTCCCCACCTAAGGTTCATAACCTAAAGCTTTGATACCAACCTGTAATCTGGGTACTTCATTCCCCTAAGACTTGGTGTCCACTTTCCATACATTCATACTATTTACCCAAATAAAATAACATTTAAACCATAAATTCTCCTTTTAAAGGGTTACATCATTAATCCAAAAATATCCTAGGTTGTCTAACCTTAAACATAAATCAAGTGCAGAAATAAATTATTACATCACATCATTAATTTAAAAGTCTATCATCATAATAATAAATAAAATTACAAGTTTGCATCACTTGTACATTTTTCCTTTTCCTTTGCTAGATGTAGGCTCATTACCTTCACAACTTTAGCTGCAATAATTATATTTATGCAAGAGTGAGCAAAACAAATGCTCATTAGATATGACAATGAATCAACAAGATAATAATAATTGCCAATGAATAGGCTCATCAAAACTGAATAGTACTCTATCAACGATATCCAAAGACTGGAATCAAAATGTGGAATATATATCTGAGGGTCATAAAACCACGAACTATATCCACAGTTGCAAGTAATCTTTCAACTTCAACTTTAACAGTCATAAGACTATAAGGACTCCTCGTACTTAGGGGGATCAGCCCTTCATACAATGTATTGTGAACAAATATTTCAATGCTAAGCGTAAATTATCCCCTATTAATATGGTTGTTCATCTCAGTATTTAGAGTACAAGTCCGCACCAAAGAAAGTTTGGTTTGGATAAGCTTCCAAGGGAAATTTGAAGTTTAACGATCATCAACTAGAGGACTAGTTGAATCAATAGTGTTTGATAACACAACAGTTGATCAATAGTAACATAATATGGAACAATGAATAAGTGTAAGCGAACTAACTATATTTTTAACTCATGCTTAGAAGCAACTACAAGGCATAAGTATTGAATGACAACAAATCTTGCTTGAATAATATTAAGCTAGAACTATGAATTACTGATTATACTTTAAATAATAGCAAGCTGAAAATAAAGCTTGCTCATTATGGAAATAGTTTGTGCCAAGTAAATGAGATAAGATAGTTCAACATTAGAAATTAGAATTCAAGATAACTGCATTCATAATATCCGAATGACAATAAAGAAACTTGTCTAACAATAAACAAGTTAGAATGCGTCAATAAATATTGGAACTCAAACTTGTTCGAATGAAGTTAAAGTCATAGCCAGCTTGCTCAAATAATGATTAGGAATACAAAAGTTCGCTTAATGAATGGTTAAAGTAAGAAACTTGTTTAACGTACATGTAGGGTTTATAAAATTGCTCAACCAAAAGAATGAAGTTACGCAATGTAATAATAGAACTAACTCAACGAAAGTTTAGAATTAGAAAACTTGCCTCGAGCGTAAGCTAAAATATCAAAACTCACGTTCACCTATACACAATATTAAAACCACAACATCTATTAGACATACCAATATTCATTTTTTTCAATATTAAACGCATTACTAGCTAAACTTGTTATTTTAGCACAAGTCTTAAGCTACCATATATATTTCAGAATTCCTAAGTGTTAACATCACAACACTTATCTAACATTCATTGTATAAACTAAGTTATGCATAACACGTTCGTAACTTACTATTCACTTTTACAACTTTAAATTTACAATCCACCGAACATGACTCTGTTTAACTTTGTTGTTACGTGATTCTCACGTTAACCTAACATTAAGCTAAGTTACATTGAACGTCCAAAGTCTGCAGAATTAGCAGACTTCACTGTCTGAGACTGGGCACTGGCGCAGCCGCGCCAGTTTTACACTGGATCACAGCGCGCCCGCGCGATGCACCAGTTTCAGTTTTGCAGAACGTGATTCGACACAGTTTTTTAGGCCAACTAACAAGAATTTCACCAATAAAACAGTGAAACCAACATCTACAATTGATATAAAACTATCACAAACATGATTGCTATCATATTCAACCAATTACAACAATTTAACAACAACTTAAGCTAATTTAATTTCTCAAATTCCATATTTTCATATGAAAACCCTATTTTTGACATCTCTTGCAAAAATCATCACTGTAATCTCTATACTTGGCCAAATTGCTTCGTTCAAATTACGTTGTTCTCGTTTCTTAATGAACTAACATGTTCAAGACTCAATTTACAGTTTAACATATGAATTGACCATCAAAATTGGTACTTACGTAAGCCATATGAAAAAATACATACAACATACACTGTCGTTAATTTTTATTCTACTGTTAACCGAATTAGCATGAAATTTCTTGTTAAAGCATAAACTCTAGCATCATTAACACATATACTCACCATAATTCAGTTTTCTACAACAATTAAACACATTTGAAATTCACAGAAAATATACAGTTTGTCGAAGAACATATATATATATATATATATATATATATATATATATATATATATATATATATATATATATATATATATATATATATATAATACTAAGGTTTAGATACAATACCTTCAATTTGTTTGAAATCCTTATTAGAATTATTTAGAATCCACATCTCTCAATTCTCTCTCAAAACCTCTCAAGCAATTCTCTCTAAAACCCTCTGTAATTTTTCTCTGTAACTTTTCTTAGGCTTAGGCTTAGACAATATAGATTATAAGTAAAACTAAACTGACAACCTTAATACGCCAACTTAATAAAATGTCAGTTACAACAAAACCAATGTATAAATTATAAAAATACTAGATTTATTATTTTAATTTAATTTATTTTATTTATATAATTCAAAATTAAAAAGGGAATCCAAAAGTCATAGGACTTTGTTTGGCAAATCATTTAAAATTAAAGAGTTTATATCCTTAAGCATTGTTTGGATAAAACTAGATTAAAACTACTTTAATTTATTTTAATAACTCCTTATACTTTAGTTATTTGTCACACTATATTTAATCAAGCTTTCATACTTAATTTATTTAATTTAAATAACATTTAATTAAATAAATCACTTAATCACATAACTCACTACAAATAATTAACCATCAAATTGAAATATCAACATAATAATAATTTCCTTAACTCATTAATTATTTTTTTAACAAATAATTAACCAAATAAAATCAAATCAATTAAACAAATATTTATTCAACGATAAACATATCCATTAAATATTTATATAACTCAATAAATATTTAATATTACAATTAAAAAATCTGGAATGTTACAAGAATATTACCATTCTTTTAGTGTAACAAAATACGCACCAATTATAAAATTATTTAATCCCTTAATAATTTTCCATCAAATATTTATTTTATTTTATAAATATTCCAACTAAAATATTTATCTTATTTAATAAATATTTTACTTGCATTAAAATAATATACTACATTTTCATGCAATATATTACCTTCTCATTTTATTAAATCAATTATATTTATATTAATTCACTATTTTAATTAAGAGAATTTTCCAAATTATTTATGAAATCAACTTCACTACCAATAGGGCATAATAATAAAATTATATTATAAGGTAATATAATTCTCAATTAAATTAATTAGTATTAATTAATTTATTCAATAGTTTAATTAACTATTAAATCTCACTTTCTCTAATATATGAATATATAAAAATCTCTCTTTAATATATAAACATTTAATTCTCTTCACACAAAATCACAAATTTCAAAATATATATAACATATACATATATATCTATTCAAACTCAAAACATCTCATAATAAGAATTTTATTTATTAAATTCGTCCCTTAATAATTTTTAAAAATCCAGGTTGTCACATCCTTTCCACTTTATAAGGATTTCGTCCTCGGAATCAACGAAACCTCCCTTACCTAGTTTACATCACATCTCCTTCAATTTTTTTTATTATAGAATAACTTCAACGCATTACCTTAATATATGTTTTATAATTCTTACTCCGTCCATTTTTCTCAATAAATTCTTGTAAATTTTATTTCATAACCTTTCTTACACTCAATTACATTATGAGTATTATACATTCTTTGACACATTCATTACCTTTTCTAAGAATCATTATCATATACTCAACTCATGAATATTCGGGATATTACATTCACCCCTTCTTCTAAGAATTTCGTCCTCGAAATTTTGATATATATATATATATATATATATATATATATATATATATATATATATGTTAGTTCCCGGAGGCACACAAGTTATCTAGAAGGAGGGTTGAATCGATATTTTGGATTTTCTTTTTCAAAGAATAATTAACAGTTTTGTTAATTGAAAAGATTAACGTAGCATAACAGAAAATATGATTTAGTTATCCCCCTTAAGTTAAAGACAATGTTACAAATCAAGCAGCAGTTATAGCAAATAAAATAGTTAAAGCGACAGAAAGTAAATGACACAATATTTTTAAGTGGTTCAGAGCATTGAAGACTCTAGTCCACTCTTCTACTTCACGAGTAGAAAATCCACTAAGTATGTTGGTACAATCTTTGAATCACTGAGATTCCTTCAAGACCAACAGTCTTGGAAAGCTAGTTCACAAAGAACTCTTCAAGCCCAACAGACTTGGAAAGATAGTACACTGAGTACTCTTCAAACCTAGCAGGTTTGGCAACTCTACAATGAGTGTAGTTTGATGTTGTTGTTGTGTTACTAAGTTGCCTTAAGCTCAGGTACTGATAAACTTAGCAGCGAAGCAAGATATAGCTAAATCGTGGTGTGAAGATTTGTCAGATGTTATGTGTTCTTTTCATTCTTGATTCTTGCTTATCTTAACATCTTCAATTTGATGGCCTTATATAGAAGCCTTTGAAATCATCCCGTTGAGAGACTTCTGTTTGAGCATTTAATACTTCAGGCATTCTGAGTTCTTTGATGTTGACAACCTGATGATGTGAGAGTTTCTTTTAGACTTGTCTGACATGTGACACCCCCAAATCCTGATACTTCATTTCCTCAAGATTTGGTGTTCACTTATTCAAAACATTCATTTCTAACTATCCAATCATAATAAAATTGAATAATAAAAACCTGCCCATACAGGATTAAACTTAAATAAAAATATCCTAGGTTATCTAACCTTTAGTTACAAACATTCAAATGCGGAATTTAAAATTTATTACATCACATCATATTTAAAAGTCTATTATCATAATGATAAAAATAAAATTACAAGTCTTCATCACTTGTATATTTTTCCCTTTCCTTTGGTAGACGAAGGTTCACCTACCTTCTCTTCTTTAACTGTAATGAGTTTATAAATATGCAAGAGTGAGTAAAATAATTGCTCACTTGATATAATATGGAATCAACGGGAGTATAACAATACTAACTGTCGAAATAGGCTAATCAAAAGTGAATAGTACTCTATCAATAATAATCAGAAACTGAAATCCCAAAATATGGGAAATATACATCACTGAGGGTCGTAAGACCATGAACTACGTCCACAGTTGCAAGCAATCTTTCAACTCCAACTTTAATAGTCATAAGATTATAAGGACCTCATACTTAGGGGGATCAGCCCTTCGTACAATGTATTGTGCACAAACATTTTAACGCTATGCGTAAGTTAACCCCTAATCATAACAATATGGTTGTTCATCTCAGTATTCAGAGTACAAGTCCGCACCAAAGGAAGTTTGGTTTGGATAAGCTTTTAAGGTAATTTGGAATTTAACGAACATCAACTAAGGAGTAGTTTAATAAAACAAATAACACTATACTATAGAATAATCGTGATTGAATCAATCATAGTAGACTAAAGTCATGCTTTAGGAATAATCTAATAGCATACAATTTGAATAACTATAGCATACCTTGCTTGAACAATACAAAGCCAAGGTTAATTAGAATTAAACACTAAGCATGCACAACAATTTGAGCGATAGAAATGATCGACATTAGTATATATAGTTGTGCATGCCAAACAACAAGTTAAATACAAGAATAACTTGCTCTAGAATAACTCACATCATAATACTGAAATCGAATTGAAAATAGTAATTGAATTAACAAGATAATAGATTAGAAAACTTGCCTTGTTCGTAGATTAAACCGAACAATTTGAATCACAATATCCTATATACATATGTCATCATGACATAGTTAGTCATTATCACATAACTAATACATTCATCATGTAGGTTTGATTATTTAATCACATAATCAAGTTATAACACAAGTTAATTTTTAATAACATAATTATTCATAGTATAGAAATACTAAAATTAAAATTTTACAGTCCTACTATCATCACATAACTTTTCTTAAAATTTCGTGTACAAAAAGTACACTGTCAGACCATTCTGCTAACTCGCACCGCGGCGCCACAGTTTACACTATGGGTCGCGCTGCGGCGTGGGGATGGCGCTGCAGCGCAGTAAATAAACTACGAAGCCGCGCTGCGGCATGGAGATGGCACCGCGGCACCACTAACGTACTACTGGGCCGCGCCGCGGCGCGAAACTGCAGTTTCGACTGACAGCTTCGGCAACAGTACAAGAAAAAGCCAATTTGGCCTACAAGCTCGTTTCTAACAGACTAATTCACATGCAATTCATACAAAAACTTCATGTAAACATAATTCAAGAACTTCTAACATGTTTCTACCCATACAACAACATAAACAACGAATTTAAAACATCCAATTTCACTGTTTTTTTTTTATTAAAAACTCACTTTTTGTTATTTCAATGAAAATCAACACTAATTAAAAACTCACTTTCAACCAAAACAATTAATTCAAAGTATCTTTATCAATAATTATACATACTCTATCAAATTAGATGATCAATTTATCCACTAAACAACTAATTAACCCTCAATTTCTACTTTAAATTAACCCATACCCATTCACAAAACTATCTGTAAAAAGGTTTTCTTCACAAACTATATACATAATAACAATACATTGACTATAACTTATGAGAATAGTTTTAACATCACTAGTTTATCATATAAAGCCACATAACAACAACAATTCATCCTTACCCAAGGATTCTATAGAGAATTTGGGAAGAGAAAAAATAAACTATTAAAACTAAAAAGAATAAAGTTAAACCTTAAAGAAGATGATGATACTATATCTTTGATTGTCAAGTTTTTCTCCTCTTCACTCCCAATTCTCTAGGATTCTCTCACTTTTCTTCTTCTCTTCTTCTTCTTCCTCTGAGTTTTCTTTCTTCCTAACTCTAACATACGTAGAATAATATAACGTATATAGTAATAATAGATATATTAAGTATAGGATTTTAACTGACATCAGTTATAAAATTTTGAGAATCAAAAGCCATAAGGCTTGTTTGGCTAGCTAACTAAAAATAACTCATTAACCTTTACACCCTGTTTGGTAAACCTAATTAAAATAAATTGATTAATCCTTATACCTTGTTTGATAAAACATCATTAGATTAAAGACTTTAATATGCAATAAGACATGTTTGGCAAAACTAAATTAAACTCTTTTAATTTATTTTAATAACTCCTTTATAGCAAGGTTATTTGTCACACTTCTAATAAATTAAATAATCAATTTAATCAATTCAAATTTTAATCTATTAAATTACTTTCACACATAAATCATTATCACGTAATTATAATTTCCTTTATAATTTTATTTAACCAACTAACACTTTATTTTAATCACAATTCCAATTAAAATATTATAATTCATTTAATCACTATAAGCTCTCTAATTAAATTATTAAATTAGTATATAATCTCATCACAATTTATTTTCTTAACTCCTTAATTATTTTCTTACAAATAATTAACTAAATCAAATCAATCAAGTTGAACAATTATTTATTCAACAATAAACATAACCATTAAATATTTATATAACTCAAATAAATATTTCAAATTAAATTAAAAGAATCTGGAATGTTACATCATTCCCCTCTTAAAAGGATTCTGTTCTCAGAATCACAATTCAAACAAATCATTTGTTACATTCTTCCACACTTACAAAGATTCTGTCCCCATAATCGAAGACACACATTAAACAAATAACTCATGGTAATCTTTCATCATTTTATCTTCGAGTTCCCACGTAGCTTCTTCAGCGTTGTGGTTTCTCCATATCACTTTCACAGAATGTATAACTTTATTCCTGAGCACCTGTTCTTTGCCACCTCTCCAACTATTTGTAGCACCTCGAAGGGTCCAATAAACCTCGGGCTTAGCTTTCCCTTCTTACCGAAACGAATTTTCCCCTTCCAAGGAGAAACTTTTAGGAATACATAACTTCCTACGTCAAATGAACGATCTTGCCTGTGTTGATCAGTATACTTCTTCTGTCGGTCTTGAGCTGCTACCAATCTTGTCCTGATGAGTTTGACAACGTCAGCAGTTTGTTGCACTAGTTCCGGTCCTAGCAGTTGACGTTCACCGACTTCATCCTAGCATAGTGGAGTTCTGCACTTTCTGCCGTACAATGCCTCGTAAGGCGGCATGCCAATGTTCGCGTGGTAACTGTTGTTGTAAGTGAATTCCACCAATGGTAAATGTTCTTCCCAGCTACCTTTGAAATCCATGACGTATGCTCTAAGCATATCTTCCAATGTCTGAATCGTTCGTTCGCCTTGGCCATCTGTTTGTGGATGATAAGCCGTACCCATTCGTAACTGTGTCCCCATGAATTCTTGTAGTCTCTTCCAGAAATTGGACGTGAATTGTGGATCTCTATTGGACACAATTGATACTGGCACTCCATGCCTCGAAACGATCTCTTTAATGTACAATCTTGCCAACTAATCAAGATTGAATCTAATCTTTATTGGTAGAAAGTGCACTGACTTCGTCAGTCTGTCCACTATCACCCAAATCGCATCCCATCCTCTATGAGTAGTTGGAAGACCCACCACAAAATCTATTGTGATGTGTTCCCATTTCCATTTCGGTATTTCCAACGGTTGAAGTAATCCGTTGGGTCTTTGATGTTCGGCTTTTACTCTTTGACATGTCATATTCTGTAACGTCTCTTTTCATATTCGGCCACCAAAAATGTCGACGCAAATCTTGATACATTTTCGTGCTTCTTGGATGAATTGAATATTTTGAGCTATGAGCTTCGGTCAAAATTTTTTCTTTCAGCTCTGGTGTTACTGGAACCCAGATTCTTCCCTCAAACCGTAGTAGTCCTTCGGTATCGATCTTGTATTTTACATCACTACTCTCAATCAGATTCTCTTTGATTTTCCCACACTCTTCATCTTGTAGTTGAGCATTCTTCAATTTGTCCACTAAAGTTGGACCAGCTTCTATCTGGAATAGTTGTTCGTCAAATTCTTTTGGAAATTTAATTTCCAATTCCAGTTTTGTCATTGCTGAAATGAGCTCCTCCTGAGTTGTTATTAGCATCAACTTCTCTCGACCTTTCCTACTTAAAGCATCTGCCACCACATTCGCTTTGCCCGGATGATAAAAGACCTCACAATCGTAATCTTTTATCAGTTCCATCCACCTTCTTTGACGCATGTTCAAATCCTTTTGAGTGAAAATATACTTCAAATTTTTGTGGTCTGTGTAGATTTCACATTTCTCTCCATAAAGATAGTGCCTCCATATCTTTAGAGCAAATACAGCTGCAGCCAATTCTAAATCATGAGTCGGATACCCTTTCTCATAATCCTTCAGTTGTCTTGATGCATACGCAATAACTTTGTCGTTCTGCATAAGAATACAACCCAACCCTTTGTGTGAGGTATCACTATACACCACAAAATTTCCTGTATTATCTGGTAATGTCAACACAGGTGCCACACTTAGCTTCTTCTTCAAATCTTGGAAACTCTCTTCACATTTCTCCGTCTAAACGAATTTTACAGCTTTCCTTGTCAAATTTGTTAGCGGAGTGACTATCTTAGAAAAATCTTGAATAAATCTTCTATAATAACCAGCCAGTCCCAAGAAACTCCTCACTTCTGACGGTGTTCTTGGTTGTTCCCAATTGATTACAACTTCCACTTTTGACGAATCCACTGAAATCCCATCCTTGTCAATAACATGACCCAAAAATTGTACACTGTGACGCCCCCAAAATAGGTATACATCACCCATTCTGAGTCGCCAAATACATGGTACAGAAACAAATACAACTTCAGTAATACAATTGTCATGCAGAATACGACAACACATATACTGTGAGTTTGAATACAAATATTGTCTACTATAGAGTATACAAACTCAAAAGGAGTCCTCATTACAATTATCACACTATTTCACAGAATAGTGAGGACTACTAATGCAACCATCTGGACCGTCAATCCATTCCCAGACTAGTCCCAGTTATATTCTCATTTCTGGAAGAGAACAGTGAATGAAAGGGTGAGCTCAACTAGCACAGTAAGAAATATTATGACTAAGATAATGTACAACAAATTATCTTTAGTCTTCAATAAGGAAAAATCTGATAAAATATAATAGACAACAAGTTTTAAATCAACAACTGCAGTGAAAAAAAAATTCATTAGAAGAGTCAAGTAGAGCATAAAACCTACTATCTTCTATGATTTAAAAGATTTATTATCAATTTTATTGCTGAGATTCAGCTTAATAAATAATCCACATCATCGAATCATCCCTGCACTACGGGCGAAAGATAATCGTGTTTTCATCAACGGTCATGATCATGCCATAAAATAATTCATCTTTGCATCCTTGGCCAAAGAGAATCCATGGCCATAATCATACCAACAACTGTCCATCAACGCACTACTGGCCAATGAGGACTTTTACCACATCATTTGTAACATTACGGTCATGATTATACCGAATAATCCCTGGTCATAATCATACCAAATCCATCTATGCACTACAGGCCACAGATGACTTTCAACAGAATATAAACATGAGGATGATGGCAATGATATAATAATTCAATAAAACAAGTTCAAGGATAAATTTTAAAGATTTATAATTTAATTTATCTAGAAATCAATAACGTCCAAATTGTCAACATGATACTACTTTGTGGAGTAAAATTCAAGAATAATACACAGTTGGTCATGTCCATCTCAACACCTATTCATCTTTGCACTACGGACCAAAGATATTCATCAGGTAATCATTCATCTTTGCAATACAGGCCAAAAATATTCAGTAATATCATCATTTAGGACTGAGGATGATGAAAAATATCTTAAAGAAAACGAATCCAGTGAGATAAAAGAACAAATATTAGAGATTCGTATTACAGTTTATCCAAGTTCAATAATACTCCGAAATAACCAATTTTGAAGAAGAATTCCAAAATAATGATCAAAACTTGGATACAATCAAAGATAGTAACCATAATAGACATCTTGGTTAGAAAGAAAAAATTTTATTTTTCGGTGAATAGTGCCGTATTCGTGAATAGTACCGTATACGTGAATAGTAATCCTGACACAAAAAGTTCTAAATTTGATAAAAAGTTCAAACCAATATTTCGGCATAATGATATTGAAAGAAATAATATCATTTACGAAAGAATAACATCCCTTAC
Source organism: Panax notoginseng (assembly GCA_016801055.1). NCBI lineage: Eukaryota > Viridiplantae > Streptophyta > Magnoliopsida > Apiales > Araliaceae > Panax > Panax notoginseng. Next base: position 136,355,441 of record CM029019.1, read on the forward strand.
CTTAGAATAATCGTACTTCTGACTGAATTTTGGATATAGTGCAGACAAAAACTTGCACTGAATAGCAACTCTCAAAATATCAAAATACTCACAAAATACGTTCGAGAATATAGAGAGAGAAAGAGAGAAAACTTATGAATTCTGATATGATTTTCAATTCTAACTTAGCCCTCTATTTATAGGAAAATGTTAGTAGGCCGAAGCAGACTTGACCTGCAACCTGATGGCTTTACCTGCTACTATTGCCACCCACCACATTTGAAATAAAATTCAGCACATTTCTTCACCAACCACAAGTGGGGCCCACCAATTCTAGAATTTTCCATCAAAATGATGAATTCTAAAACTTCAACAATTTCTGAACCAGTCATCTTTTAAAATTCATAACAAATCAGACGTTCATTTTTAACGGTTCAAAATTTGTGGACATATACTCAACTTATATATGTATAACATATCCAAAAATCACAACGATCCAACGACCAGATTAAAAATTATAACTCACGCAATATATCTAAAAAATACTGATTTGATTTTTAATACCTCCATTATGACAGAATTACTGATAAAACACCTCAACATTAATTCCTTCAATAATAACCACATAAATAAATCCATCATTTATATCCACATTAAATAAATATTTGCTTATCATATAAATCAATAACTAATTATTCACAAATAATATTACAGAATCACAATTATGACAACCAGGTCCTTCCCAGGAAAGAGGGGGCTTTTCGATAAGGATTTCTCCTTACTGGCCCGTAATTAGGTGACCAAATCTCTCATTAGACAGAACTTTCTAGACATTTCCAATAATGCTATCTAATAATATTATTCAAATAATATTAATTATTGATCTGATAATGAGAAATACTGTGCAGTAACAATTATTGAAACAACAATAATATAAAATATCAACGTAGCAATTATTGAATCAATAAAATAAAATATTGAACAGTAACTACTGTAACAATTATTGAGTAGTGCCTTCTTACGTAAGGATCAATAATTCAGAAATACTGTGCAAAACTGTGTGCTACTGTGCAACCACGCGTATTACTGTATTTTAACCACTGGGTATTCCAATAGTGTTAACGATAACAAATACGCCGTTATTTATAAAAACTCAATTTTGTCGTTATCTTCATCCAACCATTTTCCGTTATGAGGCCCACAAATAGCTGCGCCGTCGTACGAATATTTCCTGACAGAAAGAATATTTCACGACCAAACGAATATTCCCCGATAACAATGAGTATCTTATAACCACTTGTTTATTTTGTAAAATTTGCACATTTTACCCATAACCAAAATATTATATCAAATTAACACCTTATTATTCACAATAATAATTAGAGAAAATTTGATTTTATTCATTAATAAGTTGGGGTCTTACATACACGGTCGAGCCAAAATCCGCACTTAGAGAATTTCGCGTACAACTTTTCCTTCCTTAATGTTTCCAATGTCAAACATAAATGTTCCACGTGTTCTTCCTGAGTTTTGGAATACACCAGAATGTCATCAATAAATATCACTATAAACTTGTCTAAGAATGGTTTAAACACCCTGTTCATCAAATCCATGAACGCAACAGGTGCATTGGTTAAACCAAAAGACATCACCAGAAACTCGTAATGTCCATACCGAGTTCTGAATGCTGTTCGTGGTATATCCTCCTTCTTCACTTTCAACTAGTGATACCCACTTCTCAAATCTATTTTTGAAAAATATTTAGCACCCTTCAACTGATCAAACAAGTCATCTATTCTAGGCAACAGATACCTATTCTTAATAGTGACTTTGTTTAACTCTCTATAATCAATGCAAAGACACATTGTTCCATCCTTCTTCTTCACGAATAAAACTGGCGCTCCCCACGGCGATACACTTGGTTGAATATATTTCTTGTCCAGCAGCTCTTGCAACTGTACCATCAGTTCCTTCATTTCTACCGGAGCCATTCTGTACGGGGCCTTCGATATCGGTGCTATACCTGGCGCTAAGTCGATCACGAACTCAATTTCTCTGTCAGGCGGAAGTCCTGGCAAATCCTCTGGAAAGACGTCTTCGAATTCCCTCACTACTGGTATTTCATCCAGTTTTACATTCTTCTTCTGAGTATCGACTATGTAAGCTAAATAGCCCACACATCCTTGACTCAACAATTTCTTGGCCTGCATAATCGTCAGACATCTCATTTGTCTAGGCGACTTGCTACCATAAAATACTACCTTTGACGGAGTCATAAGGTTTGCACACTTCTTTTGGCAGTCAATTACCGCTCCGTATTTGAACAGCCAATCCATTTCCAAAATTACATCAAACTCCCCGAGTTTAATCGGAATTAAATCTACCAACAAGATATTCTCCAAAATGTTCACCCTACAATTCTTGTATACAAATCTAACAGGGATTACTTCCTTATTCACAATTTCTATGTTCAAAGGAAAATTCAGTTCTTCTTTAGGCAATTCTAACCTCTTAGCAAATTCATCAGATATAAACGAACAAGTAGCACCCGAATCAAATAATACATAAGCATTTATTTCATTGATTGGGATAATACCTGATACTATATCTTCTGATTGCACAGCATCTTGCACAGTCATGTTGAAGGTTCTAGCTGTGGGTTTGTTTGATGCTGCAGGTCATGCAATGGCCCATGTACCTCCATTGTTACCTCCATTGCTTCTGGTAGTCACTCCATCCTTCTTCTTAGGGCATTCACGAGCAAACCTCGCCAATTCGTTGAATTTCGCGGCATACTCAGATACCGTCATCGTTCCCTGCTTTAATTCCAGAAACTGCACTTCTAGCTGACTCTTCGAACTCTCCAGGAAATAAGTCTCGAAGAACAACTCCTTGAATCTATCCCAGGTCATCACTCCTGGCCCTTCACGAGTTTTATTGGCCTGCCACCAATAACTAGCTTCTGCTTTCAACATGAAAGTTGCGAAAGCAGTCTTCTGATCATCCCCTACCCTAGCGACATCGAATACCTTTTCTATCTCCATAATCCAGGTCTGTGCTTCGACTGGATTCATTTCCTCAAGATTTGGTGTTCACTTAATCAAAACATTCATTTCTAACTATCCAATCATAATAAAATTGAATAATAAAAACCTACCCATACAGGATTAAACTTAAATAAAAATATCCTAGGTTATCTAACCTTAAGTTATAAACATTCAAATGCGGAATTTAAAATTTATTACATCACATCATATTTAAAAGTCTATTATCATAATGATAAAAATAAAATTACAAGTCTTCATCACTTGTACATTTTTCCCTTTCCTTTGGTAGACGAAGGTTCACCTACATTCTCTTCTTTAACTGCAATGAGTTTATAAATATGCAAGAGTGAGCAAAACAATTGCTCACTGGATATAATATGGAATCAACGGGAGTATAATAATAATAACTATCGAAATAGGCTCATCAAAAGTGAATAGTACTCTATCAATAATAATCAGAAACTGAAATCCCAAAATATGGGAAATATACATCACTGAGGGTCGTAAGACCATGAACTACGTCCACAGTTGCAAGCAATCTTTCAACTCCAACTTTAATAGTCATAAGATTTTAAGGACCTCATACTTAGGGGGATCAGCCCTTCGTACAATGTATTGTGCACAAACATTTTAACGCTATGCGTAAGTTAACCCCTAATCATAACAATATGATTGTTCATCTCAGTATTTAGAGTACAAGTCCGCACCAAAGGAAGTTTGGTTTGGATAAGCTTTTAAGGTAATTTGGAATTTAACGAACATCAACTAAGGAGTAGTTTAATAAAACAAATAACACTATACTATAGAATAATCGTGATTGAATCAATCATAGTAGACTAAAGTTAGGAATATTCTAATAGCATACAATTTGAATAACTATAGCATACCTTGCTTGAATAAAACTAAGCCAAGGTTAATTAGAATTGAACACTAAGCATGCACATCAATTTGAACGATAGAAATGATCGACATTAGTATATATAGTTGTGCATACTAAACAACAAGTTAAATACAAGAATTACTTGCTCCAGAATATCTTACATTATTATATTGTAATCGTTTGAAAACAGTAATTGAATTAACAAGATAATAGATTAGAAAACTTGCCTTGTTCGTAGATTAAACCGAACAATTTGAATCACAATATCCTATATACATATGTCATCATGACATAGTTAGTCATTATCACATAACTAATACATTCATCATGTAGGTTTGATTATTTAATCACATAATCAAGTTATAACACAAGTTAATTTTTAATAACATAATTATTCATAGTATAGAAATACTAAAATCAACATTTTACAGTCCTACTATCATCACATAACTTTTCTTAAAATTTCATGTACAAAAGTACACTGTCAGACCATTCTGCTAACTCGCGCCGCTGCGCCACAGTTTACACTATGGGTCGCGCTGCAGCGTGGGGATGGCGCTGCGGCGCAGTAAATAAACTACGAAGTCGCGTTGCGGCATGGAGATGGCACCGCGGCACCACTAACGTACTGCTGGGCCGCGCCGCGGTGCGAAACTACAATTTCGACTGACAGCTTCGGCAACAGTACAAGAAAAAGCCAATTTGGTCTACAAGCTCGTTTCTAACAGACTAATTCACATGCAATTCATACAAAAACTTCATGTAAACATAATTCAAGAACTTCTAACATGTTTCTACCCATACAACAACATAAACAACGAATTTAAAACATCCAATTTCACTGTTTTTTTTAATTAAAAACTCACTTTTTGATATTTCAATGAAAATCAACACTGTAAATTTTGTTTTTCAACCAAAACAATTAATTCAAAGTATCTTTATCAATAATTATACATACTCTATCAAATTAGATGATCAATTTATCCACTAAACAACTAATTGACCCTCAATTTCTACTTTAAATTAACCCATACCCATTCACAAAACTATCTGTAAAAAGGTTTTCTTCACAAACTATATACATAATAACAATACATTGACTATAACTTATGAGAATAGTTTTAACATCACTAGTTTATCATATAAAGCCACATAACAACAACAATTCATCCTTACCCAAGGATTCTATAGAGAATTTGGGAAGAGAAAAAATAAACTATTAAAACTAAAAAGAATAAAATTAAACCTTAAAGAAGATGATGATACTATATCTTTGATTGTCAAGTTTTTCTCCTCTTCACTCCCAATTCTCTAGGATTCTCTCACTTTTCTTCTTCTCTTCTTCTTCTTCCTCTGAGTTTTCTTTCTTCCTAACTCTAACATACGTAGAATAATATAACGTATATAGTAATAATAGATATATTAAGTATAGGATTTTAACTGACATCAGTTATAAAATTTTGAGAATCAAAAGCCATAAGGCTTGTTTGGCTAGCTAACTAAAAATAACTCATTAACCTTTACACCCTGTTTGGTAAACTAAATTAAAACAAATGGATTAATCCTTATACCTTGTTTGATAAAACATCATTAGATTAAAGACTTTAATATGCAATAAGACATGTTTGGCAAAACTAAATTAAACTCTTTTAATTTATTTTAATAACTCCTTTATAGCAATGTTATTTGTCACACTTCTAATAAATTAAATAATCAATTTAATCAATTCAAATAGTAATCTATTAAATTACTTTCACACATAAATCATTATCACATAATTATAATTTTCTTTATAATTTTATTCAACCAACTAACACTTTATTTTAATCACAATTCTAATTAAAATATTATAATTCATTTAATCACTATAAGCTCTCTAATTATATTATTAAATTAGTATATAATCTCATCACAATTTATTTTCTTAACTCCTTAATTATTTTCTTACAAATAATTAACTAAATCAAATCAATCAAATTGAACAATTATTTATTCAACAATAAATATAACCATTAAATATTTATATAACTCAAATAAATATTTCAAATTAAATTAAAAGAATCTGGAATGTTATATGACATAGTAGTCTGCTTTCTCACCTAACACCTCTAAGATGTAAGACCTCGAATTTTATGAAATAAAAGTATTCAATTTTTTATAATTACTATTCAGTAAATAGTTAAATTGATAAAAAATAGTTAAAGTTAAGGGTGATATATACAAATTTTGTAAAATAAACAACTAGTTATAAAATAGTTATTGTTGTCGGGGAATATTCGTTTGGTCGTAGAATATTCTTGTTGTCGGAGAATATTCGTACGACGGCGCAGCCATTTGTGGGCCCCATAACATAATAACTGTCGGATGAAGAAAACGACAAAATTGAGTTTTTATAAATAACGGCGTAGTTATTACCGTTAACACTGTTGGAATACCCGGTGGTTAAAATACAGTAATATACGTGGTTGCACAGTAGCACACGGTTTTGCATAGTATTTTTGAATTATTGATCCTTACTTAAGACGACACTACTCAATAATTGTTACAGTAGTTACTGTTTAATAGTTTATTTTATTGATTCAATAATTGCTGCGTTGATATTTTATATTATTGTTGTTTCAATAATTGATGCTGCACAGTATTTTCCATTATCAGATCAATAATTCATATTATTTGAATAATATTATTAGATAACATTATTGGCAATGCCTAGAAAGTTCTGTCTAAGGAGAGGTTTGGTCATCTAATTGCGCGCCAGTAAGGAGAAATCCTTATTGGAAAGCCCCCTCTTTCCTAAGAACTGCCTGGTTGTCATTATTGTGATTCTGTAATTTTATTTGTGAATAATTAATTATTGATTTATATGATAAGAAAATATTTATTTGATGTGGATATAAATGATGGATTTATTTATGAAGGAATTAATGTTGAGGTATTTTATCAGTATTTTGTCAGAATGGAGGTATTAAAAATCAATCAAGGTTTTTGAGATATATTGCGGGGGTTATACTTTTTAATCCGACCGTTGGATCGTTGTGATTTTTGGATATGCTATACATATATAAGTTGAGTATATATCCATAAATTTTAAACAGTTAAAAATGAACGTATGATTTGTTATGAATTTTAAGAGATGACTGGTTCAGAAATCGTTAAAGTTTCAGAATTTATCATTTTGGTGGAAAATTCTAGAATTGGTGGGCCCCACTTTTGGTTGGTAAAAATGTACTGAGATTTTTATTCAAATGTGGTGGGTGAGAATAGTAGCAGGTAAAGCTATCAGGTAGCAGGTCAAGTCTGCTTCGACGTGCTAACATTTTCCTATAAAAAGAGGGCTAAGTTAGAATTAAAAAACATACCAGAATTCATAAGTTTTCTCTCTTTTTCTCTCTAGATTATCGAGTGTATTTTGTGAGTATTTAGATACTTGGTGAGTTGCTATTCATCAGTGCAAGTTTCCTTCAGCGTCATATCCGATATCCAGTCAGAAGTACTGCTCTTTTGAGGTAAGGGATTGTAAGGGATAGTAAGGGATAGTAAGGGATTGTAAGGGATAGTAGGGGATTGTAAGGGATATTAAGGGATGATATATTCTTCATAATGATGTTATTCTTTCAATATCATTATACTGAAATATTGGTATGGATTTTATTGTGGAATTTTTACCTTTTTGAGTCGGGATTACTATTCACGTATACGACACTATTCACGTATACGGCACTATTCATGTATATGACACTATTTACGTATATGACACTATTTATGTATACGGTACTATGTACGAATACGGAGTACTATTCACGAGTTATTATTCATGAGTTACTATTCATGAGTTACTATTCACGAGTTACTATTCACGAGTTACTATTCACGGGTACTATTCACGATAAAAATTAGTTTCTTTTTCTGACCAAATTATCGTTGATTTATGATTGTTGCTCTTAAAAATAAATGTAGTTGTTGATCATATTATTTTTATTATCATATATAACATTTTTATAACCCTGATGTTGAATTTCTCTTTCACTTGAGTGTAAAGATGGGTAAATTATTTGTATGATCGTGACTGAGGAATATCTTTGGCCTGTAGTGCAAAGATGAATTGTTAACTGGTATGATCATGACCATTGAATTTATAATTGAATATCTTTAGCTTAAGTGTAAAGATAAATTGATTAACATGGTTATAATTATTGTTTATATAAATTCTGAAATGATTATATATTTCTTTGAGATATGAATATATTTGGCCTGTAGTGTAAATATGAACTGTTGAGAAATATCTTTGGCCTGTAGTGCAAAGATGAATTGTTGATGAATATCTTTGGCCCGTAGTGTAAAGATGATCTTTTGTTGAATATCTTTGGCCTGTAGTGCAAAGATGGTCTGTTGATAAATATCTTTGGCCATAGTGCAAAGATGAAATTGTTAGTATGATTATAAACAGGAACTGTAATTTGGTATAACCATGATCTTTGATATTTCAGGTAAAGACATGTGATGAAAATTATCTTCGTCCTGGATGCGAAGAGGAATTTAGAACCATAATTATGATTATGAGTTATTCACATGATTGTGGATCAGAACTGTTGATTGATGTTATAGGGATAAAATATTGTTGGTGGTCTTTTAACATGGAGAAGATAATAGACTTTATGGTCTATTTGACTCTTCTAATGGAGTGCTCGTTCCGCTGCAACTATGGTTGAAAATTTTTATCATCTACCATATGTTCTAAATCTCTGATTTATTACTGATGAAGGCTATTGATAATTTAATTATCTTTAGTCATGATATTCTTTACTGGGCTAGTTGTGCTCACCCTTTTGCTTCACAATTCCTTTTCAGGTAATAAGAGTGTAGCTGGGTCGAGCGAGTGTAACGGGGAAATAGAACGGTGATCTCTAGCTGTGGAGGTTCTCCCTAAAGCAGTATAGAAAGGTGTTGTATACATCATTTAGTAGTTATATTTGGTGAATCAAATAGGGTGAGGCAAACCCAACGTTAGAAGGGTGTTTTGCCACTATCATACAAGATGTCTAATGACATACAACCTCGTGTCATCATAAGGCAGGGTTGTGCTCATCCACTTGCTGAGCATATCTACGAGCACTACCTATATAATCTTGGTGTTTGTTTGAAGTATAATTCTCAATTAGAGACAGTGGAGATAATGATATGTTAAGAAAAGACCTACCATTGGAAAGAATATGATATTAATCTTCTCGTTTTTCTTTGGGGTCTATTGGGTCAACCAAGGATAATTCTGTGGACATATGATATCTATAATAACCTAGACGCATGGCCTCCCATGTACGAAGGTTTCCTTGAGCACTTCCCAAAGACTCTAATTTCTAAAACAGTTTTTGACTATACCTTTATGTAAAGTGTCATTGTGAGGTGCTGTCCACGGTTGGGACATGAGTCACATTTGGTATATATTTGTATCCAAACTCACGACATATGTGTTGTTGTATTTTTCACGACAATTGTTGTAATAAAGTTGTAGTTATTTTCTGTACCATGTATTTGGCGACTCAGAATAGATTGGATGGAATGGACCTGTTTTGGGGTTGTCACATAAGACGTCACTTTTAGCAAACTAGTTGGTAGATACATTTCTTCTTACTTTCTAATTCTTCGATTCAACCAATGTTGTTTGGTGGGAGCATTGGGTTTCTCAATCATATCAACGTTCAAGTGTCAGTTGATGATGTCAAATATTTTCATCATTTTTATGCTTACAAATGAGCACTACGATCATGGTTTGATGATAAGAGCTTGCACTCTACGATTCTGCCTTGGTTTTGACAGCGCTTGACAAACTACGATTTGAGAACTCCACGATTTAGGTTAGTGCCTACGATTTCGACTTAGCTTGACACACATTCGTTTAAACTGCTTCACGATTTTGATAGGCTTTCTCAGCGCACTACGATTCTGGCTTCTGTAGACTTCACGATTTTGTACTACCTATCTATTAAAACTCATAAGATCATCCTAACAATATTGATCTTTCTATTACAAGAGATTTTACAGAATGATAAACATTAAGTTTAGATCAACTTAACAACTTTGATCTTAAGTCTAAGTTCTTGCACACATTATCGAATAAGAACTTTACAAACTTTGGAAAGGCATGCTTATGTATAAATTCTAACATCAAATATAAATATACAGTTCCCAACAATCTCCCTGTATTTGATGTTGACATAATCAAGTGGATTAATTTCTAATCCAGGTGCTTGAAAAGTAAACATGACTTTATGATCAGTGAGCAACTGAATCTCTAGAAGATAATCATCAATTTATTGATGTTTATAAAAGAGAATTACAGTCCGAAATCAATACATCAAATAAAGATAGAAACTTATCTTCTAGATTTCTTGAACCTTAGAGGATGTGCATGTTCGTATTCCCTCCTTTTTCTGCTGGCTTTATTTCGTCTTGCAATTTCTTCCAGCTCATGTTGCTTCAGAGGTTCATTTTGATCATGTCTATTCATAAAGATAGGATCGCCAATGGGCATGTTCATACTTGTGATAGATACTTCTTGCCGATTGAGCGAACTAGAAATTAGACTTGCCATTAAGATCGGTTGATGATCTACTGCTCTTGAAGGCTGAGTGCGAGGCTACTGATAGGTTCTTCAAGAGTGTTCGACCTGCTTCCCTATACTTTTCTCATTATTTTCCCCCTTTATGTCAGCATCCAGGATTCGAATGTCTTAAGACCAACGATTCATGCCTTATATAAGTTTATGGAGTTGACTTCTCGACTGAGCAATATCTTCTCGATTTTCTTGGACTAGAGTATCAGTTTGTGATTTATGTTTTTGCAAAATGGCCAAGACATCGTCCATTTGTTTCATCTGATTCAAGGAATATGCTTGGAATTCAGTCAGAGAAGATCGTAGGCTAGTAAGGCTTTTTGTAATGAGTTTATTTTGAGCCTCTTGATTCTGCCGAAGAAGGATAACTGCTTCCTTATGCTTCCAGGTAGATTGAAAATGAATTTGATCCCTTTCATTTATGCTTTGGATCATTTCCTTGAGGATCTCCCGTAGCTTCTTTGTGAGCTCAGAACTCAGGTTGTTAGGAAGAGTGTTGGTAGCATTAATCAAGTGGTTTAACTGTTGATGGATAAGCAGAGAGTGAGTTTTTAGATCTTCTTGAATATCTGTGGTCACTTTCTGTGATGCGTTAGACAACTCAGTTTTGGTAGGAAGAATTGAGAGAAGCTCAAGTATTTTCTGAGTGTCTAAAGAAGAGGCTCTTATATTTTGTTCTTGTAGATTTGAGAGAGCAAGAGCAAGATTGAAATAATTATTGTTCGAGGAAGAAGGAATGTCTGAATGAGGTGAAGTAATAGAGGTTTGAGTTATGGGAGAGGAGGCTGTTGTAGCTAGTTGAGTAGGTGACTCCATGATTTGAGTAGGAGCAATGTTCGTGGTGTCACGTTGTGCTATTTTCATGGAGTTAATGGTGGTTGAAGGTGGTACTAAAATGAAGTTAGGTGTATTTGGTTCATCAGTTACAGATTATTGGGATTCTGTAGCTGGAAATTGGGTAGAAGAGGCATGATTTGTTATTAACTTTTGAGCAAAGGTGAGGTTTCTTGGGAATCCCTGGGCGAGCATAGATACTGCTGGATATGCTTTGAATGCCCATAATATATGATCCCAAAAACGTATAATTAGAGCTCTGTGAAACGGCATCATAGGTAGATAAGAGAACATCCGGTTATAATTGATGCTCCTTTCTTCATTTCTGTATTTAGCAATAATTTCAACCTCTTCCTCTTCTTTTTCATCATCAAAAATCTCTAACATTTCTTGAGGGGCAGAGGGGGTTCCATGATGAGCTTTTGATTCTTCCCCCTCAGCTGAAGCACTAGTTGGCTCAGGGACTTCGAAAAGCTCCCCCTCAATGTGATCATCTCTCTGATCAACATTTTCTTGTTGATTCTCTTTAACATTCACACATATTTGGTCAGATACAGTCAGACTAACTGCATTGTCGATGTTGGCAATCATAGTTTCAATTATCCTGGTTTAATCCAAGGACTCATTGTGGGAACTCAAATTTGGAGACTCGGTCCTTTTAACATGTTCCATTGTTTTCATTTCCTCCTCTTTAATCTTTAGCATAACTTTTTGCATCTCAAGATCAACCTTTTTTATTAACCTTCTCTTCGATCTTCTTGACTCCGAATTTGTGGATTCTTCAGCACGCTGTTCATCCTCAGGAATATTTACTTGTTCATGCTGAGTCGTAGTCTCAATGTTTACTTCACTTTGACTGGCAACCCTTGACTCTACGATCGGCATACTCATTTTCTCCATGATCTTGGTCAATGATACTTTAGGCAGACGCCTGCTACGTTTTCCCTTCTTAAGCAACTGAGAGATGGTGGCTCTATCTTCATCCTCTTATTCAGTCTGCTTCTCCTTCTTCTTCTTGAGCTGTACTTTAGGTTGAGCAATCTCTTTTGCAATAAATTGGCCAGAGAGTTCAGAATCAGTTCCTTGAGGAACTTCAGTTGTTGATCCCTGAGGCTCTTTTGCCATCTGAACAGTCTGTAGCTTCCTCTTTCCCTTGTTTCTCCTGACCAGAGCAGAGGGCTCCTGGTCTAATTCTTCTTCAACCTCTCTTACAACAGATAAGTTCCCTTGTAGAAATGGTTTCATGACCTCCCCAATCCTTTCACTAGACTCAGAGTGATAATTATTCACATTTTCAGCTGCATTCCTTTTCCAGTTTGTGAAGATCTGCTAGGTCATTCTCTTGTTGGCATTTAGAGGTTCACCTTCATTATCTTCAATATTATCTCCCAGAGCTGCATGGAGAATGATGCTGATAAATCTTCCATAGAACATTTTGTTCACGCTCTTAGTTTTCATAGAACTGAGGATCCACTTTCCAATCCACTCCAGGAGGAGGGCTTCATAGTTCAGCTGAGACTTGAAGCAGATTTCTGTCATTGTCTTCAGTTGCACTTCATTGACAGAATCATGACCAAAGTTCTTACAGCAAATGCATTTCCTAACAATGTCTGCCAGAAACTCATATTTTTAAGGAAACTCCTTCTTCTTGTATCCCTTAGGATTGTGGTTCTTTTCATGATGCATCTTATTCAGTTCCTCGTTGAAGTCAATGAAGCTTAGCGAAGTAAGGCCCTTAGATTTAAAACCTAAGGCCTGATTTATGTCAGCAACTTCCAGTCGAATCGACACTCCTTGAACCTTTATAGTGAGGACATCGTCGTTGTAGACTCCATTGGTGTAGAATTCCTTCACCAATTTGGGATAGATCCTCATACTGGTTTCCAGAGCTTTTTGCAGTCCTGCTTTTTTTAGAAGAGAGAGGATTCTGTGGTATTTTGGCTCGACATCCTTGAATTCTTCGAAGCATAGTTGGTGTCCAGGAATCATGATTGAGATGCCATTGATTTCTTTGAATTTTCTGATAAAACTGAGATTAACTGAGTGCTCTGTAACTCAAATCTAGGGTTTTAGAGAGAGAGAGAGAGAGAGAGAGAGAGCGAGAGAGCGTTTGAAATTTAGATGAAAGTTTGGAGTAATGAAATGGGGGTTAATTTGAAACTTCCCTTTTTAAAATTTTCGTTGGTGGGGCTATGAGCCTTTAATCATAAGGATAAGACTATTTTATCCTTAGCTTCCTTGAGATTGTGTTCCTTTCTGAAGTCTACGATCGATGAGTATTACTCTACGATTGGTTAATGACTTTATTCCTACAAAGTTAGTATATACCAGAGCACAAAATTATTGTTGAAAATTAAGCATTCCTAACTCACTTATTAATTTATTGAATCTGGATTCTTCTTGCGGTTTTGTAAACACATCAACAAATTAATTTTTAGTTGTGATATAGTGAAGAGAGATATTTCTATTTTGAACATGATCCCTGATGAAATGATATCTTATCTCAATATGGTTTGTCCTAGAATGAATGACAGGATTATGAGTTATAGCTATAACACTTGTATTATCACAATGAACAGGAATAAATTTGAAATTAAAACCATAGTTAGCTAGTTGATTTTTCATCCATAAAATTTCGGCACAACAACTGCCAGCTGCTATGTATTCAGCTTTTGCTATGGAGGTTGATACAGAGTTTTGCTTTTTGCTAAACCAGGACACGAGCCTGTTTCCTTGCATTGACAAGTACCACTTTTACTCTTTCTATCAATTCTACAACCTGCAAAATCAGTGTGACGCCCCCAAAATATGTATACATCACCCATTCTGAGTCGCCAAATACATGGTACAAAATTTAAATACAAACTTAATTATACAACTGTCGTGTAAAATACGACAAAACATAGCTGAGAGTTTTGACACGAATATTGTCTTCTAGACAATATCCAAACTCAAATGGAGTCCTCATTACAATTATTGTCACACTATTTTATAAAATAGTGAAGACTACTACATCCACCATCTCGGACCATCACTCCATTACCCGATTAGTCCCGGCTACGTTCTCATTTCCTGAAGAGAACAATGAAAGCAAAAGGGTGAGCTCAACTAGCCAAGTAAGAAATATTATGACTAAGATAATGTAGAATAAATTATCGTTAGTCTTTAATAGTGTTAAACTGATAAAATATAATAAACATTTAGTTTAACTGCAGCGGAACAAGCAATCCACTAGAAGAGTCAAGTAGAGCATGATATCTACTATCTTCTATGATTTAAAACATTTATCATCAATTTTATCGCTGAGACTCAGCTCAATAAATAATCCACAACACTGAATTATTCATGCACTACGGCTAATGATATTCATTAGTATCACATCCACGAATTATCCATGCACTACGGGCCAAGGATATTCGTGTTATCACCAATGGTCATGATCATGCCAACAACTGTCCATCAATGCACTACGGGCCAATGAGGACTTTTACCACATCATTTGTAACATTACAGGTCATGATTATACCGAAAAATTCCTACTCATAATCATACCAATCAACAGTCCATATATGCACTATGGGCCAAAGATAACTTTCATCACAATATAAGCATGAGGATGATGATAATGATACAAGAGTTTAATTAAATGAGAGCAAGGATAAATTTTAAATATTTTTAATTTATCTAGAGTTTAAAAATGTCCAAATTGACAACATGATAACTGCTTTGTGGAGTAAAATTCAAGAATAATATCCATGTATCAAAAATAATTTGGACAGAAAAGAAATTAATTTTTCGGGTGAATAGTACCTGGGTGAATATTACTACGTGAATAGTACTTCGTGAATAGTATCTTGTAAATAGTACCTCATGAATAGTACTTCAGGAATAGTATCCCGTGAATAGTACTTTGGAACTAGTACCCCGACATGAAAAGAATAAAAATTATCAAGAATGCTTAGAATAATATTTTCATAAAAAGATACTAGATGAAGCACAAATTTCAAGAATATGCTACTAATTTCACGGAGTATAGAAGCAATACTTTAACAAAATGAGTGTAGAATTCGAAATCTGAAACGAAATAATATTACTTACATACTACAGAGTATGGAAGAAAATATTATTTCATACGAATATTAAACAAAAATAATATCCCTTACCTTAAAAAGGAGAGTATTCCGACTGGTATAACGAGGATATTCTTGAAGAAAACTTTCACTATTTTCTACACTCAAAGCTTTCTTAAACTCAAAAGAAATACGCCCAATATTATAGAAGAAGAATTCTATGATTCTGGTGTGATTTTCAATTCTAAACTAAGCATCTTATTTATAGGAGAATGGAATGATACTATTTGGATGCACAGTAAAGGAAAAATCACGGGCGAATTCACGGGCGCAGAACGAAATTTTCTAATTTTACTATGCAAATACTATGCAGTCGCTATGCATAATAAAATATAATATATTCTATTTTTCATAAAAAATAAAACTTATTAATATATATATATATATATATATATATATATATTTTTTTTTTTCATAAAAAATAAAACTTATTAATATATATATATATATATATATATATATATATATATATATAGGAAATCCATCCATGACAACCGGTTGCTATAGACACTGTTCCAACAACCCACTTTCAGACCGTTGATCAACTTATTGGAAGTCTTAGATTGAAACTCATAATATACCCAGCCGTTACAACTTGTTGTGCCTAAAAAACAGGTTGTATCAGCTTTTATTTTAATATAAGGGCCCCACATGGTCAACATATTGTCAGTTTGGTTAAATAAAACGAATTTTTAATATTAAAAAATTCCCAAACGGCACAGCTTGTACCGTCTGTGCCTATTTTTTATATGCATTTTCCCATTATATAGTCTGACTCAACACATTTGGTTAACTTAAAAAAAAATTAAAATGGCCCGGCTGGTACAAGCTCTGCCGGCTGTGAAAAAAAAAAATTCCCAGCCGCAACAAGCTGTACTGGCTTGCAATAAAAAACTATAAAAAATTCCCTTCGCCTTTAAAAGAATTATTTCCAAAAATTTAATCCTAACCAGATTCGAACTCGCAACCTCCCGCTTCAAACCTTCGTCATATGACCACCCGAGCACCACGGGCCTAGCTGTTCATTTCTCGCAAGGATTAGTCTTTATATTAAGACATTACATTTCCCCCAAAATCTATCTAGAAGATATTTTCTCTTGCATTACGATTTATTTTTATATTAATATTAATAATAAAGTGGGTTTGTTATAATAGAAAAATGTTAATTGTTGTTGTTATTATTATTATTATTATTATTATTATTATTATTATTATTATTATTATTATTATTATTATTATTATTATTATTATTATTATTATTATTATTATTATTATTATTATTATCCCTTTTAATATTATTTTAAATTTTTAATTTTATACTCGCTATTTGATTTAGACCACAGTGCATTGCATTCCTTAGGGCCTGGAAATTTGATTTTCGAGCATGTCCTTGACGCTTATATGTTGTTACTACAAGACAGAGAGGAATACTACAGATTGCGGGGAATAAAAAGGTGGGCCCAATTTGCTTTCATGAATTCATTCTTCATGCATCTTGGGCAAAGCTATGTGCCCCCAACTGAAGAGAATCATGCATGGAGTTTTTGTAATCCGTATATGAACCAAGATGTTGGCCCACCTTTACACGAATGCAAGTATATATTCATGCTGGTGTGTAGTACACATCAAAGCCATTTTGTCTTGTTGCTATTCTCAGTTGAAGATTGGATGGTTACCATCATTAACCCGCACTACAGTGATACCAAGCATATGAAGTTACGGGAAATGTGCTCAAAATTCGTTAAAGTTGCGGTATGTGTAGTTTTAAAATATTTTACTTTTATAATGTCAAATATATTATAAAATTATTAACCAACTACTTTGTACATGAAGGTACATTTGATACAATTTTGTTTGCGAAATGGTAATCCGATGCGTGAGTGGCCCAACGTTAATCCTAATGTGCAGGTAACAAAGAACCGACCGAAACAACACAACAACTCAGACTGTGGCATTTTTGTAAGCAAGTATGTTGACGCTTTCGTTAGGGCCAATGTTGATATTTGCGAAGAGAAGTGGTCCTTGGAAGATGTAACGGTCTTTCGTTACCGCATCGCGTGGGAGCTCTACAAATAATCCGCAAGATTACTTTCGGCCTCTAAGATATAAAAAATGTTCTAGCGTTATCTCATGTACACTATGTGAATAAGAATATCTATTTGGTTGAACTTTATGAGATTTTCAAATTCATAACCTAGTAATATTAATATTATTTAATCACATAAAACCACTTCATATTATTAATACGAATAAGAATATCTAGTGTTATTGAACTGTATGGATATTATTATTCGGATTAATATTAATAATCACATTATTAATATTAATATTAAAAATAATTATTAATATTATTTTTTAGAATATTAATACATGTATATCATACTCTCATACTCAAATAATAATAATAATTTATAAAATAATAATAATAATAATAATAATAATAATAATAATAATTTATAAAATAATAATAATAATAATAATAATAATAATAATAATAAATAATTTATAAAATAATAATAATAATAATAATAATAATAATAATAATAATAATAATGCAAGATGGAATATAATGATAATAATATATTTTATTAATAATAATATTTAAATAATTATTAATATTATTTTTTAGAATATTAATACATGTATATCATACTCTCATACTCAAATAATAATAATAATAATTTATAAAATAATAATAATAATAATAATAATAATAATAATAATAATAATAATAATAATAATAATAATAATAATAATAATAATTTATAAATGCAAGATGGAATATAATGATAATAATATATTTTATTAATAATAATATTTATTTTTATATTAATATTAGAAGATAATTGCCCCTTTTTTCTTAAAAGATACTTAACTGTTTCAACGAGTATAAAATTAAAAATTAAAAATAATATTAAAAGGGATAACAACAACAATTAACATTTTTTTATTATAACAAACCCACTTTATTATTAATATTAATATAAAAATAAATCGTAATCCAAGAGAAAATGTCTTCTTGATAAATTTTGGGAAAATGTAATGTTTTAATATAAAGACTAATTCTTGTTAGAAATGAACAGCTAGGCCCGTGATGCTCGGGTGGTCATATGACGAGGGTTTGAAGCGGGAGGTTGCGAGTTCGAATCTGGTTAGGAGCAAATTTTTGAAAATAATTCTTTTAAAGGCTAAGGGAATTTTTTTGAGTTTTTTATTGCAAGCCGGTACAGTTTGTTACGGCTAGGAATTTTTATTTATTTTTTTATTCACAACCGGCACAGTTTGTACCGGCCGAGCCTTTTTAATATTTTTTTAAGTTAACCAAATGTGTTGAGTCAGACTATATAATGGGGAAATACGTAAAAAAAGAGAGGCACAGCCGGTACAAGCTGTGCCGGTTAAGAAATTTTTAATATTAAAAATTCATTTTGTTTAACCAAACTGAGAACATGTTGACCATGTAGGGCCCTTATATTAAAGTAAAAGCCGGTACAACCAATTTTTTAGGCATAACAAGTTGTAACGGCTGGGTATATTTTGAGTTTCAATCTAAGCCTTCCAATAAGTTGATCAACGGTCCAAAAGTGGGTTGTTAGAACAGTGTCCATGGCAAGCGGTTGCCATGGATGGATTTCCATATATATATATATATATATATATATATATATATATATATATATATATATATAATAAAAATTGAGATAACTTTCTACCGATAATTTTGAAAAATGGATAAGTGGGGGCCCAAATAATAAGTAAAATTTACCACAAATACTTCATAAAAATCCCCTCAATATTTTTAACAACATTTATTCATCAATAATATAACTTGTAATATTAACAACTAGATCATTCTCAGGAAAGAGGGGGCTTTCTGATAAGGATTTCTCCCTATTAGCGCACAATTAGGTGACCAAACCCTTTTCATCGACAGAACTTTCTAGACATTGTCAACAATGCAAATAATAATATGAATAACTTGTCATCTCAGTTATTGATTTAATAATATAAAATATTGTGCAAATGATACTGTAACAATAATTGAATCAATAATGTGAGATACTATGCAGCAATTATTGTGGCAATAATTGAAATAAACTGAGTGACTTCTCAAGTAAGCATCAATAATCAATACCTTGTGCTACTATGCAACCACGCGTATTATTGTACTTTTACTACCGGGTATTTTAACAGTTTAACGGTAAAACTTTCATCGTTATTTTTATAAAAAGATATTTATGTCGTTTTCTAACTCCGACAATAATTTCGTTGTGGGGTTTACCAATGATTGTACCGTCGTACGAATATTTCCTATTAAAATGAATATTCCTCGACCAATCGAATATTTTATAACAACTTGCTTACTTTGCAAAATCTATAAATATTACCCACAACTATAACATTATATCAAATCCACACCATAATATTCAAAAATATATTTCGAAAAATTAAATCTTTATTCATAAAAGTTGGGGGTCTTACAATCAGCATCTGAGTCTCCTGTTAGTTCAAATGAGGATTCCTTTGGATACGAAAGCTCCAAATGTGGTGCACCTTTGAGATATCTGAAAATTCTTTTTATAGCAGTTAAATTAGATTTCTTAGGGTTAGCTTGAAATCTAGCACACATACATGTAGCAAACATGATGTCTGGTCTACTGGCAGTTAGATAAAGGAGAGAGCATATGGTACCTTTATATTGAGTAATATCAGTATTTTTACCTTTCTCATCTTTGTCAAGTTTAGTTGCTAGTGTAATTGGAGTTTTCATGGGGGAAGCTAATTCTATGCCATATTTTTTAAGTAAGTCTCTGATATATTTGGCTTGGTTTATGAAGATACCTTCATCAGTTTGCTTCACTTGAAGTCCAAGGAAGAAATTCAGTTCACCCATCATGCTCGTTTCAAATTTACTCTGCATAAGCTTGACAAATCTCTCACACAACTTTTTATCAGTAGAACCAAAAATTGTAAGACCCCGAATTTTATGAAATAAAAGTATTCAATTTTTCTTATAATTACTATTCAGTAAATGGTTAAATTGATAAATGTTAAAGTTAAGGGTGATATATGATTTTTTTTCAAAATACACAAGTGGTTATAAAATAATCATTGTTGTCGGGGAATATTCGTTTGGTCGTGGAATATTCTTTCTGTCGGGGAATATTCGTACGACGGCACATCTATTTGTGGGCCCCATAACGAATAACTGTCGGGTGAAGAAAACGACAAATTTGAGTTTTTACAAATAACGACGTAGTTGTTACTGTTAATACTGTTGAAATACCCGGTGGTTAAAATACAGTAATACGCGTTATTGCACAGTAGCACACGGTATTGCACAGTATTTTTGGAATTATTGATTCTTACGTAAGAAGGCACTACTCAATAATTGTTACAGTAATTACTGTTTAATATTTTATTTTACTGATTCAATAATTGCTACGTTGAAATTTTGTATTATTGTTGTTCAATAATTGTTGCTGCACAGTATTTTCTATTATCAGATCAATAATTCATATTATTTGAATAGTATTATTAGATAACATTATTGATAATGTCTAGAAAGTTCTGTCTAAGGAGAGGTTTGGTCATCTAATTGCGCGCCAGTAAGGAAAAATTCTTATTGGAAAGCCCCCTCTTTCCTGGGAACGGCCTGGTTGTCATAAATGTGATTCTGTAATATTATTTGTGAATAATTAATTATTGATTCGTATGATAAGGAAATATTTATTTTATGTGGATATAAATGAGGAATATATTTTTGTGGTTAAAAAAATGAAGGAGTTAATGTTGAGGTTTTTATCCGTATTTTTGTCGGAATGGAGGTATTAAAAATCAGGGTTTTTGAGATATTTTGCGGGGGTTATAATTTTTAATCCGACCGTTGGATCGTGATAATTTTTGGATATGTTATACATATATAAGTTGAGTATATGTCCACAAATTTTGAACCGTTAAAAATGAACGTATGATTTATTATGAATTTTACAAGATGACTGGTTCAGAAATTGTTGAATTTTTGGAGTTTATCATTTTGGTGGAAAATTCTAGAATTGGTGGGCCCCACTTGTGGTTGGTGAAGAAATGTGCTGAATTATATTTCAAATGTGGTGGGTGGGAATAGTAGCAGGTAAAGCCATCAGGTTGCAGGTCAAACCTACCAAAATTTTCCTATAAATAGAGGGCTAAGTTAGAATTGAAAATCACACCAGAAACATAAGTTTTCTCTCTTTCTCTCTCTATATTATGAAGCATATTTTGTGAGTTTTTAGATACTTGGTGAGTTGCTATTCATTAGTGCAAGTTTCCTTCAGCATCATATCCGATATCCAGTCAGAAGTACTGCTCTTTTGAGGTAAGGGATAGTAAGGGATTTTAAGGGTTGTTATGATTTTCAGTTTCGTAATTTTTCTGAACTTCAAAAATTCTGGAAAAATTTGAAATGATATTTTGATGAGTTTTATTGATTGTGTCCAAAAATGGTGATTTTTGGATGTATAGATTGAGAGTTATGAATTTTATGAGAAAAGACTATTTTAAAAGTAATCGCTTATAATTCCTTGTGGTTAACTCCAAAATTGATAAAATTTTTATTGGGAGTACATGTATATGATAGAAGTATACTCTGTAAATTTCAGAATTTTTAGACAAAAGTACAATTTTTGATAAATGTCTAAATATTCGGCTATTTTGGCCATATGAAAAATAGTAAATGACTTTTAAAAATTCTGAGAAAAATATATGTTCACTATGAGACTATATTATGCTAAATCCCAGAAAAGAAATATTTTTGGAACTGATTTGGTATTTTTCATGAAAATGGTCTAGTTATGAGTAAATGAATTAAATATGTTTTGTGAAGAAAGAAAATTGAAAAATAGGATTTTATGGCTTGAGAATCCTATATGAGGTATATGCAGATTTTTGATGAGGGTTTTGGTTATTGATGATGAAATTGTAAGAGTTGGCATTTTATGATGATTAAATGCATTAATTAGTAAAGTGTAAACAATTAAAATAAATTGTTTATAAATTTAAGTAATGTTATTCTTTCAATATCATTATACCGAAATATTGGTATGAATTTTATTGTAGAATTTCTATCTTTTGTGTCGGGGTTACTATTCATGAGTTACGAATATTACTCTTGAGATTAAAACTATATGTTGATCATATTATTTTTATCATCATATATAACATTTTTATAACCCTGATGTTGAAATTCTCTTTCACTGGAGTGTAAAGATGGGTAGATTATTGGTATGATCATGACTAGGGTTCTCTTTGGCCTGTAGTGCAAAGTTGAATTGTGACTGGTATGATCATGACCATTGAATTTATAATTGAATATCTTAAGCTTAAGTGCAAAGGTGAATTGATCAACATGATTATAATTATTGTTTATATAAATTCTGAAATGATTATATATTTCTTTGAGATATGAATATATTTGGCCTGTAGTGCAAATATAAATTGTTGATGAATATCTTTGGCATGTAGTGCAAAGATGGCCTGTTGATGAATATCTTTGGCCTGTAGTGCAAAGATGAATTGTTGATGAATATCTTTGGCCCGTAGTGCAAAGATGACATGTTGTTGAATATCTTTGGCCAGTAGTGCAAAGATGAACAGATGTTGAGATAAACATGACCAACTGGTGATACAAATGAATATCTTTGGACGTAGTGTAAAGATGAAGTTATTAGTATGATTGTGAACAGGAAATGTGATTTGGTGTAACCATGATCTTTGATGTTTCAGGTAAAGATAGGTGATGAAAATTATCATCGTCCTGGATGAGAAGAGGAATTTAGAACTACAGTTATGATTATGAGTTATTCATATGATTGTGGACCAGAATTGTTGATTGATGTTACAGGGATAAAACATTGTTGGTGGATTTTTAACATGGAGAAGATAATAGACTTTATAGTCTATTTGACTCTTCTAATGGATTGCTCGTTCCGCTGCAACTATGGTTGAAATTTTTATCATTTACCATATGTTCTAAATCTCTGATTTATTATTGATGAAGGCTATTGATAATTTAATTATCTTTAGTCATGATATTCTTTACTGAGCTAGTTGTGCTCACCCTTTTGCTTCACAATTCCTTTCAGGTAATAAGAGTGTAGCTGGGTCGAGCGGGGGTAAAAAGGGAATAGAACGGTGGTCATCATTTAGTAGTTATATTTGGTGAAGAAAATAGGGTGAGGCGAACCCAACGTTGGAAGGGTGTTTTGTCACTATCATACAAGATGTCTAATGACATACATCCTCGTGTCATCATAAGACAGGGTTGTGCTCATCCACTTGCTGAGTATATCTATGGGCACTACCTATATAATCTTGGTGTTTGTTTGAAGTATAATTCTCAATTAGAGACAGTGGAGATAATGATAAGTCAAGAGAAGACTCACCATTGGGAAGAATATGATAGTAATCTTCTCGTTTTTCTTTGGGGTCTATTGGGTCAACCAAGGATAATTCTGTGGCCATATGATATCTATCATAACCTAGACGTGTGGCCTCCCATGTACGAAGGTTTCCTTGAGCACTTCCCAAAGATTCTAATTTCTAAAACAGTTTTTGACTGTACCTTTATGTAAGGTGTTATTGTGAGGTGATGTCCACGGTTGGAACATGAGTCACATTTGATATATATTTGTATCCAAACTCACAGCATATGTGTTGTTGTATTTTGCACGATAATTGTTGTAATAAAGTTGTAGTTGTTTTCTGTACCATGTATTTGACGACTCAGAATGGGTTGGGTGGAATGGACCTATTTTGGGGTCGTTACAAAAATCATGTCATCTACATATATTTGTACTAATAGATCTTTATCTTTGTGCTTTCTAAAAAATAGTGTGGTGTCTACTCTTCCTCTATAGAATCTATTTTCAATAAGAAAGTTTGTTAGAGTTTCATACCATGCTCTAGGAGCTTATTTTAGTCCATATAATGCTTTATCTAGTCTATAAACATAATTAGAGAAGGTTGAATTGATAAAACCTGGGGGTTGTTCCACATAGACTTCTTCTTGAAGTTCGCCATTTAGAAATACACTTTTGACATCCATTTGAAAGACTTTGAACTTCATATGTGCAGCGTAGGCAAGGAATATTCTGATTGCTTCTAGCCTGGTGACAGAAGCAAAGGTCTCGTCATAGTCAATGCCTTCTTCTAGAGAGTAACCTTTTGCAACACGTCTTGCCTTGTTCCTTGTGATCACTCCATCTTCATTCATCTTGTTTCTGAATACTCATTTGGTGCCTATGATTGGTTGGTGATTTGGTCTTGGAACAAGTCTCCACACTTTGCTTCTTTCAAATTGATTCAATTCCTCTTGCATAGCTTCAATCTAGCTAGAATCTTCCAAGGCTTCCTCTATCTTCTTAGGTTCCATCTGGGACAGGAAGCTCAGATAGAAACACTCATTTTGAGTAGCCGATCTAGTCTTGATTCTTGCATTTGGATCTCCAATAATCAAATCTTGTGTGTGATCTTTAGCCCATCTGCTTCCTGTTGGAACATCAGTTATTGTGCCTTCTTGTCCGAATTCTTCAAGATTGACTTCAGCTTCATATTGTAAATGATCATTGTCAGGGACATTAATTTCTACGATTGCGTCTTCGTGCTCTACGATTCCTTCTTCTAAACCTACGATCATGGTGACTGGTTCATCCACTTCGATCGAGGTGTCTGGTTCATCGGTCATGGAGTCTAGTGGTACAGACTTAGTTGAAGAGTCTGTTTCATCAAAGATAACATGAATGGAGACTTCAACACTCAAAGTTTTCTTGTTAAACACCCTATAGGCTTTATTATCAGTGGCATAGGCAAGAAATATTCCTTTATCCGACTTTGGTTAAAACTTAGTCAGATATTATTTTCCATTGTTGAGAATGTATCAAGTGCAGCAAAAAAACAGAAATAGCTGACATTTGGCTTTCTTTCTTTCCATAGCTCATAAGGGGTCTTTTTGAGCATAGGGTGAATAAGAGATCTATTTTAGGTGTTACAGACCGTGTTGATAGCTTCTACCCAGAAGTATTCAGGTAGAAGAACTGCTGCCAGAAGTGTTCTTCCTGCCTCAATTAGTGTTCTGTTCTTTCCCTCATCTACCCCATTTTGCTATGGAGTTCTTGGAGCGGAGAAGTTGTGGTTGATGCTATTATCTTCACAAAACTTGTCCATCTTTGAGAAGTCAAATTCTTTACCATGATCACTTCAAATTGCCTTGATCTTTTTTCCTTTCTCGTTCATAACTAGCTTGAACATCTTGATAAGTCGAGAGCAAGTTTTGTCTTTAGAACTCAAAAAAAATACCCATATGTATCTGGTGTAGTCGTCTACTGCTACCAGAGAGTAACTCATTCCTCCAAGGCTTACAGTAGGGATAGGCCTGAAGAGGTCCATATGAAGTAACTCCAAGGGCTTATTAATAGAGTTGACTGCTTTGCCTTTGCTGGCAAGCTTTGCAGGGTCTGTCTTTGATGAAGTTAAATCTTGGTAAGCCTGCTACAAGGTCTTTGGAGGCCAGTTTTGACATGACTTTGAAGTTTAGATGAGACAATCTTTTATGCCATAGCCAGCTAATTTCTTCAGAAGCTTTGGCAAGGGAGCCTATTGTCTCATCAGAACTTAACTTAGGAAGGTTGACAGTATAGACATTTCCTTCTCTGGTCCCTGTGAACTTTAGAGAAGAGGTCTTCAAATCTCTGACTTGACACTGATTGTTGAGGAAGGTGACTTAATGTCCTTTGTCACAAAGTTAACTGATGCTCAAGAGATTGTGCTTCAGACCTTCTACATAAGCTACTTTGCTGAAGGACATGACATTGTTTCCAGCTGAGCCATATCCTTTAGTTTTGCCAGAGTCGTTGTCACAAAAATGACTGTTGGACTCTCCTTTTCTTTAAAGTTAGATAGAAGAGCTTTGTTTCCAGTCATATGCCTTTAGCATCCACAATCAAGGTACCAGGTGCAGTAAATTTTAGCTTTCATTTTGGTACTCAAACTTGCTTGGGTCCTTCCCTGTTAGTTCCCTTGAGGAACTAAATCTGTTTGATTTTAGGTTTACGATTTACAGGATTATAATAACATGCTGCATACTTATGACCATATCCATTGTATATATAACATCTAGTATGATGCATGCTTGTATGTGTGTGTGGATTCTTTCTTATCCTGGATGTATGTGGGTAATAAGCAACCTTATCCTTTTTCCATACTGTTCTATGATTCAAAGATTTCATAGAGTACATCTCAAGTCTACGATCCCTGTATGGTTGGTTCGTGGAGTTGGTTTTATTTGACTTCACGATCCTTCGAGGTTTGAGAGTAGCAGTTGATTTACTCTTAATTTTTCTGAAACCTAGACCAGCATGAGATCTGTTATGTCTAGGACTACTTGGATCTGAATAGCAAGGATTCCCTGGCTCGGCACTTTGTGTGGATTTCACAAAAATAATACCTATTTAGATTAGAAGCATTGCTAGTATTAGTTTACAAGGGTTTTTCCACATTTGATTTTGAGGGAGAGTCCTCAAAACCTAGACCTGATCGATCAGAAGAATTCCTCTGACTAGAGATCAGGGAGTCCATAGATGAAGAAGACTTGTTCCACATTTGGATTGTCTTCTCTAATTCCTCAACTTTAGAAGTTAAGTCCAACTGTCTTTGTTCACTTAGCTCATTTGTCTGTCTCAAAGTCTTATTCTCAACTTCTAGATTAGAGAGTGAATAAGTACTTAGCAGAACTATTTCCAGTTCGGCTTGACTTTTTCTTTCTCTTCTTGAAGAAGAGAATAGTATTTTGATAAGACTCTGAACCATTTCATGTATTGATGTAGATAAGATGTTATGTCATGTAATGCAGTTCTTAAATCAAATACCTCATCAATACTAATATCACTGTTTTTCTTGTCTTTTGACTCCTTGGCCATTAAGCATAGGTTGGCCACTTGGGGTTCATTGTCTTCACCTGACTCAGAATTAGTTTCATCTTCTGAGTCACTCCATGATCCTCCAGCTACCAGACCTTTGTCTTTCTTCTGAGGTTTATTATGTCCTTTGAATTCTTTCCTCGAGTTTGACTTCCTCTTTAGTTCTTCTCTAAGAGGTTTGTTATAGTCTGCAATGTAGTGACCTGGCTTTTTGCAGTTGTAGTGTAGATCTTTAGTTTACTCCTGGTTGTTGTTGTTGTTGAATCTCCTTGGTCTGCTGCTTCCTTTTCGCATTAATCTTTTCAACTTTCTGACCAACATAGCAACATCTTCATCATCTTCTGCTTTAGTGCCAGATTCATCATTGATTTGAGCTTTTGAGGTGGCTCCTATTGCTTTAAGAGCCACTCCTTTGTCCTTCTGATAACATAACGTTTCTGCACGTTGAGTCAGCTCCAGTTCATAGGTTAGCAGATTCCCGTACGGTTGTTGCACAGTCATCTCATGAAGATTCTTTGATTCTCTGATGGATGTTGTCTTTGCATCCCACTTGATTGGTAAGGCTCTCATGAATTTGATGATGAGATCTTTGTTGGGATAGATCTTCCCAAAGGATCGGAGAGAGTTGAGCAAAATAATATTAAATCTTTCATAAATTGAGGTAATCTTTTCTCCTGGTATATGAGTGAACATCTCGTACTGTTTAGTGAGTAGAGACTGCTTGTTTTCTCTTACTTCTTAGTTCCCTCATGCATGATAAGAAGTTCTTTCTAAACTTCCTTTGCTATTTTGCAGTTGATCACATTTTCGAATAGGTCATCTTCTAAGGATTGGAACAGAATGTTTTTGACCTTTTTGTCTAGTTGGACTACCCTTCTTTCATTGTCAGTCCATTCAGACTTTATCTTGATCTGCGTTCTGTTTGGATCATCAGGGGTTGGTACAAGCTTTGTTGGAACGTAAGGCCCGTTCAGTACTGTCTCAAATAGATCATCATCTATTGAGTCCATAAAAGCTTGTATTCGAACCTTCCAGTTGGCAAATTTATTTTTGTTGCACATTGGTGGTTTGCTACCTCCACCAAGCTTGAATTCGCTCATGATATGTGCTATGATCTACTCGAGCTTTGTGATCTTTTGAGATAAGAGAACCTACTTTGATACTAATTGTTAGTTCCTGGAGGCAGACAAGTTATCTAGAAGGGGGGGGGGGGTTGGATAGATATTTTGGATTTTCTTTTTCAAATAATAACTTAACAGTTTTGTTAATTAAAAAGATTAACTTAGCAAAACGAAAAATATGATTTAGTTATCCCCCTTAAGTAAAAAGATAAGGTTACAAATAAAGTAACAGTTATAACAGATAAATCAGTTAAAGCGACTGAAAGTAAATAACACAGTGTTTTTAAGTGGTTCAGAGCACTCAAGACTCCTAGTCCACTCTTCTACTTCACGAGTAGGAAATCCACTAAGGATGTTGGTACAATCTTTAAATCACCGAGTTTCCTTCAAGACCAGCAGTAGTGGAAAGCTAGTTCACAAAGAACTCTTCAAGCCCATCAGACTTGGTTCGGACTGCATGCCCCTAAACCAAAGGATCATGACCAAAGTTTCTTCTTGGACTGCTCACCCCCTTTCTTACTCTGGAAGGCTCCAACGGATTAATTTCATTCTCTTTTCCATTAAGTCTTACTGGGCTACCCATTTCATTCTCCCCAAATCAGTGCTGCAGTCTATTCAATCAATCCTTTATAGATTCCTTTGGAAGGGACCCTTTCTTCTTTATCATGGAGCCAAAGTTTCTTAGAAAACTAATCTCTGCCCCACTTAGAAAGGGGTCTAGCCCTTAAGAACCTTACAGACTAGAACTTGGCTCTCATTCTCCGTAATCTTCTTAAGGTCATCTCTCCATCCCCTTCCTCCTCTTGGGCCAGATGGGTTCAAAAGTTAGTTCTTAAGCTTAGGAACTTCTGGCATATTGGTGTTCCATTTGATTGCTCTTGGATATGGCATAAAATTCTCAACCTGAAGCCCGTCGTACGTCAATTACTTACCTACAAGGTTGGTAATGGTAACACCTTCAGTCTTTGGCATAACCCTTGGTTCTTTGGCCAGCCGGTAAATCCCTCTGAGGACCCTTATCTAACTCTCGGATCCCTATTACAGCTCGTGTCTTTAGCATCAGTGTTTTGTGCTCTTGGTCCCTTCTACCTAGTAATCACCATGAGGTCCAAACCTTCCGTAATCTTTTCTCTGACTTAGCTCCCCCTACTGATGGGGAGGACCTCATCCTTTGGGATAACCAAGCTATTACTTCCTTGAAGGCCAGATCTATTTGGGACTCCATCCGTTCCAGAGCACCCTCTGTTCCATGGGCTAGTCTATTATGGCATTCCTTGCATGTTCCTCGTTTTTCCTTTACCTTTTGGTTGGCCCTTCGCAGAAGACTCCCAACCAATGACCTTTTCTCAGCCTACTCAAGCTTCCTCCCCATTACGTGCCTCTTGTGCGAGCTTTCCGCTGAGTCTTTTCTCCATCTTTTCTTTGATTGTCCCTACTCCACCACTGTCCTTTCTTCAATCTTTACCTTTGGGAACTGGACTGGTTTTCCAGTCCTAGGACAACTTGGTGGAGTACATCTTGAATTTTAAGGGGGATTCTATGTTGACTGATATATTAAAGTTATCCTTTTCCACTACAGTCTAAAAAATTTGGACTAACATGAATGCTAAAGTTTATAACAATTCGAAGAAGCCTCCCCTGGTGCTAGCCCGTGATATTATTGATGTGATAAGGCTCGTCTCTCGTCCTCATTGAAGTTCCACAAGGCTGTCCATACCTCCACCATCTATACTATTTGGTTATAGTTGCTTATGGGTTCGGTTAGGTCCTGTTGCAGGTCTCGGTCTGCTCAGTCTTGCTGTTTGATGCGCCTGGTCTTGCTATTTCTTGAGATGTATATGTTGCTGGCTATGGGGCTAATTTGGGTTGCTGGTTGTTCCTTCTTTCGGACTTCATCACTGCCTTCACCTCCCGGCTGTTGTAGGCTTTGACACTTGTGTATGGTTGTACTGGTTTTATGCTTTGCTTTCTTGTAGGATAGCCGTATGCTTGTTCCTTGTTTTCTCGCTTTGTACTAGTTTGTCTTTAGTTTTATCCTCATTGGTCCTGTTCCATGATGATCATTCTAAAGCCTCTGGGGTAAGCCCCTATGCGAGTGTAGTATTCCTTTTTCTTTCTATATACAAACAAACTTTGCATAAAAAAAAGAAAACTTCTTGCTTTGTTTCCCCCTTGGTGTCCTGCCCATCAAATTTCTTGGGGTTCCCCTTATTTCTACTAAGCTTACTCATTCGGACTGCATGCCCTTAATCCAAAGGATCATGACCAGAGTTTCTTCTTGGACTGCTCGCCCTCTTTCTTACTCTGGAAGGCTCCAACTGATTAAATCCGTTCTCTTTGCCATTCAGTTTTACTGGGCTGCCCATTTCACTCTCCCCAAATCAGTGATGTGGTCTATTCAATTAATCCTGTACAGATTCCTTTGGAAGGGACCCTCTCTTCTTTGTCATGGAGCCAAAGTTTCTTGGAAAGACTTATCTCTGTCCCACTCAGAAGGGGGTCTAGCCCTTAAGAACCTTACAAACTAGAACTTGGCTCTCATTCTCCATCACCTTCTTAAGGTCATCTCCCCATCCCCTTCCTCCTCTTGGGCCAGATGGGTTCAAAAGTCAGTTCTTAAGCTTAGGAACTTCTGGCATATTGGCGTTCCCTCTGATTGCTCTTCGATATGGCGTAAAATTCTCAACCTTAGACCCACCGCACGTCAATTCCTTACCTACAAGGTTGGCAATGGTAACACCTTCAGTCTTTGGCATGACCCTTGGTTCTTTGGCCAACCAGTAAATCCCTCTGAGATTCTTTTATCTAACTCTCGGATCCCTATTACAGCTCGTGTCTCTAGCATCACTATTTTGGGCTCCTGGTCTCTTCCGCCTAGTAATCACCATGAGGTCCAAACCTTCCGTTATCTTTTCTCTAACTTACCTCCCCCTACTGATGGGGAGGAACTCATCCTCTGGGATAACCAGGCTATTACTTCCTTGAAGGCCAGATCTATTTGGGACTCCATCCATTCCAGAGCAGCCTCTGTTCCATGGGCTAGTCTATTATGGCATTCCTTGCATGTTCCTCATTTTTCCTTTACCTTATGGCTGGCCCTTCGTAGAAGACTCCCAACCAATGACCTTTTCTCAGCCTACTCAAGCTTCCTCCCCATTATGTGCTCCTTGTGCGAGCTTTTCGGTGAGTCTTTTCCCCATCTTTTCTTTGATTGTCCATACTCCACTACTGTCCTTTCTTCGGTCTTTGCCTTTGGGAACTGGACTGGTTTTCCTTTGGCCTAGGACAACTTGGTGGAGTACATCTTAAATTTTAAGGGGGATTTTATGTTGATTGATATATTAAAGTTATCCTTTGCCACTACAGTCTACAAAATCTGGACTAACATGAATGCTAAAGTTTATAACAATTTGAAGATGCCTCCCCTGGTGCTAGCCCGTGATATTATTGCTGTGATCAAGGCTCGTCTCTCTTGCTCATTGAAGTTCCATAAGGCTGCCCATACCTCCACCATCTATACTATTTGGTTATAGTGGCTTATGGGTTCGGTTAGGTCCTGTTGCTGGTCTCGGTCTGCTTGGTCTTGCTATTTGATGCGCTTGGTTTTGCTGTTTGTTGAGATGTATATGTTGCTGGATGCGGGGCTGATTTCGGTTGTTGGTTGTTCCCTCCTTTGGACTTCATCACTGCCTTCACCTCCCGACTGTTGTAGGCTTTGACACTTTTGTATGGTTGTACTGGTTTTATGCTTTACTTTCTTGTAGGATAGCCGTAGGCTTGTTCCTTGTTTTCTCGCTTTGTACTAGTTTGTCTTTAGGTTTATCCTCATGGGTCCTGCCCCATGATGATCATTTTAAAGCCTCTTGGGTATGCCCCTATGCAATTGTAGTATTCCTTTTTCTTTCAATATACAAACAAACTTAGCAAAAAAAAACGTAGCAGGTTTTGCAGCTCTACAATGATTGTAGTTTGATGTTATTGTTGTGCTACTAAGTTGCCTTAAGCTCAGGTACTTATAAACTTAATAGCGAAGCAAGATATAGCCGAATCGTGGTGTGAAGATTAGTCAGATGTTATGTGTTCTTTTTCGTTCATGATTTTTGCTTATCTTAACATCTTTAATTTGATGGCCTTATATAGAAGCCTTTGAAATCTTCCCGTTGAGAGACTTCCATTTGAGCATTAAATACTTCAGGAATTCTGAGTTCTTTGATGTTGACAACCTAATGATGTGAGAGTTTCTTTTTGACTTGCCTGACACAGTAGTCTGCTTTCTCACCTAACATCTCTAAGACGTCACTTTTAGCAAACTAGTGGGTAGATACATTTCTTCTTACTTTCTGATTCTTCGATTCAACCAAGGTTGTTTAGTGAGAGCATTAGGTTTCTCAATTATATCAATGTTCAAGTGTTAGTTGATGATGCCAAATATTTTCATCATTTTTGATGCTACAAATGAGCACTACGATCGTGGTCTGATGATAAGAGCTTGCACTCTATGATTCTGCCTTGGTTTTGACAGCACTTAACAGACTACAATTTGAGAACTCCACGATTTAGGTCAGTGCCTACGATTTTGACTTAGCTTGACACACATTCGTTTAAACTGCTTCACGATTATGATAGGCTTGCTGAGCACACTACGATTTTGGCTTCTGTAGACTTCATAATTTTGTACTGCCTATCTATTACAACTGATAAGATCATCCTAACAATATTGATCTTTCTATTACAAGAGATTTTACAGAACGATAAACATTAAGCTTAGATCAACTTAACAACTTTGATCTTAAATCTAAGTTATTGCACACATTATCTAATAAGGACTTTACAAACTTTGGAAAGACATGCTTATGTATAAATTCCAACATCAAGTATAAAAATGCAGTTCCCAATAATTTACGTTAATCTTTATTCATTCATTGGGTTCTATGACCAAATTCCTCGTCTAAGGATCTTTCAAAAACCCATCATATTTTTCACACCTTCCTCTTCTAAAAATTTCACGTTTTTCTTTGATAGGTTCATCCCTTCTCTTTTCGAAATTTCATTTCTTTCTTAGAATTATTATAGTTTGCTCAATTTACACATCATTACATGACACATTCCACAACTTATTTTTTTCTAAGGAACATTCCCCTATTTACATTCACCTTCCAGAACAACAAGAATCTCCATCAAATATTCAATAATTGGAAAGCAATATGAATAACTCAGGAATTTTAAAAGATTCTAAATCATGCCGAGGGGTCACAAGACCTTGATCTCTTCTCTAGGTTTACTAATGTTTCACCATCGTAAACCCTTCTTAACATATTGTTGAACAATCACAAAGACTGCAAACACCCTTTGCAAGTACTCTAGGTGATCAACCTATCGTACCACTACGTTGTGCACACCGTATTACATTATAATATCGTAACGACTATATGTGTTACTTTCAGAACCATTGTCTTCGATAACGTGTCCCCTATTATAGGGTTGTTCACCTTAGCTTCACAACATCTGAATCTGCACCAAAACAATTTAGTTTGGCAACATCTGTCAAATAACGCTTTAATCTCATAAACATCTTTCAATAATCGTCTAGCTTAGACTTTTAGCAACAACTTGAACATCAATCCTTTTTATGATGTCAAGACACCGTACCATTTTAATAGTACGTTGAGGATTCAGTCATTATATGACTTCGTCAAGCTACATCCAACACCAGGTTCAATTGCATTGATGACTTCCTCGTTTGTCATGTCAACATCATATTTAGTGATGCTTTAATGACTACGGGGAAAAAATACATTTTGATATTTTAAAATCATTTTTGTCTTTGCCGAAAAAATAGCATAGACATGCGAATAATGGTATTATTTTTAAAACTCATTGGTTCAATCATATGATCCAATGTTTTTTTTCAAAAGTGAAAACAATAGCATAATGTCAATAAATTTTAAAAATCTAGCATAGCTAGAAGGTTTGGAATATTCAATTTTCTCCATCAACTTCAATCTTTACTCCATTGCATAATTACTTAATCATTCTATCTATCTTCAGCACCATCAATGCTCACTATACCAAAACTTTCTTAGTTCTCAACTTACAATCTTTCTATACCCAATATAGTTCATCAAACTTACCACACGTTAGAAGTTCAGGAACTTGCCATAATAATATGAGTTTAGGAACTTGTCCTAGCAATACGTAGTCCAAGAACCAATCAAGAACTGTCCGTATGCTTAGAGGCTCAAAAACATTCATATGATTATGAGTCGCGAATTTACCATAAGTATGAGTTTTAATAGCTCGCACCTAATCCTAATAATATATGACCAATCTTATCAGTCTCTAACTATCAAATATACACATAAGAAATGAATCACCTTTTCGCCATATATACATTGATAGCGCGACACCAACATTTCAATGATTATCAATGTGATAAACTGAGTGAAAGTACAAAACCTCCACCCATACAAAGGTTTGTACAACTCAGCCATCACATGAGTCTTCAATTGAAATCCAACTTACCTCTATCTTTCTCTTAACTTGCTCTTTGCTCAATATAATTTTTTTTTCTTCGTATTTCATCATTTATAAGTCCTCGTGAGTTTACCTCATACTATTTCATATTACCTTCTCGTTATAGCATCAAGCTATAACCATTCAGTCATAATCTATTATTTTAAAACTTAATCTGGTCATGTCGTGTTCTTATTCTACAATCATCTTCCTTTAAGATTTTTCTTCTATTTATGATCATTTTGGTTTTATGATCTTCCTCTCTCTAACCATGTTATCTTTTGATTATTCAACTTAGGTGTTCTGATAAGTAGGTTTTATACTTACTTATCCGGTATCTTTTACTTGAATTAGTTGCTTATATTCATGTGTCTTAGTTACTTTTCATGCATTTTGTGTTCATTTTGTAGGTTATACGTTTGGAAGCGGTGTGACCGACTATTGGTAAGAAAATGCAAAGAAAAACAAATAGGACATCGTTTGGGCTTTCATGTTCATTTCATGTTTTTGGCTTGGAACTTGGCTTACATTGTAGAGCATCTTAGTAGCTTTCCAGAACATCTTGAATTATTCTAATCGGAGTTCGGATGCAAGAGTTATGACATTTGTACTAACGGACGTCGAACGTCACTGTTTTGGGTAGTCATTTGCATAGCAGTCAGTTCCAGCCCAATTTCGACCTTCATCTGTCCGTTATTTCTAAAATCTTAAAGAATGAAAGTTGTAGATCTCGTCGATATCTTCGATTTGATAGGTGGCAGGCCTCGTAACTCTTTCCGGATCAAAAGTTATGGTCGTTTCCCCAAAGGACGTCAGAGCAAAAAATTTTCCTTCACAAAACCGCCGCCGGGGTGGGCATGCAAGCGTCAAAGCAGGCCCCTATCCCGCCGGGGCGGGCCCAAAGCAAGCCTAAACCCCCGCCGGGGCGGGGGTATGCCCAGAAAATGCAAATTTTCATCAAATTTGAGTCCGGGAAGGATTGTTTCGATCCGATTGACTCAAGGACTTTCAAGAGGACTTAAAGACATATGAAGAAGCTTATAAAAGGGGGAGAAACACAAGGAATAGAGGGGAGATTAGAGGAGTTTTTGGAAGAATTCCATTAGATTAGATTAGAGTATATTAGGATCAA
Source organism: Panax notoginseng (assembly GCA_016801055.1). NCBI lineage: Eukaryota > Viridiplantae > Streptophyta > Magnoliopsida > Apiales > Araliaceae > Panax > Panax notoginseng. The sequence continues at coordinate 136,391,641 of CM029019.1, forward strand.
AACACTAGTTCTTACTAGATTTGGAGATTGAAGCAACTTGGAGACCACTGAAGATTCAGAGTAGGAGCAAGGAGGGAGCGTCAAATCTACGGACAATAGATTCTATCTTCTTATCTTCTTCTATCTTTGTCTTTTAATGTGTATTCAATTGTGGATTCTTAGTTTTAATTCAATAATCATGAACTAATTCTTTGTTTGAGATTACAATGGATCTTATTGTGTAGTTTATTTTAATATGCTTCGCTATCAATTATTATATTCTATTGTAAGATTGTCTATTATGATTTGGACTCAATTGTTTAATTGATTGGCCATCAATTACCGTGATAATCTATATGAACTCGAGAGATGAAATATTGATTTAGATCTTATCATGATAACATGTGTTCAGGATTTTGTTAGTAGCTTAAACTTGATGAGTGTTAAGGTAGAGATATGCTTGACACCGCATGTAATCGGATAGAGAACTTATTCTTCAACCTTCTTCAATTGTAATTCACATAGAGATATAGTGGGTTCGTTGATTAAGGTGTTTAACGGATTTCTATCTTAACTGGGGATTGACGTTAATATGAGTATTATGCATCGAGAGGTGGTTTTATCTACTTTAGTGTTCTTGATTAACAATTCAGGATTGAGAATAATTGATGTGAAGTGTGTTAACTTAAATGAAGCAATAAGTGAAGTTGTGATCTTAAATCTCCGTTATCTTAATTTAACTAGTGGTATTTAAGAGTAGTTTAATTTATATAATTTGAAATTCATTCGTTTAAATAAGATTGAGATGGTTACGGATTAGTACTTGGTGATTTTTGTTAAATAATTCTCTGTGGAAACGATACTCAACTTATCACTTTATTACTTGTTGACCACGTATACTTGCGTGTTGTGCGTAATTAGATTTTACTCAACAAGTTTTTGGCGCCGTTTACTGGGGTATGAGTTTAATATCTCTTTGCCAATATTAATTTCAATCAAATTAGTCTTAATTTAAACATTTTTATTTTTATTTTTAATTCTCTTCCTATATTTCTCTCTTTTCAGGTACCATGGATGACTTTGTGTATCAATGGCCATACACGAACATGACTCAACCAAGGGAAACGGGGATTGATGGACTTAATGCATTTTCTGCAATGTCAGCACAGATTGAAGAACTTTCGAGGAAGTTGGACGTTTTTGCAGCCTAAAGGAGTCGAAGGATGGCAGTTATGTGTGACTACTGTGCTGACAATCACCCGAGTAATCAATGCACCATCAATCTTGGGCCGGTACAGTATGGTGGTAACTGCCTCAATTACTATGCATATGATAATTATGATCAAGTTTGGGGGTATCACTCGAATTCTTCATGGAGCTATACTTATGAAGACCAATACTCTACTCCAAATCCAACATACACGCCAGAATTCTCATATCCACCTCCAATGCGATAAGAAGACAATTTAGAGTTGAAGGAATTCATGTTAAGGATTATTGCAAACCAAGAGGAGAGGATGATGAGTCAAGAAATATCGAGCCACAATTTTCAGCACCAGATGGAACAACTCATCACCACTTCAACTTATGGTCCTCAATACATGGATTCCAAAATTGAGACAGATAATTCAAGTTTGGAGGATTTGTGGTTCAAATTTGTAGCATCAACTGAGGAGAGGATTATTAATCAAGAGCGGTCAATTCAGAATCAAGAGATAGCAATTCAAAATCTTCAAAATAAGATAGATCAATTGACCAAAGCCGTAAGCAACCTTCCTCGAAACAATTGGTGTTATGATGAGGATTTCGAGATTGATGAAGTGCCCGAACCAAATCTGCGACTGGATGAGCCACAAGATATCGAAAGTGTGGAGACAATTGGGGATAATGAAATAGAGGTCGACGAAGATCTAAATGGGCCTCCACCAAAGATCGAAGAGTCAGTCAGATTTGCAAAACCATGCCCACTTGGTAGTCATGTTGTCGGTGAAGTTCTTGATGACATAAGACCGAGTAATATTTTGAATCCATGGTGGGACGAGAAAGAGAAGATAGACGAAGTGCCCATTGTGTGTGACAAGCTTCCATGCCCCAAAGTGATCACATACACAATGGAGAAAACACCTAGCTGTGGGACGTTCTTGATTGAGATCATACCAAATCATAGCATGCTAGGTGACTTTGATGCATTGGCCATCACAAATGGGAACCTACCAAAAGCTACATTATTTCTGATGGATGGAGGGTTCCTCAACTATCGAAGAGGAATTGGATAGCGTGACCAGACAAAGTCAGGCTGAAAGACTATAATTCAAGTGCTAACTGAGAGGCAACCCAAGAATTTTTATATTTATATGCTTAACTAGTTTAGTTAGTAGATAGGAATTAATTTGCTTATTAAGTTCTCTTACCAATCTAAGTGCTATTCTAATCCATGTTGTCTCTTCATTGTAGGTATTGGAGGTTCAATGGATAGGAAAATGATCGTTACCGCCATCGCCACCATCACCTTACGCTTAGTTGATTACACGGAAGTTCTCTTCTACTCAATGTTATATTCTTACAATGAGGACATTGTAATTGCTAAGTTTGGGAGAGTTTAGTTTAGTTCATTATTGCATGTTTAGTTTCATGTTTATGTTATGTTATTTTGCATACGTTGTTAAATTAGTTTAGGCTCATTATGTTTGCATTCATGTATTCAGTTTCTTAAAAAAAAATTCAAAAATAATAGTTAGTTACTATGTTCATCTTGCATGAGTCCAGCTGTTTGATATTTACAGTTTGTTTTGGCCAATGATGAGATTGGAATTGGGTAGACAAGTATAGTACTGACTATTAGAGCTTTGATGTGATTTCTTGTTCTGAATTGAGTCTTTTTCTGTTTGAAACTGGTATAATAAAGATAGCACAGTAAAAATAACTTGTTGATTGATTGAGTTTAAATTGATACATAATGGGATTCTAAAGGATAATGCTAGTTTGAATGAAAGAATGACAAGAACAAGTAGTGATGGCTAAAGTTAAACAAGAACCTAAGTTTGGGGGAATATGTGAGATATATAAGCTATTGAAAAAAAAGAAAAAGAAAAAAAGTATGAATAAACACCGTGGCGTGCTTGTCTAGTTTTGTGGCCTTTGTTACTTGAGTAAGTAAGCCCGAGGGGATTGTCTCTACACCTAGCGCCCTAAGGTCTTAATGGTCTGGGAGTTGTTGGTCGAAAGCTCGTTAAGGTAGCGTTGAAAAGCCTAAGGGAATAAGACATTGCATAGCTATGTGTATATAAAGAAAAATAAAAAAATAAAACGGGAAATAAGAGCAAAAAGCCCCCGTAGATGAAAAGTAAAGCATAAATATCCCATGTTGACCCTCGATATTGCTAATTATTTAATTTTAGTTGGATCTAGCTTGTTTTTGGATTTCTGAAGTTTACGCTGTATGATGCCTTCGAAGAGACTTGATATATGTTAAATTTGATTTTATATTAGTTAACATTGTTGTGGAGCACACACGAACTATATTAGTGATAACAGTCTAAGATTTGATGATTGATTGAGAAGTTAATGATTTGTTTTGATATGATGTATTATCGTGTTTACTTGATTTCTCTAAGGCCGGTTGAATAGACTTGTTTCTGTCATTACTGCTAGATTCGTAGGCATGTAGATTAGTTGCATTGCATAACATTGTTGTTTTCTGTTTCTGCTTGAGGGCAAGCAACGGTTTAAGTTTTGGGGTATTTGATAAGTAGGTTTTATACCTACTTATCCAGTATCTTTTACTTGAATTAGTTGCATATATTCAAGTGTCTTAGTTACTTTTCATGCATTTTGTGCTCATTTTGTAGGTTATACGTTTGGAAGCGGTGTGAGCGACTATTGGTAAGAAAATACAAAGACAAACATATCCGACATCGTTTGGGCTTTCATGTTCATTTCATGTTTTTGGCTTGGAACTTGGCTTACATTGTAGTGCATCTTAGTAGCTTTCTGGAACATCTTGAATTATTCTAATCGGAGTTCGGATGCAAGAGTTATGACATTTGTACCAACGGACGTCGAACGTCACTGTTTTGGGTAGTCATTTGCATAGCAGTCAGTTCCAGCCCAATTTCGACCTTCATCTGTCCGTTATTTCTAAAATCTTAAAGAATGAAAGTTGTAGATCTCGTCGATATCTTCGATTTGATAGGTGGCAGGCCTCGTAACTCTTTCCGGATCAAAAGTTATGGTCGTTTCCCCAAAGGACGTCAGAGTAAAAAATTTTCCTTCACAAAACCGCCGCCGGGGTGGGCATGCAAGCGTCAAATCAGGCCCCTATCCCGCCGGGGCGGGCCCAAAACAAGCCTAAACCCCCGCCAGGGCGGGGGTATGCCCAGAAAATGCGAATTTTCATCAAATTTGAGTCCGGGAAGGATTGTTTCGATCCGATTGACTCAAGGACTTCCAAGAGGACTTCCAAGAGGACTTAAAGACATATGAAGAAGCTTATAAAAGGGGGAGAAACACAAGGATTAGAGGGGAGATTAGAGGAGTTTTTGGAAGAATTCCATTAAATTAGATTAGAGTAGATTAGGATCAAAACACTAGTTCTTACTAGATTTGGAGATTGAAGCAACTTGGAGACTATTGAAGATTCAAAGTAGGAGCAAGGAGGGAGCGTTAAATCTACGGACAATAGATTCTATCTTCTTATCTTCTTCTATCTTTGTCTTTTAATGTGTATTCAATTGTGGATTCTTAGTTTTAATTCAATAATCATGAACTAATTCTTTGTTTGAGATTTACAATGGATCTTATTGTGTAGTTTATTTTAATATGCTTCACTATCAATTATTATATTCTATTGTGAGGATTGTCTATTATGATTTGGACTCAATTGTTTAATTGATTGGCCATCAATTACCATGATATTCTATATGAACTTGAGAGATGAAGTATTGATTTAGATCTTATCATGATAGCACGTGTTCATGATTTTGTTAGTAGCTTAAACTTAATGAGTGTTAAGGTAGAGATATGCTTGACACCGCATGTAATCGGATAGAGAACTTATTCTTCAACCTTCTTCAATTGTAATTCACATAGAGATATAGTGGGTTAGTTGATTAAGGTGTTTAATGGATTTCTATCTTAATTGTGGATTGACGTTAATATAGGTATTATGCATCGAGAGATGGTTTTATCTACTTTAGTGTTCTTAATTAACAATTCAGGATAGAGAATAATTGATGAGAAGTGTGTTAACTTAAATAAAGCAATAAGTGAGGTTATGATCTTAAATCTCCGTTATCTTAATTTAACTAGTGGTATTTAAGAGTAGTTTAATTTATATAATTTAAAATTCATTCGTTTAAATAAGATTGAGTTGGTTACGGGTTATTACTTGGTGATTATTGTTAAATAATTCTCTGTGGGAACGATACTCAACTTATCACTTTATTACTTATTGACCACGTATACTTGTGTGTTGTGCGTAATTAGATTTTGCCCAACATGTTCCTTGATCTTTTAGCTCTTCCAGTTCTTCTTTGAACCTGATCATATTATCTTAACTTGGTTCAAAAGCATTCTCTGAATTCATGTATTATCAACGTAACTCTATTTGAGTTTACTATTATTATTTTTATCATATTCATCTTGTAAACATCGTCTATTCATTAACGCTTAACATTTATTACTTGAGTCAGGTAACTCTAAATTATTATTTTGTATAAGTCTTCAAAATTCTTCTTTGAATCTACTACTATATATTTTAATTGTAAGACCTCGAATTTTATGAAATAAAAATATTCAATTTTTCTTATAATTACTATTCAGTAAATGGTTAAATTGATAAATGTTAAAGTTAAGGGTGATATATGATTTTTTTTTCAAAATACACAAGTGGTTATAAAATATTCATTGTTGTCGGGGAATATTCATTTGGTCGTGGAATATTCTTTCTGTCGGAGAATATTCGTACGAGGCGCAGCCATTTGTGAGCCCCATAATAGAATAACTGTCGGATGAAGAAAACGACAAATTTGAGTTTTTATAAATAACGGCGTAATTGTTACCGTTAACACTGTCGGAATACCCGGTGGTTAAAATACAGTAATACGCGTTATTGCACAGTAGCACACGGTATTGCACAGTATTTTTGAAATTATTGATTCTTACGTAAGAAGGCACTACTCAATAATTGTTACAGTAATTACTGTTCAATATTTTATTTTATTGATTCAATAATTGCTACGTTAAAATTTTATATTATTGCTGTTCAATAATTGTCACTGCACAGTATTTTCCATTATCAGATCAATAATCCATATTATTATTAGATAACATTATTGGCAATGTCTAGAAAGTTCTGTCTAAGGAGAGGTTTGGTCACCTAATTGCACGCCAGTAAGGAGAAATCCTTATTGGAAAGCCCCCTCTTTCCTGCGAACGGCCTGGTTGTCATAATTGTGACTCTGTAATATTATTTGTGAATAATTAATTATTGATTCATATGATAAGGAAATATTTATTTTATGTGGATATAAATGAGGGATATATTTTTGTGGTTAAAAATGAAGGAGTTAATGTTGAGATTTTTATCAGTATTTTTGTCGGAATGGAGGTATTAAAAATTAGGATTTTTGAGATATTTTACGGGGGTTATAATTTTTAATCCGACCGTTGGATCGTGGTAATTTTTGGATATGTTATACATATATAAGTTGAGTATGTGTCCACAAATTTTGAACCGTTAAAAATGAACGTATGATTTATTATGAATTTTACGAGATGACTGGTTCAGAAATTGTTGAATTTTCGGAGTTAATCATTTTGGTGGAAAATTCTAGAATTGGTGGGCCCCACTCTTGGTTGGTGAATAAATGTGATGAGATTTTTATTCAAATGTGGTGGGTGGGAATAGTAGCAGGTAAAGCCATTAGGTTGCAGGTTAAGTCTGCTTCGACGTGCTAACATTTTCCTATAAATAGAAGGCTAAGTTAGAATTGAAAATCACACCAGAAACAAGTTTTCTCTCTTTCTCTCTCTAGATTATTGAGTGTATTTTGTGAGTATTTAGATACTTTGAGAGTTTCTATTCATCAGATCAAGTTTTTTTCAGCCTTATACCGGTATTTCGACCAGAAGTACTGATATTTTGAGGTAAGGGATAGTAAGGGATTTTAAGGGTTATTATGTTTTTCAGTTCGTAATTTTTCTGACCTTCAAAAATTTTGGAAAAATTTGAAATGATATTTTGATGAGTTTTCTTAATTGTGTCCAAAAATGGTGATTTTTGGATGTATAGATTGAGAGTTATGAATTTTATGAGAAAAGACTATTTTAAAAGTAACCGCTTATAAATCCTTGTGGTTAACTCCAAAATTGATAAAAACTTTATTGGGAGTACATGAATATGATAGGAGTATACTCTGCGAATTTCAGAATTTTTAGATAAAAGTATAATTTTTGATAAATGTCTAAATATTCGGTTATTTTGGCCATATGAAAAATAGTAAATGACTTTTAAAAATTCTGAGAAAAATATATGTTCACTGTGGGACTATATTATGCTAAATCCCAGAAAAGAAATATTTTTAGAACTGATTTGGTATTTTTCATGAAAATGGTCTAGTTATGAGTAAATGAATTAAATATATTTTGTGAAGTAAGAAAATTAGAAAATAGGATTTTATGGCTTGAGAATCCTATATGAGGTATATGCAGATTTTTGATGAGGGTTTTTGATTATTGGTGATGAAATCTTATGAGTTTGGCATTTTAGGATGATTAAATGTATTATTTAGTAAAGCGTAAACAATTAAAATAAATTGTTTATAAGCTTAAGAAATATTATTCTTTCAATATCATTATACCGAAATATTGGTATGTATTTTATTATGGAATTTTTACCTTTTTGTGTCGAGTTACTATTCACGAGTTACTATTCATGAGTTACTATTCACGAGTTACTATTCACGAGTTACTATTCACGAAAAAATTGGTTTATTTTTCTAACCAAATTATAGTTGATTTACGGATATTACTCTTGAGATTAAAACTATATGTTGATCATATTATTTTTATTATTTAATATAATATTTTTATAACCCTAATGATGATATTTCTCTTTGACTTGAGTGTAAAGATGGGTAGATTTTTGGTATGATCATGACTATAGGTTTTCTTTAGCCAGTAGTGCAAAGTTGAATTGTTGATTGATATGATCATGACCATTAAATTTATAAGTGAATATCTTTAGCTTAAGTGCAAAGGTGAATTGATCAACATGGTTATAATTATTGTTTATATTTGGCCTGTAGTGCAAATATGAACTGTTGAGGAATATCTTTGGCTTGTAGTGCAAAGATGAATTGTTGATGAATATCTTTGGCCCGTTGTGCAAAGATAATCTGTTGATGAATATCTTTGGCCCGTTGTGCAAAGATAATCTGTTGTTGAATATCTTTGGCCTATAGTGCAAAGATGGTCTGTTGATGAATATCTTTGGCCCATAGTGCAAAGATGAATTTATTAATATGATTATAAACATGAACTGTGATTTGGTATAACCATGATCTTTGATGTTTCAGATGATGAAAATTATCTTTGTCCTGGATGAGAAAAGGAATTTAGAACAACAATTACGATTATGAGTTATACATGTGATTGTGGACAGAAATTGTTGATTGATGTTACAGGGATAAAGCATTGTTGGTGGACTTTTAACATGGAGAAGATAATAGACTTTATAGTCTATTTGACTCTTCTAATGGATTGCTCGTTCAGCTACAACTATGGTTGAAAATTTTTATCATCTACCATATGTTCTAAATCTCTGATTTATTATTGATGAAGGCTATTGATACTTTAATTATCTTTAATCATGATATTCTTTACTGAGCTAGTTGTATTCACCCTTTTGCTTCATAATTCTTTTCAGGTAATAAGAGTGTAGCTGGGTCGAGCGGGGGTAACAAGGGAATAGAACGGCGGTCATCATTTAGTAGTTATATTTGGTGAAGAAAATAGGGTGAGGCGAACCCAACGTTGAAAGGGTGTTTTGTCACTATCATACAAGATGTCTAATGACATACAACCTCGTGTCATCATAAGACAGGGTTGTGCTCATCCACTTGCTGAGTATCTTTACGAGCACTACTTATATAATCTTGGTGTTTGTTTGAAGTATAATTCTCAATTAGAGACAGTGGAGATAATGATAAGTCAAGAGAAGACTCACCATTGGGAAGAATATGATAGTAAACTTCTCATTTTTCTTTGGGGTATATTGGGTCAACCAAGGATAATTCTGTGGCCATATGATATCTATCATAACCTAGATGCATGGCCTCCCATGTACGAAGGTTTCCTTGAGCACTTCCTAAATATTCTAATTTCTAAAATAGTTTTTGACTATACCTTTATGTAAGGTATCATTGTGAGGTGCTGTCCACGATTGGGACATGAGTCACATTTGGTATATATTTGTATCCAAACTCACAGCATATGTGTTGTTATATTTTGCACGACAATTATTGTAATAAAGTTGTAGTTATTTTCTGTACCATGTATTTGGCGACTTAGAATAGGTTGGATGGAATGGACCTATTTTGGGGTCGTTACATTAATCCCTTATTTATAAATTTTTAAAATTTATTTCTTATCACTTAAACTCTATATGAGTTTATTCTTTCATTATCTTCACCTTCCTTCTCTAAGGTTATAGCCTAAGATACCCCTACCTAATGTTTATAACCTGCGGCTCTGATACCAACTATAACGACCCCAAAATTCATACATTTCAACTCTTGACTTCGGTCGTTAACAATGTTAGGTTTTATGAAGATCAAAGACGCAATCAAATTGCAAAATTAGCGGAAGCATGGCAAAAATTTTAATGAAAATAATATGCATAAAGGATGATCCGAATAATTGGTTGAGAACATTTTAGTTTTAATCTATTTAAGAATTTAGATCTCATTAGCATGATCTCATCATGATTCTAAAAGTATTGCTTAAAACTATGAGTTTATCACATATTATTAAAACAACACCATGTAGATAATAAATGCCTTTAATAAATAATTTTTTATTAATAAATAAATAAGTTTGATTACAAAGTATATGTTTTATCATCATACATGATTGGCTTGTTTGCATACTACTATCAATCTCCCACTTGCACTAAAGCTAATCGCCATGGTATCTCATACCCATCTTCTCCAAGTGACGATCAAACTGCTGTTATGTTAACGCTTTAGTAAATGGATCTGTAATATTATCTTGAGAGTCCACACACTCCAGGGTGACATCTCCTCTTTCAGTTATCTCTCTGATCAAATGAAACCGTCGCAACACATGTTTGGATTTCTGATGAGACATGGGTTCCTTAGCCTACACAATAGCTCCAGTGTTGTCACAGAATAAAGGTACTGGTCCTGTAATGCTAGGAACCACATCAAGTTCGATAATGAACTTCTTCGTCCAAACAGCCTCCTTTGCAGCTTCACTTGCAGCTATGTACTCTGTCTCTGTCACTGAATCAACAATTGTTTGCTGTTTGGAACTCTTCCAACTCACTGCGCCACCATTTAAGGTAAACACATACCCCGAAACAGATTTACTGTCATCTTGGTCCATTTGAAAGCTTGAGTATGTGAAGCCTTCTAGTTTTAATTCAGACCCACCGTAGATAAGAAATACATCCTTAGTTTTTCTTAAGTACTTTAGGATATTTTTCACTGCCTTCCAGTGCTCTTCTCCTGGATTTAACTAATATCTGCTTGTCACACTTAGTATATGAGCGAGATCCGATCTAGTACATATCATACCGTATATGATAGATCCTATTGCTGAAGCATAATGAATCTTACTCATACGGTCTCTCTCCTCAGGTGTCTTTGGGGTCTGTTTCTTGGAGAGATGTATTCCATGTCTCATTGGCATGAGACCTCTTTTGGAATCTTCCATACTAAAGCTCTTTAGCATTGAGTCAATGTACGTTTCTTGGGGCAAGCCAAACATCCTTTTAGATCTATCTATATACATCTTTATCCCCAAAATATAGGATGCTTCTCCGAAGTTCTTCATGGAGAAGTATTTAGATAACCAGATTTTAATTGATTGTAGCATAGGAATATCATTCCCTATCAGTAATATATCATCAACATATAATATAAGGAATGAAACAGCGCTCCCACTAACCTTGTTGTAAACACATGGTTCATCTTCATTTTTGATAAAATCAAAATCTTTAATTTTCTCATCAAAACGGATGTTCCACCTATGAGAAGCTTGCTTCAATCCATAAATGGATCGTTGTAGCTTACAGACTTGATTGGTTCCAACCATTAAAATAAATCCCTCTGGCTGTGTCATAAACACATCCTCCTCAAGTTGTCTATTGAGGAAGGCCGTTTTCACGTCCATCTGCCAAATTTCATAGTCGTGGTAAGCTGCAATCGCAAGCAAAATCCGATTGGACTTGAGTATCGCTACTCGTGAGAAGGTTTTGTCATAGTCAACTCCTTGTCTTTGTTTGAAACCTTTTACGACCAGTCGGGACTTATAGGTCTCTACCTTGCCGTCTGCTCCAGTCTTTCTTTTAAAGACCCATTTACACCCAATAGGCTTAATGCCTTCAAGTGGTGAAACCAAAGTCCATACTTGGTTTTCATACATGGAGTCCATCTCGAATTTCATTGCTTCTTGCCACTTCTCTGAGTCTTTACTACTCATAGCATGTTCATAATTCAATAGATCATCATCATCTACGATGCGTACCTCATCGTCATCTTCTATAACAAATCCATACCTATCATTGTATCTTCAGTACACTTCCAAATTTACGAATAGGGTGTGTGTTGGGAGATTGCATATCTGAATTTGATGTTGAAAGTAAATATTCATGATTATATGTAAAGTCCTTAAAGGAATATATGTACAAGGGCTTAGTGGTAGATCAAAATTGTTAGGTTAATCTGAGCTATTAATATTTATCATTCTGTAAATGAATATATAGATGAAGAGATCAAAGCTGTTAGGTTGATCTATATCTTGAGATGTAATAGATAGGCTTCAACAGAATCATAGTCTATCAAGTTGATCAAGAGATTACAGAAGCCAAGGCAGAATCGTATAACATCAAATCATAGTGTGTCTACTTTGGAGGGCCTCTCTCAAGGTCGTGGAGTGGTCCAAACGTTTGTCGAGCTAACTTAGAGATCGTAGTGTGCTCTTGGAACCGTAGAGTCTGCAAGTCAAGAAAGTGAAGATCGTAGTGTGCCAGTCCTTAAGAGAAATTGTAGTGTTCTCGTTTGCTAGTATCGAATCAAGTACCAAGGTGGCAAGACACCACGATCAGAATCGTAGAGCTTCATCTGTCTGTGTCAAAAGTATCGAGCCTTGTCCATTTGTTTAAAGAATAAATCACAACAACTGTGGAATGGGTTATACACGTTGAAGTCCTCGGGAGTCCCAATGACACAACAGTCATCCTTAGTATATAACAAAGAAACATATTGAAGAAGTTAAGGAAAGGACTATGGGTCAGTAGAAAACACATTTTCAGGTGTTAGGTGAGACAACAGTCTGTTGTGTCAGTGGGCCAGATTGCATATCAGAAGTTGTGCAAAAAGTCTCCATCAAAGTTCAGAAATGTCAAACGCATTTAATGCTTCAACGATTGTATTCAACGGATACATTTCAAAGGCCCCATTTATGCAAAACATCAGCAGATAAATAAATCAAGTAAGCACTGAACAAAAATGCTGAAGAACACTCAGCGCTCAACTCTACGATCTCAAGAAGAAAGCTTACTTAGCTACTCAGTTATTTCGAACACAAGCTTAACGACAACTGAGTAGCACCACACAAGAACTCAACTACTATCAAGTGAAGTAAGAAGTTCCAAGTTAGAAGGACTTGAAGAGTTCTAAGTGAACTGAGAAGTACCAAGTCTACTTGACCTGAAGAGTTCAAAAGTGAACTAAAAAGTTCCAAGACTGCTGGTCTTGAAGGAATCTTTGAGATTTAGAAAGTGTAAAGATATCCTTAGTGGATTTCCTACTCGAGGAGTAGAAGAGTGGACTAGGAGCTTTAAGTGCTCTGAACCACTTAAAAACACTGTGTCTCTTATATTCTTGCTATAACTGCCATAACTGCTTAACTTCCATTAACTCGTTATATCTTAAAGGGAAAACAAACAAATCACAATTCCGCTGTGTTTAAGTCATTATCAAAACTAACAAGTATTTCGAAAAGAATTTAAAATATCTATTCGACCCCCCTTCTAGATAACTATTGTGCTTCTGGAAACTAACAATAGGTATCAGAGCATGTTCTATCAAATAGCCTACAAAGCTTAAGTAGATCCAATGGCACATCTGATAAGCGAATCAAAGACCGGAGGAGGCAGCAAGCCACCTATATGCAACAAAGATAAATTCGCCAACTGGAAAGTTCGTATGCAAGCCTACATGGATTCAATAGATGAAGATCTATTTGAAACTGTTCAGAATGGGCCCTATGTTCCTACAAAGCTTGCTCCAACTTTAGATGACCCAAACAGAATTCAGATCAAGGTCAAAGAAGAATGGACAGACAATGAAAAGAAAGTTGTTCAACTCAACAAAAAGGCCAAGAACATTTTGTTCCAATCTTTAGAAGATAACCTGTTTGAAAATGTGGTCAAAAACAAAATAGCAAAGGAAGTATGGGAATCATTGCTCATCATGCATGAAGGAATAGAAGAAGTTAGAGAAAATAAGCAATCTCTTCTAACTCAGCAATATAAAATGTTTGCCCACGTTCCAGGAGAAAATTTCACTTCCACCTATGAAAGATTCAATATTCTGCTCAACTCTCTTCGAGCCTTTGGAAAGCTCTATCCAAATAAAGATCTAATCATCAAGTTTATGAGAGCCTTACCTAGCAAGTGGGATGCCAAAACCACTGCCATCAGAGAATCGAAGAATCTCAATGAAATGACTGTTCAACAGTTATATGGCAACCTTCTCACATATGAACTGGAGCTGACTTAACGAGCAGAAACTCTATCTGAAGGAAGAAGGAAGGACAAAGGAGTTGCTCTCAAGGCAACAGATAACATCTCCAAAGCCAACACTGAAAATGACTCTGACTATGATGAAGATGATGATGAGGACTTTGCTATGCTGGTAAGAAGACTCAAAAGGTTCATGCGTCAAGGTAGAATAAGCAAACCAAAGAAAGTCAACAACTATAGCAGCCAGGAGCAGATAAATGACCTATGCTATAACTGCAAGAAGCCTGGCCATTTCATTGCAAACTGCAACAAACCTCTTAGAGAAGAACTGAAGAGGAAATCAAATTCAAAGAAAGAATTCAAAGGCAACAAAAGACCTCAAAAGAAAGACAAAGGTCTTGTGGCTGGAGGATCATGGAGTGACTCAGACAACGACTCAACTCCCGAATCTGGAGATGATGAAGATCCTCAAATGGCAAATCTCTGTCTAATGGCCAAACATGCAAAGGATAAGAGCTCTGACATTCATGAAGTAAGTATAGATGAGGTATTTGACTTTAACTCTCCTGATGTAGACATTGATGATTTAAAAACTGTACTACATGGCATAACATCTGATCTACACAATACATGAAGTGGTTCAGAGTTCTGTCCAAAGATTATTCTTTTCTTCAAAAAGAGAAAGAGAAAGTTCAGAAAGAACTGGAAATAACCCTTCTAAGTACTGACTCTTTCTCTAAGTTTGAAGCTGAGAATAAGCTCTTAAAACAGACCAATGAACTCAATGAACAAAGAGAGTTAAGTCTAACCTCCAAATTTGAGGAACCCGAAAGGACAATCTGTATATGGAATAAATCCTCTTCATCCATGGACTCCATGATCTTCAGTCAGACAAGTGCATCTGACAGAACAGGTTTAGGTTTTGGGGAATCCACCTCAGAACCATATGTGGAAAAGATAAAGGAAACTAGCTCTAGTAATGCTTCAAGTTTTACTAGAAGCATTACATTTATGAAATCCTCACAGAAGGAAGAACCAGTCCAACCCTGCTCTTCTGATCCAATCCATATTCTAAGGAATAAAGGATCCTATGTTAGCCTAGGTTTTAGATAAGAGAAGAGCAACTTAGTCACTACTTTCCAACCTCGAAGGATCGTAGAGTCGAGTAAAATCAACTCCACGAACCAACTGGGAAGGAACAGTAGAGGTAAGCTTCACTCCTCACAAATCATGAAACACAAGGACACATGGAAAAAGAAGAACCAGTATAAAGGAAGGATGACTGAGAATCCACATAAGTCCAAATGGAGGAAGAATCCACATACACACACACAAGCATGCATCATATTAGATGCTTTGTATGTAATAAGATTGGTCATAAGGCTGCAATATGCTACCATAATCATATGCATGTGAGTCTCGAAATCAAGCAGATTTGGGTTCCCAAGGGTACTAACAAAGTAGGACCCATGCAAGTATGGGTACCAAAATGAAAGTTTAATGTTGCCACAGGAACAGAGCTCCACGATCACAACCTGATATCTGGACAGTGGATGCTCAAGGCACATGATCGGGAACAAAGTCCTCCTATCTAACTACATAGAGAAGGAGGGTCCTTCAGTCATCTTCGGAGACAATGGCTCTGACAATACAAGAGGATATGGCTCAGCTGGGAATGGTGTAGTGTCCTTCAGTAAAGTAGCCTATGTGGAAGGTTTAAAACACAATCTTCTGAGCATAAGCCAACTCCGTGACAAGGGTCATCAAGTCACTTTCCTCAACAATCAATGTCAAGTCAGAGACCTGAAGACATCCTCTATAAAGCTAACTGGAACAAGAGAAGGAAACGTCTACACTGTTAATCTTGGTCAACTGAGCTCAGACGAGACAATATACTTTCTGGCTAAAGCATATGAAGAAATGAGCTGATTATGGCATATAAGACTTACTCATCTCAACTTTAAAAGCATGTCAAAACTGGCCTCCAAAGATCTAGTAGCAGGCTTACCCAAGTTCAGCTTCGTCAAAGAAAACCCATGCAATGCCTGTTAACTTGGAAAGCAGACTAGAAGCTCATTCAAGAGAAAAACTGTCAACTCAATTGACAAGCCTCTGCAGCTACTTCACATGGATCTATTTGGGTTAATTCTAACAACAAGCCTTGGAGGGAAGAGATACTCTCTGGTTGTAGTGGATGACTACACCAGATTCACATGGGTGTTCTTTCTAAACTTAAAAGATGAAACAGGCTCCCAAATAATCAAGATGTTAAGACTGGTGATAAACGAAAATGGGGAGAAAATCAAGGCTATAAGGAGTGATCATGGCAGTGAATTTGACTTCTACATGAAGGACCAGTTCTGCACAGACAATGGCATCAGTCACAACTTCTCAGCTCTGCGAACTCCTCAATAACACAGAGTAGCTGAGAGAAAGAACAGAACGTTGATAGAGGCTGGAAGAACTCTACTAGCAGTAGCCCCTCTGCCTGAATACTTCTGGATAGAAGCTGTCAACACTGCATGCTACAGTCAAAACAGATCGCTCATACACTCTACGATAAAGAAGACTCCCTACGAACTGTGGAAAGGAAGAAAGCCATGTGTCAGCTACTTTCATGTATTCGGCTGTGCATGCTACATTCTCAATAATGGAAAATAGTATCTGACAAAATTCCAACCTAAGTCAGACGAAGGAATCTTTCTCGGATATGCCACAGACAGCAAGGCTTACAGGGTGTTCAACAAGAAGTCGCTGAGTGTTGAAGTCTTGATTCACATCATCTTTGACGAAATAGACTTGGACAAAATAGTGTCTCAAGACACTACGAACGATAATTTAGACACTACGAACGAGGTCATCGAGCTTAACACCATGATCGTAGACCTAGAAAATGAAGTCGTCGAGCAAGGAGAGGAGATCGTAGAGAGAACTATGCAAGACAACGAACCTCCACAACAAGAAGAAAAAATTGATCTTAAAGGTCTCAGATAAGAAGGCCTCAGGACAGATGTTCCAATAGGAAATAGATGGGCAAAAGATCACACTCAAGACTTAATCATTGGAGATCCAAACGCAAGAGTCAAGACAAGAGCTGCCACCCAGAATGAGTGTTTCTATCTAAGCTTTCTATCACAAATGGAACCTAAGAAGATAGAGGATGCAATGGAAGACTCCAGTTGGATAGAAGCTATGCAAGAAGAACTAAATCAATTTGAAAGAAGCAAAGCATGGAGATTAGTTTCAAGTCCAAGAAGCCATCTAGTCATTGGTACCAAATGGGTCTTCAGAAATAAGATGGATGAAGATGGAGTAATAACAAGGAATAAGGCAAGACTAGTGGCCAAGGGTTACTCTCAAGAAGAAGGCATTGACTACGACGAGACCTTTGCACCTGTTGCCAGATTAGAAGCCATCAGAATATTTCTTACCTTCACTGCTCACATGAAATTCAATATCTTTCAGATGGATGTCAAAAGTACATTTCTGAATGGTGAACTTCAAGAAGAAGTATATGTGGAGCAACCTCCAGGTTTTATCAATCCAACTCTCTCTAATTATGTCTATAGATTAGACAAAGCCTTATATGGTCTTAAACAAGCACCTAGAGCATGGTATGAAACACTAACAAACTTTCTCATTGAAAATGGATTCATCAGAGGTAGAGTAGATACCACATTATTTCTTAAAAATTATAAAGACAAAGTCTTATTAGTTCAAATATATGTTGATGACATCATCTTTGGCTCTACTAATGAAAAACTGTGTAAGAGATTTGCCAAGCTTATGCAGAGCAAGTTCAAAATGAGCATGATGGGTGAGCTGAATTTCTTCCTTGGATTGTAAGTAAAACAGACTGATGAAGGAATTTTCATAAACCAAGCCAAGTACATTAAAGACTTACTTAAAAAGTATAGCATGGAATCAGCCTCTCCCATGAAAACACCAATTGCTCCAGCAACCAAGCTTGACAAAGATGATAAAGGTAAAAGTATTGATATAACTCAATACAGAGGTATGATAGGCTCCCTTTTATATCTAACTGCCAGTAGACTGAACATAATGTTAGCAACATGCATATGTGTAAGATTTCAAGCTAATCCTAAGGAATCACACTTAACTGCTGTAAAAAGGATTTTCAGGTATCTCAATGGTACACCTCGCTTGGGACTTTGGTATCCCAATGAGTCCTCCTTTGAACTGACAGGATATACAGATGCTAATTTTATAGGTTGCAAAATAGATAGAAAAAGTACCAGTGGCACCTGCCAGTTGTTAGGAAACAGACTGGTGTCTTGGTTTAGCAAGAAGCAAAACTCAGTATCTACTTCAACTGCAGAAGCTGAATACATTTCTCCTGGCAGCTGTTGTGCTCAAATCCTATGGATGAAAAATCAGCTAGCAGGCTATGGGTTTGATTTCAAATCTATACCTGTTCATTGTTATAACACAAGTTCCATAACAATAATACACAATCCTGTCATGCATTCTAGGACTAAACATATAGAAACAAGATATCATTTTATTAGGGATCATGTTCAAAATGGAACCATATCTTTACAATACATCCCTACTGAAAATTAACTTGTTGATGTCTTTACAAAGCCTCTAGATGAATCTAGATTTATTAAATTGATAAGTGAGTTAGGTATGCTAAATCTACAACCATAAAATCTATGCTATAGTTTATGCTAACCATGCATGTAAGACCCCAACTTATTAATGAATAAAATCAAATTTTCTCTAAATATTATTGTGAATAATAAGGGGTTAATTTGATATAATACTTTGGTTATGGGTGAAATATACAAATTTTTGCAAAATAAGCAAGTGGTTATAAAATATTTATTTTTGGTCGGTGAATATTCGGTTGGTCGTGGAATATTCTTGCTGTCGGAGAATATTCGTACGACGACGCAGCCTTGTGTGGGCCCCATATCGGAAAGCGATTGGATGAAAAAAACGACAAGTATAAGTTGTTTATAAATAACGGCGTAGTTGTTACCGTTAATACTGTTGGAATACCCAGTGGTTAAAATACAGTAGCACACGGTATTGCACCAATTATTGATTCTTACGTAAGAAGGCACTACTCAATAATTGTTACAGTAGTTATTATTCAATATTTTATTTTATTGATTCAATAATTGCTGTGTTGATATTTTATATTATTGTTGTTTCAATAATTGTTGTTGCACAGTATTTTCATTTATCAGATCAATAATTCATATTATTTGAATAATATTATTAGATAACATTATTGGCAATGTCTAGAAAGTTCTGTCTAAGGAGAGGTTTGGTCATCTAATTGCGCGCCAGTAAGGAAAAATCCTTATTGGAAAGCCCCCTCTTTCCTGGGAACGGCCTGGTTGTCATAAATGTGATTCTGTAATATTATTTGTGAACAATTAATTATTGATTCATATGATAAGGAAATATTTATTTTATGTGGATATAAATGAGGGATATATTTTTGTGGTTAAAAATGAAGGAGTTAATGTTGAGGTTTTTGTCAGTATTTTTGTCGGAATGGAGGTATTAAAAATCAGGGTTTTTGAGAAATATTGCGGGTGTTATAATTTTTAATCCGACCGTTGGATCGTGGTAATTTTTGGATATGTTATACATATATAAGTTGAGTATATGTCCACAAATTTTGAACCGTTAAAAATGAACGTATGATTTATTATGAATTTTACGAGATGACTGGTTCAGAAATTGTTGAATTTTCGGAGTTTATCATTTTGGTGGAAAATTCTAGAATTGGTGGGCCCCACTTGTGGTTGGTGAAGAAATGTGCTGAATTATATTTCAAATGTGGTGGGTGGGAATAGTAGCAGGTAAAGCCATCAGGTTGCAGGTCAAACCTACCAAAATTTTCCTATAAATAGAGGGCTAAGTTAGAATTGAAAATCACACCAGAAACAAGTTTTCTCTCTTTCTCTCTCTAGATTATTGAGTGTATTTTGTGAGTATTTAGATACTTTGAGAGTTTCTATTCATCAGAGCAAGTTTCTTTCAGCCTTATACCGGTATTCCGACCAGAAGTACTGATATTTTGAGGTAAGGGATATTATTTTCTTCTTAATGATATTATTTTCTTCAATATCATTATGCTGAAATATTGATATGAGTTTTTATCAAATTTGGAACTTTTTGTGTCGGGGGTTACTATTCACGTATACGGCACTATTCACGTATACGGCACTATTCACGAATACGGCACTATTCACCGAAAAATAAAATTTTCCCTTTTTGTCCAAGATGTCTATTATGGTTACTATCTTTGATTGTATCCATGTTTTGATCTTTATTTTTGAATTCTGCTTCACAATTGATTATTATGAAGTATTATTGATCTTGGATAAACTGTTATACGAATCCCTACTATTTGTCCTTCTGTCTCATTGGATTCGTTCTCTTTAAGATATTTTTCATCATCCTCAGTCCTAAATGATGATATTACTGAATATCTTTGGCCTGTAGTGCAAAGATGTATAATTACTTGATGAATATCTTTGGCCTGTAGTGCAAAGATGAACAGGTGTTGAGATGAACATGACCGACTGATGATACAAATGAATATCTTTGGCCTGTAGTGCAAAGATGAATATTTGGTTAAAGATGATTATTAATTGATGTTACAGGGATAAAATATTGATGATGGACTTTTAAATCTTAGAAGATAGTAGAATTCTTTCTCTACTTGACTCTTCTAATGGTTTGCTGTTTCCGCTGCAGTTGTTGATCTAAAACTTGTTGTCGATTATATTTTATCAGATTTTTCCCTGTTGAAGACTAACGATAATTTGTTGTATATTATCTTAGTCATAATATTCTTTACTGGGCTAGTTGAGCTCACCCTTTTCCTTTTTGTTCCATTTTTCTTCTCAGGAGGTGAGAACATAGCAGGATCTAGTCGGGGTATGGAGTGATGGTTCTAGAAAGATGTATTAGCAGTCCTCACTATTTCTGTAAAATAGTGTTTGAATAATTGTAATGAGGATTTATTTGAGTGTGGATATTGTCTAGAAGACAATATTTGTATTTAAACTCACAGTATGTGTTGTCGTATTTTGCACGACAATTGTATTATTGAAGTTGTAGTTTGCTTTCTGTACCATGTATTTGGCGACTCAGAATGGGTGTTGTATACCTATTCTGGGGGCGTCACAGTTGGTATCAGAGCTTAGGGATATGATCCCTGGCTGAGATGTGAGACAAGAACTAGGAGGGGAGAGACGGGGAATTCCTTCGCTAGTATGACCTGACTAAGTTTATTTGGTGTTTATTTGGTCGGTCAGAGTATAGGGATAATATATGACATGACTATTAACCCTTGTTTTATGGCAGTATTTAAGAATGGCAGCTGAGAACGTTAATAATGGAGTAAATCAGACCGTGGAGACACCTTTGATCACTACCCAGGGGAACGTGCAACAGGAAGGCAATATTCCTCCTGTAAACAACGTTACCGAGCAAACGATGAATGATGGAATGTTTAGGAGCTTTTTGCAGTTCATGCAAAATCAGACGAGGGAGACTCGTGTGCAGAATACGGGTGGAAATGATAACAACGCGCGGTTTGTCACAGCTAAGCAGTTCAAAGAATTGGGACCACCAGAATTTAAGGGAAAGCCGGATCCGATCATGGCGGAAACGTGGGTCAAGCAAATTACCAAGATATTTGATGTCTTGGGATGCACGGAGGAACAGAAGGTTCCATTCGCCACATTTATGTTCCGCGGTGAGGCAGACTACTGGTGGGAGTCTGTGAAGCGTACCCAGCCTGACGCACTCAACATGTCCTGGGAAACATTTCAAAAACTGTTCAATGACAAGTACTTTCCTGAAAGTATTCGTCATATGAAGGAGGTTGAGTTTATTAGACTGGAACAAAACAACATGACGGTGTCCCAGTACGAGGCGAAGTTTGCAGAGTTATCCAGGTTTGCACCTCATTTGGTCGAAAATGAGGAACGAATGACAAGGATGTTTCTGAGAGGTCTAAAACCCGAGATTCGGCAATATCTTATCTCTCATAAATTTTCTTTATATTCAGATGTTGTAAACAGGGCTCAATTATTAGAGCGAGATAATGAGTATGTGCAACCGAGGGACCACAACCAGGGTCATACCGGTGGCGGCAGTCATCGAAGCAATGAAAACCAGCAGGGAGGAAAACATTCGGACAAAAGCGGTAACCACTCTGGTGGTAATCGTGGTCGTGATAATAGAAGGAGCGAGTCGGGAGGAGATTTCAAGAAGAGAAGGTACAACAATGATAACGTGAAGACGTCAGCACAAACATCAACTGTTTCTAGGGGAGGAGAACGACCACCGGTCGTATGTTACAAATGTGGGAAAGAGGGACATATCAGCCCAAACTGCCCACAACAATCCAAGGTATGTTATAACTGTGGAAAGGAGGGTCATATAGCTCGAGAGTGTTCTGTAGCAAAACCAAGTTCAGCGGGGATGGTGACTCCAAAAGCTGTCCCGGATAAGTCGAAATCAGTTCCTGGAAGGGCGTTTGTCGTTACTGGCCAAAACGCGAGAAACCCGAACGAGGTGATCACGGGTAAGCTAATCTTGAATTCTTGCGAAGTTTATACTTTACTAGATACCGGTTCTACCCATTCTTTTATCTCTCCTGCTTGTGCTCAACGTTTAAACTTGACTCCGGAGAAATTGGACTTTAACTTATCTGTTGAAACTCCGTTGGGTGAAACCTTCGTTACATCTACAGTTTATAAATCTTGCATGATCCAAGTTGGCACTATCACATTACCTGTTGATCTTATCTCTTTAAAGATACTTGCTTTTGATGTGATTTTAGGAATTGATTGGTTAACCACTCATCATGCTAAAATTGATTGTTTTCGTAAGGTTGTTAGTTTTCATATTCCTAACCAACCTGTCATACGAATTCAAACTACTAAACCACTAAAATCAGTCACTGTCATATCAAGCCACAAAGCTATTCGTTTATTGAAAAACGGATGTCAAGCTTTCTTAGCCCATGTTATGGATTTGAACAAAGACAAGTCAGATTTGAATAATATTTCTATTGTTAGAGAATTTTCCGATGTATTTCCTGAAGAACTTCCCGGTCTACCCCCGGAACGAGAAATTGAATTCTTTATTGACCTTGAACCCGGTACAAAGCCCATTTCTAAAACCCCATATCGAATGGCTCCTATTGAACTTCAGGAGTTAAAAGTCCAACTACAGGAGTTGTTGGACATCGGTTTTATTCGTCCTAGTACGTCTCCTTGGGGTGCTCCTGTTTTATTCGTAAAGAAGAAAGACGGGAGTATGCGACTTTGTATTGACTATCGAGAATTGAACCATGTCACCATCAAGAATAGGTATCCGCTACCTCGCATTGATGACCTGTTTGACCAGTTGCAAGGAGCACAATTCTTTTCAAAGATCGATCTTCGTTCTGGATATCATCAGCTGAAGATTAAAACTGAGGATATTCCAAAGACTGCCTTCAGAACTCGGTACGGGCATTATGAATTCTTAGTAATGTCTTTTGGATTGACTAATGCTCCTGCTGCCTTCATGGATATGATGAACCGTGTATTCAAAGAATATTTGGATCAGTTCGTTGTTGTCTTTATTGATGACATCCTCATCTATTCCAAAAGCCGTGAAGATCATGAGCGCCATTTGAAGCTGGTACTGCAAAGGCTTCGTGAAAACAAGCTATATGCCAAACTGAAGAAATGCGAGTTCTGGCTTGAGGAAGTAGCATTCCTTGGGCACGTGGTGTCAAAACATGGAGTATCTGTCGACCCGGCGAAGATTGAAGCCATACAAAGTTGGGAGCAACCGAAGTCGGTAACCGAAGTACGTAGCTTTCTGGGCTTAGCTGGTTATTATCGGAGATTTGTGGAAGGATTTTCTCGAATCGCTACTCCGTTAACTCAGCTGACTCGGAAAGATACAAAATTCGTATGGAGTGAGGAATGCGAGAAGAGTTTCCAAGAACTCAAGAGGAGACTCATTTCGGCACCTGTTTTGACAATACCATCTGGTTCGGATGGATTTGTTATCTACAGCGATGCTTCAGGCAAAGGGTTAGGATGTGTTCTCATGCAACATGGGAAAGTCATAGCCTATGCCTCACGACAACTCAAAGAATATGAGAGGAATTATCCTACTCATGATTTGGAGTTGGCAGCAGTCGTTTTTGCGTTGAAGATCTGGAGACACTACCTGTATGGGGAGAAAGTGGAGATCTATACAGATCATAAAAGCCTCAAATATTTCTTCACCCAAAAGGAACTCAACATGCGGCAGCGACGTTGGCTCGAGCTGTTGAAAGATTACGATCATACCATCCAATATCATCCTGGAAAAGCAAACGTAGTAGCTGACGCATTGAGTAGAAGATCATATGCGGGTACGAGTGCAATATTGTTAACACAAAGGCCCATTTTGTATGACTTGCAAAGGATGGAGATAGAGATGAAGGCTCCAAGTACCCACATGATGATATCAAATATACGAGTAGAACCGACTTTAATCGATAAAGTTAAAGCTGCTCAAGCTACGGATATAGAGCTGATGCGTATGAAGAAGAAAGTGCAAGAAGGTGCTATTCCAGAAGCAAGAATCGATGAAGAAGGAATACTTCGAGTCAACTCCAGACTTTGTGTTCCTAACGATTTTGACTTGAAGCATAGAATAATGATGGAGGCACACAACACACCGTTTGCAATCCATCCTGGGAGTACCAAAATGTATCACGATCTTCGACATACATTTTGGTGGAGCAATATGAAAAGAGAGATCGCGGAGTTTATCTCGAGATGTTTAACTTGTCAACGTGTAAAAGCGGAGCATCAAGTACCAAAGGGTCCATTGCAACCACTTGAGATTCCAAAATGGAAGTGGGAACACATTACTATGGATTTTGTTACAGGTCTTCCCAAGGTTTCTCAAGGCATAGATGCGATTTGGGTTATTGTTGATAGATTAACCAAGTCCGCTCATTTCTTGCCGATACGTGAGACTTATTCCCTTGAACGTCTTGCTAGTATGTACGTGAACGAGATTGTGAGATTGCATGGCATGCCAGTATCCATAGTTTCGGATCGTGACCCAAGATTCACTTCACGATTTTGGGTTAGCTTGCAGAAAGCTATGGGCACGGATTTACGATTCAGTTCGGCATACCATCCTCAAACGGACGGACAATCAGAGAGGACTATTCAAACTCTTGAAGATCTATTAAGACTTTGTGTCCTAGATCTCAAAGGGAGTTGGGATAAGTACCTACCATTGGTGGAATTCTCCTACAACAACAGTTATCAGGCGAGCATAGGTATGGCTCCATTTGAGGCGTTGTATGGAAGAAAATGTCGTTCTCCAGTATGCTGGGACGAGGTGGGTGAAGCAACATTGTTGGGACCAGAATTGGTACGCATTACTACAGAGAAGATCCAAACGATTCGACAACGTATACAAACGGCACAGGATCGACAAAAGAGTTATGCGGATCTTCATCGGAAGG
The DNA here is from genome assembly GCA_016801055.1 of Panax notoginseng. Taxonomy (NCBI): domain Eukaryota; kingdom Viridiplantae; phylum Streptophyta; class Magnoliopsida; order Apiales; family Araliaceae; genus Panax; species Panax notoginseng. Next base: position 136,417,137 of record CM029019.1, read on the forward strand.
ACGTGGAATTTAATATTGGGGATCATGTATTGTTACGTGTTGCACCATGGAAGGGAGTTACAAGATTTGGGAAGAGAGGAAAGCTCAATCCAAGATTTGTTGGTCCATTTGAGATTCTTGAGCGAATAGGAAATGTGGCATATAGACTCGCATTACCTCCAAGCATGTCTCGTGTTCATAATGTTTTTCACATATCTATGCTTCGTAAATATGTTAAAGACCCGAACCACATTATTGAGTTAGAACCAGACGAGATAGCTGAAGATTTAACGTACGAGGAGGTACCTGTTAAGATCTTGGATAGGAAAGAGCATGTCCTACGCACGAAGGTTATACCACAAGTTAAGGTTTTGTGGAGAAACCATGCTATTGAAGAAATGACCTGGGAGTTGGAATCAGAAATGAAAGCGAGGTATCCTCACCTTTTTGAAACATCAGGTACGTACGTCAATTTCGAGGACGAAATTTCATAAGGAGGGGAGGTTGTAAGACCCCAACTTATTAATGAATAAAATCAAATTTTCTCTAAATATTATTGTGAATAATAAGGGGTTAATTTGATATAATACTTTGGTTATGGGTGAAATGTGCAAATTTTGCAAAATAAGCAAGTGGTTATAAAATATTTATTTTTGGTCGGTGAATATTCGGTTGGTCGTGGAATATTCTTGCTGTCGGGGAATATTCGTACGACGACGCAGCCTTGTGTGGGCCCCATAACGGAAAGCGATTGGATGAAGAAAACGACAAGTATAAGTTGTTTATAAATAACGGCGTAGTTGTTACCGTTAATACTGTTGGAATACCCGGTGGTTAAAATACAGTAGCACACGGTATTGCACCAATTATTGATTCTTACGTAAGAAGGCACTACTCAATAATTGTTACAGTAGTTATTATTCAATATTTTATTTTATTGATTCAATAATTGCTGCGTTGATATTTTATATTATTGTTGTTTCAATAATTGTTGTTGCACAGTATTTTCATTTATCAGATCAATAATTCATATTATTTGAATAATATTATTAGATAACATTATTGGCAATGTCTAGAAAGTTCTGTCTAAGGAGAGGTTTGGTCATCTAATTGCGCGCCAGTAAGGAGAAATCCTTATTGGAAAGCCCCCTCTTTCCTGGGAACGGCCTGGTTGTCATAAATGTGATTCTGTAATATTATTTGTGAATAATTAATTATTGATTCATATGATAAGGAAATATTTATTTTATGTGGATATAAATGAGGGATATATTTTTGTGGTTAAAAATGAAGGAGTTAATGTTGAGGTTTTTGTCAGTATTTTTGTCGGAATGGAGGTATTAAAAATCAGGGTTTTTGAGAAATATTGCGGGTGTTATAATTTTTAATCCGACCGTTGGATCGTGGTAATTTTTGGATATGTTATACATATATAAGTTGAGTATATGTCCACAAATTTTGAACCGTTAAAAATGAACGTATGATTTATTATGAATTTTACGAGATGACTGGTTCAGAAATTGTTGAATTTTCGGAGTTTATCATTTTGGTGGAAAATTCTAGAATTGGTGGGCCCCACTTGTGGTTGGTGAAGAAATGTGCTGAATTATATTTCAAATGTGGTGGGTGGAAATAGTAGCAGGTAAAGCCATCAGGTTGCAGGTCAAACCTACCAAAATTTTCCTATAAATAGAGGGCTAAGTTAGAATTGAAAATCACACCAGAAACAAGTTTTCTCTCTTTCTCTCTCTAGATTATTGAGTGTATTTTGTGAGTATTTAGATACTTTGAGAGTTTCTATTCATCAGAGCAAGTTTCTTTCAGCCTTATACCGGTATTCCGACCAGAAGTACTGATATTTTGAGGTAAGGGATATTATTTTCTTCTTAATGATATTATTTTCTTCAATATCATTATGCTGAAATATTGATATGAGTTTTTATCAAATTTGAAATTTTTTGTGTCGGGGGTTACTATTCACGTATACGGCACTATTCACGTATACGGCACTATTCACGAATACGGCACTATTCACCGAAAAATAAAATTTTCCCTTTTTGTCCAAGATGTCTATTATGGTTACTATCTTTGATTGTATCCATGTTCTGATCTTTATTTTTGAATTCTGCTTCATAATTGATTATTATGAAGTATTATTGATCTTGGATAAACTGTTATACGAATCCCTACTATTTGTCCTTCTGTCTCATTGGATTCGTTCTCTTTAAGATATTTTCATCATCCTCAGTCCTAAATGATGATATTACTGAATATCTTTGGCCTGTAGTGCAAAGATGTATAATTACTTGATGAATATCTTTGGCCTGTAGTGCAAAGATGAACAGGTGTTGAGATGAACATGACCGACTGATGATACAAATGAATATCTTTGGCCTGTAGTGCAAAGATGAATATTTGGTTAAAGATGATTATTAATTGATGTTACAGGGATAAAATATTGATGATGGACTTTTAAATCTTAGAAGATAGTAGAATTCTTTCTCTACTTGACTCTTCTAATGGTTTGCTGTTTCCGCTGCAGTTGTTGATCTAAAACTTGTTGTCGATTATATTATCTTAGTCATAATATTCTTTACTGGGCTAGTTGAGCTCACCCTTTTCCTTTTTGTTCCATTTTTCTTCTCAGGAGGTGAGAACATAGCAGGATCTAGTCGGGGTATGGAGTGATGGTTCTAGAAAGATGTATTAACAGTCCTCACTATTTCTGTAAAATAGTGTTTGAATAATTGTAATGAGGATTTATTTGGGTGTGGATATTGTCTAGAAGACAATATTTGTATTTAAACTCACAGTATGTGTTGTGGTATTTTGCACGACAATTGTATTATTGAAGTTGTAGTTTGCTTTCTGTACCATGTATTTGGCGACTCAGAATGGGTGTTGTATACCTATTCTGGGGGCGTCACAATGCAGATATAAAGGCTATGTTCAAAATCGTAGAGATAACTAAAGAAAGTCCACAATCGTAGACCTGTCTTGACATGAAGGACCACGATCGTAGAGCTTCCTCGACATGACAAAGAAGAATCCTGTGATAACAGCATCTCCAACAAATTCAAGCGATCCCTCTGTCAAGCGCCTCAGGGACAAACCTGATCCTTAGTTCATTCTAAGGGATTGGCCCTTCCTGAGCTACCTTGATTTGGAAGGAATGCCAAGTCAAAATTCATCACAAGGACTAGGGCAGACAACGTTCGTAGAGTAGATTCAGCAATGGACTCAACTATCGTAATACAAACTTAACGATCGTAAAGACTACCTCAACGACCATAGTGCTACCTCGACGATCGTAGTCCTCCCAAAGGAAACAGTAGCTCAGGAGGAGCTAAGGGCAAAATAGTCTATTCCATATCAATTAAAATCGTGGAGCCAAGCAGAACGTGACACATGCCCCACTAAGCAAATAGAAAGGAGGGAAGTTATAAGTATAATTTGAAAATATCTTTTTGAAAATTCACCTTAGAAGTTCAAAAAGCCTATTCCTCTTTCTCTTTCTTTCTCTACAAGTAGAAACCCTAGCTTTTTGAAAAGCTCAACCAACCTTAGTGCAAAGAAATTAATGGCGGCCTCAAATGTTATCACTGGTTATAGACTCTGCTTCGACGAGTTCAAGACAGCTGGCCCTCATTTTCACAAGATTCTATCACTATTAAAGAAAGCTGGTCTTGAAGAAGCTCTGGGTACCAACACATGGATCTACCCTAAGCTAGTAAAAGAGTTCTACAGAAATGGAGTGTTTGAGAATGATGTTATCATCATAAGGGTCAAGGGCGTGGAAATTAAACTCAAAGCTAAAGATATAAACCTAGCCCTAGGTTTTAAATCAAAAGGATTTCCATTTATGGAGGGCATTGATTTTCAGGAAGGACTGAAGAAGATGCATCATAAGAAGTTTCCAACTGTCAAAGGGTACAAAAAGAAAGAATTTCCCCAAAGGTATGAGTTTTTGGCTGACAATGCTGGGAAATGCATATGCTGCAAGAGCTCTAGTCATGACTGTGAACGAAGTACAACTTAAGCTCATGACAACAATCTGTTGTGGGATTCAACTCAAATATGGAGCCCTACTAATCGACTAGATTGGGAAGTGGATTCTCCGTTTGAAGAAATCAAAGAGCTCTGTAAAGATGCTCTACGGGCGATTTATAAGTATGATTCTACAATCAGCACTGGGTAACAAGATGAGGGATAATGAAGGAGAATTAATCAATCCCAACAGAAGGATGACCCATCAGTTGTTTGAAAATTAGAAAAGAAATCTAGTAGAAAATGTCAGGATGATGTCTGAATCCAGTGGAAGAACCGGCGAAGTGAAGGAGTCTGGGCTACCAGGAAATATGTCAGTTGTAAGGGAAGCTGAAGAAGAAGAAGAAATCAACAAGGAGGAACCCATTGCTTTGATCAGAAAAAGCAAGGGTAAGAGAAAAATGAAGGCTCAAATGACAGAAGAGCCTCAAGGGTCAACTACTGATGCACCTCAAGAGAGTTCAGGCACAAAAACCCTAAAGAAGTTGAAGAGGAAAGAACAACAGTCTGAGGAAGTAGAAGACAGAGCTACCATCTCTCAGCTGTTGAAGAAAGGAAAGCACATTCACAAGTCAAAGAAGTCCTCTGTCTCTTCGATCGTAGAGTCTCTACCGACCGTAGAGTCCAGACTTGACTCCACCCCAGAAGAGGATGCTACAATTGCTTCTTAGCCTGATCAACCTTTCAGAGCTAAAGCTGAAGAAAGTGCTGAGGCTATGGCTCAGCCTAGGAAGCCAAAGAGAAAGCTAGTCAAGAAGTACATCCTTGTCAATGAAGGAGTGGTAAAAGAAGAAGACAGAAGGATAGCTACTGAGAAAGGGCTACCTAAAGCAGAGAAAGAGCTACCTGAAGCTGAGAATGAGATACCCGAAGTCAGTAACGAGAATATAGCTCAAGTTGAGGGGGAGCTTCCTGAAGCTCTTACACTAGAAAATGCTCTAGCTGAGGGGGAGCTGCTTGAAATTCAGATGGATGATCGAGTTGAGGGGGAGCCTCAAGAAGTCCCTATGTCAGAAAAGGCAGCAGCTAAGGAGAAATTGCCAAGAGATCATCATGAATTTCCCTCAGTCCTTCAAGAGACTCTAGCTTCAGAAAATATAGAAATGGAAAGGATTGAAGCAATGGAGGATGAAAGAACAGAAGAGCAAAGTAGTCAAGTGGAGATAATTAATGTAGTCGAAACTTCACATGAAGATAGAGAAGAAGAAGAGGATGATGAAGTTGAGATTATAGCTGTGGGCTGTGACGGTTATAGGAGAGCCAACTACAATAAACTGTTCTCCTATCTGCCTATGATGCCATTTCACAGAGCCCAAATCCTCAACTCCTGGGATCACATGTTTTGGACCTTCAAAGCCTTTCCAGCAATCTCGGTGCTAGCTCATGGATTCCCAGGCAACCTCAATTTTACCCAAAAGCTGATCACCAATGGCCACCCCTCTTCCGAGAAAGAGCATGAGGTACAAACTATTCCCATCTCTTTCAGGGTTAATCACTGTCCGCCATCATTTTTCAACTAATTCTATGAATTACCAAGATGGTTGGAAGTGATACTTCATCCACTCAATCAATTTCCAGTTACAGAATCCCAACATTTTGTAACTGGTGAACCAAATGTGCCCAACTTTATATTGATCCAATCTCCTATCATTTCTCACTCTACAATTACTGATCCAAATCCTATCGTAGAGTCACATGCTCAATTCGTAGAGTCACCTCCTCATGAAGCTCAACCTTACACACCTGCCCCTCTATTAGATATCCCTTCATCATCAATAAATGAGTATTTCAATCTTGATCTTGCTCTCTATAATATGCAAGATTAATACACAAGAGCCTCTCCTCCAAACAATCAGCAACTCCTTAAGCTCATATCAGATCTTCCTACCAAAACAGAGTTATCTGATGCATCTTAGAAGGTGACCAAGGACATACAAGACGATCTTGAAGTGCACTTAGACCTTGTTCACCTAAGGCTGACTCATTTGATCCATGCTGCCAATTCTCTTCCAAGCACCCTAAGTACTGATCTTACAAAGAAGCTTAGGGAGATCCTAAAAGAAATGCTTAAGAGTATCAATGAAAGGGATCAAAACCACTTTCAGGCTACCAATAAAAATAGGGAAGCTATTCTTGTTTTACAGAATACCTAGGAATCCCAGAATAATCAGATGATGGAAAGTCGTGTCTACGAACTTCAATGAAAGAATACTAAGCTTTCTCCATGGGCCAAATGTAACAAACAAAAACTATCTTAAACATTCTACAAAAGAGAGAAGTTTGAACTGATTCTCTGATTCAAGAAAATCGTGAAGACATTGTACAATCCAAGAATCAGCTCAACGAGCTTGTACAAGGCATGACTTGCCTATCTGACGATATTCGAACCCTTGATGTTGACATAAAGGGGGAGAATAAAGGGGAAGGAGAGAAAGGCAAGGGCAGAGGAAAAGGCAAATTCATCGCTTAATCATCAAGGAGCCCTCCTATAAGACAGCCTCGCCATCAGACTCCACGACCTGAACAACAACAAATTCTCAAGGCTCAACCACTAAGAAGTCTAGAGCCCAGTTCACAAGGTACAACCACAACACACCTACACTTGCCTATTGGAGATCCTGCGTTCATGAATAGACGCGAGAATTGGAAACCGCTAAGTCAAAGTGAGGTGGAATATATAGCATGGAGAAACGAAGCTAGCAGGAGAAGGAGAGCCCAAGAATATGCCAATCCTCCAAGGAATAAAAGGCAAAAGAAATAGAGATAAGTTGAACTCAATTTCTATTGATGTAACTAAGCTTAATTGTAATATTTGTCTTTACAAACATCAATAAATTCATGCTTATTCTCTAAAAATTTTAGTTGCTCACAAAAATACTAAGTCATATTTACTTTCTAGCAACTGCATCTAGAAATTGATAATCGTTACACAAATCTCCTTGGTTATGTCAACATCAAATAGGGAGAGATTGTTGGGAGATTGCATATTTGAATTTGATGTTGAAAGTAAATATTCATGATTATATGTAAAGTCCTTAAAGGAATATATGTACAAGGACTTAGTGGTAGATCAAAATTGTTAGGTTGATCTGAGCTATTAATGTTTATCATTCTATAAATGAATGTATAGATGAAGAGATTAAAGCTGTTAGGTTGATCTATATCTTGAGATGTAATAGATAGGCTTCAATAGAATCATAGTCTATCAAGCTGATCAAGAGATTGCAGAAGCCAAGGAAGAATCTTAGAGCATCGAATCGTAGTATGTCTACTTTGGAAGACCTCTTTCAAGATCGTAGAGTGGTCCAAACGTTTGCCGAGCTAACTCCGAGATCGTAGTGTGCTCTTGGAAGCATAGAGTCTGCAAGTCAAGCAAGTGAAGATCGTAGTGTGCCAGTCCTTAAGAGAAATGATATTATTCTCGTTTGCTAGTATCGAATCAAGTACCAAGGTGGCAAGAAACCACGATCAGAATCGTAGAGCTTCATCTGTTTGTGTCAAAAGTATCGAGCCTTGTCCATTTGTTTAAAGAATAAATCACAACAAATGTGGAATGGGTTATGTGACGCCACCAAATTTGGGTATCTTCCAACCCGACATATGGTGCTACACGGTACTCATAACTATACAATCATTCCATTGAAAACAAAACAATATGAATGTAATTACTATCTTCTTATTACAATTAAAGTGAAATCCCTTCCCAGGTTCATGAACTCATTACATCATTCGTTGTTCGTAAGTATAATACATACAACCATACTAATCAATTACAAGAGGGTTAACTATCCATCTTAGCCTTACCCTTATTTCTCTTAGCATTCTCAGTATGCTCGGCTTTAACTGCAATCATATAATTCACGCAAGAAGTGAGCATAACAAGATCAGCATGTCTAACAAAGAATAATATCAATACCACATTCATGAATTATATGAAAATATTTCATAACTGAACAAATAGTCATGAAGTATTACGAAACATTAATACTTAATAATTCATAACATCAATTCCCAAAGTATATAATAGTTTAGGAATTTTGAACCGGTCGAAAGACCATGAACAATATCTTTCTGTTTCATACTTGAAAAGGACATCACAGCACTAAGGCTGTACATTCGGCATTACTTACGAGCAGTTCTAGGTGATCAACCTATAGTACTCTATGTTGATCAACATTCATTCGTTAAACGTATTTACGTTTAAGTTTTTGCAAACTCACGTGCCCATCGAATAATCGATGAAAAATACTTTTATTTGTTCATAGACAAACTTACTTTTGAATCCGTACCAAATACTTAGCATAGGATAGCGTTATCATTTCGATATAGAAAGATATATATACAAATCAATCTGTCTCTTATGAATAGTCTAGCCGAGTTAAAACTAGCATTGACCATTTCTTTAAAATCATTCATGCAACTCATTATAATGAATCACAGAAAACTTGACTAACATGAGGGTTAGACAAGCGTTAAGAAAACTTGCCTTCAAGCGTCTTTAAATAATTTATTTGACTGTTCCCAGCCTTTACAGAATCTACATGATATATTCACATAGCACACTGTAATTAGCTACCAAACAATCAATCACATTGTTTCTACCAACTTCTTTCTCTTCTATGTCTTAATTGACTTCATTTCATTAATAAAGTCAATTCGATTTACTACCCCTTATCCCGATTTGTTAACGATCTTATGTTATTAACCGGACTCGATCATCATTGGTGAAGTACCAATGTCAGTTACCATTCACGGTTTATTAATAAACACTTTGTGTTCTTCGCTTCCATACTAATAACTTGTGTTTACTTCCTAAGTTCATCACCATATACACTATTATATGTAACATAGAAAGAGTTTTAGTATACTTATTAAGTATATAAACTTAACTTATATAGGACTTGAAACAATTGGAGTTCAAACCTAACTTGTCTAACAAATGCCCTGCCTCGGAGCTGCGGCGTGGCCCTTTTATGCAACATTGGTGCTGCAGTGCCAGTTTACAGTAGCAAAGTCGTAGTTCCAGCGCTGCGGCGCGACACAACAAGTCTTGTCTGGCGCCGCGGCGCCAGACCTCATCACCAGAAAACTTTTACAGACAAAATTTTTAGTGAACTTCACGGCTTCATAACTTCTTCGTTATAAGTCCGATTTGGTCCGTTAAAAAGCCTACAACTCATAAATTACATACTCTACGCATTCATATAATAATTTTACATTTTTGAATCCGTTAACTCAAAATTCACTTCTAAGTTCATTATTGAGCGTTCGTTAAACGCTTTCGAGCGTTCAATACTCGTTTTCTTCATTTTAAGTCAAAATTCGACGATTCTTGAGCCCACGACTCTTTAATACCCTATCTCACGTGTTGACATTGAAAATCAATATTTTCAAGTCTCACGGTAACTTTCGACTACTGATCCGAAATTTTTACATTTTCGACGTTTAACGTCTAATTCCGTAAAATTCGCCATAACTTCGTTACTAGTGTTCTGTATGCCAAATCAAATGGAACACCCCATTGATTTCATATCTACACCCTAACCAAGCAAGATGCACATATCATAATAATGATGGTGTTCAATTCGTCCATCAACAACTAATTTAACGTTCAATGGTTTCTACGGTTTAAACTTATGTAAACCCTTATGATTTTCATTTACACATGACTTATAAAGGTTTTACATAATACAAGCCATTCTTATTCCTCCATAAGAGGCATGTTCCACTAATTTATGATTCTTTATAATCAAAGAAATCAAAAGGATGGAAAAATACTATTAATGAAATATTACCTTACCGATCTTTGTGTTCTTGCTAAAATCTCTAATGAAAAGCTTCAAAGTGAGAAGTTTGCTTATGTCTAGACCTTTCTCTCTCTCAATATAAGTTGGATGATCTCTTGGAAACCACCAAATGACCACATATGGCTTTATGGTCATTCTCCCCCACCTCCTTACTATTCACTACTTTATCACCAAGTAAAATGCTTGGTGATCAAGTAGTTCACTTTACTTGGCCACTAAGTGGCCGGCCCATATGCCCATGAGTCATCCCCATGGGTTTTACCCATTCGGTGACCCAACAGTTCGATCCACGGTTCGATTTATTAGATCGGGCTTAATTAATCCTAACATTGGACTTTAACTTGGGCTTAAACACGTAACACTTTGGGCTTTATTACTCAATTACTTGGGCTTGGTATAATCCAAACCCAATTGGATTATACTAAGTCCTAAACTCTAAGTCCATTACACCAATCGTATTCTACACGTATAATTCACGTATTCTCTTCGTATAATACTCATACGATATCCGTATTGTATTTCGTATTAAATCTTCGCATTATACTCATATACTAAATAGTATCATAGTCATATAACATACGCATAATCATTATCGTAATTCATTGTACGAAGCTCATTTCCTTCTCTGAAATCATTCTTCTCAACCCTTAGGTTTTAAGTCCGTAGGCGAAAACTTCGTTTACCATAAATAAAATATTATTAAATATTCCATCTCGTCTTCATATTCTATCATTACGCGTTTTTTAGAATTTCAAACTTAATTCCCGAACAGAAACAGATGAATAGTGTTTTTATAGAAATTTCTCGGAAAACTTTTATTTTCGTCTTGGAAATTAAAAACAATTAATTCTAGCACATAGCAAGAATACTAATCACATCTGCACATTCCAGGTTATAGAATGACTTTCACATAACTTACTCACATAAATAATTAATTAAATTCATTTAATTGACATAATCAAATAAAAATTTAATTCTCATAAAAATCCAATTTTCTCGGGCGTTACAGGTTATTCATGTTAAAGTCCTCGGTAATCCCAATGACACAACAATCATCCTTAGTATATAACAAAGAAACGTATTGAAGAAGCTAAGGAAAGGACTATGGGTCAGCAGAAAACACCTTTTCAGGTGTTAGGTGAGACAACAGTTTGTTGTGTTAGTGGGCCAGACTGCATATCAGAAATTGTGAAAAAAGTCTCCATCAAAGTTCAAAAATGTCAAACGCATTTATTGCTTCAACGGATGTATTCAACGGATACATTTCAAAGGCCTCATATATGTAAAACATCAGCAGATAAACAAATTAAGCAAGCACTAAACAAAAACACTAAAGAACACTCAACGTTCAACTCTACGATCTCAAGAAGAAAGCTTGCTCAGCTACTCAGTTCTTTCGAACACAAGCTTAACGGCAACTGAGTAGCACCACACAAGAACTCAACTACTATCAAGTGAAGTAAGAAGTTCCAAGTAAGAAGGACTTGAAGAGTTCTAAGTGAACTGAGAAGTACCAAGTCTGTTGGACTTGAAGAGTTTAAAAGTGAACTAAGAAGTTCCAAGACTGCTGGTCTTGAAGGAATCTTTGAGATTCAGAAAGTGTAAAGATATCTTTAGTGGATTTCCTACTCGAGGAGTATAAGAGTGGATTGGGAGCTTTAAGTGCTTTTAACCACTTTAAAACACTGTGTCTCTTATATTCTTGCTATAACTTCTATAACTGCTTAACTTCCATTAACTCGTTATATCTTAAAGGGAAAACAAACAAATCACAATTCCATTGTGTTTAAGTCAATATCAAAACTAACAAGTATTTCGAAAAGAATTTAAAATATCTATTCAACCCCCTTTCTAGATAACTATTGTGCCTCTCGGAACTAACAATGTGGTACAGAAGGAATCTTTACTTGGACATGTTCATCCATTTAATCTGTAGTGATTTGTGGTTCTTGAATTTCTTCAAGATCTATTTTCCTCCGATTGGCCCCTTCAAGGATAAACCCCTTTTCCAAGAAGGCAGCATGTTTGGAAACAAACACCTTTTGTTCAGTAAGATTGTAGAAATAGTGTCCTGAACTTTCTTTAGGATATCCCATAAACGTGTACTTATCAGATCTTGTTCCAAGCTTATCATTCTGAAACCTTTTCATATAAGCTGGACATCCCCAAATCTTAACATGCTTAAGGTTAGGCTTCCTCCCTGTCCAAATCTCATATGGAGTCTTAGGGACAGATTTTGAGGGAACATTATTTAGTAGATATATAGCCGCTTCTAGGGCATATCCCCAGAATGTCACCAGAAGATTGATAAAACTCATCATGGAACGAACCATGTCCAACAATGTTTGATTTTTCTTTTCAGATACACCATTTAACTATGACGTTCCTGGTGGAGTCCATTGTGAGATTATATCATTTTCTTTGAGACAATTGAGAAACTCACTACTTAAGTATTCACCTCCTCGATCTGATCGAAGAATTTTAATACTCTTGCTAGTTTGCTTCTCTACTTCATTTCTAAACTCTTTGAACTTTTTAAATGATTCGAATTTGTATTTCATTAAATACACATATCCAAATCATGAGTGATCATCGGTGAAAGTAATAAACTAAGAATACCCTCCTCTTGCATTCGTTGTCATAGGTCCACATACATCTGTGTGAATCAACACTAAGAACTCTGTAACTCTTTCTCCTTTTCTACTAAAAGGAGATTTAGTCATTTAACCCATGAGACATGATTCACAAGTTGGATATGATTCATAATCAGATACCTTTAAGAGCCCATCTTTATGCAACTTGGATAATCTTGTTTTATTAATATGACCAAGTCTACTGTAATAACCCGATATTTTCTATATAATTAAATTAGAAATTTTACGTATAATTTTTTTTTTAATTTTAAGGATGAGGATTTGTACAAGATAAAGCTTATGTAACTATTGTAATAAATAAAAATATATTTATTACATGAATGTTTGCAAATAATTTTATTTTAGAATTATTGATCATTATAAATTATATTCTTATAATAATTAATTTTACAGTAAAAATGTTTTTATTAATTATTTTCCATGAGAACATGATTATTATATTATTTAAATAATATATGAAAGGATTATAGAATTATTATAACAATTATTTTATTTTATTATACGAATTTATTTCAGATTAATTAAGTTATTTATTTTTAACTTAATTATTAATGTTATATATGACAGTTAAAATCAGATATGGAATCCAAAACCCTAATTTTGGATTTTGATCAAGGAATGAGAATAATAATATTATATTATTATTTGTCAGTGTTATAATTAGGTATACTATGTGAGGATCAGTTTTGATGGAATAATTTTAATGTTACTGATAAACCCTAGTTTGAAGTCAAATGAGACTTTAAAATATGTCTAGTAGTTATGTTATGTGATTAATGATATTTATTATAATATTAATTATATTTTAATTTTTCAGTGCTATAATTATGTACTGTATGTGTGTATGGATAATGGTTAGTCAATTATGGTGTTTAATGTCAAAACCCTAGCATTAATTTATTTCACCCTATTTTAAAATTCAGATGGGAGATTCAAGACTGTATGGTAACTTTGTTATGTGAATTATGTCGTGTATTACAGAATTTAAAATAATTAGGTAAATCCCTAATTATACTTAGGAAACCTAATTAATTAAGAACCCTAATTACTCAATTAGAAAATCTAATTTCTAAATTTAGAAACCCTAATGTGAAACTCAATTATGAGTTTGAAACTGTTAGGTAGCTGTGTTATATAAATAATGATATGTATTGTTGAATGTAATATTAATTAGGGAAAACCCTAATTATTTTTAAACCCTAAATAATATTGGTGAACCCAAAGTGTTATAAAACCCTAATCACAAATTTATAATCCTAATTGTTAATTAGTAACCCTAATTGCTAATTTTAAGCCTTAAATGCTAATTAGCGAGCTAATAAACTTAATTTCAAGTTAAGGTAATTAGAAACCTAAACTATTTTAGAAAACCCTAATTTATAATTTTTTGAAACTAAAATTTTATTTTTTTTACAAACCCTAAATTAGAAATTCTACAAATTCAATGTGCTAAACCCTAAGGGTCAAACCCTAAGGGTTTGTCAAGATTACCTTTGTGCCATTAAAATCATAAGGCCTATGACCAAAATACCTTTTTACATTCTTTAATGGGCTAACTTGCAAATCTTGCCAAAACCTTTAGTTGTTCACCAACTTTTGACTTTGCATAACCTAAAAAAATCCAGCAAATCAGCCTATTAACTCAGCAACATGCATTGTATCTATGTTTATATAAATTCAAGAGAGAGAGAAAGTCACATTTTGTCCATTTTTATTCAAACACCCAACCTAACTCTCTCAAGCACAAGGCCCATGAAATATGGTGCTAGATCAGTTCCCAAGACAAGCCCCACGTTTACCATTAACAAATCAGAAGCCTTGAATCAAGAACTTGATCATAGAAGGTATAAACCCTACCTAAGAATCTGACCATCGATCTGTTGTTTGATGTTGTTTTTTTTGTGTTAAACATGTTCTATGTAGTGCCTAATGATGATCTGGGTTGATTGATGTTGGATCCATAACATCTATAGGCTCAGATTTTAAGATCTCAAGAATCTGGAAATTTGTGTCTGACAGCCTAATGTCAGACCTCATAGATCTTTGTATGTTATGTATTTTAGTTGTTTAAGTGTTTGATCTTGTAGTATGCTATGAGGTCTTTCATCTAGAACTCAAAGCAGGGTCAGATCAGTTATATAATGAAAGTTATTAATGGTCAAAGGTCGTTGACCGACCATGACTTTTCAAATCTGGGTAACCCAGAATTTTTCCAGAAGTCTGACAACGTTTTTGCAGGGCTCTGATCTTGATGTTGTTGGTTAATTATGCTATGTTGTTGTTGTAGTTTAGTAGACTGACATGAGTACTATCGATTCATGTCTTGATAATCCTTAAATCCTGCACAGAATCCAAGAACGTTGTGGTCAAAATAGGCCGGACGAAACTGTCGGATGAAGATTCTGGGTAACCCAGAAATCTTCATAAGCAGTTTCTGACCACTACTTTGACCGGTCCTTATCGATTTGATTTGTTGTTGTTATGTTGATACTTTATGATACATCTGTAATATTACATGTGGTCTACAACCTTGAGCTCTGAAATCACTAAAACATCAACAAGAGTTTAAGTTATGGAAGCCCGAATTTGATCAGTTGAACTGTTCTTCATTTCTGGGTAACTGTTCTTCATTTCTGGGCAACCCAGAAATGAAGAACAACTCTGACAGTCATTTGGGATGTCCGGATCTTCTTTGTTATGTACTGTATGATCATGATTGTTGTTGTATTATGTAATCTTACACTAGTACTACACGATCTGATGCTTAGTTGGTCCAAAAGCACACTACACACTGAATTATTTATGGTCAAACTTGGTCACTCGTTCATGGACATGATTTTCTGAGTTGCATGAAGAACAATTCAAGAACACCTATAGCGAGAGTTTCGTCGCTATAGGGTCCTTTAGCGAGAGATAATTTCTAAAATTAATTATTTTATTAAATAAATAAAAAAATTAGTTTTTAATTATGAAAAATACAAAATAAATTATTAAAAATTATTTTAAAATCCAAAAATTAGTTTTTAATTATTTTAAATATATTTCATAAATATTTAATATTTTTGGAATATTAAAAGTATCTAATTTATTTAATTATAATATTAAATAAATTATTTAAAAATGAATTTAATACATGAAAAAGCATTTAAAATTATATTATGGTATAAGAAAATAAATTAAGTTATTTTTGATAACTTTTAATATTTTGTGATGAAATTTTATTAATAAATTAATATTAATGATAATTGAGTTATTTAATAAATGTATTAAATAAATGATGAAAAATAGAATTAATGATTTAAAAATTATATAAAAATTATATAGAGGTCATGAAAAATATTAATATTTTAATATTAATGATATTAGATTTATTTAATACTCATATTAAATAAATTAGTTTAAAAATGATTTTTATATTAAAAAAATCATTTTAAATAAAAATAAAGTGTTTAAAGATATTTTAAGTTATAAATTATAACTTTTGATATTTAAAGGAAAATTTTATTAAAAATTTAATATTCAATGATATTAGATTTATTTAATAATTATATTAAATAAATAGTTTTAAAATGGTTTTATTACTTTAAAAATTATTTAAAAAGGATATAAATGAATTAAAAATATTTTAAGTTATAAATAATGACTTTTAATATTTTGATGAATAATACATTAATACTTTAATATTAATGATAATTATTTAAAAATAATTTTTATTCTTTTAAAATCATTTAAGAGTAATATTAATACTTTAATAGTATTTTGAGTTATTATAAATAACTTTAACATTTTGACAATAGTTTCATTAATAGTTTAATATTAATTAAAAATTAATGATAATAGAAGTATTTAATATTTAAATCATTTAGTAATGATTCTGATGTTTGAAAATTCATGATTTATTATAATAAATGTTTAAAAATTATTATAAGTCATTTAAAAATAATATGACTGATACTTACAGATATTGAACTACAAGATAGAGTCTTAGACTCGCTAATTACTCGATAAAGCTGTCGGTACACCGACATGTTTCAGAAATTGATCTGGACTTAGATATTTTGACTGTATTAATGTTTGTTTGTGATTCAATGATTGTTGAATATATGTGACAATGTGATTAGGTTACGTGCTGACTGCAATAAGCAGTGCTATGTGTTATAGTATGTTGTTCTAATCAGTAAAATGATTTTATGAATGAGAGGTTGTGATATAAAAGATAAAACTAAGTTGCATATTGTAAGCATCAGACCAGGCAAATATCTTACCTTTGCATTTCCTTTATGCAATGGACATGAGTAAGAAGTTTCAGAATTATATTATTATTATGCTATATTATTAACCCTATTGTGATATATTCTATATCCGATCATTGTTTATCAACATGTTAGTATATGATAATTCAGATATATATATTCTGTTCGTTAATTTCTAAATATGGTTATTCAAGTGTCCCCACTTGGATAATCATTGTATTTAATCACGTGTTGATATATATATATATATATATATATATATATATATATATAAATTTGATCAGCTAGATATAGATTTAGAAATATCGTTGAATATGATAAAACCTCATTGTATCCAATCAAATTGCTTTGGTTCGGATTTTCGACTAAGTATGAACATCCCGATCAAGGGAAAATTTTTATGCGCCCAAGGCGGACAGAGTGAACGATCACATCGTTCTTGCAATGTAGTATTGATCAATACAGGGCCCATGGGATGTACACCCTCGCCCCCGTAAGTTATGACGGTTTGTGGATGAAGTTCTGCTAAACCTATTCAAAAATTGAAAATAATGTTCATAGTATGTCAACTAAACCCCGTATATAGTCATTACGTAGTTTCAAAATTTTAGATAGAATTGTTATGTTATTATTATCGGTTCAGTTTACTTCACAACTATTAATTCGTTGTAAAAGTGATGTATAAAGAAAATATTTAATTCTTTCAACTAATTATATTTATAATTGTTATTACTTGCTGGGCACTCAAATGCTCACCCTTGCTTAATTTAAATATTTTCAGCTAAGTGTGAAAAGCTAGAAGGTTCGGCCAAGAACAAGTGAAAAGGAAAGCAAACATAATCTGTCTAGTGGTATCTTTTGTAATAGTTAGACTGTGTTAATATAATGATATGTATTATATATCATGTAAAGATCTATAGTAAAAGTTGCGTACTTGGGATTATACTCTGATAAATGTAAGATAAGTTTGATATTCATATTATTGTTATTATTATTAGTAATATTCCGCTCATAGAAATGGTATCGTAAAGCACCGAGTTCGGATTTCAAGTACCTGAATTTGGGGGCGTTACATCTACAGTGCTACATAAAGGTATAATTAACATAATCTCTTTTCCTTTTCTTAGTTTGTTCAATTTGAAGTATATTTTCATGCAAGTCAAGTATATAAAGTCCATTTCACAAATTCCAACACAATATAAAATATTATTATTATAAATAGAACAACTATTGTTCTTTATTATAATGTTAAAACCATCCAAATTCAATACAAAAATTGAAATAATGTTTTTAATAAGTAACAGAACAAAATAATAATTATTTAATCTAATGATGTTGCCTGTAGGCAGTGCTAAACAATAAGTCCCCACAGCTAATGCAACAACCTTTGCTCCATTTCTCACTCGTAGGACGACCTCATCCTTGCTCAACTTTCTACTTTCTGACTAGTCCCTACATATTATTATATATGTGAGAACCACAACCGGTATCCAGTACCCAAGTAGAAGATTGACTTTCAGAAAAATTAATTTCAATCACAAACAAACCTTGATTAGGATTCAAAGCTTCTCCAAGCTTCTTCTGCTTTTGCTCTACAAGATAATTCTTACAGTTCCTCTTCTAGTGACCCAACTTGTTGCAATGGAAGCAAATTCCTTTGCTAGTTGGACCAGGTTTCTTTTGATCTTTCACTTTCGCCTTACCCTTAGTCTTCTTGGATTTTTTCTTTTGAGAAGATACCTTGGGCCTCTTCCTTTTCTTGGAAGAATTATCCACCAATATGACATGGTAATTCTTAGATGGGAACTGACCTTCAACAGTTTTTAACATGTTAAGTAATTCAGGCAAGCTGACATCTAACTTATTTATGTGAAAATTCATAACAAATTGTGAGAAAGTGTCTGGGAGTGACTGCAAGACTAAATCTTGACTCAACTCCCCATCCATGACGAACCCAAGCTATCCAAGACGTTCAATCATATTGATCAACTTTAAGACATGAGTCTCAACGGTAGCACCCTCGGTCATCCGAGATCGGAAGAGCTTCTTAGATATTTCATATCTAGCAGTCCTACTTTGCTCACCATACTGCTCTTGCAGGTGTAGTAGGATAGTAAGAGCACCCATGGTTTCATGCTGACGCTGAAGCTCGTTACTCATGGATGCGAGTATGATGCATTGAGCCACAGATGCAGCATCTTGCCACTGTTTAAAAGTAGCAATCTCTTTCTTAGAGACTGTCTCTGCAACTTTTGCAGGTACGGGCGAATTTAGGACATAAGAAATCTTTTCAATAGTGAGAACAATTCTCAAATTCCTTAACCAGTTCGTGTAATTCGGTTTGGTCAGTTTGTTAGCATCAAGGATGCTACACAGTGAAATTAGTGAATGTGACATTTTTAAATTCTGCATGTAAAAAGATAATATTTTGGCAAATATTCATTTAATTAATTACCAAAATAAATTAGGTCTTATTTTAAATCGGTATCTCCCACTATTTTCTTCAAACTATATTACCATCATCTATATAGTTCAGCAAAATCTAATTAAAGTTTTTCCTAGTGAGAATAAGGATCCCATTTCAAATGTATATAGCTTTGTGTGTGCAAAACAAACTATATATAAATAAATAGGTAGACAAGTCTTGTTAATTACATCATTATGTAACTCTTTATATTTTGCCTCTTAAATCATAATGGTCAAGTGTGTGCAAATCCGAACTAAATGATTTAAGTTAAGTCATACCCAGTATTTCCATATAAGTGAAGTGAAAACTACAGCCATTATGTGTACACAACAAAGTGGTAATGTTCAATTCCTTATGAACATCAAATGTAATAAAAATAACATC
The DNA here is from genome assembly GCA_016801055.1 of Panax notoginseng. NCBI lineage: Eukaryota > Viridiplantae > Streptophyta > Magnoliopsida > Apiales > Araliaceae > Panax > Panax notoginseng. The sequence goes on from CM029019.1 coordinate 136,436,728, forward strand.
TCAAAAATTTAATACTTGCCTTGTGTGTGCACAACAAACTCACATTAAATATTTAATGCTCTATTATTTTTATCATGATAGAAGATGACGTTCGATATTCCAAATATCTTTGAACGTTACAACTTAATATAATTTCATTGAGGGGTTTGTTATTATTAGTCCCATCTTGTTTAGCGCGTATGCACATATATATATATATAAAATACGCGTCATATTATTAAGCATGTGAAGCATGTATCCATAATATATATATATATATATATATATATATATATATATATATATATATATATATATATATATATATATATATATAATACTAGCATGCACGTATAGAATACAATATTCTATCCGGATTGATTATGGACTTTTATTCTAGTTTGGTTCACTAGAGACAACAAGTGAACCAAAAGGTCAAACCCTAGTGTGCAAGAATTAACATTTAAATATAACTATTACATTTAAACCCGGACTCCATTACAAACGGATCTTCAAGCCCTCTTTGCTCCTTGATCTCCGGTTCTTCAAAATATTCTAACTAATCCTATTACACAAACTATTTAATTTAAATAGAAACCTTGATCAGTAGTCAAGGGGAAGTACATAGGAGAGGGATAGAATTTACATCAAGAAGAAAACCAAAAAAGACGAGGTACACATACCCCATTTAATAAATCCCATTTATTCAAGCGTCTAACCAAAAAAAATCTAATCACATTGGTCAATAGTCCATAATCAACCCCATTTATTATCATACATATCACCATATGTATCAATAAATAAAACATTCATCTTATGAATAAAAATCATTTAATATATATATATATATATATATATATATATATATATATATATATATATATATATATATATATATATATATATATATATATATATATATATTGATGTTGATTTAATGGGCAAATTTAATTAGCATTAATTTCAATTTTGATTTAAAATAAACACCTTTCTTTAATCAATATGAAATTATATTCTATATACAAAATAAACAGCTTTATTTTAATTTAGAATTTTTGAAAAAACATGAAATCCAATTTTTAATTTAAATAAACCTTTTATTTTAATTAGAAATCAGATTTTATGAATAAAATAATTTTTTTATTCCTTTCTGGGTACCAGCGCTTTAGCAACCCAAATGAACTGGGTTTGGGCGCTGCAGCGCTGGATTAGCCTGTTTTTCAGAAACCTGGTCCTGGCGCTGTAGCTGTGACGCCCCCAAATTCTGACCACTCGCGTCACGAATTCGGTTCGCCACGTGCTACATATCTAATGACTACATAATATCTCCTGCAATGGAATTAACATAATAGATTACATTTATATAATATAACCATTCACGTCCCAAGGTTTCGTAACTTAAACATCTCTTAAACAAAGCTTAGACATAACTAATACATAACGCAATTTATGTCTTTACATAATCATAAAACTTCTAAATAAATATGAAGCTACTCCGTAGCTTTGCCCTTGCCCTTGTCAGTGCCCGATGGTCCGCCTTGCTCTGCCTTAACTGAAATGTTTTTAGGGAAAGCAAGAATTGGCAACAAGTTTGCTCAACAAGTAATATAGCAATAAGGATGTTCAAAATAATTTTAAATTCCCGAGAGTACATCAACAAATGATAGTTCAAGGATAGCAAGAAGTATCAATGGTTCTCAACAATAGTCGCTAAGGACAAAAAAATATCAATATGATTCAATACTTATCATTTTGTGATTTCAAAACACTGAATACTGAGCAGTTACTAAGGACTATGAACTTCTACTAGAATTAACAGTATTATACTGAAAATCCAATAAAAACGAGTACAACAGGTGATCAGCCTAAAGTACCCTAGGTTATGCATAACATTTAATCATACTCATGTGAACACGGTCTCTAGAAAATTATATAGTTTCCCCTCCAAGGAGGGTTGTTCATCTCAGTCAATTATACGAGTCCGAACCAAGTCAATTTGGTTTATATAGCTTTCTATCATACGATAATAGTCTAGCCAAATCAGTGGCTTAGACAGCTTTTATAATGCATTCAAGAACTTTATGTTCAATGCTTACAACAATCATCAAAATATCAATAATTTCTGAATAGTAATAGATATTTGTTTGGAACAAATATGGTTGATATGGCAACAATTCGGATTATACAAATTATACAGTGTAAAGAACTTAGGAAACTTGCATTCAATATGAAAATCAAATGAAGTTCGAGAACTTGCACAAAATCTAAAGTTGTGTAAGTTAGGAAACTTGCCTTTCGTGTTGATTACCAACTTATAGCTTAAAACCACTCCAATGAACTATATTATCCTATTTTTGTATAAACACATTAGTTATACAAGTTCAGCATGTAAACATACTGTCTTATACATCCATGATACACAAGTGTAATTCACAGATACTAAACATATATTTTTAGTTTTATCTTAGTTACACAACAAATCATATTCTTACCACATCAACATTATTTTTACTTTTAGAAGTTTAACATAGAAAACTTGTAAAAGCTTTTAGATCCTTGGTTCTATATCACCATTACATGCTTGAACACTTCAAACATTATTCTAATCATGTATTTCAGCTTAAGACGTTAATGTACACATGGTACAAGGTTCTGCTTGCCAATAAAATAGTCAGACTGTGCTGGCATGTGGCGCGGTTGCACTACATTTTGACCTGGGAGTGGCGCGGCCGCACTGCTCCATGATTAGACTAGACTTGAACTTTCAATAGCATGGCTACAATTTAGTATTTAGCATAAACAAATCATGATACACACGTTAAAAGGTTCTGGACTTAGCTTTATGTTCCTTAAGTTCAGTTCAAGATTATTTTTCAAATCTCATAGTTTCATTCCAAAAGTTTCCATTTAATGAGGTTAAGAGAATTTATTATGTAAAAGGGTGATCCTATTGCTTAGTATATCACATATTGATACTAAACCATTCTTACTACGCATGCTTGCATGTATTTAGTTTACTTACACATAACTAGTATAGTCCGTTACTAGGAAACCTTCTTTGAAACATGCTTGACTAGTCTATATTACACTTAGCTAGTTGAGTGCACATATCAACCATGCTCAGAGTCATAAAAGATGCTTTTATCTTTGTACATATAGTCAAAATGTGATTCACATCATGCTTTCAAAATTAGTTCTCAAACCTACATGAATCCACTATGCAACCTCCTTTATGCAAGACAACTTAAAACAACATCTTATGCTTATTTGTACACATATTCAAGCTATGTTCAAATGTGTAAAAGTCAGAACTTAAAGGATATTATGATAATCATTTTGAAAATCTACAAGTTTCCTTTTTAAAACTCATGCTAAATCAAGCTAATATCTAAAGCAACTTTATAACAAACTTCATATCCATATGTTCACACAAGTAAGACATAAATATAGACTAGAAAGATCAGAATTTAAAATACACTAAGTTCATTATTATTTGTGTTTCAAAACCTTATAATTTGTTTTCAAAATCACTATAACCAAGCTAAAACGACTTACTATAACCAAAACAATATCAATCCATATGTTAGGGTTATCTACATGCATAATCTAACCAACATAACATGCTCATAACAACACAAGGTAAACATAATTTGTACCAAGACTGGCAGCCTGCGCGGTCGCACGGTTTTGTATTATAGAAGTGGCGCGACCGCGCCACTTCAAGCAGAGGCAAAAAAATGGCTTTGCTTCTGCAGAGCCTCAACACAAGCATTGCTAAATCCTTCTAGCTGTAACTCAGACCAACTACAATGCTTCTAAACATGCATATAACTTAGATAACCCATGGATAATAGTTGACAACTAATTAACAAGAATTTATGCACATTAAAGCATCAATCAAATTTAAATTAAGAACACAATGTAATGTTATACCTTTGTGCTTTGAATTTGACAGAGCCTCTACTCAAAAATCAAGTTACTCCCTTACACTCTATATATGGACTCTTCAGTAAATTCTAGCAACTGAGAAATGAGGGAATATGGCTGCTATTTATAGAAAAATGGTTGCCCAATTTATGGCTTTGTACTATGGTTTGAACCAATATGAGATAGAAGGAAACATTGGACATGAAGAAGTTGGCCAACCACCCTTTCCCCACCATCTTTATATCACTCGTCACCACCCCTAGCTAGTCACTGTTCAAGGCTCTGCACTTCATGTAAAGGAAATAGAGGGTACTGTTGCCAACTGATTTGGGACAAAGTTTTCTAATACTCAGCAACTTGGCTCTACAATGTTTAGTTTGGTTCCTTTTTGGTCTACAAGTGTGATTTTAATGTGTTAATGCTACTACAAAATGAAAAATTAGGGATTATATATGTGCACATACCATATAATCCATGTACATTAGTCTAGTCTAAATAATATTTAAACTGGGTTGGAATATAATTAGTTGGGTATTAACAATCCTTATTTCTACACAATTTTATTATTCTAATTATAGTTATTGAAATAATTGTTAATTTGCAAATCATTGATTCATTCTAATTTAACATTACATAAATCTTTAATGTCCTCACACATACATGTTGTCACATAAGCAATTCATTCAATTTTACTATATAGTTTTATATATTATATAGTCACCTTAAAGTATCACACTACACTTCCTTTTTAATTGAATGTAAGTACTATATATAATACTATTAATTATCACATATCTTGCACACAACAATTAATTGAATAAATATAAATCTTATTTTATTAATTATTTACCCATTAATATTCTATTACTCCCAATATCAATTAACTAATAATATGATATTAATTAATCATTCACTTCTTAATTCATTCATTCCTTAATTTAATTAAACCATCAAAATTTCCATTCTCGTGTCACACAAGGCATTTCAAAGGTCTCATCATATTTCCCTATATTTTCTCAATTATCATAATTTTAATTTAATTTAATTGAGCTACTCATCTCATGACACATAAATATTTATATAAAATAAATATTCCCAATCTTATTAATATCTTTATAAATTTCTATTCATAAAATTCACGGTTCTTACATCCTCCATCTCGGAGTTGGTACAAGGTTACACAAATAGATGGGGATAGTCCCTCGCCATCCTTTCTTCTATTTCCCACGTGACCTTCTCGGCGTCGTGGTTTCGCCAAAGTACTTTTACAGAAGATATAACTTTATTTCTTAATGTCTGATCTTTCCTATCTAATATCTGGACAGGAATTTCTTCATATGTCAGATTCTTTTCCACTTGAATGGGCTCGTAGGAAATCACGTGTTTGTAGTCAGGCTTGTACGGACGCAACACGGAGATGTGAAACACGTTGTGGATGTGCTCCAACTCAGTTGGTAATGTAACTTTGTATGCCACTTCACCCACTCTCTTCAATTTCTCGAATGGTCCTATGGACCTTAGACTCAATTTTCCCTTCTTGTCGAATCATATTTTTCCCTTCCAGGGAGATACTTTCAAGAAAATGTAACTTCCGACTTCAAAGTCCCGGTCTTGTCGATGCAAATCTGCGTACTTTTTCTGGCGATCTTGAGCTGCTACCAGTCTGGCTGTTATCACTGTCACCACGTTGGCCGTTTCTTGAACTATTTTCGATCCAAATATCTTTCATTCTCCGACCTCATCCCAACACAACGGTGTTCTACACTTTCTCCCATAAAGGTCTTTGTATGGTGGCATGCCGATACTCGCATGATAACTATTGTTATATGCAAATTCCACTAGGGGTAGGTGATTGTCCCAATTTCCCTTGAAGTCCATCATGCAAGCTCTAAGCATGTCCTCCAGCGTTTGTATCGTTCACTCACTTTGTCCGTCTGTCTACGGATGATAAGCTGTACTCAACCTCAACTGTGTTCCCATCCTCTCTTACAAGCTTTTCCAGAATTTTGACGTGAAGCGCGGATCTCGATCAGAGACAATTGACACCGACACTCCATGTCGTGAAACAATTTCCTTTACATACAGGCTCGCCAACTGATTCAAATTATATCGGATCTTGATAGGCAGAAAATGAGTCATCTTCGTTAGTCGATCTACGATAACCCAAATGGCATCAAAACCTTTCTGCGTGACTAGAAGTCCCACCACGAAGTCCATCTTAATGTGCTCCCATTTCCACTATAGTATTTCCAACGGTTGAAGTAGGCCACTCGGCCTCTAGTGCTCTGCTTTGACCCGTTGGAAAGTAAGACATCTACTGACGTACTCCGCGACTTCTCGTTTCAGATTGGGCCACAAAAAATGTTTCCTCAAATCTCGGTACATCTTTGTGCCTCCTGGACGAACGGAATACGTCAGTTCGCAGAAATTGTTTTCCCGTTCACTAATTTTGCAGTTTTTCTCCAAAAAGTCAATTCTATGCTAACCATTATGCCCAAAAAAATTGTATAAAACACATATCAATCATATATATCAAATCTAAGCAATTAATAACAGCATAAAGGTTTGGCTTTGATACCATTGTTAGGTTTCATGAAGATCAAAGACGCAATCAAATTGCAAAATTAACGGAAGCATGGAAAAATCAGATTTTAAAATTTTCATTAAACCAATTACCCGAATCATCCTTTATGCATATTATTAATTAAAACGAAGACCAAGAAGTTATGGAATCATACCCTTGTAGATACGAGCTTTCAGAGGTACGAGTTCAACTCCTACTTCTCCGCGATCTCCTTGAATCTCCAGGTTAGATTCCTTTCCTTTGATCAATGTTAGCCACCCAAGTGTATGACCTCTATAGGTGATCCACCAACGAAGAAGAATATTCAAGAAGAAGGGTGTATTGGCTAAAACCCTAATTTTCTATTTCCATTGAAAAAAGGGGGCGTACTCTCCAACTATTGGAATCACGTATATCTGATATCTGCTATAAGACTCCTCTTATAAAGATATCAGTTAACCATTATTAGGGTATTACTAATTAATTAAACTCCTTTAATTAATTAGGCTCCCTAATCTTATTAGGGATAATTAATTAAACTCATTTAATTAATTTGCCTCATAATCCTATTAGGAATAAATGAGAGTACTTATATTAAAATTAATTCCTAAACTCTTTTAGAAATTAAAATAATAATAATTGTAATAATATTAATAAGTCTCCTCTTATTAATTTATATTTAATATTTCTAAAATATTAAATAATAAATATTATGCTATTTAATTTACTCTACTACTATAGATTAAATTAAATACACTTAATATATTATTACGATTATGCCATTAACTTCTTAAATAATTATTCTTCCTTTTAAGGTGTGACCCTTTAAGTTCACCATATTAAACCAGTTGTGAATAAATCAATTAGAACAATTCTAATCTCATTTAAATAAATAAATTAAACTATTAATTTATTTAAATAAATAATATTTATTCTACAATAGGGATAATCCTCCCTAGTGATCAACGACTTTTCAGATAATATAGACTTCAACATTAATCCTAAAAGAACCTTTGAGTAAATAGTTACCGTACAATTCAATCCTTCCACCATACAATGTGCAAATTAAATATAAGACATGGAATTACTGTCAAGTCTTATTTTATTTAATTATATGTATTTCGATTCCCAAATGCACAACTCCGAATGAATGCAAATTAGAAACTACTTTCTAATTTCATTCTCTAATTTCATTCCACCTTGGCCAATGATGTGACGCCCCCAAAATAGGTATACATCACCCATTCTGAGTCGCCAAATACATGGTACAAAATACATCTACAACTTAATTATACAACTGTCGTGTAAAATACGACAAAACATAGCTGATAGTTTTAACACGAATATTATCTTCTAGACAATATCCAAACTCAAATTCAATCTCATTACAATTATTATCACACTATTTCACAGAATAGTGAGTACTACTAAAACAACCATCTGGACCGTCAATCCATTCCCCGACTAGTCCCAGCTATTTTCTCATTTCCTGAAAAGAACAGTGAAAGAAAAGGGTGAGCTCAACTAGCCCAATAAGAAATATTATGACTAAGATAATGCAAAAAAAATAATTATCCTTAGCCTTCAACAGTATAACAACTGATAGAATACAATAGACAACAAGTTTTAGATCAACAACTGCAGCGGAATAAGCAATCCATTAGAAGAGTCAAGTAGAGCATGATATCTACTATCTTATATGATTTAAAAGTTTAACATCAATTTTATCGCTGAGACTTAGCTTAATAAATAATCCATATCACTGAATTATCCATGCACTCTATCAAGTTTCTTGTAAGTAGGATTCGAAACTTGTGAATCCCACCAAGTGAGATGAGGTCCAATAGCCCTCAGGTCCACAAAATGCAAGTCACAAAGCAAATCCTTGAAATCTTTCATCCCATAATCCCACAAACCAGCCCCTCCATCAATTTCAGAAAGAGATTGTACTACATTAAAGTCCCTAAGAAGAGTCCAATGTTTATCAATAGAAGCAATAAACGCCCTTATGTCATTCCATAAAACTTTACGTTCAGCCGGGGTATTAAGCCCATAAATAATGGTAACAAAGGAATGGAAGTCAAGACTTACATATGAAACATAACAGTGAATAAATTGAGAAAACTTAGGAATAATATTAAAATTCCAAAAATTTGGGTCCCACCCAACCCAAATACGACCATTAACATGATGTTCATAGTTAAAATGCCATTGCCAATTCCTGCAAATAGTTTTAGAAACTAATTAGCTTTATGACACTTGACCCTGGTTTCAACAAGGCCAACAAAAGAGAGACTATGTTTACTTATGATAGCACAAACACTAGCCTGCTTAAGAGACATATTTACACCTCTAATATTCCTAGAGCAAACATTTAACATAATAAAGAAAAGAAAAATTAAGCTGGGGACTTCTTGCTCCCCTCTCATTTGATCTTTTTCTTTGAAGCTTGTATAACATCAAGGGATAATTTTGCTTTCTGCTTTAGATCCTTAACTTCCTTCGGGTCAATTTGTTTCAACTTATCCACAAGAGGATTAGGAATATGAGTAACATCAGTGTCGAAATAGCAGTCACGGATGCCTCTATTCAAGGGAGATATAAAGATTAAAAGGATTAGAGCATGGTCCAATTGAGGAGGGAAAAGAACCCTTGAGAGCAGGAGAATCAACCTGCTGCTTGGGCCCTTTAGTAACTATAGTCCAGCAATTAGAATTTCCAGCTAACAAAGAATTGGGAGAAATGAGATCATCTAAATTCCCAGAAGACAAAGGCTTAGGGATCGAAGAAGAAACTTTGGGGACCCATTTATAATTAGCATTAGGACAACGAACCAAAGAATGTTCGAAAGTCAAACAATGCGAACATAACTGAGGCCTATTCTGATATTCAACTTTAACCACCATAACTTTCTCCAATTTGGATTCCTCATCTAGAACAACAACATCCAGGCTAGGAGGGAAAGTAGAAGAGGAAGAAATTTCAACACACATCCTAGCAAAGTTCATAGGTTCTAGTTTTTCAGTTAGCTTATCCACAGATAACGGCTTGCCTATTCTGCTAGCAAGGTAACTCAACCCAGGAGCAGAGAGATATGACGTAGGAACATTATGAAATTTTACCCAAACCAGGGCTTTAGTACAAGCTTCAGACTGGAAATCCATTCCTTCCTTCCAACGTTTAAGACATAGAAGCTTGTTAGATATGTACCATGGTCCTAAGGAAAGAATATTGTCACGTTCCTCAGGAGAAATAAACTTAAAAATAAACATCCCCTTATTTTGAAGGAACACTTTTTGTAATCCAAACTTATCCCACAGTTTATGAACATTGTCTTCCATAAGCTTGAAAGGTAGTCTAGAATGAATAAAACTACCAACAAGACAGGAGCTCCAAAGTTTATTACCTAACTGAAGGACCTCAGAGAGAGGCTTGATAATAATAGAACCATTTTCAAAAATAAAAGGAGAAGGGGAAAAAATCTAGAACCATACCTGACTTTGGGAAGTCCTAAGCCACAACAGAACTCCAAGATTGCTTCTCAACTCGAGGAGCACCCGAGTGCCCTGCTAAACCAGCCCCAGCAGTAACTGCAACAATAATCTCTATAGACTTAGGCGAACAGGGCAGCTCACCTTCTTCTAACCTAGCACCCTCATTAAGCTCAGCTGCCTTGCGTGGTCCAATAACACCCGTAACTAAACCCATTGGCTGTGTACCAGGCAATTCTTCTCTCAAAGGACTTTTATCAAACATGTTGAGCTCATTAACCTGACGAATATGCCGACCCCCATTAGTAATTTCAGATACCTGCTGGATATTAAACCCTTTGGCAAGAACAAAATCCAGAAGAGTATTACTCTTCTGATGCTCATCTGCAGCTTCTACATAACCTCTACTAGAAAAGTGCTGAGCAGCACTAAAGATCTCCTTTAAAGCTAAACCATGTTTAAGCCCTAAGCTTGCTTCAATCTCACTATTAGCATCCAAATCATCGGACTCAACTGAAACATTGCAAGGGACAACATCAGATTCGGCCATAACCAGCTTGACCACGAAAGAATAAAGAAGGATATCTGCTCCAAGACCAGGCCTAATGGCCGAACCAGCCATTACAGACCCAACAGTGGACTCTGAGCTAGGGATAGAAACCCCCAAATCAGAAGAACCAACCCTAGAAGAACTGCTCAAGGAGTTTCCCCCCGAGAGGTGGGGGTAATCCACCATAGAACCAGGAAAAGAACAAAGGAACGAGAGAAGAGAAGAATCAGAAGCATAAGAACAAAGCAGAAGAGAGAAGGCAGAGAACGAAATCTAGAGAGAGAAACTCCAGGCACTACGGGCCAATGATATTCATTAGTATCACGACCACGAATTATCCATGCACTACGGGCCAAGGATATTCGTGTTTTCACCAATAGTCATGAACATGCCAAACAACAATTCATTTTTGCATCCTTGGCCGAAGAGAACGTGTGACGCCCCCAAAATAGGTATACATCACCCATTCTGAGTCGCTAAATACATGGTATAGAAATCAAATACAAACTTCTTTTATACAATACGACAACAATGTAGCTTAGAGTCTTTACACGAATATTGTCTCATAGACAGTATTCAAACTCAAATAAAGTCCTCATTACATTTATTATCACCCTATTTCATAAAATAGTGACAACTACTATAGCCACCATCTCGGACCGTCACTCTGTTCCCCGACTAGTCCCAGTTATATTCTCATTTTCCTTAAGATAACAATGAAAGCAAAAGGGTGAGCTTAGCTAGCCCAGTAAGAAATATTATGACTAAGATATTACAGAATAAGTTATCGTTAGCCTTCAACAGTGTTAAACTGATAAAATACAATAAATATCAAGTTTAACTGCAGCAGAACAAGCAATCCATTAGAAGAGTCAAGTAGAGTATGATATCTACTATCTTTTATGATTTAAAAAGTTTTTCATCAACTTTATCGCTGAGACTCATCTTAATAAATAAATCACATCATCGAATCATCCATGCACTACGAGCCAAGGATATTCATGTAATCATCAATGATCATGATTAAATCAACAACTGTCCATCAATGCACTACGGGCCAATGAGGACTTTTACCACATCATTTGTAACATTACGGTCATGATTATACCGAATAATCCTTGGTCATAATCATACTAATCAATAGTACATCTATGCACGTAAGCCACATATGACTTTTGTCACAATATAAGCATGAGGATGATGACAATGATATAAGAATTAAATCAAACGAGATCAAGGATAAATATTAAAGACTTTAAATTTATCTAAAGTTTAAAAATATCCCAATTGTCAACATGATACTGCTTTGTGGAGTAAAATTATAGAATAATATTCATGTACCAAAAATAATCTTGAACAAAAAAGAAATTAATTTTTGTCGTAAATAGTACCCCGTGAATAGTACCACAGCATGAAAAATGCCTCGAATACCCAAGTGATTAGTATCCGAGTGAATAGTAACTCGTAAATAGTAACTCGGAATGAAAAGTACCCCAAATCCTTGGGTAAATAATATTCGATTGAATAGTACCCGAGTTAATAGTACCCCATGAATAGTATCTCGGGTGAAAATATTGATATTTAATAAGAAAGTTCAGATCAATATTCCAATAAAACGATACTGGATGAAGCGTAAAACTCAAGGATATTCCACTAATTTCAGGAATTATAGAAGCAATACTTACCAAGGTAAGTTTAGATAAAAAGAAGTAATATGCGAAACTACAAATGGATTTTCACCTGTCATGCGGTAGTCCACGTGGACAGATCATTTTCACAATTTAATAATAATTGAATACGAAGGGTTATTTACTAGGCATGCGGTAGTCTGCGTAGACAGGTTATTCCCATAGAATAATAAAGAATGGAATAACAAAAGATTTCACCATACATACGGTAGTCCGCGTAGACATGTTATTCCCACATAATAATAAAGAATGGAATAACAAAAGATTTCACCATGCATGCGGTAGTCCGCGTAGACAGGTTATTGTAACAAAATAATAAAGAATGGAATAACAAAAGGATTTCACCATGCATGCGGTAGTCCGCGTAGACAGGTTATTCTAATAGAATAATAACGAATGGTGATGAGTAGGTTTTATACCTACGAATCCGATATTAATAAACTTAATTATTGCTATCTTTAATTATTTTTTAGTATCTTTTTATGTGTTTTGTGTTTATTTCTTGTAGGTTGGAGATGGAGGGACAAATTGGTCATTTGGGAGAAGAAAAAGGTCAAAATTCATTAAAATTAAAGCTGAGTGGCATTTTTGTAATTATGTGGTCCTGGTCAAGCGCCTAGGCGCTTGGAAATGGCCTATGTTGAGCGCCTAGGCGCTCATGTGCGGAAAAAGGAGAGTTTTTCTATTGCTAAGTGGGTTTTTGAAGCCAACAAGGAATCTAAAAAGAGGCCAGATCTAATACAAATAGGGGAGGACTTTAGAAAAGGAAGAAACAACTTAATTTCTCAAGAGATTTACAGATAGAACAACGAAGGAAAACACGAAGGAGAATTGCAAGGGTTGAAGATTAAAGGGAGATTATTGGAGCAAATTCAGAGTTTCTTCTTTTCTTCTCTAGTTTTAACTTTTGTAATTATCTGGGATGTTTAGATTATTCATCTGGATGATGTTTTTCTTTATTATTATCATGAACTAAATTTTCATTAAGATTGCAACGGAACTTGGTATGTAGTTTAAATTAAATCTTCCCATTGAATGAAAGTTGGTTTTTATTGAATTATTTATTATATCTTTTGCTTATTGATTAATTGTTTGGCCAACAATTACTGTGATAATCTATATAAAATTGGAAGATGGAGTATAGATTGAGATCTGGATATGATAACATCTGTTCATATAATCTGATTAGGGTTAATATGATTAGCATGTAGGATAGGAATATACCTATGTGTCTTTTGTATCCATTGAAAGAATTTGTGTGTTAAACCCTAATTAACTTGATTCACATAGGAATATAGTGAGTTGATTAACTGGGGTATTCCTTGTAATTCTGTGTCTTAAGGATTGGAGTTAGGGGGATTTGTTCACGTGTTTTGGAAAAAGTGCGTGAATTTTATAAAACATTCTTGGATAATGATTCATATTAATTAATTGATTTAAATGGGAAGTAAATTGGTTTAAATGAAATACTAAGGGAAGTTGTAATCTTAATCTGTTAAATCTGCAGTTATTCTTGTGAAATTCTGATTTTAATTATTAGTTTTGTTAAGTATAATTTTCAAATCATAAACAATATTTTGTAGTTTAAAATAGGATTAATCGCATTGAAATTAGTAATTGATAAATATTAGTCTGTTTCCTCGTGGGAACGATATCCTTGCTTGCTGAATATTACAACTGAATGCGTATACTTGCGTGTTAAAGTGCTATTAAAAAATTAGGCAACAAGTTTTTGGCGCCGTTGCCGGGGAAATTAGTTTAATATTTTGTCATTATTAATTTCAATTAAATTAATCTTAATTTAAATTTTTTTTTTATTTTATTTTATTTCTTTCTCTAGTCTAATTCTTTTTCAGGTACCATGGACAACTATGACTATCATTGGCCATATTCGAGAATGACACGGCCAAGGGAGGCAGAGAATTATGGACTCGATGAATTCTCAGCACAATTTGGGACACTTTCGAGGAATATTAATGCTTCATCAGCACAACTTATTCAAAGTGTAGCGGAAATATGTGAGTATTGCGGTGGAAACCATCCGAGTCATCAATGTGCCATCAGTTTCGAGTCGGTACAATATAGTGGCAACTTGGACGATTACCCTAATAATTATGAATATTCCAGTAATTATCATCATGACTGGGGGAATCCGCTAAAGTTTTCATGGAGCGATGACAATCTGGCCCAACCCTTTGCTCCAAGCCAATCATACACTCCTAAATTACCAGTTCAAGCTCCTAATCATGAAGAAGAAAGGATTGTAAACTTGGAGGGACTTATTTCCAAGTTCATGGTTTTGATTGAGGAGCAGACGAATAGTCAGGAGATGTCGATTCAAAATCTTGAGAACCAGGTGGGACAACTTTTCAATGCCATTATCAATCGCCCTCAAGGTGAAGTGTCAAGCAACATGGTTTCCGAGACTGATGGATTGCCCTTGCTAAATCTGGAACCGGATGTGCCAAAAGAAAAGGACGTGGAAAGGGAGGAGACAAGTGGGGAGCAGGAAAAGATGGTCGCCAAAGATCTAGCCTTGAGTTCCGACATAGATGAACCAATTTTGATAGTGCCCCATATATCTTCTCCACTAAAGTTTAAGGATCCGACTAGATTTGCAATCTCGTGCCCAATTGGTAGCTATTTTTTCGATAAAGCTATATATGACATGGAAGCTAGCTTAAAGTTGGTGCCATGGTGTGAAGAGAATGGGAAGAGAGATGAAGAACCAGTTGTTCTGGAAAAGGTTCAACGCAAAAATTCGTTCACAGATACAACTCGGAAAATGCCTAGTTATTTGAAGGTTGTAAAAGAAAATCTATCTAAAAAGAACATGCTAGGTGAATTTGAATCAATAACCCTTACCGATGGGAAACTCTTGGAAGTTACGTTATTACTAATGGATGGAGGGTTTCTCAATTTTCGAAGGGGAATTGGATAGAGAAAGTTGAAGGAGTCGGGCTGAGGACATTAAACTAAGCGCTCACTGGGAGGCAACCTAGACTTACATTTTATCTCCTTAAATTTTAGTTCATTAATTTTATTTTAGTATTTTATTTCATTTAGCTATATATTTTATCTTAGTTTAGGGTTGTATGTTTAGTTGTAATCTCCTTGCAAATGATAACTGAGAATTGGGTTCATGGCTTGCAGGTTAGAAGGATAAAAGAGCACAAATTTTGGCTAAGGCTGGCCCAAGCGCCTAGGCGCCCAAAACAAGCCTATTCCAAGCGCCTAGGCGCTTAACTGCAGAATGCCCAGACAAGCCCAAGCGCCTAGGCGCTCACTCCAAGCCATTTTCAAGCGCCTAGGCGCTCACCATCACCATCAGATTCTGGTCCCAAGCGCCTAGGCGCTCTAACCTTCACAATTTCAAGCGCCTAGGCGCTCTACCTGTGCACTTGAAAAAAAACAAAGCCCTAAGTAAGGCAATTCTAATTCAAACCCACTTCCTTTCACTCCTAATTCAAAAACAACTCCTTCCAAGCCCTTGCACCACAATAACACCAACTCTTGCACTCTCCCAATCAAAATCTAATTCATCTTCTCCAAACCACAATCAAAAAAAAAAAGCAAGCTAAAGTCAATTTCTTTATCTTCTACTTGGATTCCAGCTGCAACAATTCAAAGCAAAGTTCAAGCTTCAAGATTTGCTCTAAACCAAGTTTGGGGGAGGTTCACACAGGGGTCTAAGCCTGCAAGTGATTGGTGCTCCATAACAGTTCCCACCACCTCCATCCTTGTCCGTGTACCCTCCCGACTGACTTAGCTCCTGAGGATGATGCTAATACAGAAGAAGTAGATGCTGCTGATGAAGAGTAAAACTTCAATCTTTCAGGGAAGTCCTCAGTGCCTAATTTCTTGTGTTTTTTTTATACAATGAGGACATTGCATATGTTAAGTTTGGGGGTGCATTCTTCCAGTTCCAGTTGCATTCATTTAGTATTCATTTTGTAGTTTTTCATGTAGTTTTCATTCTAATTTCTTAAAAAAAAAAATTTAATAACATGTTCCAGCTGTTAGATAGTTTAAGTCTGTTTTGGCCAATGATGAGATTGGAATTGAGTAGACAAGTATAGTATTGACTGTTAAGACTTTGATGTGATTTCTTGTCATGATTTGAATCTTTACCTGTTTGAAACTGATATAATAAGAATAGCACAGTAAAAACAACTATGTTGACTGATTGAGTCTAAATTGGCACGTAATGGACTTCTTGAGGATAATACTAGTTTGAATTAATGAAAGACATGAATAGGCGGAGATGACTGAATTTAGACAAAAACTTAAGTTTGGGGGAATATTTGGGGTACATAAGCTGAAAAAAAAAGAAGAAAAAATGAAAAAAAAAAGATATTGAGTTGAATAGATTGAGTCCTGTGGTGGGTCGAGTGAAATACACTCCCTATAAACACAGGTGTGAGATGGAGCGTAAAACGCACTCACTATCCATCATTGAAAAAAAAAAGAAGAGAAAACGGGAAAAGAAAAAAAAAAGCCCCCGTAATGATAAGTAAAGCATAAGTATCCCAGATTGGACTCTTGAATTTGGTGGATGTTTGACTTTAGTTGGATCTAGCTTGTTCATGAATTTTGTGAGTTTACACTGTATGATGCCTTTAAAGAGATCTATTATGTGTTGTATTTAGCATTATATTAGTTAGCATTGTTGTTGAGCACACACGCACTATATCAGTAATGACTGGGTAAGATTTGATGATTGACTAGGAAATTATTGATCTGTCTTGGTATGATGTACTAGCATGTTTATTGTGATTTCTCTGAGGCTTGATGAATAGATTTTGTTCTGTTTGGCTGCTGGAATTTTAGGCATGTAGATACCTGCATTTGCATTTGCATTGCATATTTAGTTATTGCATTGTGTTTTGTTGCTTGGGGACAAGCAATTGGTTAAGTTTGGGGGTATTTGATGAGTAGGTTTTATACCTACGAATCCGATATTAATAAACTTAATTATTGCTATCTTTAATTATTTTTTAGTATCTTTTTATGTGTTTTGTGTTTATTTCTTGTAGGTTGGAGATGGAGGGACAAATTGGTCATTTGGGAGAAGAAAAAGGTCAAAATTCATTAAAATTAAAGCTGAGTGGCATTTTTGTAATTATGTGGTCCTGGTCAAGCGCCTAGGCGCTCATGTGCGGAAAAAGGAGAGTTTTTCTATTGCTAAGTGGGTTTTTGAAGCCAACAAGGAATCTAAAAAGAGGCCAGATCTAATACAAATAGGGGAGGACTTTAGAAAAGGAAGAAACAACTTAATTTCTCAAGAGATTTACAGATAGAACAACGAAGGAAAACACGAAGGAGAATTGCAAGGGTTGAAGATTAAAGGGAGATTATTGGAGCAAATTCAGAGTTTCTTCTTTTCTTCTCTAGTTTTAACTTTTGTAATTATCTGGGATGTTTAGATTATTCATCTGGATGATGTTTTTCTTTATTATTATCATGAACTAAATTTTCATTAAGATTGCAACGGAACTTGGTATGTAGTTTAAATTAAATCTTCCCATTGAATGAAAGTTGGTTTTTATTGAATTATTTATTATATCTTTTGCTTATTGATTAATTGTTTGGCCAACAATTACTGTGATAATCTATATAAAATTGGAAGATGGAGTATAGATTGAGATCTGGATATGATAACATCTGTTCATATAATCTGATTAGGGTTAATATGATTAGCATGTAGGATAGGAATATACCTATGTGTCTTTTGTATCCATTGAAAGAATTTGTGTGTTAAACCCTAATTAACTTGATTCACATAGGAATATAGTGAGTTGATTAACTGGGGTGTTCCTTGTAATTCTGTGTCTTAAGGATTGGAGTTAGGGGGATTTGTTCACGTGTTTTGGAAAAAGTGCGTGAATTTTATAAAACATTCTTGGATAATGATTCATATTAATTAATTGATTTAAATGGGAAGTAAATTGGTTTAAATGAAATACTAAGGGAAGTTGTAATCTTAATCTGTTAAATCTGCAGTTATTCTTGTGAAATTCTGATTTTAATTATTAGTTTTGTTAAGTATAATTTTCAAATCATAAACAATATTTTGTAGTTTAAAATAGGATTAATCGCATTGAAATTAGTAATTGATAAATATTAGTCTGTTTCCTCGTGGGAACGATATCCTTGCTTGCTGAATATTACAACTGAATGCGTATACTTGCGTGTTAAAGTGCTATTAAAAAATTAGGCAACAAATGGAATAACAATCCTTACGAGTATTGAAAGAAAATCACTCTCTTCATGAATACGAAAGAAATAATACCCCTTATGAGTATTGAACGAAGATAATATTCCTTACGAATACGAAAAATAATATCGTAAATGAATATGAAATAAAAAACACCCCTTACCTTAGTAGAAGATTGAATATTGAAACAAGGTAGTAACAAATACTCCTCTTCTTTCTCTCTATAGTTTCTCTCTCTAGAGTTTCAGTGAATTCGTAAGAAATAATGAAGGAATGAGCTTCTATTTATAGGAAAAATGACTGAGTAGTAACTAATTCATGAATGGCCCATATTAATTTACTTTTAAACGGATGGTCCATATTGATTTACTATTAAAACTTAAAGCAACGGTCCATACTAATTTACTTTAAACTAGCGATTCATATTGATTTACTATTATAACTTTCCACCAGCGGTCCATATTGATTAACTATTATATCTTCAACCAACGATCCATATTGATTTACTATTATAACTTCAACCAACGATTTGAAAAATTAGCACATCTCCTCATGGAATAATAAGCCAAACTTATAACAAACATCTCATAACAAACCCCTCTATTTATATAAAAAATTGAATAAATATTTATCACAAATCACTTATTTTTAATAAACATATATTTTATCTATTAACAATTATTCATCATTAATATTATAACTCACAATAGTTAACAACCAGATCATTTCCAGGAAAGAGGGGGCTTTCCGATAAGGATTTCTCTCTATTGGTGCATAATTAGGTGACCAAACCTCTCCTCGACAGAACTTTCTAGACATCGACAATATTGCAAATAATAATATGAATAACTTTATCATCTCAATTATTGATTTACTAATATTAAATATTATGTAAATGATACTGTGACAATAATTGAATCAATAATATGAGAGATATTATGCAGCAACTACTGTAGCAATAATTGAATAAATTGAGTGGCTTCTTACATAAGCATCAATAATCAATATCGTGTGCTATTATACAACCACGCGTATTACTGTACTTTTACCACTGGGTATTTCAACAGTTTAAAGGTAAAACTTTCGTCGTTATTTTATAAAAAGATATTTCTGTCATTTCCTAACTCCGACAGTTATTCCGTTGTGGGGTCCACCAATGATGGTGTCGTCGTACGAATATTCTCTGACAAAAACAATATTTTCCGACCAAACGAATATTCCCTGACACAACGAATATTTTATATCAACTTTCTTACATTACAAAATTTTCACATATCACCCTTAACTTTAACCCTTTATCAATTTAACCATTAAATAGAATAATAATTATAAGAAAAATGAATACTTTCATTTCATAAAATTTAGGGTTTTACAATCTCCCATCCTTATGAAATTTTGCCCTCGAAATTTATGTACGTACCTGGTATGCCGAAGAGGTGAGGATACCTTGTTTAGATTCTAACTCTTGAGGTATAACCTTTGAGTGTCAAATATGATCCTTCTTATCCAAGATTTTAACACGTATCTCCTCATACGTTAAATCGTTTGCTATCTCGTCTAGTTCTAATTCAATAATGTGGTTCGGGTCGTCCACATATTTACGTAACATCGATACGTGAAAAATGTTATGAACACGCGACATACTTGGCGGTAAAGCGAGTCTATAGGCCACATTTCCTACTCGATCGAGGATTTTAAATAGACTAATAAAATTGAGGGTTGAGATTTCCTCTCTTCGTCGATTCTTGCTTTTAGAATAAAGCCTTCTTGAACCTTCTTCGTTACATTCATCAGCTCGGAGTCTGTAGCATGAGCAGCTTTAACTTCATCGATTAAAGTTGATTCTAATCATATATTCACTATCTTTGCGTAGTTTCTTGGAGTCTTTAGGTCGTAATCTTCAACAGCTCGAGCCAACGTCTTTGGCACATGTTATGTTCGTTCTGGGTGAAGAAATATCTGAGGGTTTTAGAATGGGTTTAAGGTCAATACAAAATTTGATTTCACGCTATGGGGTAGGCTAGGAAGTCTTCAGGGAATACGTCAAAAAATTTATTAACAATAGGAATATCATTCAAATCTGACGTATTTTTGTTTAAATCTGTGACATAGGCTAAAAAAGCTTGACATCCGTTTTTCAATAAACGAATGACTTTATGGCTTGATATGAAAGTGTTTGACTTTATTGGTTTGGTTACTTGAATTCGCATAACTGGTTGGTTAGGAATATGAAAGCTAACAACCTTACGAAAATAATCGATTTTAGCATGATGAGTAGTTAACCAATCAATCCTTAAAATCACATCAAATGCAAGTATTTTCAAAGAGATAAGATCGACAGGTAACGTGAGGGTATCGATTTGAATCAAACAAGATTTATAAATAGTGGAGGTAACGAAAGTTTCTCCTAACGGAGTTTCAACAGATAAGTCAAAATCTAATTTCTCAAGAGTCAAGTTCAAATGTTGAACATAACTAGGTGGAATAAAAGAATGGATAGATGATAAGTGGGTTCTATACCTACTTATTGGATATTAATTCACGCGAACTATGCCCATCTCAAATATATTTTAGTGTATTTTTAGTGCATTTCATGTTGTTTTGCATTGTATTTACTTAAAACTCCTTTGGTGTGAAAGTGCAGGATATGGCATGATTTAGTGATGAATATGGCATGAGGCTATATGATGCATGGCGTGAGGATCTAGTGGAGCAAGGAAACAAAGCATGACGAGGATGAACAACTCAACAATTTAGTAGTAGTAGCAACAATGTAGAATCAGACTCAGAAGCAGCAAAACAGAGTACAGACTGCAAGCCGCACGGCCGCGCGGCAGAACACACTTGAGGACGCGCGCCCGTGTGAGGCACCTGCTGGACAGGCAAAACACACTGCAAGTCACGCGCCAGCACGAGGAATGCAAAGGAGGGGCGTGCGGCCGCGCGCGATGCCTGATGCTGCTGAGTTATTTATTTTAATTTATAATTTTAAGGGTTGTAATTAATTAAAAAAAACGATTTCTGACTGGTGTCAGAAGAGTCATTCTGTACTTTTGATATATTTTCATATTGGAACTAGGGTTTACACGCTGAGAGAGATTCCAACGTAGAACGAAGCCTAAACTCCATCTTTTCTAATTTTTCTTGGGATTTTCTATCAGTGTGGATTATTATTATTATTATGCTAGATTTATATGAGGATTTGAACATTACTAGTGGATGATAATCAGCATTCTGGTTTGATCATTTCTATCCTTCATCTTTTAATTGTTTGCTTATTAACCATGTTTAGCTTTGATCCCATAATAGCTTTTGGTTCAGTCATGAACTAAACTCCATTATGGGATTCTAACGGATTTTAGTATGTAGTTTAATTGCATGCTTGAATGCTGAACTATTTTACATATTATATGGGATTTCTATCATGGTTATTTTGCATGTATGAATGCTTGATCACCATTCGTTTTTAGTACTTGTATGGAATTGACAATGAACATGCGAGTATGGATTGTAATCATGATAACATACGTATATCGGGCTGTTTTATATGGCTTATGTATTTCGTGAACCAGATAGACATATAATGTTTCACCGTATGAGTTAAAATAAGGGCTTATGTTTAAATTCAGTATGATTGCAATTTCATATAGACGTATAGTGATTTTGGTTGTGTTGTTGATTACATGGAGTCTATCACTTATGGATGCTGTGTAAGTAGGTCATAGTGCATTGAAAAATGGTTATGACTTTATTAGTGCTCTTGGCTACTTTCCTGTGATATGTGAACCTTTCTTGCACGATAGTGGTAATTAGATGAAGTATTAAATGAAGTTAGGATCCCATTATTTTCAGATTTGGTTTATTCCATTATTATTTCTATTTTAGTTATTATTTACAATTAGAGTAATTCACCAATATAGTCATTAGTTTAAGCATATAAATATAGTGATTTAATTGATGCATAGTGATTTAAATTAGACAACTTTCTCTGTGGGAACGATACTTTACTTGCTCTATATTACTTGTTGACACATGTATGCTTGCATGAGTTAGAGCTCTTTTGTTAGAACTAAATAAGAGGCAACAAGTTTTTGGCGCCGTTGCCGGGAAAAGGCATTTAATTTAAATAATTATCATCAGTTTTAAGTTATATTGTATGACTTAGACAATTCTGATCGTTTCTCATTTCTATTTTTGTTTTGATTTTGGTTTCAGACACTTGTAGATTTTTATGCACACGCGATCATCCAACTCAGAATTAACACCAGCGCAGGATAACATTAACAGAAGAGGTTGGAAGGTAGGTGTGCGGAGAAATTTGCAAGCTCGGTTAGAAAGTATTACATCTAATATGGCAGCCGAGGAACAAGGAGAAAAGCAAAGAGAGGAGCGTAGGGCTCCGAGGGAATATTCCATGCCGAATATTAATGAACTTCAGTCTAGCAAAGTCAGACCAGCGATAGCAGCTAATACATTCGAGATAAAAATAGGCACTATTCAGATGGTGCAGAATTCGGTACAGTTTGTGGGTGCCTCTACAAATGATCCGAATGAACACCTGTTGAGCTTTATTGAGATATGTGACACGTTCAGATATAATGGGGTGACGGAGGATGCTATCCGGCTTAGGCTGTTTCCATTCTCATTGAGGGATAAAGCGAGAAGTTGGCTTCATTCTTTGCTAGGAGGATCAATTACTACATGGGAGGACTTAGCGCAAAAGTTCTTAGCTAAATTTTTCCCAATGGCTATGACGGCAAAAATGAGGACAGCGATCTCTCAGTTTGAACAACAATAGGGTGAATCCTTATACGAAGCATGGGAGAGATACAAAGAGATGCTAAGGAAGTGTCCTCACCATGGAATGCCAGATTAGATGGTGATTAACACATTCTATAATGGATTGGGATGGCAGTCTAGACCGATTGTAGATGCAGCTGTAGGAGGGGCATTATGGGTAAAGAGCCATTAGGAAGCCTATAACCTCATCGACACAATGGCATCAAACGATTTTCAAAATCTTACATCTCGGATGCCACAGTCCAAAGTTACAGGTTTGTTGGAAGTGGATGCTATTACACAGTTGTCAGCACAGATGACAACAATGGCAAAGAAAATAGATTCAATAGCCGAGAGTAAAGTGAAAACAGTTGCCTTCGTATGTGAGATTTGTGCGGGATCACACTCGACAGACCAGTGTGCTATCAGCTCGGAGTCAGTACAGTATGTGAGCAATTACAGGGAAGATCAAGGACAGTTTTAGAACACTGATAAGTTGTATTTATAACTACATATTGAGTACCCATTCAGGCGAACTACGCCCATCTCAAGTAAATTTTCTTGTGTTTTAGTTACATTTAAAGTTATTTTGCATTGCATTTACTTAAAACTCCTTTTTGCATAAAAGTGCAGGAAATGACGTACTTTGGTGGTGTTGGATTGCGAGAGGCTATTGGAGGCATGGCTCGAGACTTATGGATGACTGTATGAAGATCAATTGAAGCAAGGAGACCAAGCATGGAAGGAATGAGCATTAAGACAAAGCTATAGCAGCAGCAACATTGCAAAACCAAAACCAAAATCCAGAGACTGTGAGCCGCGCGGCTGCGCGACATAATATGCCTAAGGGCATGTGCCCGCGCGAGAGGCCGGCTGGACATCCTGACTTACAGTAAGTCTCGCGACTGCGCAAGAGATACATTGGATGGGCGTGCGGCCGTGCACGATGGTTGCTGATGCTGAGCTGTTTATTTTAATTTCCAATTTTTAAGGGTTGTAATTGATTAAAACGATATCTGACTGGTGTCAGTCGTATCATTCATAACTTTTGACGTATTTTCATCACAGTAACTAGGGTTTACACCAGGGAGAAAGATTCCAACATGGAACGAAGTCAAAACGCTTATTCTTCCAATTCTTCTTGGGATTCTCTATCTTGGTGGATTATTATTACTGTTTTGCCGGAATTTTATAAGGATTTGAATGTTATCATTAGTTTATATTCAGCAATTGGGTTTGATCGTTTCTATCCTTCATCTTTTAATTGTTTGTGTATTAATCATGTTTATCTTTGATCCCATAATGGCTTTTGGTTCAGTCATGAACTAAACTCCATTATGGGATTCTAACGGATTTTATTATGTAGTTTAGTTGTATGCTTAATTGCTAGGACTGTTTTACAAATCATATGGGATTTCTATCATGATTATTTTGCATGTATGAATGCTTGATCACCATTCGTCTCAGTACTTGTATGGAATTGACAATGAACATGCGAGTATGGATCGTAATCATGATAGCATACGGATATGGGGCTGTTGTATATGGCTTGTGTATTTTGTGAACCAGATAGACATATACTGTTTCACCGTGAGTTAAAATAAGAGCTTGTGCTTAAATTCAGTATGATTACAATTTCTCATAGACATATAGTGATTTTGGTTATATTGATTATTACATGGAGACTATCATTTGTGGATGCTGTGTAAGTAGGTCTTAGTGCATTAAAAAATGGCTATGACTCTTTTAGTGCTTTTGGCTACTTTCCTGTGATATGTAAACACTTCTTGCATGATAGTGGCGATACGATGAAGTATTAAATGAAGTTAGGATCCCTTTATTTCCAGATTTGATTTATTCCATTAATATTCTTCTTTTAGTGTTATTTGTCATTAGAGTAATTCACCAATTATAGTCATTAGTTTAAGAATATAAATACAGTGATTTGATTGATGAATAGTAGTTTAAATTTGACAACTTTCTCTGTCGGATCGATACTTTACTTACTATGTATTACTTGTTGACACATGTATGCTTGCATGAGTTAGAGCTCTTTTATCAGAATTGAAAAAGAGGCAACAAGTTTTTGGCGCCGTTGCCGGAGAATGGCGCTTAATTTAAATAATTATCATCAGTTTCAAGCTATGTTGTATGACTTAGACAATTCTGATCGTTTCTCATTTCTATTTTTGTTTTGTTTTTGGTTTTAGGTACTTGTATATTTTTATGCACATACGATCATCCAACTCAGAACTAACACCCGCACAGGATAACATAAACGAAAGAGGTTGGAAAGCGAGTGTGCGGAGAAATTTGCAAGCTCAGTTAGACAGTATAACATCTAGTATGGCGGAAGAACTGAGAATTGAGCAAAAAGAAGAGCATCGGGCTCTAAGGGACTATTCCATGCCAAATATAAACGGATTATAGTCGAGCATAGTCAGACCGACGATTGCAGCCAATACTTTTGAGATTAAACCGGGCACAATTCAAATGGTGCATAATTCAGTACAGTTTGGGGGAGCTGCTATGGATGATCCGAATGCACACTTATTGAGTTTCATCGAAATCTATGATACATTCAGATACAACGGTGTGACAGAGGATGCTATCAGACTTAGGTTATTCCCATTTTCATTGAGGGATAAGGCTAGATGTTGGCTACATTCTTTGTCGTCGGGGCTAGTCACTACATGGGAGGACTTAGCACAGAAATTCTTAGCCAAGTTCTTTCCCATGGCTAAGACTGCAAAGATGAGAACGACTATCTCTCAATTTGAGCAACAACATGGCGAGTCCTTATATGAAGCATGGGAGAGGTATAAAGAGATGCTAAGAAAGTGTCTGGATCACAGTATGCCAGATTAGATGGTGATCAACTCATTTAACAATGGTTTGGGATGGCAGCCGAGACCAATTGTGGATGCAGCCGCAAGAGGGGCATTATGGGCAAAGAACTATGACGAGGCCTATACACTTATCGAGACTATGGCTGTAAATGACCACCAGAATCCTACAGCTCGGATGCCACAGCCCAAGGTTGCAGGTGTGTTGGAGGTAGATGCTATTACACAGTTGTCGGTACAAATGGCAGCAATGGCTAAGAAGATAGATACTTTGGCAGAAAGTAAGACGAAAACAGTTGCCTTCGTTTGTGAGATTTATGCGGGGTCACACTCAATGGATCAGTGTGCTATAAGCTCCGAGTCGGTGCAGTATGTGGGTAATTACATGAAAGATCAAGGACAGTTTCAAAACACATAACACCCCAACAACTGAAATCATCCAAACTTTAGTTGGTCAAATAACCAAGGACAACAGCAGAATCAGTTTCAACCGAACCAACAGTTTCAACCATGATTATCTCAGCCACAGTTTTCCTCAAAACCACCATTTCCATCGGGATTCTCTCAACAACATCAACATCACACTCTAGCAGCACCACAGCCA
This sequence comes from Panax notoginseng, assembly GCA_016801055.1. Taxonomy (NCBI): domain Eukaryota; kingdom Viridiplantae; phylum Streptophyta; class Magnoliopsida; order Apiales; family Araliaceae; genus Panax; species Panax notoginseng. The sequence goes on from CM029019.1 coordinate 136,463,372, forward strand.
GAAAAGAAATCAGAAATGGAGGAGATGATGTTGAAGTACATGGCAAACACGGAGGTTATGATCAAAAGCCAAGTAGTGGCTATTAAGAATCTTGAGACTCAAATGGGGCAGATGGCAAACATGCTTAAGAGTAGGCCACAAGGTTCCTTGCCAAGTAACACAGAGACAAATCCTAGAAGAGACAGGAAGGAATAGTGTCAAGCGATCACATTGAGATCTGGGAAAGATTTGACAGGTACAATAAGTCGCGCGCCCGCGCCTGACAACACTAAGGAGGCTGCGCGACCGCGCGAGACAGAGCAGGTAACTATTGAGGACAAAAATTTGGAAAATTCTGAGGTTCAGCAGGAAGAGCAAGATAAAGCAAGTTCAAAAGAGAAGGTCAAGAGTCTAGTACCACCAATTCACCCTCAAGTACCATATCCGCAAAGGTTAGTTAAGTAGAAGGAAGACAAACAGTTTAGTAAGTTCTTGGAGGTATTCAAAAAGCTACAGATTAACAAACCGTTTGCCGAGGTATTGGAACAAATGCCGGGCTATGCAAAGTTCATGAAAGGAATATTGTCAAGGAAGAGAAGACTAGATGAGTTTGAGACAGTAGCCTTGACAGAGGAATGCAGTGCAGTGCTCCAACGTAAATTACCTCCAAAGCTGAAGGATCCGGGCATCTTCACAATTTCGTGCATAATCAGAAAGATGAGCTTTATTAAGTGTTTATGTAATCTGGGGGCAAGTATTAATTTAATACCCTTGTCAGTGTTCAATCAGTTTGGATTGCCGGCGCCAAGGCCGACAAACATTTCTTTGCAGCTAGCTGACAGATCCATCACATATCCACGGGGAATTATTGAAGATGTACTGGTGAAAGTGGACAAATTCATTTTTTCGGCCGACTTTATCATCTTAGATTATGAGGAAGATAAGAGAATACCAATAATACTGGGGCGACCATTTTTAGCCACAGGAAGGACTTTGATAGATGTGCAGAAAGGGGAACTCACTATGCGTGTACATGATCAAGAGGTTACCTTTAACGTCTTTAAGGCCATGAAGTTCCCAACAGATGAAGAGGACTGTTTCCTAGTTGATTGGGTGAATCGGGTTCTAAATGATGAAGTACAGAATCTAGTGGATTATGAACCTTTGAGGAATATCACTGATGAGAACTTTGATTCGGAGGACGAGGAATTTGACGAATTTATGCAATATTTGGATACCACACCACGGTTCAAGAAATTCAGACCACCTGTCGAGCGATTAACACAAGCTGGGGAAGCCTCAGTAAAGTTAAAGCCATCTCTTGAGACACCTCCAGTGCTGGAGTTAAAACCACTTCCAGAACATCTCAGGTACTTATTTTTAAGTTCTGATTCAAAATTACCCGTGATTATTGCTTCTACACTAACATCTTGTCAGGAAGAAAAACTGCTAAAGTGCTTCGAGAGTTTAAATCAGCTATTGGATGGACCATAGTAGATATCAAAGGGATCAGCCCTTCATATTGCATGCACAAGATCCTGATGGAAGACGGTAGCAAGCCGTCAGTTGAGCAACAAAGAAGGCTTAATCCGATAATGAAAGAAGTGGTTAAGAAAGAGGTACTGAAGTGGTTAGATGCAGGGATAATCTATCCGATCTCATACAGCTCATGGGTGAGCCCAGTGCAGTGTGTTCCGAAAAAGGGTGGCATGACAGTCGTGACTAATGAGAATAATGAGATAATACCAACATGAACAGTAACGGGGTGGAGAGTCTGCATGGATTACCGCAAGATCAATAAAGCTACGAGGAAAGATCATTTTCCACTCCCATTCATTGATCAGATGTTGGATAGATTAGCAGGTCATAAGTACTATTGCCTTCTGGACGGATATTCGGGCTACAATCAAATTATGATAGCTCTAGAAGACCAGGAAAAGACTACCTTCACATGCCCGTACGGTACTTTCGCTTTCAGGAAGATGTCTTTCGGGTTGTGCAACGCTGCAGCCACCTTTCAGAGATGCATGATGGCTATATTTTCAGATATGGTGGAGCAGAATATGGAGGTATTTATGGATGACCTCTCAGTCTTTGGGGACTCATTTGATCTATGCCTTGAAAATCTAGTTATGGTTTTGAAGAGGTGCGTTGAAACGAATTTATCGTTGAACTGGGAAAAATGCCATTTTATGCTACAAGAAGGAATCATATTGGGACACAAGGTTTCGAAAAAGGGACTTGAGGTGGAAAGGGCAAAGCTGGAGACTATTGAGAACTTGCCACCACCTACTTTAGTAAAAGGTGTTCGCCGTTTTTTGGGACATGCAGGTTTCTATCGCAGATTCATCAAGGACTTCTCCAAAATAACTAAACCATTATGCAGTCTATTGGAGAAGGAAGCACAGTTTAGTTTTGATGAAGCATGCGCGTCAGCATTTGAGCACTTAAAGAGAAAACTAACTTCAGCACCAGCGATTACTGCACCAGATTGGGCTCTGTCGTTTCAGTTGATGTGTGACGCCAGTGATTATGCCGTAGGGGCTGTTTTGGGGCAGCGGAAGGATAAGATATTTCATGTGATCTATTATGCCAGCAAGACCCTTACGGATGCACAATTGAACTATACCACCACAGAGAAAGAGTTATTGGCAGTGGTATACGCCTTTGATAAGTTTTGAGCATATCTGATTGGCACAAAGGTGATAGTGTATACGGATCACGGGACAATTCGATATTTAGTGGCAAAGAAGGATGCAAAATCCCGGTTGATTAGATGGATTTTATTACTGCAGGAATTTGACTTGGAAATCAAGGACAGAAAGGGGACTGAAAAGCAAGTGGCGAACCACTTATCTCGACTCGAGAATCTGGAAAGGGAAGTAAACGACAACGTCATGATCAACGAATCCTTTCCAGATGAGCAGTTATTTGTGGTGAAAGGGGAAGTGCCATGGTTCGCAGACTTCGCGAATTATCTAGTCAGTAAGATGGTACCTTTTGACTTGGTGGGCTATCAAAAGAAAAAATTTCTGCACGATGTCAAATGGTATATATGGGATGAGCCTTACTTGTTTAAACAGTGTTCTGATCAAGTGATAAGAAGGTGTATTCCATATAGCGAGACTGAGGGGATCTTGCAAGAGTGTCATTCTACTGTGTATGGAGGTCACTATGGTGGCGAAAGAACAGCGGCTAGAGTACTACAAGTAGGATTCTACTGGCCGACAATTTTCAAGGATGCATATAGTTTTGTCCAGCGGTGTGATAGATGTTAGCGAGTGGGGAACATCTCCAAAAGAAATGAAATGTCATTGAATACGATCCTCGAAGTAGAAATTTTTGATGTGTGGGGGATTGATTTCATGGGACCTTTCGTTTCATCATGCGGAAATCTCTACATCTTGCTCGCAGTGAATTATGTCTCGAAATGGGTCAAAGTAGCAGCTCTTCCGACTAATGATGCCAAGGCCGTCCTCAGATTTTTACACAAAAGCATCTTCACGAGGTTTGGGACTCCAAGGGCTATCATTAGTGACGAAGGCAGTCATTTCTACAACAAGCAGTTTACAGCTTTGTTGGCTAAGTATGGGGTGAACCATCGCATTGCTACAGCTTGTCACCCCCAAACGATTGGCCAGGCTAAGGTGTCGAATCGAGAAGTTAAGAGAATCTTGGAAAAAGTTGTGAATCCCACACGAAAAGACTGGTCGTTAAAGTTGGATGATGCAGTATGGGCTTATAGAACTGGCAACAAAATTCCGTTGGGCATGTCACCGTTTCAACTTGTGTATGGAAAAGCCTGTCACCTCCCTATGGAGCTAGAACATAAGGCATATTGGGCAATACAGAAGCTAAATTTTGATTTGAAAGCTGCAGGGGAGAAACGTCTACTCCAGCTCAATGGGTTGGATGAATTTAGATTACAAGCGTATGAGAATTCGAAGTTGTACAAAGAGAAGGTGAAGAAATGGCATGACCGAAAGATCATGGAGAGGAAATTTGAACCGGGACAAAGGGTTTTGCTTTATAATTCCAGACTTAAACTTTTTCCCGAAAAGCTGAAATCGAGATTGTGACACCCCCAAATCCCGGTACTTCATTACCTCAAGATTTGGTGTTCACGTAATCAAAACATTCATTTCTAACTACCCAATCATAATAGAATTGAATAATAAAAGAAAACATGCCCATACAGGATTAAACTTAAATAAAAAAATCTCCCTGGTTATCCAACCTTTAACAACAATCATTCAAATGCGAAAAATTAAATAACTTCATTACAATCTTTAAATCAAATTCTGAAATTAAACTATCAAAACTATTACAAGTCTTCAGTATTTATTCATCTTCCCCTTTCCCTTACTGGTGCTAGGTACGTCACCCGTTTCAACTTTAGTTGTAAGAAATTTTACAGGCAAGAGTGAGCAAACAAGACCCACTTGAAATAACAATAAGTAAATCTTTAAAATTTCACATCAATTGCCAATATTAGGCTCAATAGAACTGAACAATATATTCTATTAACTTTCTGAAAATTATAACATTCATTGAGGGTCTAATGACCACGAATTATGTCCACAGTTATAAGTAATCTTTCAACTTTAACTTTAACAGTCATAAGACTATAATGACTCCACGTACTTAGGGGGATCAACCCTTCGTACAATGTATTGTGCACAACCATTTCAACGCTAAGCGTAAACCTCTATTAAAAGAGTTGTTGTTCATCTCAGTATTCAGAATACAAGTCCGCACCAAAGTAAGTTTGGTTTGGATAAGCTTTCAAGGGAATTTGGAATTCAACGAACATCAACCAAGGAGTAGTTGAATAAAACCAATAACACTATACTATAGAATAATCGTAACTGACTAAGTATTTCGTTCTAAGTTCATGCTTTAGGGACAATCTAATAGCATAACTATTGAATAACACATCATACCTTGCTTTGAATAACATTAAGCTAAGGTTACATCTTAGAATTTAATATCAAGCATGCACAACAAATAATAGCTTAAACGATAAACTAAAGGTACTTGCATGCTAATATAACAAGTTTAGAGTTAAGAAAGCTTGCATAATCATAATAACTATCTCAACGAAAGTGCAGAGATGAGAAACTTATATCATCATGAATAACTGGATACAATGAAGTTGCTTAATAGAAATACTTTACTCAATAAAGTATAGCATATGAATTTTTTTGCATAACGAAGCTTTAGAATTAGAAAACTTGCTTAAGTATAACATAACAGTGAAAAACAACTTTGCTGAATAATAAAGTAGCAAAGGTTAGGGAACTTGCCTTGTGCGTAGGTTAAATAATTACTATTCATATTCATCCAAAGTCCTACACATACCATATGTATTGACAATACACATTAGTTACACTACCATTACCTTTATGAGTTACTTTATTACTCTTAGTATAGCTACTAACTATGTTTAAGTTTAAATAACATCACATCTTTTCATGAACATTACTTTTTAGCTTTATTACAACTACTTAAGTGATCATGTCATTGCACCACATGTACATTAACAACTTGATACAACATCCTATTACGTGTCCAACATGTTATCATTAAGTTATACTAATACCCAAAGGGTTGCACTTGCATTCGTGCATCCCGACGCCCTCCGATTGGCTCCAAATACACAATAGTCCTAAAGATAGACATTTTTACTACTATTACAAACCTCAAATTAAAAAACTTAAAGCATGAAAGTTGTAGGTCTACTCGTCCTCTTTCCGAATCATCTTGAATTACCTCAATCGGAGTTCGCATGAAAAAGTTATGGCCGTTTTACTACAGGAGGTCAAAACTGCCCAACTCGGACACTTTTCCGGCGCCGGGGCGCGGAACAGTGGCGCTGGGGCGCGAGCTACAGTGCTGGGGCGCAAGTTACTGGCCCATTTTGGCGCTGGGGTGCGAACCTTGGCGCTAGGGCGCGAAATTTGGCGCTGGGGCGTGAATTTTGACGCTGGGGCGCCGAAACTCACGGAACCAAACCATAAAGACAGAGCAAAGCTACTGGCTAATTTATTTTTAACAGCCAATGACATCCAACAACATGTATAACTTCATGAAAATTACACATAAAAGTTAACAATCAACTATATACCAATTATCAACCACTAATCAACACCATCATAAACTAATTATTTGAAAACACTCCTTTTAAAACAAAAACTCCATTGTTGATATATTTCTTGACACAGTGAACTAAAATTCCATACTTATAACCAGATTAATACCTTTAAAATTCAAGTATACTTACATATTAACATGTATGGTTCAATTTCTCAGTTAGCATACAAATATATATATATATATATTCTACACTCAAGTTCGTACTCACATGTTTTCACTGTGAAAAATCAATTTCTTGAATACGTAATTTAGCATACCATCATATTTATATATTAAGCATACAATTATATACAAATATATATATATATATATATATATATATATATATATATATATATATATATATATATATATATATGCTAGTATAACATAGTTTACAAGAATTTTGTTACAACTTATACATAGTGAAGTTGAAGAACACAGATTATCAAATTCACAGTAAATATATGGCGTAAAAAAATCATATATGGTTACATAAACATAATTTAAGGTTATAAGCACCTACCTTTTTGTTGATAAGAATACTTGTTAAACCCTTAGAAAAGCTTGAAGAACTCTGTATTTTTCTATCTCAACTCTCTGAGAACTCTCTTCTTTCTTTCTTTCTTCTTTTTTTTAGCAGACAACTCTAAGGTAAACCAAATGGCAATATACGTATACTAAAAAACCAACGATCGCCTTTTCAATTCAATAAAAACTGACGCTCAACTAATGATCGTATTAATATAGCAGTTACTCAAAATAATATATATTATATATTTATTTTATTTATTTAATTAATAGTTTAAATTCAAAAGAAACCCAAAAGCGATAAGGCTTTGTTTGGCAACCCATTAAATTTAAATGATTAATATACTTACACCTTGTTTGGCAAAACTAAATTAAATGACTTTAATTTATTTTAATAACTCTTTATCACATAGTTATTTGTCACACTTTATGAAATAACAATATATTAAATAAATCACTTAATCACATAACTCAATCCACACAACACATTAATTATTTAACAAATAAATAATTAACTAAACAACTCAATCAAATTGAACAATTACTTATTCAATAATAAACACATCCAATAAATATTTATATAAATCAATAAATATTTATAACTTACATTTAAAAATATGGAATGTTACATCATTCCCCTCTTATAAGGATTCTGTCCTCAGAATCACAACTCAAACAACACATTCGTTACATTCTTCCCTACTTATAAAGATCCTGTCCCCAGAATCGAAGACACAGATTAAACAAATAACTCAGGGTACTCTTTCATCATTTTCTCTTCGAGTTCCCACGTTGCTTTCTCAACATTGTGGTTTCTCCATATCACCTTCACAGAAGGTATCACTTTATTCCTAAGCACTTGTTCCTTCCTGTCGACTATCTGGATAGGAACATCTTCATAAGACAAATCTTTCTCGAACTGCAACGGTTCGTACTCGATTACGTGCTTGTAATCGGGTTTATATGGTCGTAACACCGAAATATGAAAAACATTATGAATGTTTTCCAACTCTGGAGGTAGAGCTACCTCATAAGCTACCTCTCCAACTTTTCGCAGCACTTCAAAGGGTCCAATAAACCTCGGGCTTAGTTTTCCCTTCTTACCGAAATGAATTTTCCCCTTCCAAGGAGAAACTTTTAGGAATACAAAAGTTCCTACGTCGAATGCACGATCTTGTCTGTGTTGATCAGCATACTTTTTCTGTCTATCTTGTGCTGCTACTAATCTTGTCCTGATGAGTTTAACAACGTCAGCAGTTTGTTGCACCAATTCTGGTCCTAACAATTGATGTTCACCAACTTCATCCCAGCACGGAGTTCTGCACTTTCTGCCGTATAACGCTTCGTAAGGCGGCATGCCGATGCTCGCGTGATAACTATTATTGTAGGCAAATTCCACCAACAGTAATTGCTCTTCCCAGCTTCCTTTGAAATCCATGGCGCATGCTCTCAACATATCTTCCAATGTCTAGATCGTTCGTTCGCTTTGGCCATCTGTTTGCGGATGATATGCCGTACTCATTCGCAACTGTGTTCCCATACATTCTTGTAGTCTTTTCCAGAAGTTTGATGTGAACCTCGGATCTCTGTCTGACACAATTGACACTGGAACTCCATGTCTTGCAACGATTTCTTTAATTTATAGTTTTGCCAGCTGATCAAGATTGAATCTAATCTTTATTGGCAAAAAGTGTGCAGATTTTGTCAGTCTGTCTACTATTACCCAAATCGCATCGTATCCTTTCTGAGTAGTTAGAAGACCCACCACAAAATCCATCGCGATATGTTCCCACTTCCATTCCGGTATTTCCAACGGTTGAAGTAATCCGCTGGGTCTTTGATGTTCGGCTTTTACTCTTTGACATGTCAAACATTTAGCCACGCATTCTGCAACATCCCTTTTCATATTCGGCCACCAAAAATGTCAGCGTAAATCTTGATACATTTTCGTGCTTCCTGGATGAATCGAATATCTTGTGTTGTGTGCTTCGGTTAAGATTTTGTCTTTCAGTTCTAGCACTGCTGGAACCCAAATTCTTCACTCGAACCGTAGTAATCCTTCGGTATTAACCTTGTATTTTACATCACCGCCTTCAACCAGATTCTCTTTGATTTTCCCACACTCTTCATCTTGTAGTTGAGCATCCTTCACTTTGTCCACTAAAGTTGGACCAGCTTCTATGTGAAATAGTTGTTCGTCGGATTCCTGTGGAAATTTGATTTCCAGTTCTAACTTTGTCATTGCTGAAATGAGCTCCTCCTGAGTTGTTATCAGCATTAATTTCTCCCGACCTTTCCTACTTAAAGCATCCGCAACCACATTCACTTTGCCCGGATGATAAAAGATCTCACAATCGTAATCCTTTATCAATTCCATCCATCTCCTTTGACGCATGTTCAGGTCCTTCTGAGTGAAAATATACTTCAGACTTTTGTGGTCTGTGTAGATCTCACATTTCTCTCCATAAAGATAGTGTCTCCATATATTTAGAGCAAATACAACTGCAGCCAATTCCAAATCATGAGTCGGATACCCTTTCTCATAATCCTTCAGTTGTCTTGATGCATAGGCAATAACTTTGCCGTTTTGCATAAGAACACAACCTAATTCTTTGTGTGAGGCATCACTATACACCACAAAATTTCATGTATTGTCTGGTAATGTCAACACAGGTGCCACACTTAGCTTCTTCTTCAAATCTTGAAAACTTTCTTCACATTTCTCTGTCCACACGAATTTTACAGCTTTCCTTGTCAAATTTGTTAGCGGAGTGGCTATTTTAGAAAAATCTTGTATAAATCTTCTATAATAACCGGCCAGCCCCAAGAAACTCCTCACCTCCAAAGGTGTTCTTGGTTGTTCCCAATTGATTACAGCTTCCACTTTCGATGGATCTACTGAAATTCCATCTTTGTCAATCACATGACCCAAAAATTGTACACGATCGAGCTAAAATTCGCACTTAGAGAACTTCGCGTACAACTTTTCCTTTCTTAGTGTCTCCAATGTCAGACGTAAATGTTCCACGTGTTCTTCTTGAGTTTTGGAATACACCAGAATGTCGTCGATAAACACCACTACGAACTTGTCTAAGAATGGTTTAAATACTCTGTTCATCAAATCCATGAACGCGGCATGAGCATTTGTTAAACCAAAAGACATCACCAGAAACTCGTAATGTCCGTACCAAGTTCTGAATGTTGTTCTAGGTATATCCTCCTTTCTTACCTTCAATTGGTGATACCCACTTCTCAAATCTATTTTCGAGAAGTATTTAGCACCCTTCAACTGATCGAACAAGTCATCTATTCTAGGTAATGGATACCTATTCTTAATAGTGACCTTGTTTAACTCCCTATAATCAATGCAAAGACGCATTGATCCGTCCTTCTTCTTCACAAATAATATCGGCGCTCCCCACGGTGACACGCTTGGTTGAATATACTTCTTGTCCAGCAGTTCTTGCAGTTGCACCATGAGTTCCTTCATTTCTACTGGAGCCATTCTGTACGGGGCCTTCGATATCGGTGCAGTTCCTGGCACTAAATCGATTACAAACTCAATCTCTCTATCAGGTGGTAGTCCTGGCAAATCCTCCGGAAATACATCTACGAATTCTCTAACCACTGGTATCTCCTCCAGTTTTACACCCTTCTTCTGAGTATCGACTATGTAAGCCAAATAACCCACACAACCTTGACTCAACAACTTCTTGGCCTGCATAATCGTCAGACATTTCATTTGTCTAGGCGATTTGCTACCATGAAAAACTACCTTTGACGGAGTCATAAGGTTTACACACTTCTTTTGACAATCAATTACTGCTCCATATTTGAACAGCCAATCCATTCCCAAAATTACATCAAATTCCCCAAGTCTAATCGGAATTAAATCTACCTTCAGGATATTTCCTTTAATGTTCACTCTACAGTTCTTGTATACCAACTTAACAGGAATTACTTCCTTATTCGCAATTTCTATGTTCAAAGGAAAATTCAGTTCTTCTCTAGGCAATTCTAACCTCTTGGCAAATTCATCAGATATAAACGAGCAAGTAGCACCCGAATCAAATTATACATATGCATTAATATCATTGATTGGGATAATACCTGACACCACATCTTTTGATTGCACAGCATCTTGCACAGTCATGTTGAAGGTTCTGGCTGTGGGTTTGTTTGATGCTGCAGGTCCTGTAATGGCCCATGTACTTCCATTGTTACCTCCATTGCTTCTGGTTGTCCTTCCCTCCTTCTTCTTAGGGCATTCACGAGCAAAATGATCCTTGGATCCGCACGTGAAGCACGCCTTCTTCTTCGGTTGAGTGCAATTTGAGGCGATGTGACCCTCCTGGCCACAATTGTAGCAAACTCGTTTCCCCATCAAGCACGCACCCTTGTGAAATTTCTCGCATGTCGCACATGCTTCAAACTTTTTGTTTTGCCGGTTACCCTAATGGTTTCCAGGACCCATTTTCCCATTCGACTTTCTCTTCAAGCTGTTATTGTTGTTGTTGTTTCCACTGCTACTACCTCCATTCTTAATCTCATTCTCATTCTTTTTCTTCTTCTGTTCTTGATTGAACTTTGTCACTGCCTCACCTCCACCTTCAGCGAGTACTGCTTTCTCCATCACCACTGCAAATGTCTTCAACTAGAACATGGAAACCCTACTGTACAGCCAGGGCTTCAGTCCCTGTTCAAATCTTTTTACCTTACGTTCGTCTGTGCTGACTTGATATGGCGCAAATCTTGCCAATTCGTTGAATTTCACGGCATACTCAGATACCGTCATCGTTCCTTATTTTAGTTCCAGAAACTGAACCTCTAACTGACTCTTAAAACTCTCTAGGAAGTAGGTCTCGAAGAATAACTCCTTAAACCTATCCCAAGTCATCACTCCTGGTCCTTCCCGAGTTTTATTGGCCTGCCACCAATAACTAGCTTCTGATTTCAACATGAATGTTGGAAAAGCAGTCTTCTGTTCATCCCCTACCCTAGCGACTTCAAATATCTTCTTAATCTCCATAATCCAGGTCTGTGCCTCGACCGGATTCATTGACCCACGAAATTCAGGTGGTCCAACCGCCTTAAACTCCTTAAACGTCGTGCCTTGGTTTTGAGGTTGATTTTGCAACGCTCCTGTTAGTAATGTCACTAGTTGTTGAACGGGATTATCCTTAACATCGTTATTGTTAGTTCTCACATTGGTTCTCTGACGGGGTGATTCACGTCTGGGAGGTATTTTCTGTTAAAAAAACATCTATTAGACTATTACCCAACTTCTTTAAGTATTTTCTAATTAACTTGTCTCCATAAAAAAGAATAACCAGATAACACTTTTGAATAAAATAATAGCTTTTTATTTATTCATCACAACTTCGAAAAACATGACAATAATAGCATCACTGCCATTTACATTCCTTTTCTGAACTACAAAAGTTACAGGACAACATCATCATTCTCATATCTCATGCTTACTTAACACTCGAGATTTACACATTATTTAACACTTGTTACTTGCAAAACAAATATATTTCCTACGATGATCTATTAAGATACTCAGTAGCTTTTTGACGCTCTTCTTCCATAGCACGGAACATGGTTCGGCGATCTAACACATATGATGGCAGAGTCCCGAACTGAATTGGATAACCCATGACCTGATCTTGAGCTCGATTGATCACGGTATTGAATACATTATCCATCTCTTCCATCTTCATCCTCTTTGCTTGTGCGTCCCTTACTGCTTTTCCAGTTCGTTGATAAGCTTCCTCGTATGCGTCTTCAGCTCTCGCCCTCTTGGTAGCTTCTTCATTCAGCTTTTTCTTCAGTTCCACGACCATCTCGATCAGTTGTTCCTTCACTCCTTCAGTCTGCATCAGCTTCTCTTCAGCATTAGCTAGACGTTCATCTCGATCCTTGATGTCGTCGTCCTTCTGTGTCATTGCAGTCTGTTGTTCAGCTACTATTTCCTGCAACTCCTCAACTGTGTCCTGAAGTTCCACGTTACGGTTGTAGACCTCATCATACATACGAGCAGCCATCGAGGTTAGTGGATCTACTCTTCCTCGTCCTCGTTATCTTCATCCTCCTGTGGCAACTCCACGGGATCCTCCTCATCCGTCTCTACATCATCATCCTCATCTTCAACCACTGTGACCAACGGGGCTGACTCCCGTGGCAGTAGTTGTTCCCAAACTACCTGAATGTCGCGAGGCTCCTCCTCTATAGGCATTTGAGGTCCCTCCTCCCTATTCTGACTAGATTCTCCGACGTTAGTCATCCTGACAACAAAATTTTAATGTTTTAGTTATTAATCATTGTACTCGACACTCGCGAGCACATAAGTGTTTTATTACTTCTTCCTTGAAACTCGATAAGAGTCAGGTCCATTAAGAGTGAAGACTATCTTTTCGCATGGTGCAATTGAAGTATATGATCAGTTTTCAGATAAGCCTTTTAAAGTAAATGGACAGCGATTGAAGCATTACTTTGGTGGCGAATTGGACAGACAGAACGTCATCGCAATTCTCTCGTCGACATGAGATTTAGAGACAGTCAAGCTAATTGACTATAACTTAGCGCTTGATGGGAGGCAACCCATTATTTTTATCTCTATGTTCTTTTCATTTCTTCAGTAGAGTAATTAACTAGATCATTTCTATTTCATTCTTGATAAATTATATGTTTATGCATTCATGTCCATGTAGGTGTTTTCAAGTGCACTCTTCCCTGATTTGCTGATTGGGAGTTAAATTGTTGCAGTACAGAAGTTCACCCCGTGCGGCCGCACATGACACGTCCTAAGGAATCGCGCGACGCGCTTGAAAGTCAATAGTTCTTATATTACTCGCGCGCCCGCGCGAGAATTCTTTTACAGACTCGCGCGCGACGCCAATCATTGAAAATTTTTAAAGTGTAAAAATCTGATTCGTGGTCTACTTGGCCTCTCACATGACATAATATAAAGCGTATTCTTCTGTTCTCCCATAATCATAAGACTCCTCAGCTCTCCTCAAAGCTCATACACACAGCTTTCTCCATTGGCATAAATCTAGGGTTTTTGCGGGGGGGGGGGGTTTGTGCACAAGCGAGTTTGAAGGTACTCTCATCTGCAGCAGAGCATTTCTAGTATCTACCTATCATCTGCTCATGGGTCCAAAAAGAATACGTTCAATCTCCATCTCGTCATCATCAGAATCATCATCTAGTGATTAAGATGAGGATATCATGGAACGCAGAAAATTTATCAATTTGGAAGCCCAACAAGAATATTATCGCATCGTGACTAAATCGTTTATGAAGGAACGTGGATTTAAACCTGACAGGAAAGACGACCAACTATGGAATATGCTACGAGAAAGAGGCTGGGTTAGCCTAGCCACAACTCCTATGCCTATTCCCATGGGGGTTGTTCGGGAGTTCTACACGAATGCGAAGGAGATGGAGATGAAAGGCGGGATAACGCTGGTTCAAGGAGTACAAGTGGATTTTCGGCCCCCCAGCCATCAGAGCAGTGTTTGGGATAACTGATACACCACCAACTAGGTATGCGAATTGGGTCACAGGTGCACATTTGATGACGGACTTGGACTTAGTGATTTTGAAATTGTGCATCTCGGGAACCAAATTGAATTATAAGGCAGGGACGACCGAGCCAAAATATTTTCCAGCGTCCGCCTTGAATCGCTATGCCAAAGCATGGAATCTGTTTATATGTGCCAAATTAATTCCGTCCGCTCACAAGCACGAAGTAACCACTGAGCGGGCTATCATTTTATGGGGCATTATCAAAGGCAAGTATATTGACGTCGGCCACCTAATTCATCAGAACATGCTGCGTTATTGGTGGGGGAGCATGACTGGGAGTATTCTGCATGCATCTGTGGTAGCCATGCTTTGTACTCAACAAGGAGTCCCGTGGAATGCCGAGCAATTACAGAAACTGAGCACCAACATCACTTAGGCCACAATCGCCATGTTCAAGGATTGGACGGGTGGTGAACCACACCCATGAGGATTGTTTATCTTCCAGCCCACATTCCCCGAGCCATCGCAGCAGCCCCCTCAGACAGATGAGGCAGGCCCCTCGAATCGACCACAAGCTCCTCATGGGGATCACCAGCTCCGAAGGTTGGAGTGTAAGGTTGTGGCATGTACGATAACTTCGCAACGTTTGCTATGGGTCTCACGAGGGCCTTGGCCAAAGCCTTCGCACAGCAAGGAACAATGCTAGAGTGGCCTCAATTTGGGACCGTAGTGCCATATCCACCACCAGATTCACCACCCGAGGTGGGTGGTACAGCCGATCATTAGGGGAGTTTTTTTGTACCCTTTACCTTCATTTAATGGGGCATTGAATATTATAAGTTTGGGGGTATTGGGGTAGTAGTTTAATTGCATATAGTTTCATGTAGTTTTTGCATGTTTAGTTTTAATTTTGCATGTTTATGTGTTAGATAAAATTTTGCTGAATTTTTAGTCATTATTGCTTGTATTAGTATGTTTTAGTTGCATGTCTCACAAAAATTCTTGCTGTATAGAAATTATTGCCTAGCCAATGATGATAGTGAATTGTGAAGGATTTTAGAGTGTATTAGATAACATGAACATAGTTATAATGTTTTACACAATGAAATTCATGTTGCTATTTAAATGCTTTCGGTTTGCACAAATGTGTTCACAATCACTTGTAGGTATAAGAGGTATGTGTTGCATTTCTTGATAGAACATGTAGTTTACAGAGAGAAATATGTGGAAAGTGATCTTAGACTGTATGAAACATTGACATGCAAATTTTGGGAAAACATGAGTATGCTATGTATAAAAATAACGTGGCTAGTCTTAATTCGGGGCCCTGGCTACTTGAGTAAGTACGCCCGATGGGATTGTCTCTACACCTAGTGCCCTATGGTCTTTCATGGTCTGGGAGTCGTTGGTTGAAAGCTCGCTAAGGGGTAGCAGTGTGCCTAATGGATTAAGACATTGCACAGTCATGTGGAAAAGAAAAGAAAAAGAAAAAAAGAAAAGAAAAATAGCAATAAACACCGCGGGAAAGAGCGAAAATCGCCCTCGTGAGTAGCAATAAAGAAGTAAGCCCATTGTCGAACCTTAGTTTGTGTTGATATGTTAAAATAGTATGTGTTGCATTAGTATACATGAGTCTTGATTTAGACTATAATTGTCTGTTTGGATCATTGTAGCATATGTATTCTTTACCTAAGTCAAGTTTTGGTGAACACGACACACACACACAGCATCTTTATAGCGTATATGAATTATCTGAGTGTATGATATTATGCCTATAGTTTGGTTTTAAATTGTATTCTTGGATCTGGATAATTCACTGAGGCAAATTGGACTGAAATTTTGTTATGGCTGGAACTATGTGAGACTAGTTTGCATCATAGATCAGTTGCATAGTATTGTAGCTGCATATTCATTGTTCATTAGCATGCATTTCTTGAAGGCAAGCAACAGTTCAAGTTTGGGGGTATTTGATAAGTGGTATTTATAACTACTTATTGAGTACCAATTCACACGAACTACGCCCATCTCAAGTACATTATCTTGTGTTTTAGTGGCATTTCACGTTTTTTTGCGTTGCATTTACTTAAAACTCCTTTTGGCATAAAAGTGCAGCAAATGGCGTACTTTGGTGGTGTTGGATTGCGAGAGGCTATTGGAGGCATGGCTCGAGACTTATGGATGCGTGTATGAAGATCAATTGAAGCAGGGAGGCCAAGCATGGAAGGAATGAGTAGCAGGACAAAGCTATAGCAGCAGCAACATTGCAGAACCAAAACCAGAATCCATAGACTGTGAGCCGCGCAGTCGCGTGGCATAATAGGCCAAAGGGTCCGCGCCAGCGTGAGAGGCCGGTTGGACATCCTGACTTACTGTAAGTCAGGCGCCCGCGCGAGAGATACATTGGATAGGCACGCGGCCAAGCACGATGGTTGCTGATGCTGAGCTGTTTATTTTAATTTCCAATTTTTAAGGGTTGTAATTGATTAAAACGATATCTGACTGGTGTCAGGCGTATTATTCATAACTTTTGATGTATTTTCATCATAGTAACTAGGGTTTACACCGGGGAGAGAGATTCCAACGTGGAATGAAGCCAAAACGCTTATTCTTCCAATTCTTCTTGGGATTCTCTATCTTGGTGGATTATTATTACTGTTTTGCTGGAATTTTATGAGGATTTGAACGTTATCATTGGTTTATATTCAGCAATTGGGTTTGATCATTTCTATCCTTCATCTTTTAATTGTTTGTGTATTAATCATGTTTAGCTTTGATCCCATAATGACTTTTGGTCCAATCATGAACTAAACTCCATTATGGGATTCTAACGGATTTTAATATGTAGTTTAGTTACATGCTTAATTGCTAGGGCTATTTTACATATCATACGGGATTTCTATCATGATTGTTTTGTATGTTTGAATGCTTGATCACCATTTGTCTCAGTACTTGTATGGAATTGACAATGAACATGCGAGTATGGATTGTAATCATGATAGCACACGAATATGGGGCTGTTCTATATGGCTTGTGTATTTTGTGAACCAGATAGACATATATTGTTTCACCGCGTGAGTTAAAATAAGAGCTTGTGCTTAAATTCAGTATGATTGCAATTTCACATAGACATATAGTGATTTTGGTTATATTGATGATTACATGGAGTCTATCATTTGTGGATGCTGTGTAAGTAGGTCTTAGTGCATTAAAAAATGGCTATGACTCTTTTAGTGCTTTTGGCTACTTTCCTATGATATGTATACATTTCTTGCGTGATAGTGGTGATCAGATGAAGTATTAAATGAAGTTAGGATCCCTTTATTTCCAAATTTTGATTTATTCCATTAATATTCTTCTTTTAGTGTTATTTGTCATTAGAATAATTCACCAATTATAGTCATTAGTTTAAGCATACAAATATAGTGATTTAATTGATGTATAGTACTTTAAATTTGACAACTTTCTCTGTGGGATCGATACTTTACTTACTCTGAATTACTTGTTGACACATGAATGCTTGCATGAGTTAGAGCTCTTTTATCAGAACTGAAAAAGAGGCAACAAACACTTACCACCCCAACAACCGAAATCATCCAAACTTTAGTTGGTCAAATAACCAAGGGAATTTGCAGAATCAGTTTCAGATGAATCAACAGTTTCAGCCACAGCTAACTCAACCACAGTTTACATCAAAACCACCGTTTCCACCGAGATTTTCTCAACAACAATAACATCACACTCCAGCTGCACCTCCACAAGAAAAGAAATAAGAAATAGAGGAGATGATATTAAAGTACATGGCAAATACTGAGGTTATGATCAAAAGCCAAGCAGTGGCTATTAAGAATTTGGAGACTCAAATGGGGAAAATGGCCAGCATTCTTAATAATAGGCCCCAAGGTTCATTGCCGAGTAATATAGAGACAAATCCACGAAGAGACGAGAAGGAATAGTCCCAAGCGATCACATTGAGGTTTGGGAAGAATATTGCAGACACTGCAATTTGCGCGTCCGCGCTTGATTTACAAGGGGAGGCCGTGCGGCCACGCGAGGCAGAACAGTTGACTGCTGAAGTAGAAAAACTGGAGAATTTTGAGGTTCAACATGAAGAGAAAGATAAAGCAAGGTCAGTTAAGAAACCTATGAATTCAATACCACAATTTTACCCTCAGGTACCGTATCTGCAAAGATTGAATAAATAGAGGGAAGATAAAAAGTTCAGCAAATTCTTGGAAGTATTTAAAAAGCTGCAGATCAACATACCTTTCGCCGAGGCATTGGAACCAATGTCAAGTTATGCAAAGTTCATGAAGGGTATATTGTCAAGGAAAAGGAGATTAGACGAGTTTAAGACAGTTGCCTTGACAGAGAAGTGCAGTGCAATGCTTCAGCAGAAGTTACCTCCGAAGCTGAAGGATTTGGGCAGTTTCATAATTCCGTGCATAATCGGGAAGATGACTTTTGAAAAATGTTTATGTGATCTTGGGGCAAGCATCAATCTGATGCCTTTATCATTGTTCAATCAGTTGGGATTACCGGCTCCAAGGCCAACAAACATTTCGTTGCAGTTAGATGACAGATCCATCACATATCCACGGGGAATTGTTGAAGACGTATTAGTGAAAGTGGAAAAATTTATCTTTCCAGCGGACTTCATCATTTTGGACTACGAGGAAGCTAAAAATATATCAATCATACTGGGGAGACCATTCTTAGCCACAGGAAAGACTTTGATAGATGTGCAAAAGGGGGAACTCATGATGCGTGTACACGATCAGGAGGTGACCTTTAATGTCTTTAAGGCAATGAAGTTCCCAACAGATGAAGAAGAATGTTTTCGGGTTGATTCGGTTGATCGGGTCTTAATTGATGAGGAACAAAATTTGGTGAACTATGAACCGTGGAGGTGTGTAACTGGTGAAAATTCAGATTTGGGGATCAAGCCATTTACGAAAGTAAGAGACAGTAATTTCAGGGGTGAGGTGGATAGACAGAAAGTCGCCTCAATTCTTTCGTTAACGTGAGATTTAGAGACTGTCAAGCTAATTGACTATAACTTAGCGCTTAATGGGAGGCAACCCATTATTTCTATCTCTAGTTTCTTTTTATTTAATCTGTTAGATTATTTTAGTGGGCTCAACTTTATTTCATTATTGATAGTTTGTCGGATTTGCATAATTAAGTGTGTAGCAATGTTTGCACTGAGATTGGTTGAAATAGGTTAGAGTTTATTTGGTCAGTAATTGCGGCATGCCGATCATAACCCAATTCATACTCGCGCGCTCGTGCACAAAACACACTTAATACCCACGCGGCCGCGCGCGACACCGGACTGAGACAGATTTGAAAATTTTAAAACCAAGTTGGGGACCATTTGGACTCTCATTTGAAATAATAACAGAAACGCAATCATCTCAGTCTCCAAACCGCACGTCTCTTCATTTCCCTTCTATCAGTTACAAACTTGAAGCCATAAATCTCTCCACCACGTGATTATCCCTAATTTCTTCCACGTTCTACATCTACCCACATCTCATCAGTGCATTATAAAACTAGGGTTTCAAGAGAGAGTCGTGCGACATCTGTGTGGGGGTAAGTCACAGTTTTTGCTAGCATTCATTCTCAGTCAGATCATCTGTATCATCTCTATCAACTGAAAATGGGTCCAAAGAGGGCACGATCTTCTTCTCCCTCACCATCATCTTCCTCTATCAGTCATGGGGAGGATGTGGTAAACCATACCAAATTTCTGGATTTGGAAGCCCAGCAGGAGTACTACAGAATCGTGACCAAAACCTTTGTGAAAGAAAGAGGGTTCAAGCCTGAGCAACAAGATGGACAACTATGCGCTATGATTCGCGAACGCGGATAGCTTGGATTCACTGCCACCCCTACGCCCATTCCAATGAGTATAGTTCGAGAGTTCTACGCCAATGCCAAAGTCACTAGGAGCGGTGTTTCTCTGGTTCGCAATTTTGAAATCAATTACGAACCCCCCGCCATCAGAGCGATTTTCAGACTTACTGAGACACCACCAACAGGGTCGGCTAACTGGGTAACAAGTGCACACTTGGAGACGGACTTGGAATTGGTTATTACGGAATTGTGCGTGCCTGGCACGAAGTGGACATATAAAACTGGCACGAATCTGTGACACCCCCAAATCCGGGTACTTGAAACCCGAACTCGGTGCTTCACGATACCATTTCTATGAGCGGAATTCTACGAATAATAATAACAATAATATAAATAACAACTTAATTTACATAATTATCAGAGTTTATCTCCCCAGGTACGAGACCTTAAAGTACATTCTATACAATACATGATATTATTTATATATATATATCATTGTCTTAATAATATAAACTATTACAGCAACTACTACAAATCTTATTCGGTTAGCTTTCCTTTTCCTTTGTTTCTGCACGAGCTTTCTGGTTCTTCAAACTTAACTGAAAACATTTAAATTAAGCAAGAATGAGCATTTGAGTGCCCAGCAAGTAATAACAATAATATATATTAGCTGAAAGAATTAAATGTTTTCTTTGAAAGACACTTTTACAACGAATCAACAGTTCTGAAACAGTCAGCACATAACCTAATCACATTATCACACATATCCAACAATCATTGAATCATAAATAATCATTAATACAGTCAAAATATATAAGTTCAGATCAATTTTTGAAACATGTCGGTGTACCGACAACTTTATCGGGTAATTATCGAGTCTAAGACTCTATTCTGTATCTCAACATCTGTACATATCAGTCATATTATTTTTAAATGACTTAAAATAATTTTTAAACACTTATTATAATTTATCAAGAATTTTCAAATATCGGAATGATTTAAACATCAAACAATTCTATTATCATTAATATTTAATTACTATTAAACTATTAATTAAACAATTGCCAAAATATTAAAGTTATTTATAATAACTTAAAATATTTTTAAAATATTAATATTACCCTTAAATGATTTTTAAAATATTTGAAATTATTTTTAAATAATTACCATTAATATTTAAGTATTAATGTACTATTTATCCAAATATTAAAAGTCATTAATTATAACTTAAAATATTTTTAAATACTTTATTTTCATTTAAAATGATTTTTATAATATTAAAATCATTTTTAAACTAATTTATTTAATATAATTATTAAATAGCTTTAATATCATTAATAATAATTAATTAATAAAATTTACCTTTAAATATTAAAAGATATATTTTATAACTTAAAATATTATTAAATACCTTATTAACATTTAAATTGATTTTTAATATAAGAAAATTATTTTTAATTAATTTATGTAGTGCATTTATTAAATAAATTAAATACCAATAATATTCAAATAAATATTAATATTTATGAAAAATATGTTAAATTATTAAAAGTTAATTTTTATAACTTAAAATAATTTTTGTAATTTTCAGAATTTATTTACTATTTTTTTATTGATTTTTTTAGAAATTAAATTAATTAATTTTAGAAAGTCTGTCGCTAAAGCCCTTTGGCGACAGTAAGTGTCGCCATAGGTGTTCTTGAGAAACTTAGGCCTTCAAAGTCAGTGATCGAGCTTGCTTGTTTGACCACCAATTAATCCTTGTGTAATATGTTTCTAGTCTAGTTAATGGTTAGCTATTATAGTACTGATGTAATACTACATAATCTATCAACAAACATGGTCAAAACATACATAATCTGCAAGATCTAAGCTCAAGAACAAGCTGTCAGAGCTGTTCTTGACGTTTCTGGGCTGCCCAGAAATTTAGGGTCATGGCCGGTCAACGCTTTTCAAGGCTCTATTCCAGTCAACCGGTTCATGTTATGGGTGTTCTACACGGCGGGCTGTGTATAGTATCTACCAGAGTACATGAATCAAGCATGTATCAAGTTTAACAATCATAAATATAAAAGATCTACGCCTCAGAAAAACGTGTCAGACTCTGTTCTTCATTTCTGGGTTTTTCCAGAATGAAGAACAGAACAAGTATGCTACCTTAAATCCTTATATCTCGGGTTTGGAGTTTGATCTATGTATTATATTGATTCCAGGTTGTAGTTAACATGTAATACTATAGATCTAATATATAAAATACATATAAAAACAACAAATCAAGCAGATCGAAGCCGGTCAAAGGCTGTCAGAGATCTATGTTCATCTGTTTTCTGGGTTACCCAGAAACAGAAAACATGATCATCTTACCTACTTTGACCAGCCACTACGTTAAATCCATTTGATTTTTAGGAGATTTTAAGACATAATCATGAAGTCCATATAACATACAACAACTCTATTACAACAGATAGAATAATACAATAAATAACTGACAGATCTAAAGCTATGAACATGTTGTCAGGTTGTTCTGGGTACATTCTGCGTTTTCCAGATTTTCAAAGTCATGGTCGGTCAACGACCTTTGACCATGATTATCTGACATTCTAAGTATGATCTAGTCATGATACAAGTTCTAGATTACAGACCACATAGTATACTACATGTTCCAACATTAAAAACATAAACATCATTAACAGTCAAAGATCTACATCGCCTGACATTCACTGTCAGACCACTAAAATAAAAATTTCCAGATTTTGCAAAAACTCAAATCCAAGCCTCTAGATGTTATGAATTCAGTATCTAGCAACCCAGATCACTTAAATATACTACAAACAACATATTTTAACAATCAATCATAACATCTAACATCAATTCACATAATTTTTAAGTTAAGGTTTTTGTACCTTTTCTAAGCTTTGATTCTGATTTCTATGCTCCTGATTTGATGTTTGTGTTTGTGGGGCTTGATTATAGACTGATCTTGTAAGGGAATTTCGTGGGTTTGAGCTTGGGAGAATATAGCTAAGTGTTTGTTGCATAATTTAGGCTAAAATGAGGATTCTCTCTCTCCTAAATATAGCAAATCATGTATGCAATGTTGTGTGATGGCTGAATTATTTGTGGGTAATGTTATAGTGTCATGGTAGATTCTAGAAGATGGTGAATGGCTGGCATTTGTGAAGATTCTAGCAACAATTCTACTAATAATGCACTAATAATACACTAATGGGACAAAAAGGGTATTTTAGTAATTTCACTTATAGTGTCAAGGGTATTCTTGTCCAATGTGCTTGAATCTAGGGTTTATTCACTAGATTGTAAATCTTACAATTTCCCAAATAATTTATAGGGTTTGACCATTTAAAATAAAAGTGCAATAAAATTTTAATTAAACACACTAATTTAGAATTAGGGTTTTTAATAGAAAATTAGGGTTCCTAAATATTATTAGGGTTCTCAAATTAACAATTAGGGTTTCCTAATTATCTGTATAGTTTATTAAAACAGTAATTACGGTTTCTAATTTTAACAAATTAGGGTTTTCAAATAATAATTAGGGTTTTCTCCTAATTACATAAATTATATAATACACAGTAAAATTCATATAACACAATTACTACTCAGTCTTAACTCATAACTGAGTTTAACAATTAGGGTTTAACAACATGGTATTAGGGCTATGCCATAATTCACCACAATTGACCAACATTAACAGTCTACAGATATACGGTATATTTTTATAGCACTGAAAAACGAAAATATAATTAATATTATATTGTTATTCTCATTCCTAGATAAAAATCCAAATTTAGGATTTGGATTCCATATCTGACTTATCCTTCGTACACATCATCAATAATCAAGTTAAAATAATTAACTTAAACATTCTGAACAGATTCGTATAATAAAATATTTATTATCATAATTCTAATTGTCATTTCATATATTATTTAAATAATATAGAAATTATATTTTCATAGAAAATAAATAATAAAAACATTTCTGCTATAAAAATTAATTACAATAAGAATATAGTTTGTAATAATTAATAATTCTAAAATTATTTCTAATTTTTCGATAATAAATATAATTGCATTTATCGTTCACATTACTTGACACTTATTCTCATCATTTAAAATAAAAAAAAAATTATATGCAAAATTTCTTATCTATTTATATAAAAATATTGGGTTATTACATTCACCCTCCCTTATAAGGATTCCGTCCCCGGAATCACCGTTTTAAAACTCATATATACAAGGGTACATAGCATATATAATCATTGCAATTAGACCTCGATCATAATTGATCGAACTGATCTTTTACTATTCAGCATAACGCTTGTCTACCAGATTAAATAGAAGTTTGATTTCTAAAAGGACTCAAATTCTTCATTCAAAATTTCTTTATAAATTAATTTACTATATATATAAGAAAATCATATAAGATATATAAGTTATTCGAATAACACTTGGAGTTCCATTTCCAACTGCCACAGTATCCTGGACCGTCATGTTGAAGACCCTCGGAGTTGCTTTTGTTGGGTTATTGGTTGAGGTCGGTCCTGTGATTGCTAAAGTCCCACTGCCTTTCCCCGTGGTTACATTTCCTGCCTCCATTCTCCTCTTTGGACAATCCTTCACCTTATGTTCAGTCGTTCCACATATAAAACACCCACTGTTCATCCTTGGGTTGGGACAGTTAGGAGAGATATGACCCTCCTACCCCCACTTATAACATACAAACTTACCCTTCAGGCACTCACCAGAGTGATTCTTCCCACAATTCTTGCACTGCACTACTTGCTTCTTCACACCTTCCTGTTTCACCAGAACATTCCCAGAAAAATTCCACTTTCTTTTCTCACCCCTATTTCCACTATTTCCTTCCACCTTCAAAGATCCTTCTGCCTTTCTTCTATTCTTCTTCTCCTTGTTGTAGAGGCTCATGGCCTCACTCCCCTCCTCAGCTATGATAGCCTTCTCCATGAGTGCTGCAAAAGTATTGATTTGCAATACTGCCACCTTATTGTAGAGCCAGGATTTTAAGCCCAGCTCAAACCTCCTTGCCTTTCTAGCCTCCGTATCAACTTGATGTAGAGCAAACCTAGCCAACTCATTAAACTTTGCGACATACTCCGCAACAGTCATGTTCTCCTACTTTAACTCCAGAAATTTCACCTCCATCCTAGCTTGCATACTAGCTGAGAGATAGTTTTCGAAAAATAAAGTCTTAAACCTATCCCAAGTAACTACTCCTTCTCCTGCCCTAGTTTTATTTGCCTCCCACCAAAAGTTGGCTTCCCCTTTCATCATATAAGTGGCAAAAGCAGTCTTTTGCCCCCCATCTACCCTAGCAATTACGAACGCCTTTTCTATTTCATTAACCCATGTCTGGGCTTCTATAGGGTCAGCTGATCCTCTGAATTTTGGTGGTCCTACTGCTTTGAAGTCTTTAAATTTTGCCAAGTGATTATCTGGCTGGTTTCCTGCGGCTGGTATTCCCTGCTGCATAGCCTGAGCTACCATGTTTGCAAAGTTTTGCATCGGGTCTTGTTGTTGTTCCTCAGTGTTGTTGAGAGATTCTTCTACCCTTTGGTTTCGAGTTTGACGTCTTGGCGGCATTATCTGGTTAAGTAAAACCATAAATTATACTTTATTAACTTACATTCTAAACCTTATTGTATAAGATTAATATATTAAACTTGTTTCATTTCTCAAACTTAGATTCATATTCATTCATCGAATATTTTACATAGCATAGCACATACTACTTTACACACCAGCTATCCCTTTGTGACTACAAAAGTCGGGATTTACAACATTGACCAACACAAAAGTTGAAAATATTTTATTACACAAACATACTTATCACACATATTACCTTAAACATACCTACACAATAGAACCTATACTACCTATTTACTAAGCCTCTCTCTCGGACAATCTTTTGATCGATGACCTTCCATCCCACAAACAAAACGTACGCCTAGACTAAAGTCGGGACAATGATGAGAGGTATGTCCCTCATGTCTGCAATTGTAACATATTTTTTTCCCTTTCTTCTTATCAGGTTTTCCTAAATCATGGTCTTCTATCTTTCTTTTTCCCTTATCTCTCGGAGCTGCACACGATGTGTTGCTTGAGGCTCCTATCTGATCAATTTGGATTTTAAGCTTATCCTGCTCTTCCATTGTTTCTATTAACGCCTGACGCAGTTGAATATTCAACAGCTTTTCTATTTCCCACAACTTTTTCAAAGAAGAAACCTTGTTCCTCAAATCCTGCACCTCCGTTGATGCTTGATCAGCTTCAACTTTAGTGTCCGTATCACTATCTGTCAGTTCCACCATTTCTGGATCTGGTACTACATTTTCCACAATAACCACCTCGTCCGAGTTGGTTTCATTGTGAGCCTTTATTTCAGCTATTGGCTTCGATATTAGCTCGGGTGTATGGATCTGATTCTTCTTCAAGTTATAAGCCCATAACAATCCTTTTCCACCAGACATCTAGACAAATAAATTATCCTGATTAGCATATAGTATATACACACAAAAAATAGTAGTTTTATAAGAGTTATCTTTTATTTTGTTCAACGATGAATTTATTCAATTCATCTCCTTTTAAAACTCTATATGAGTTATTTGTATTTTCAACATTTTCCCCTGTCCTAAGGTTATAGCCTAAGGTCGATCCCACCTAAGGTTTTTAACCCTAAAGCTGTGATACCAACCTGTGATGCCCCCAAATCCGGGTACTTGAAACCCGAACTCGGTGCTTCACGATACCATTTCTATGAGCGGAATTCTACGAATAATAATAACAATAATATAAATAACAACTTAATTTACATAATTATCAGAGTTTATCTCCCCAGGTACGAGACCTTAAAGTACATTCCATACAATACATGATATTATATATATATATATATATATATATATATATATATATATATATATATATATATATATATATATATATTTGTCTTAATAATATAAACTATTACAGCAACTACCACAAATCTTATTCGGTTAGCTTTCCTTTTCCTTTGTTTCTGCACGAGCTTTCTGGTTCTTCAAACTTAACTGAAAACATTTAAATTAGACAAGAATGAGCATTTGAGTGCCCAACAAGTAATAACAATAATATATATTAGCTGAAAGAATTAAATGGTTTCTTTGAAAGACACTTCTACAACGAATTAACAATTCTGAAGTAAGCTGTACCAAGAATAATAATAATATAACAACTCTCTTTCACATTTTTGAAACTACGTATTGACTATAAGTAGGGTTAAGTGACATATCATGAACATTGTTTTCTTTTTTTCGAAAAGGTTAAACAGAAATTCATCTGCAAACCGTCATAACTTACGGACACGGGGGTGATCAGCCGTTTGTGCCCTGCATTGATCAATACTACATTTCAAGAACTCTCTCCGCCTTGGGCGCATAAAAGGTTTCCCTATGTAAGGGATGTTCATACTTGCCTGGGTTCTAAAGCAAAGGTTTTATCTTGTTCAACAATAATCTATAATTAAACCTATATATATAAGGGTAATTGACAAAGGTATATCAACATGTGATTAAATACAATGATTATCCAAGTGGGGACACTTATATAACCATTTTATAAAAATTGACGAACATAATATATATCTGAAATATCATATACTAGCATGTTGATAAACGGTTCATGGCCGGTCATGGCCAACGCTTTTCAAGGCTCCATTCCAGTCAACCGGTTCATGTTATGGGTGTTCTACACGTCGGGCTGTGTATAGTATCTACCAGAGTACATGAATCAAGCATGTATCAAGTTTAACAATCATAAATATAAAAGATCTAGGCCTCAGAAAAACGTGTCAGACTCTGTTCTTCATTTCTAGGTTTTTCCAGAATGAAGAACAGAACAAGTATGCTACTTTAAATCCTTATATCTCGGGTTTGGAGTTTGATCTATGTGTTATATTGATTCCAGGTTGTAGTTAACATGTAATACTATAGATCTAATATATAAAATACATATAAAAATAACAAATCAAGCAGATCGAAGCCGGTCAAAGGCTGTCAGAGATTTATGTTCATCTGTTTTCTGGGTTACCCAGAAACAGAAAAACATGATCATCTTACCTACTTTGACCAGCCACTACGTTAAATCCATTTGATTTTTAGGAGATTTTAAGACATAATCATGAAGTCCATATAACATACAACAACTCTATTACAACTGATAGAATAATACAATAAACAACTGACAGATCTAAAGCTATGAACATGTTATCAGGTTGTTCTGGGTACATTCTGCGTTTTCGAGATTTTCAAAGTCATGGTCGGTCAACGACCTTTGACCATGATTATCTGACATTCTAAGTATGATCTAGTCATGATACAAGTTCTAGATTACAGACCACATAGTATACTACATGTTCCAACATTAAAAACACAAACATCATTAACAGTCAAAGATCTACATCGCCTGACATTCACTGTCAGACCACTAAAATAAAAATTTCCAGATTTTGCAAAAACTCAAATCCAAGCCTCTAGATGTTATGAATTCAACATCTAGCAACCCAGATCACTGAAATATACTACAAACAACATATTTTAACAATCAATCAAAACATCTAACATCAATTCACATAATTTTTAAGTTAAGATTTTTGTACCTTTTCTAAGCTTTGATTCTGATTTCTATGCTCCTGATTTGATGTTTGTGTTCGTGGGGCTTGATTATAGACTGATCTAGTAAGGGAATTTCGTAGGTTTGAGCTTGGGAGAATGTGACGCCCCCAAAATAGGTATACAACACCCACTCTGAGTCGCCAAATACATGGTACAGAAAGCAAACTATAACTTCAATAATACAATTGTCATGCAAAATACGACAACACATACTGTGAGTTTAAATACAAATATTATCTTCTGGACAATATCCACACTCAAATAAATTCTCATTACAATTATTCAAACATCGCGTTGTTATCATTTCCACCTATATTCTGCACACGAGTCTCCCTCGTCTAATTTTTCATGAACTGCAAAAAGCTCCTAAACATTCCATCATTCATCGTTTGCTCGGTAACATTGTTTACAGGAGGAATATTGCCTTTCTGTTGCACGTTCCCCTGGGTGGTGATCAAAGGTGTCTCCACGGTCTGATTTACTCCATTATTAACGTTCTCAGCTGCCATTCTTAAATACTTCCATAAAACAAGGGTTAATAGTCATGTCATATATTATCCCTATACTCTGACCGACCAAATAAACTTAGTCAGGTCATACTAGTGAAAGAATTCCCTGTCTCTCCCCTCCTAGTTCTTGTCTCACATCTCAGCCAGGGATCATATCCCTAAGCTCTGATACCAACTGTGACGCCCCAAAATAGGTATACAACACCCATTCTGAGTCGCCAAATACATGGTATAGAAAGCAAACTACAACTTCAATAATACAATTGTCGTGCAAAATACGACAACACATACTATGAGTTTAAATACAAATATTATCTTCTGGACAATATCCACACTCAAATAAATCCTCATTACAATTATTCAAATACTATTTTATAGAAATAGTGAGGACTGCTAAAACATCTTTCTAGAACCATCACTCCATACCCCGACTAGATCCTGCTATGTTCTCACCTCGTGAGAAGAAAAATGGAACAAAAAGGAAAAGGGTGAGCTCAACTAGCCCAGTAAAGAATATTATGACTAAGATAATATACAACAAATTATCGTTAGTCCTCAACAGGAAAAAATCTGATATAATCGACAACAAGTTTTAGATCAACAACTGCAGCGGAAACAACAAACCATTAGAAGAGTCAAGTAGAGAAAGAATTCTACTCTCTTCTAAGATTTAAAAGTCCATCATCAATATTTTATCCCTGTAACATCAATTTAATAATCATCTTTATCCAAATATTCATCTTTGCACTACAGGCCAAAGATATTCATTTGTATCACCTGTCAATCATGTTCATCTCAACACCTGTTCATCTTTGCACTACAGGCCAAAGATATTCATCAAGTAATCATACATCTTTGCACTACAGGCCAAAGATATTCAGTAATATCATCATTTAGGACTGAGGATGATGAAAAATATCTTAAAGAGAACGAATCCAGTGAGACAGAAGGACAAATATTAGGGATTCGTATAACAGTTTGTCCAATATCAATAATACTTCATAATAATCAATCGTGAAGCAGAATTTAAAAATAAAGATCAAAACATGGATACAATCAAAGATAGTAACCATAATAGACATCTTAGACAAAAAGGAAAAATTTTTATTTTTCGGTGAATAGTGCCGTATTCGTGAATAGTACAGTATACGTGAATAGTAACCCCGACACAAAAAGTTCTAAATTTGATAAAAACTCATATCAATATTTCAGCATAATGATATTGAAGAAAATAATATCATTAAGAAGAAAATAATATCCCTAACTTCAAAATATCAGTACTTCTGGTCGGAATACCGGTATAAGGCTGAAAGAAACTTGCTCTGATGAATATAAACTCTCAAAGTATCTAAATACTCACAAAATACACTCAATAATCTAGAGAGAGAAAGAGAGAAAACTTGTTTCTGGTGTGATTTTCAATTCTAGCTTAGCCCTCTATTTATAGGAAAATGTTAGCATGCCGAAGCAGACTTAACCTGCAACCTGATGGCTTTACCTGCTACTATTCCCACCCACCACATTTGAATAAAAATCTCAGCACATTTCTTCACCAACCAAGAGTGGGGCCCACCAATTCTAGAATTTTTCACCAAAATGATTAACTCCGAAAATTCAACAATTTATGAACCAGTCATCTCGTAAAATTCATAATAAATCATACGTTCATTTTTAACGGTTCAAAATTTGTGGACATATACTCAACTTATATATGTATAATATATCCAAAAATTACCACGATCCAACGGTCGGATTAAAAATTATAACCCCCGCAAAATATCTCAAAAATCCTGATTTTTAATACCTCTATTCCGACAAAAATACTGATAAAAACCTCAACATTAACTCCTTCATTTTTAACACAAAAATATATCCCTCATTTATATCCACATAAAATAAATATTTCCTTATCATATGAATCAATAATTAATTATTCACAAATAATATTATAGAATCACATTTATGACAACCAGGTCGTTCCCAAGAAAGAGGGGGCTTTCCAATAAGGATTTCTCCTTACTGGCGCGCAATTAGATGACCAAACCTCTCCTTAGACAGAACTTTCTAGACATTGCCAATAATGTTATCTAATAATATTATTCAAATAATATGAATTATTGATCTGATAATGGAAAATACTGTGCAGCAACAATTATTGAAACAACAATAATATAAATTATCAACGCAACAATTATTGAATCAATAAAATAAAATATTGAACAATAACTACTGTAACAATTATTGAGTAGTGTCTTCTTACGTAAGAATCAATAATTAGTGCAATATCGTGTGCTACTGTATTTTAACCACCGGGTATTCCAACAGTATTAACGGTAACAACTACGCAGTTATTTATAAATAACTTATACTTGTCGTTTTCTTCATCCAATCGCTTTTCGTTATGGGGCCCACACAAGACTGCGTCGTCGTATGAATATTCCCCGACAACAAGAATATTCCACGACCAAACGAATATTCCCCGACAAAATGAATATTTTATAACCACTTGCTTATTTTGTAAAATTTGCACATTTCACCCATAACCAAAGTATTATATCAAATTAACCTCTTATTATTCACAATAATATTTAGAGAAAATTTGATTTTATTTATTAATAAGTTGGGGTCTTACAGAGAATATAGCTAAGTGTTTATTGCATAATTTAGGCTAAAATGAGGATTCTCTCTCTCTTAAATATAACAAATCATGTATGCAATGTTGTGTGATGGCTGAATTATTTGTGGGTAATATTATAGTGTCATGGTAGATTCTAGAAGATGGTGAATGGCTGGCATTTGTGAAGATTCTAGCAACAATGCAACTAATAATGCACTAATAATACACTAATGGGACAAAAAGGGTATTTTAGTAATTTCACTTATAGTGTCAAGGGTATTCTTGTCCAATGTGCTTGAATCTAGGGTTTATTCACTAGATTGTAAATCTTACAATCTCCCAAATAATTTATAGGGTTTGACCATTTAAAATAAAAGTGCAAGAAAATTTTAATTAAAGACACTAATTTAGAATTAGGGTTTTTAATAGAAAATTAGGGTTCCTAAATATTATTAGGGTTCTCAAATTAACAATTAGGGTTTCCTAATTATCCGTATAATTTATTAAAACAGTAATTACGGTTTCTAATTTCAACAAATTAGGGTTTTCAAATAATAATTAGGGTTTTCTCCTAATTATAGAAATTATATAATACACAGTAAAATTCATATAACACAATTACTACTCAGTCTTAACTCATAACTGAGTTTAATAATTAGGGTTTAACAACATGATATTAGGGCTATGACATAATTTACCACAATTGACCAACATTAACAGTCTACAGATATACGGTATATTTTTATAGCACTAAAAATGAAAATATAATTAATATTATATTATTATTCTCATTCCTGGATAAAAATCGAAATTTAGGATTTGGATTCCATATCTGACTTATCCTTCGTACACATCATCAATAATCAAGTTAAAATAATTAACTTAAACATTCTAAACAGATTCGTATAATAAAATATTTATTATCATAATTCTAATTGTCATTTCATATATTATTTAAATAATATAAAAATTATATTTTCATGGAAAATAAATAATAAAAACATTTCTGCTATAAAAATTAATTACAATAAGAATATAGTTTGTAATAATTAATAATTCAAAAATTATTTCTAATTTTTCGATAATAAATATAATTGCATTTATCGTTCACATTACTTGACACTTATTCTCATCATTTAAAATATAAAAAAAAAATTATATGCAAAATTTCTTATCTATTTATATAAAAATATCGGGTTATTACAGAATCAACCTCACATATTCCCAGCCGCAGCCCTGAACCGCTATGCGAAAGCGTGAAATCTGTTCATATATGCCAAGTTAGTACCTTCGTATCATTAACATGAGATTACAGGGGAAAGAGCGAAAATCGCCCTCGTGAGTAGCAATAAAGCAGTTAAGATTATTGTTGAACCTTAGTTTGTTTTGATATGTTGGAACAGTCTTCGTTGTAGATGTATACATGAGTCTTGATTTAAACTATAATTTTCTATTTTGAGCAATTTAGCATGTGTATTCTTTACTTAAATCAAGTTTTGGTGAACACAACACACACACACACACAGCATATCTATAGCATGTATGAATTATCTGAATGTATGATATTATGCCCATGGTTCACTTTTAATTTGTATTCTTAAATCTAGATAATTCGCTAAGGCATTCTGACTGAAATTCTGTTAGAGTTAGAACAATGTGAGACAAGTTTGCATGTTAGTTTACTTGCATAGTAATGCTTTTGCATTTTCATTGTTAGTTAGCATGCATTGCTTGAGGGCAAGCAATAGTTAAAGTTTGGGGGTATTTGATAAGTGGGTTCTACACCTACTTATTGGATATTAATTCGCACGAACTATGCCCATCTCAAGTATATTTTAGTGTGTTTTTAGTGCATTTCATGTTATTTTGCATTGCATTTACTTAAAACTCCTTTGGTATGAAAGTGCAGGATATGTCATGATTTGGTGATGAAAATGGCATGAGGCTATAGGATGTATGGCGTGAGGATCTAGTGGAGCAAGGAAACCAAGCATGACGAGGATGAACATCTCAACAATTCAGTAGTAGCATCAACAATGCAGAACCAAACTCAGAAGCAACAAAACAGAGTACATACTGCAAGCCGCACGGCCGCACGACAGAACACGCTTGAGGATGCGCACTCGCGCGAGCCACCGGCTGGACAGGCATAACACACTGCAAGTCACGCGCCCGCGCGAGGAATGCAAAGGAGGGGTGCGCGGCTGTGCGCGATGCCTGATGCTGTTGAGCTGTTTATTTTAATTTCTAATTTTAAGGGTTGTAATTAATTAAAAAAACGATTTCTGACTGGTGTCAGAAGAGTCATTCAGTACTTTTGACGTATTTTCATATTGGAACTATGGTTTACACGCTGAGAGAGATTCCAATGTAGAACAAAGCCTAAACTCCATCTTTTCTAATTCTTCTTGGGATATTCTATCAGTGTGCATATTTATTATTATTTTCGTGGATTTATATGAGGATTTGAACGTTACTAGTGGATGATAATCAGCAATCGGGTTTGATCGTTTCTATCCTTCATCTTTCAATTATTTTCTTATTAGCCATGTTTAGCTTTGATCCCATAATGGCTTTTGGCTCAGTCATGAACTAAACTCCATTATGGGATTCTAACGGATTTTAGTATGTAGTTTAATTGCATGCTTGAATGCTAAATTGTTTCACATATTACATGAGATTTCTATCATGATTGTTTTGCATGTATGAATGCTTGATCACCATTCGTTTTCAGTACTTGTATGGAATTGACAATGAACATGCGAGTATGGATTGTAATCATTATGGGGATGTTTTATATGGCTTATATATTTCGTGAACCAGATAGACAAATACTGTTTCACCGTATGAGTTAAAATAAGGGCTTGTGCTTAAATTCAGTATGATTGCAATTGCACATAGACATATAGTGATTTTGGTTGTGTTGATGATTACATGGAGTCTATCGCTTGTGGATACTGTGTAAGTAGGTCATACTGCATTGAAAAATGGTTATGACTCTATTAGTGCTCTTAGCTACTTTCCTGTGATATGTGAACCTTTCTTGTATAATAGTGGTAATTAGATGAAGTATTAAATGAAGTTAGGATCCCATTATTTTACAGATTTGGTTTATTCCATTATTATTTCTGTTTTAGTTATTATTTTCAATTAGAGTTATTCACCAATATAGTCATTAGTTTAAGCATATAAATATTGTGATTTAATTGATGCGTAGTTATTTAAATTAGACAACTTTCTCTGTGGGATCGATACTTTACTTACTCTGTATTACTTGTTGACACATGTATGCTTGCATGAGTTAGAGCTCTTTTGTTAGAACTAAAAAAGAGGCAACAGTAAAACCGGCATCTAACAAGGTATAGACTTCGCAAGAGTTTATGATTAACTTGCCCATGATAACTTCGTTCGGGTTCCTCGTCACGAAAGATGCTCTCTTTAACTACTGATTTTAACTTGTCTAGAACATCCTTTGGCATCATCGTTGCCGTTGGACTTGACTTTGCTACATCCCTTTGTTCTATGACCGCTTGTAGTTCTTCACCCTGCTCTTCTAACTCATGAATACGATCTTGCAGTTCTATATTTCGATCATAAAATTCTCCTTAATTCATTACTTAAAACTCTATATGAGTTCATCTCTTGATTTTCAGATGTCATTCTTAAATGCTACCACAAAATAAGGGTTAATTAAAGAAACTGACATATCACATATTATCCATATACTCTGACCGACCAAATAAATACCAAATAAACTTAGGTAGGTCATACTAGCGAAGGAATTTCCCGTCTCTCCCCTCCTAGTTCTAGTGTCACATCCCAGCCAGGGATCATATCCCTAAGCTTTGATACCAACTGTGACGCCCTCAAAATAGGTATACAACACCCATTCTGAGTCGCCAAATACATGGTACATAAATCAAATACAAACTTCCTTTATACAATATGACAACAACGTAACTTAGAGTTTTTACACGAATATTGTCTCATAGACAATATTCAAACTCAAACGAAGTCCTCATTATATTTATTATCACCCTATTTCATAAAATAGTGAGGACTACTATAGCCACCATCTCGGACCGTCACTCTTTTCTCCGACTAGTCCCAGTTATATTCTCATTTTCTGAAGAGAACAATGAAAGCAAAAGGGTCAGCTCAACTAGCCCAATAAGAAATATTATGAATAAGATAATGCAGAATAAGTTATCGTTAGCCTTCAACAGTGCAAACTAATAAAATACAATAAACATCAAGTTTAACTGCAACGGAACAAGCAATCCATTAGAAGAGTCATGTAGAGCATGATATCTACTATCTTCTATGATTTAAAAGGTTTTTCATCAACTTTATCGCTAAGACTCAGCTTAATAAATAAACCACATCATCGAATCATCCTTGCACTACAAGCCAAGGATATTCATGTAGTCATCAACGGTCATGATTAAATCAACAACTGTCTATCAATGCCCTACGGGCCAATGAGGACTTTTACCACATCATTTGTAACATTACGGTCATGATTATACTGAATAATCCCTGGTCATAATCATACTAATTAATAGTACATTTATGCACGTAAGTCACAGATGATTTTTATTGCAATATAAGCATGAGGATGATGACAATGATATAAGAATTTAATCAAACGAGATCAAGGATAAATATTAAAGACTTTAAATTTATCCAAAGTTTAAAAATATCCAAATTGTCAACATGATACTGCTTTGTGAAGTAAAATTCAAGAATAATATTCATGTATCAAAAATAATCTTGGACAGAAAAGAAATCAATTTTTATCGTGAATAGTACTTTGGGAATAGTACCCCGTGACTAGTACCCATGTATGAAAATGCCCCGAATACCCGAGTGATTAATACCCGAGTGAATAGTACCTGAGTGAATAGTAACCCGTAAATAGTAACTCGATATGAAAAGTACCCCAAATCCTCGGGTGAATATTAACCGAGTGAATAGTAACCCATGAATAGTATTCCGAGTGAAAATATAGATATTTAATAAGAAAGTTCAGATCAATATTCCAATGAAACGATACTAGATGAAGCGCAAAACTCAAAGATATTCCACTAATTTCAGGAATTATAGAAGCAATACTTACCACGGTAAGTCTAGATGAAAAGAAATAATATACAAAACTGTAAATGGACTTTCACCTGTCATGCGGTAGTCCGCGTAGACAGATCATTTTCACAATTTAATAAAAATTGAATACGAAGGGTTATTCACCAGGCATGCGGTAATCCGCGTAGACAGGTTATTCTCACAGAATAATAAAGAATGGAATAACAAAAGATTTCACCATGCATGCGGTAGTCCGTGTAGACAAGTTATTCCAATAGAATAATAAAAATGGAATAACAAAAGGATTTCACCATGCATGCGGTAGTCTGTGTAGACAGGTTATTCCAACAGAATAATAAAGAATGGAATAACAATCCTTACGAGTATTGAAAGAAAATAACTCTCTTCATGAATATGAAAGAAATATTACCCCTTACGAGTATTGAACGAAGATAATATTCTTTACGAATACGAAAAATAATATCGTAAGCGAATATAAAATAAATAACACCCCTTACCTTAGTAGAAGATTTAATATTGAAGTAGGGTAGTAGCAAATACTCCTCTTCTTTCTCTCTATAGTTTCTCTCTCTAGAGTTTCAGTGAATTCGTAAAAAATAATGAAGGAATGAGCTTCTATTTATAGGAAAAAGGACTGAATAGTAAATAATTCATGAACGGTCCAGATTAATTTACTTTTAAACGGACGGTCCATATTAATTTACTATTAAAACTTAAAGAAACGTTCCATACTGATTTACTTTAAACCAGCGATCCATATTGATTTACTATTATAACTTTCCACCAGCGGTCCATATTAATTTACTATTATATCTTCAACCAACGATCCATATTGATTTACTATTATAATTTCAACCAATGGTCTGAAAAATTAGCACATCTTGTCATGGAATAATAAGCCAAACTTATAACAAACATCTCATAACAAACCCCTCTATTTATATCAAAAATTGAATAAATATTTACCACAAATTACTTATTTTTAATAAACACATTTTTAATCTATTAACAATTATTCGTCATTAATATTATAACTCACAATATTTAACAACCATATCATTCCCAGAAAAGAGGGGGCTTTCCGATAAAGATTTCTCCCTATTGGCGCTCAATTAGGTGATCAAACATTTTCTCGACAGAACTTTCAAGACATCGTCAATATTGCAAATAATAATATGAATATATTTGTCGTCTCAATTATTGATTTACTAATAATAAATATTATGCAAATGATATTGTGACAATAATTGAATCAATAATATGAGATATATTATACAGCAACTACTGTAGCAATAATTGAATAAATTGAGTGGCTTCTTACGTAAGCATCAATAATCAATAACGTGTGCTACTATGTAACCACGCGTATTACTGTACTTTTACCGCCGGGTATTTCAACAATTTAACGGGAAAACTTTTGCCATTATTTTATAAAAAGATATTTATGTCGTTTTCTAACTCTGACAGTTATTCCATTGTGGGGTCCACCATTGATGGTATCGTCGTACGGATATTTTCTGACAAAAAGAATATTCCCCGACCAAACGAATATTTCCCGCGACAACGAATATTTTATATCAACTTGCTTACTTTGCAAAATTTTTACACATCACCCTTAACTTTAACCCTTTATCAATTTAACCATTAAATAGAATAATAATTATAAGAAAAATGAATACTTTCATTTCATAAAATTCGGGGTTTTATAGAACGCATGGTCATGATCATACCAACAGCTGTCCACCAATGCACTATGGGCTAATGAGGACTTTTACCACATCATGTGTAACATTACAAGTCATGATTACACAGAATAATCCCTGGTCATAATTATACCAATCAACAGTCCATCTATGCTACGGGCCAAGGATGACTTTTATCAGAATATAAGCATGAGGATGATGACAATGATATAAGAAATCAATTAAATGAAATCAAGGATAAATATTAAAAACTTTAAATTTATCCAGATTTTAAAGATGTCCAAATTGTTAATACGATACTGCTTTGTGGAGTAAAATTCAAGAATAATATTGTATCAAAAATAGTTTTGGACAGAAAAGAAATTAATTTTTATCATGAATAGTACCTCAGGTAAATAGTATCCCGTGAATAGTACTTTGTGAATAGTACATCGGGAATAGTACTTTAGTACCCCACGAATAGTACTTTATGAATAGTACCCCATTAATAGTACTTTATAAACAGTACCCCGTGAATAGTACTCTGACATGAAAAGCTTAAAATTTAACAAGAATATTCAGAAAATATTCTTGTGAAATGATACTAGATGAAGCGCAAATTTCAAGGATATTCTACTAATTTCACGGAGTATAGAAGCAATACTTTAACAAAATGAGTGTAGAATTAGAAATACGAAACGAAATAATATTACTTACATATACAAAGTATGGAAGAAAATATTTATTTCATACGAATACTGAACAAAAATAATATTCCTTACCTTAGTAGAAGACTGGATACTGAAATAGTGAAGTAGCAGAATACTCTTCGTCTTTCTATCTATAGTTTCTCTCTCTATAGTTGCACTTATGAGTGATAAGTGGGTTTTATACCTACAAATCGGCCTCTAATTCGAGCTTAAGCCGTGTTAATTTGTCATGTTTGTGATTCGTTTTACTTGTTAAGTGTTAGCTTTATGTTTAGGTGTGGTGGCATAGCATTAACACTTAAACGGTGGATTCATGGCTAAAGTGGGCAACAAAAAGAGCTAAAACTGGACCATCTACAGAATGGACCCCCGCCGGGGCCGACTTTATACATGCAAAAACCCACTGGGGAGGGGGTACTTAACCAAAGACAATTGTACCCCTGCCGAGGTGGCCTCATTAAGAAGGAAAACCCCCGCCAGGGCGGGGTTACGGGAAAAGCAAGTCTCCTATCTAAATTGTATTGCTGCAGATGCGTGAAGGATAGAGGTTGGCATGGCTTGGAACTGTTTTGGGTGTTGAAGTATGGTCAGAATACTTATCCTAAGCTGGTTATTAACAAGATACAACGAGGGAAACAATAACATACAATTAATCGAAAAATTAATTAACATTTTTTGGAAGCTAATTTTGAGAGATAGATTTGGAGGAAGGATTGAAGGTCTGATTCACGACAATTGCAGATTGGAGCTAAGGAGAAGGGTGGTTATGAATTCATTCTTTTTCTTTAATTCAATACTTGTAATTGGGATGATGAATGCTTTGATGATTTCAGTTTTTATTTCATTTGTTATGAACTAATTTACTTATTAGGCTTATGACGGATCTTATGGTTGAACGATGATTATATAGCCTTAATTTCAGTTTAATAATCTATTATTCAATTTATCTATTGTGATTTGTGCTTTAATTTTTGAATTGTTTGATCACTAATTCTGTGTGGAATTATATGGACTCGAGAGATGAAATATGAATCTAGACTTAGTCGCTATGGCATGTGTTCTTGAATTCTGTGTTTGAATGGAATCTTGATGAATGTTAGGGTAGAGATATGCTTAACATCGCATGTAGTCGGATAGAGAACTTGAATTTAAACCTTCTATGATTGTAATTCACATAGAGATATAGTGAATTAGTTGATTAAGGTATTTAGCTTAATTCTATCTAATTTATAGATTTAAGTTAATATGGTATTAGTGCATCGAGAGATGGCTAGTTCTACTTGAGTGTTCTTGATTAATAAACTGGGATAGTGAATTGAACTGGAATAAGGTGTAGTAATCAATATGATACTTAAAGAGAAGTTGTAAGCCTAATTCTCCATTATTTGCTTGAAATTACAATTTTTGAGTTTTTCGATTGCTTAGTATTTTTATATTTTATTTTTTAATAGTTTAAATCATTGAATTGGATAGTTTAATAAAAATGGGATTAATATAAAACTAGTAATTGTTAGAATTAATTTCATACTAGTCTCTATGGGAACGATTTTTGACTTATCATTATATTACTTGTTGACCACGTACACTTGCGTGTGAGCGTATATAGATTTTCGACCAACAGTGAGTCTTAGTGAGTTGGAGAGAATGAAAGAAGAAATGAGCTTCTATTTATAGGAAAACATAGTTTCGATAATTGCACGTTTAGGGGCTCGAATTATTACAGTATAATACATTCATATTTACCTCCATTTTAACTTTAGTCCTACAAGTATTATCAATCTTGCACCACCTCCCCTAATTGTACACACATGTGAACCAATAGTTCCATACATGTGAACCAACATTAATTTGCATGTGAACCAATAGCAATTAATTGGTCATTTATCCAATTAATTGCCCGTTTGGTCAATAATAACAAAACCAGCAAATCACAGAATTACCTCCTTTGAGGGTAATTAGGTCATGGAAGAATTAAAGAAAACTAAATTAACAAACATCTTTAATCAACATGAACTTATTCATCAGTAATATTATAACTCACAATATTTAACAACCAGATCATTCCAAGGAAAGAGGGGCTTTCTGATAAGGATTTCTCCCTATTGGCGCGCAATTAGGTGACCAAACCTCGTTCCTCGATAGAACTTTCTAGACATCGTCAATAATGCAAATAACAATATAAATAACGTTCTCATCTCAATTATTGATTTAATAATATAAAATATTGTGCAGATGATACTATGATAATAATTGAATCAATAATGTGAGAGACACTATGCATCAATTACTGTAGCAATAATTGAGTATAACTGAGCGACTTCTCACATAAGCATCAATAATCAAAGATACTGTACAATACCGTGTGCTACTATGCAACCACGCGTATTACTATACTTTTACCACCTGGTATTTCAACAATTTAAAGGTAAAACTTTTGCTGTTATTTTTATAAAAAGTTATTTCTGTCATTTTCTAACTCCAATACTAATTTCGTTGTGGGGTCCACTAATGATTGTATCGTCGTACGAATATTCCCCGACAAAAAGAATATTCCTCGACCAAATAAATATTTTATGACAACTTGCTTACTTTGTAAAATTTTCACATATCACCATTAACTTTAACCTTTTATCAATTTAACCATTTACTAAATAAAATAATAATTATAAGAAGATTGAATACTTTCATTTCATAAAATTTGGGGTCTTACAATCTCTCATCCTTATAAAATTTTGCCCTCAAAATATATGTACGTACCTAGTATGTCCAAGAGGTTAGGATACCTCGTTAGATTCTAACTCTTGAGGTATAACCTTTGAGCGTAGAATATGATCATTCTTATTAAAGATTTTAATAGGTATCACCTCATATTTAAATCTTCTGCTATTTCGTCTATTTCTAATTCAATAATGTCGTTCAAGTTGTCCACATATTTACGTAACATCGATACGTGAAAAACGTTATGAACACGCGACATACTTGGCGGTAAAGCAAGTCTATAGGCCATAATTCCTACTCCATGAACTAATAAATCGAAGGTTTGAGCTTTCCTCACATCGTCGATTCTCGCTTCTAGAATAATGCCTTCTTGCACCTTCTTCATCACATTCATCAGCTCTAAGTCTGTAGCTTGAGCGGCTTTAACTTTTTCGATTAAAGTCAGTTCTAATCGTATATTCGCTATCTTCACGTAGGTTCTTGGAGTCTTTAACTCTATCTCCATCTTTTGTAAGTCGTACGAAATGGGTCTTTGT
Organism: Panax notoginseng; assembly: GCA_016801055.1. NCBI lineage: Eukaryota > Viridiplantae > Streptophyta > Magnoliopsida > Apiales > Araliaceae > Panax > Panax notoginseng. The sequence goes on from CM029019.1 coordinate 136,505,973, forward strand.
GTTAACAATATCGCACTTGTAAACGCATATGATCTTCTATTCAACGCGTCAGCTACCACGTTCGCTTTTCTAGGATGTTATTTGAATGGTATTGTCGCAATCTCTCAACAGCTCGAGCCAACGTCTTTGGCGCATAATACGTTAGTTTCAGGTGAAAAAATTATTTGAGGGTTTTGTATCGGGTTCACGGTTGATACAAAATTCGATTTTGTAATAATCTAGAATTTAATTATAATTTTTTAAGTATTTATTGAATTATATAAATATTTCATGGATGTTTTTATCGTTGAATAAATATTTGTTTAATTGATTTGATTTGGTTAATTATTTGTTTAATAAATAATTAATGAGTTAAAAAAATTAATTATTATGAGATAATATTATAATTTAATTTAATAATTAAGTTAGAAAGTTTATAATAATTAAATGATTTATTCAATAAATTGTTAATAGAATTAATTAAATTAAGTATGAAAACTTAATTAAATAAAGTGTGACAAATAACTATACTATAACGGAGTTATTAAAATAAATTAAAGGAGTTTAATTTAGTTTTGCCAAACAAAGCTTAAATATATTAAGACTTTAATTTTTAAAGAGTTTTGCCAAACGGAGCCTTATGGCTTTTAGATTTTTGAATTTTAAATTATAATAATATAAATTAAATAAATAAAATATATTTATAAACTATACGTTATATTGTAACTGATATGAATTATTAGGCCTATTATGGCCATATCCGTTTTTATTTTACGCATTTGGTTATCAGTTGGGTTTTGGTTTACGTATTCTAGTTAGTTGCTAAGTCTAAGAAGAAGGTTTTCAGAGAGAAAATTTAAGAGAGTTTGAGAGAGAAAAGGCTGGGATTCCAAAGCAAGTTCTGAGTTTCATGCAATTCTCAGTGAAGGGATTTTCAAAGCAACAAAAGGTATTTTTCTCATAATCTTATTATTATATACATTTTACGTTCTCTATGTTCTTGAATGTAATATAAAGTTTTTACAAATTTTTCTGTAAACCATGTTTTTGTAATTGGTTATGAAATTTTGTGTATGTATAATTATAATTGTTATAACTAGCATATATATATATATATATATATATATATATATATATATATATATATATATATGTATATATATGTGGTTGTATGCTAAATTACGTATGCAAGAAAGAAGTTGGTTTTTACAGTGAATATATGTACGAACATGGTTTGAATATAGGTATAACTATATATATGATTGTATGTTAATTGTAAAATTGAACTGTGATTATGTTAATTGGATAAGAAATAAAGAGAACTTAGTTCAAAGGAATCAAATTGGTTTATTATTGGGGTTACCGTGTTCATTGTGTCAAGAAATATCAAATATGGAGTTTTGGGTTTTAAAATATGGCTTCAAGGATTTAATTTTCTAAAATTGTTGTTTAATTTGTGCTAAATTAGTATATGTATGCTTGGTAATGATTATGTGTAAATTACATAAATTATGTGAGATAATTTAGCTGCTAGAGACTCTTAAACAATCAGAAATTAGTTTTTGTTATGTTCTTCGTGGTCGGTTCGGCAAGTTTCGGTGCCTCAGCGCCAAAGTCAGAGCCACAACCCAGAACCTTGCGCCACAGCACCGAAGTCAGCGCCAACTTCGCGCTGCAGCGCCACTGTCTAGCTTAGGCACCGCACCGCAATGCCATCACCGCGCCGCAGCGCCGACCACAGTACAAATTATGGCGCCGTAGCGTCGGTTAACAGAATGTCCAGAAATGACTTTTGTTTTGCACAAAGTCTGTAATTGCTAATGTAATGCAATACTATGATTGTTAAAAATATAAATTTGTTATTGTGGTATCATAGTGCTAAGAATGAGGATATAATTAAAACTTAACGAATTTTATTATTATTTTATTGATGTATTAGATAAGTCATGTAAGCACACTAAGCATACACAAGAGATACAATTCGGGTGTGTGACGAATAAACGTCGAAACACCGTGACAAGTGTTTATGAACATTATAAGATATGGAATGGGTTTAATATAGAACCCACAAATATTCCTAACAAGACGTAAACACTTGAACGAATTTTGAATATTACATAAGTCGAAAAGTTAACACAATCTAACTAAACATTGTGTGCTAATTAACAGGAAGGATTATGAGATATGTAGTAGAGTTTATATTACAATTACTATGTGTTGTTATGTGACTAATAGTTGATGTGTATGATCATATAATTTCATAGGGCACGTGAAGTGTAGATAGCTGTAAGTTGTTAATCTGTTATTGGTAAACAATGATCAAGGCAAGTCTTTCGGTTCCTATTTTCTACGTGGACTTGATGAACTGTTTTAAATTGAATGGTATGTTATATGTGTTGTAAGCGAGCATGATATGTTATACATGTTGAAAGTATGAAGTCTTAAAGTTAATTTATGACTACGTTGATTGAGTACTGAATGTTGATTGAGTAAGGAACTCAATCTTTATACTTGTTATATGAACTACAACATGTATGTTCTGTTAGTCCAATGTTTATGAGATGTATATCTAGCATGTTATTATGTGTTATGTGATGCATGAAAACTGTTAGATTTTGCTGGGCTGTCGAGCTCAACCTTGCAAATATCCACTTTTGCAGGTCAAGATTTCAAGGCAAGTATACGTGCTAAGTGAATCATAGAGATCCATATTCACGAAGATTACTTATATTTTATAAGAAATGTATTTAGTATTTTGAATGTAACATGTTGAATTGTAAGTTGAGCTATCTAGTGTATATGAATATCTATTTATGATGTAAGACTTTGTATAGTCATTTTGTTGTAAGGATTCATGATATAAATTTGAATCGAAGAGATGTATTGTAAAGGTTGCGATTTAGGGCAACACAGAAGAAAATGTATAAAAGTTTTAAACATTCCGCATTTTTGGTGATTTTAATATCGAATAATGATGTAAAGATAGATTAAAGTTGTATTGTTAGCGATTGAGAAGGACAATATTATTATATGAATTTTGGGGTCGTTATAGTTGGTATCAAAGCTGTAGATTATAAACCATAGTTAGGAGTACCTTAGGCTATAACCTTAGAGAAGGAATGTGAAGATAATGAAAGAATACGCTCAAATACAGTTTAAACAATGAGAAGTAATTTAAAAAATTTATAGAGAATGGATTAAAACATACGTAAGAGGATTTAAAGAAGAATCTCGCAGAGTAATAAGGAATATGAATTTGGGGTTACCCAACTCCAATAATAAGGATGTAAGGTGATAATAAATAGACAATGTCTATAAAAAGAGAATGATAAAGAAGTTAAGAATAAAAAGTTATATCTAAGTATGGTTCGATCTTTCTCTTTAATAGTTGATGTATGGTATCTGGGCTAAACGATTCCATCATAGAGTGGAGGTATATACGAATTAACAACTCGGAACCTAGTTTGTTGGTTGTTTATGGGAAACCACTCAGCGTACCATATTGAAAGTGTTAGAGACTCGATGTGTACCAAGTATAGAAAATGGATACGTATAATGAAAATGTAGAACTCGAATGAAATGTTGAGCAATGTAAATGAAGTTAAAAATTCTTAAAGGAAGAATTATTATATAAACAAGAAAATTCAAAGAAAAATCTTGAAGGGACATAAAGATAAGAAATGGTAATTTTCTAACTCCAATAGTCAAGATAACGAATAATGCTGAATAAACAAAGTCTGTAAGATTAAAAGTAGAAATGAAATCGTAAATGATGAAAAAAGTAAAGAAAGATGATCGTAAAACAAAACGATCACTAGTTAAGAAAAGAATTTTAAGGGAGATGATTATAGAATAAGATTACGACATGATCTGTTTAAGTTATAAAAGGAAGATGGTCTGTAATGTCTGAATAATTATAGCTTGATGCCATGAATATGATATACTATGAAATAGTACAAGATAAACTCACGAGGAGTTATAGATAATGTGATATGAGGAATTCGTATTGAGCAAGTTAAGGGCAAGTTGTTAAATGTAAGGTAATGTTTGGTGGGGATTTCAATTGAGGACTCATATGGTGACTAAGTTGTACAAACCTTTGTATGGGCAGAGATTTGGTGCATGTACTTGGTTTATCACATTTATAATCATTGGAATGACGGTGTCGCGCTATCAATGTATATGTGGTGGAAAGGTGATTCTTTTCTCATGTGTATATTTGATAATTAGAGGCTTTTAAGGTTAGGATAGACGATATTAAGATTAGGTACGATTCTTAAAACTAATGCATATGGTAAGTTTGTGACTCACAATAATATGATATATTTTTGAACCCCTTAGCGAATGGACGCCTATGGTCTGACTAGGATAAGTTCTTAAAATCAAATTATTGTGGCAAGTTCCTGAACTTCCAAAGTGTGGTAAGTTTGATGAACTGGGGTATAGATAAATATGTATGCAATATTGAGGATGATAGGAATAGATAGACTGATTAAGAATTGGATCATTATAGAAAGTGCAATTGATGGTGGAGATATAGGTTTTCCAAATCTTCTAGCTATGCTAAACTTCAAAATTTTTGACATTAACCTAAATTCGCGTTGATGTGCCGTTAAAAATACAAATGAATTTTTGTTATCAGCATCATACGGTGACAAGGATGTGTATGTGGACTGTGAGCCACTAACATCTCATTATCTATTACGACATGATAATACTAAAATTGATATTCAGTGGTTTTGAACTGTTTAAAGAAGAGTCTATGCTTATTGCTTCGGCTAGACGAAAATGATTTGAAAATATGAAAATGTATTTTATATCATTAATGCATCATGTAACCTGGTGCAAAGATGATAAAAATAATGGAGTTATCAATTCAAAATTTCTTAGTGTTGGATGTGATCTAAGGATCGTGAGCCCACTATAGTATGATGTAGAATGACAAAGTCACAAAATGACGAAATCCTCAAACGGATTGTAAATACAGTTCGATATCATGACGTTATAAAATGATTTTCAGAAATTTAAAGATAAATTATTGTCAATTGAATTTGGCCAGACATGTTTCGATTGATATTCAAATTATTGGTATGAGTCTAAGCTATTTAATTCAGCTAGACAAATGTTTATGAAATTCAAGCATTTCTTGAGAAGTTATACCAAACCAAATTATGGTGCGGATTCAGATGTTGAAAAGCTGAGATGAACAACCCTTTTATAATGGATTAAGCGGAGGCGTTTAGATGTTTGTGGACAATACATTGTACGAAGGGCTGATATCCCTAAGTGCGAGGAGTCCTTATAGTCTTATGATTGTTAAAGTTTAAGTTGAAAGATTACTTATAACTATGGACATACGCATAGCATTTAAATATTTGTGCACAATACATCGTATGAAGGGCTTAACACCCTAAGTACGGGAGTCCCTATGGTCTAATGACTGTTAAGATTTAAGTTGAAAGAGTACTTATAACCGTGGACGTAGTTCAAGGTCTTATGTCCCCTCAGCATGATTTGAAATCTTTTAAATTCCTGAGTTATTCATATTGCTTCCCAATTATTGAGCAATTGTGGAAGATTCTTGTTATTATAAAAGGCAAATGTGGTAAGGATGATATTCCTTAGAAAGATGTAAGTCGTAGAATGCGACACTGAATGATGAATATATTGAATAAATGAGAAAAGAAATTTTGAAATGAGAAGTAGATGAATTATCAAAGAATAATGTAAAACTTTTAATATAGAAGTTAATAATTGTAGAAAGATCTTTGTGGAAAAAAGGTGGTTATAGAACCCAATGAATGAATAAAGTCTTAACGTAAAATCTATTTTGATAGATTGAATGAATAAAGATTAATAGATAAAATTTCGAGGACGAAATTCTTAGAAGAAAGGGTGAATGTAATATCTCGAGTGTTTATGATAACAATCCTTAGAAAAAGGAAATTAACGGGTTAAAAAGTATATAATACACAAAATATAATTGAGTTCAAGTGAAAGTTATGAAATAAAACATAGAATTAGTTGAAGTAATAAATGTAGTAGGAAATATAAAACCTATATTAAGATATTGTGTTGAAGATATTCAACAATAAATTTTGAAAAGAGATTTGGTGAAAACTGAGTAAGGGATGTTTCTTTGATTCCGAGGACGGAATCCTTGTAAGGAGGAAAGGATGTAACAATCCATAATTTTAATTATAATTTTTTTAATATTTATTGAATTATATAAATATTTAATGGATATGTTTATCGTTGAATAAATATTTGTTTAATTGATTTGATTTGATTTGGTTAATTATTTGTTTAATAAATAATTAATGAGTTAAGGAAATTAATTATTGTCAGATAGTATTTTAATTTAATTTAATAATTAAGTTAGAGAGTTTATAATAATTAAATGATTTATTCAATAAATTGTTATTAGAATTAATTAAATTAAGTATGAAAACTTAATTAAATAAAGTGTGACAAATAACTATACTATAAAGGAGTTATTAAAATAAATTAAAGGAGTTTAATTTAGTTTTGCCAAACAAGGCTTAAATATATTAAGTCTTTAATTTTTAAAGAGTTTTGCCAAACGGAGCCTTATGTCTTTTGGATTTTTGGATTTTAAATTATAATAATATAAATTAAATAAATAAAATATATTTATAATCTATACGTTATATTTTGTAACAGATATGAATTACTAGGCCTATTATGGCCATATCCGTTTTTATTTTACGCATTTGGTTATTAGTTGGGTTTTGGTTTACATATTCTAGTTAGTTGCTAAGTCTAAGAAGAAGGTTTCCAGAGAGAAAATTTGAGAGACTTTGAGAGAGAAAAGGCTGGGATTCCAAAGCAAGTTCTTAGTTTCAAGTGATTCTCAGTGAAAGGATTTTCAAAGCAACAAAAGGTATTTTTCCCATAATCTTATTACTATATACGTTTTACGTTCTCTATGTTCTTGAATGTAATATAAAGTTTTTACAAAATTTTCTGTAAACCATGTTTTTATAATTGGTTATGAAATTATGTGTATTTTTAATTGTAATTGTTATAACTAGCATATATATATATATATATATATATATATATATATATATATATATATATATATATATGTGTGTGTGTGTGTGTGTGTGTGTGTGTGTGTGTGTGTGTGTGTGAATGATTGTATGTTAATTGTAAAATTGAATTGTGATTATGTTAATTGGATAAGAAATAAAGAGAACTTTGTTGAAAGGAATCAAATTGGTTTATTATTGGGGTTACCGTGTTCATTGTGTCAAAAAATATCAAACATGGAGTTTTGGGTTTTAAAATATGGTTTTAAGGATTTAATTTTCTTAAATTGTTGTTTAAGTTGTGCTAAATTAGTATATGTATGCTTGGTAATTATTATGTGTAAATTACATAAATTATGTGTGATAATTTAGCTGCTAGAGACTCTTAAACAGTTAGAAATTAGTTTTTTTTTGTTCTTCGTGGTCGGTTCGGTAAGTTTCGGAGCCTCAGCACCAAAGTCAGAGCCACAGCCCAGAACCTCGCGCCGCAGCGCCGAAGTGAGAGCTAACTTCGCGCTGCAGCGCCACTGTCTAACTTAGACACCGTGCCGTAACGCCATCATCGCGCCGCAACGCCGACCACAATACAAATTGTGGCACCGCAGTGTCGGTTAACATAATGTCCAGAAATGACTTTTGTGTTGCACAAAGTCTGTAATTGCTAATGTAATGCAATACTATGATTGTTAAAAATATAAATTTGTTATTGTGGTATCATAGTGCTAAGAATTAACATGTAATTAACACTTAACGAATTTTATTATTATTTTATTGATGTATTAGATAAGTTATGTAAACACACTAAGCATACACAAGAGAGACAATTCGGGTGTGTGACGAATAAATGTCAAAACACCGTGACAAGTGTTAATGAGCATTATAAGATATGGAATGAGTTTAATATAGAACCCATAAATATTCCTAACAAGACTTAAACACTTGAACGAATTTTGAATATTACATAAGTATAAAAGTTAACACAATCTAATTGAACATTGTGTGCTAATTAACAAGAAGGATTATGAGATGTGGAGTAGAGTTTATATTACAATTACTATGTGTTGTTATGTGGCTAATAGTTGATGTGTATGATTATATAATTGCGTAGGGCACGTGAAGTGCAGATAGCTGTAAGTTGTTAATCTGTTATTGGTAAACAACGATTAAGGCAAGTCTTTCGGTTCCTATTTTCTACGTGGACTTGATGAACTGTTTTAAATTGCATTATATGTTATATGTGTTGTAAGCGAGCATGATATGTTATACATGTTGAAAGTATGAAGTCTTAAAGTCAATTTATGACTACGTTGATTGAGTACTGAATGTTGATTGAGTAAGGAAATCAATCTTTATACTTGTTATATGAACTACATCATGTATGTTATGTTAGTCCAATATTTATGAGATGTATATCTAGCATGTTATTATATGTTATGTGATGCATGAAAACTGTTAGATTTTGCTGGGCTATCGAGTTTAACCTTGATAATAACCACTTTTACAGGTTAAGATTTCAAGGCAAGGATATGTGCAAAGTGAATCATAGAGACCCATATTCACGAAGATTACTTATATATTTATAAGAAATGTATTTAGTATTTTGAATGTAACATGTTGTTGAATTGTAAGTTGAGCTATCCAGTGTATATGGATATCTATTTATGATGTAAGACTTTGTATAGTCATTTTGTTGTAAGGATTCATGATATAGATTTGAATCGAAGAGATGTATTGTAAAGGTTTCGATTTAGGGCAACACAGAAGAAAATGTATAAAAGTTTTAAATATTCCGCATTTTTAGTGATTTTAATATCGAATAATGATGTAAAGATAGATTAAAGTTGTATTGTTATCGATTGAGAAAGACAATATTATTATATGAATTTTAGGGTCGTTATAGTTGATATCAAAGCTGTAGGTTATAAACCATAGTTAGGAGTACCTTAGGCTATAACCTTAGAGAAGGAATGTGAAGATAATGAAAGAATAAGCTCAAATAGAGTTTGAACAATAAGAAGTAATTTAAGAAATTTATAGAGAATGGATTAAAACATACGTAAGAGGATTCAAAGAAGAATCTCACAGAGTTATAAAGAATATGAATTTGGGGTTACCCAACTCCAATAATAAGGATGTAAGGTGATAATAAATAGACAATGTCTATAAAAAGAGAATGATAAAGAAGTTAAGAATAAAAAGTTATATTTCAGTATGGTTCGATCGTACTCTTTAATAGTTGATGTATGGTATCTGGGCTAAACGATTCCTTCATAGAGTGGAGGTATATACGAACTAACAACTCGGAACCTAGTTTGTTGGTTGTTTGTGGGAAACCACTCAGCGTACCATATTAAAACTATTAGAGACTCGATGTGTACCAAGTATAGAAAATGGACACGTATAATGAAAATGTAGAACTCAAATGAAATGTTGAGCAATGTAAATAAAGTTAAAAATTCTTAAAGGAAGAATTATTATATAAACAAGAAAATTCAAAGAAAAATCTTGAAGGGACATAAAGATAAGAAATGGGAATTTCCTAACTCCAACAGCCAAGATAACGAATAATGATGAATAAACAAAGTCTGTAAGATTAAAAGAAGAAATGAAATCGTAAATGATGAAAAAAGTAAAGAAAGTTGATCGTAAAAAAAATGATTACTAGTTAAGAAATGAATTTTGAGGGAGATGATTATAGAATAAGATTATGACGTGATCTGTTTAAGTTATAAAAGGAAGATGGTCTGTAATGTTTGAATAATTATAGCTTGATGCTATGAATATGATGTACTATGAAATAGTACAAGATAAACTCACGAAGAGTTATAGATAATGTGATACGAGGAATTTTGTGACGCCGCCAAAATAGGTCCATTCCATCCAACCTATTCTGAGTCGCCAAATACATGATACAAAAAATAACTACAACTTTATTACAATAATTGTCGTTCAAAATATTACAACACATATGCTGTGAGTTTGGATACAAATATATATCAAATGTGACTCATGTCCCAACCGTGGACATCACCTCATAATAACACCTTACATAAAGGTATAGCCAAAAACTATTTTTAGAAATTAGAATCTTTGGGAAGTGCTCAAGGAAACCTTCGTACATGGGTGGCCATATTTCTAGGTTATGATAGATATTATATGTCCACAGAATTATCCTTGGTTGACCCAATAGACCCCAAAGAAAAACGAGAAGATTACTATCATATTCTTCCCAATGAGGAGTCTTCTCTTGACATATCATTATCTCCACTGTCTCTAATTGAGAATTATACTTCAAACAAACACCAAGATTATATAGGCAGTGCTCGTAAATATACTCAGCAAGTGGATGAGCACAATCCTGTTTTATGATGACACGAGGTTGTATGTCATTAGACATCTTGTATGATAGTGGCAAAACACCCTTCCAACGTTGGGTTCGCTTCACCCTAGATGATTCACCAAATATAACTACTAAATGATGACCACCGTTCTAATCCCCTGTTACCCCCGCTCGACCCAGCTACACTCTTATTACCTTAAAGAAATTGTGAAACAGAAGGGTGAGCACAACTAGCCCAGTAAAGAATATCATGACTAAAGATAAATAAATTATCAATAGCCTTCAACAGAATTAAATCAGAGATTTAGAACATATGGTAGATGATAAAAATTTTCAACCATAGTTGCAGCGGAACGAGCAAACCATTAGAAGAGTCAAATAGACCATAAAGTCTATTATCTTCTCCACATTAAAAGTCCACCAATAATGTTTTATCCCTGTAACATTAATCAACAGTTCCTTTTCACAATTATATGAATAACTCATAATCGTAATTGTAATTCTAAATTCCTCTTCGCATCCAGGACGAAGATAATTTTCCTCACATGTCTTTACCTGAAACATCAAAGATCATGGTTATACCAAATCACAGTTCCTGTTCATAATCATATTAATAAATTTATCTTTGCACTACAGGCCAACGATATTCGTCAACAGTTCATCTTTGCACTACTGGCCAAAGATATTCAACAACAGGTCATCTTTGCACTACGGGCCAAAGATATTCATCAACAATTCATCTTTGCACTACAGGCCAAAGATATTTTTTAATAGTTCATATTTGCACTACAGGCCAAATATATTCATATCCCAAAAAAATATATAATCAATTCAGAATTATATAAACAATAATTATAACCATGTTGATCAATTCACCTTTGCACTTAAGCTAAAGATATTCAGTTATAAATTCAATGGTCATGATCATACCAGACAACAATTCAACTTTGCACTACTGGCCAAAGAGAACCCATAGTCATGATCATACCAACAATCTACCCATCTTTAGACTCAAGTGAAAGAGAATTTCAACATCAGGGTTATAAAAATGTTATATATGATAATAAAAATAATATGATCAACAACTGCATTTATTTTCGAGAGCAACAATCATAAATCAACGATAATTTGGTCAGAAAAAGAAACCAATTTTTGTCGTGAATAGTACCCGTGAATAGTAACTCGTGAATAGTAACTCATGAATAGTAACTCGTGAATAGTAACTCATGAATAGTACTCCGTATTCATACATAGTACCGTATACAAAAATAATGTCATATACGTAAATAGTGCCATATACATGAATAGTGCCGTATACGTGAATAGTGTTGTATACATGAATAGTAACCCCGACTCAAAAAGGTAAAAATTCTACAATAAAATCCATACCAATATTTCAGTATAATGATATTGAAAGAATAACATCATTATGAAGAATATAACATCCCTTAATATCCCTTACTATCCCTTACCTCAAAAGAGCAGCACTTCTGACTGGATATCGAATATGACACTGAAAGAAACTTGCACTGATTAATAGCAACTCACCAAGTATCTAAATATTCACAAAATACACTCAATAATCTAGATAGAGAAAGAGAGAAAACTTGTTTCTGGTGTGATTTTCAATTCTAACTTAGCCCTCTATTTATAGAAAAATGTTAGCACGCCGAAGCAGACTTAACATGCAACCTGATGGCTTTACCTGCTACTATTCCCACCCACCATATTTGAATAAAAATCTCAACACATTTCTTCACCAACCAAGAGTGGGGCCCACCAATTCTAGAATTTTTTACCAAAATGATTAACTCCAAAAATTCAACAATTTCTGAACCAGTCATCTCGTAAAATTCATAACAAATCATATGTTCATTTTTAACGGTTCAAAATTTGTGGACATATACTCAACTTATATATGTATAACATATCCAAATATTACCACGATCCAACGGTCAGATTAAAAATTATAACCCTCGCAAAATATCTCAAAAACCCTAATTTAATTTTCAATACCTCCGTTCCGACAAAATACAGATAAAACACCTAAACATTAACTCCTTCATTTTTAACCACAAAAATATATCCCTCATTTATATCCACATAAAATAAATATTTTTTTATCATATGAATCAATAATTAATTATTCACAAATAATATTACAGAATCACATTTATGACAACCAGGCCGTTCCCAGAAAAGAGGGGGCCTTCCGGTAAGGATTTCTCCTTACTGGCGCGCAATTAAATAACCTCTCCTTAGACAGAACTTTCTAGACATTGCCAATAATATTATCTAATAATATTATTCAGATAATATGAATTATTGCTCCGATAAAGGAAAATACTGCGTAATGACAACTATTGAAACAACAGTAATATAAAATATCCAAGTAGCAATTATTGAATCAATAAAATAAAATACTGAACAGTAATTAATGTAACTATTATTAAGTAGTGCCTTCTTACGTAAGAATCAATAATTGATGCAATACCGTGTGCTACTGTGCAACAACGCGTATTACTGTGTTTCAACCACCGTGTATTCCAATAGTGTTAACGGTAACAACTACGCCGTTATTTATAAAAACTCAAATTTGTCATTTTCTTCATCCGACAATTATTATGTTATGGGGCCCACAGATAGCTGCGCCGTCGTACGAATATTCCCCAATAGAAAGAATATTCCACGACCAACGAATATTCCCCGACAACAATGAATATTTTATGACCACTTGCTTATTTGAAATATTTGCGCATTTTACCCATAACTAACCACATTAATCAAATCAACCCTTACTATTTCAAAATAATAAATAGAAGAATTAAATTTCATTTATTAATAATTTGGGGTCTTACAACCTCCCCTCCTTATGAAATTTCGTACTCGAAATTGACGTACGTACCTAGTGTTTCGAAGAGTTGAGAATACCTTACTTTTATTTTAGATTCCATCTTCCTTGTCATCATGATTTCTCCATTGCTCATCTCTTGTATTTCAGATATCATTCTAGAATACAGCTTCAAAACAAAGGTTAATTGACATATCACAATTTGTCAACTTAAGTAAGAAAATTTAGCTTAGGTAGAACACACTGGCGAAGGATTTACTCGTCTCTACCCTCCTAGTTCTATTCTTCGATCTCCGCCAGAGACCATATCCCTAAGCTCTGATACCAACTGTGACGCCCCCAAAATAGGTCCATTCCATCCAACCTATTCTGAGTCACCAAATACATGATACAGAAAATAACTACAACTTTATTACAATAATTGTCGTTCAAAATACAACAACACATATGCTGTGAGTTTGGATACAAATATATACCAAATGTGACTCATGTCCCAACCGTGGACATCACCTCACAATGACACCTTACATAAAGGTATAGTCAAAAACTATTTTTAGAAATTAGAATCTTTGGGAAGTGCTCAAGGAAACCTTCGTACATGGGAGGCCATGCTTCTAGGTTATGATAGATATTATATGGCCACAAAATTATCCTTGGTAGAACCAATAGACCCCAAAGAAAAACGAGAAGATTACTATCATATTCTTGCCAATGGGGAGTCTTCTCTTGACATATCATTATCTCCACTGTCTCTAATTGAGAATTATACTTCAAACAAATACCAAGATTATATAGGCAGTGCTCGTAAATATACTCAGCAAGTGGATGAGCACAATCCTATTTTATGATGACACGAGGTTGTATGTCATTAGACATCTTGTATGATAGTGGCAAAACACCCTTCCAACGTTGGGTTCGCTTTACCCTAGATGATTCACCAAATATAACTACTAAATGAAGACAACTGTTCTGATCCCCTGTTACCCCCGCTCGACCCAACTACACTCTTATTACCTAAAAGAAATTGTGAAATAGAAGGGTGAGCACAACTAGCCCAGTAAAGAATATCATGACTAAAGATAAATAAATTATCAATAGCCTTCAACAGAATTAAATCAGAGATTTAGAACATATGGTAGATGATAAAAATTTTCAACCATAGTTGCAGCGGAACGAGCAAACCATTAGAAGAGTCAAATAGACCATAAAGTCTATTATCTTCTCCACATTAAAAGTCCACCAATAATGTTTTATCCCTGTAACATTAATCAACAGTTCCTTTTCACAATTATATGAATAACTCATAATCGTAATTGTAATTCTAAATTCCTCTTCGCATCCAGGACGAAGATAATTTTCCTCACATGTCTTTACCTGAAACATCAAAGATCATGGTTATACCAAATCACAGTTCCTGTTCATAATCATATTAATAAATTTATCTTTGCACTACAGGCCAACGATATTCGTCAACAGTTCATCTTTGCACTACTGGCCAAAGATATTCAACAACAGGTCATCTTTGCACTACGGGCCAAAGATATTCATCAACAATTCATCTTTGCACTACAGGCCAAAGATATTTTTTAATAGTTCATATTTGCACTACAGGCCAAATATATTCATATCCCAAAAAAATATATAATCAATTCAGAATTATATAAACAATAATTATAACCATGTTGATCAATTCACCTTTGCACTTAAGCTAAAGATATTCAGTTATAAATTCAATGGTCATGATCATACCAGACAACAATTCAACTTTGCACTACTGGCCAAAGAGAACCCATAGTCATGATCATACCAACAATCTACCCATCTTTAGACTCAAGTGAAAGAGAATTTCAACATCAGGGTTATAAAAATATTATATATGATAATAAAAATAATATGATCAACAACTGCATTTATTTTTGAGAGCAACAATCATAAATCAACGATAATTTGGTCAGAAAAAGAAACCAATTTTTGTCGTGAATAGTACCCGTGAATAGTAACTTGTGAATAGTACCCGTGAATAGTAACTCGTGAATAGTAACTCGTGAATAGTAAGTCATGAGTAGTAACTCATGAATAGTACTCCGTATTCATACATAGTACCGTATACGTAAATAATGTCATATACGTAAATAGTGCCATATACATGAATAGTGCCGTATACGTAAATAGTGCTGATACGTGAATAGTAACCCCGACTCAAAAAGGTATAAATTCCACAATAAAATCCATACCAATATTTCAGTATAATGATATTGAAAGAATAACATCATTATGAAGAATATAACATCCCTTACTATCCCTTACCTCAAAAGAGCAGCACTTCTGACTGGATATCGGATATGACACTGAAAGAAATTTGCACTGATTAATAGCAACTCACCAAGTATCTAAATACTCACAAAATACACTCAATAATCTAGAGAGAGAAAGAGAGAAAACTTGTTTCTGGTGTGATTTTCAATTCTAACATAACCCTCTATTTATAGAAAAATGCTAGCACGCCGAAGCAGACTTAACCTTCAACCTGATGGCTTTACCTGCTACTATTCTCACCCACCACATTTGAATAAAAATCTCAGCACATTTCTTCACCAACAAAGAGTGGAGCCCACCAATTCTCGAATTTTCCACCAAAATGATTAACTCCGAAAATTCAACAATTTCTGAACTAGTCATCTCGTAAAATTCATAAAAAATCATACGTTCATTTTTAACGGTTCAAAATTTGTGGACATATACTCAAGTTATATATGTATAGCATATCCAAATATTATCACGATCCAACGGTCGGATTAAAAATTATAACCCTCGAAAAATATCTCAAAAACCTAATTTGATTTTCAATGCCTCCGTTCCGACAAAATACAGATAAAGCACCTCAACATTAACTACTTCATTTTTAACCACAAAAATATTTCCCTCATTTATATCCACATAAAATAAATATTTCCTTATCATATGAATCAATAATTAATTATTCACAAATAATATTACAGAATCACATTTATGATAACCAGGCCGTTCCCAGGAAAGAGGGGGCCTTCCGGTAAGGATTTCTCCTTACTGGCGCGCAATTAAATAACCTCTCCTTAGGCAGAACTTTCTAGACATTGCCAATAATATTATCTAATAATATTATTCAGATAAGATGAATTATTACTCCGATAAAGGAAAATACTATGTAATGACAACTATTGAAACAACAGTAATATAAAATATCCAAGTAGCAATTATTGAATCAATAAAATAAAATACTGAACAGTAATTACTGTAACCATTATTGAGTAGTGCCTTCTTACGTAAGAATCAATAATTGATGCAATACCGTGTGCTACTGTGCAATAACGCGTATTACTGTGTTTTAACCACCGGGTATTCCAACAGTGTTAACGGTAACAACTACGCCGTTATTTATAAAAACTCAAATTTGTCGTTTTCTTCATTTGACAGTTATTATGTTATGGGGCCCACAGATAGCTACGCCGTCGTACGAATATTCTCCAACAGAAAGAATATTCCACGACCAACGAATATTCCCCGACAATAATGAATATTTTATGACCATTTGCTTATTTGAAATATTTGCGCATTTTATCCATAACTAACCACATTAATCAAATCAACCCTTACTATTTCAAAATAATAAATAGATGAATTAAATTTCATTTATTAATAATTTGGGGTCTTACAAATTTGTATTGAGCAAGTTAAGGGCAAGTTATTAAGAGTAAGGTAATGCTAGGTGGGGATTTCAATTAAGGACTCATATGGTGACTAAGTTATACAAACCTTTGTATGGGCAGAGATTTGGTGCATGTACTTGGTTTATCACATTGATAATCATTGGAATGTCGATGTCGCGCTATTAATGTATATGTGGTGGAAAGGTAATTCTTTTCTCATTTGTATATTTGATAGTTAGGGGCTTTTAAGGTTAGGATAGATGATATTAAGATTAGGTACGATTCTTAAAACTAATGCATATGGTAAGTCTGTGACTCACAATAATATGGTATATTTTTAAACCCCTTAGCGAATGGACGCCTATGGTCTGACTAGGATAAATTCTTAAACTCAAATTATAGTGGCAAGTTCATGAATTTCCAAAGTGTGGTATGAACTGGGGTATAGATAAATGTGAATGGAGTATTGAGGATGATAGGAATAGATAGACTGATTAAGAATTGGATCATTATAGAAAGTGCAGTTGATGGTGGAGACATAGGTTTTCCAAATCTTCGAGCTATGCTAAACTTCAAAATTTTTGACATCAAGCAAAATTCGCACTGATGTGCCGTTAAAAATACAAATGAATTTTTATTATCAGCATCATACGGTGACAAGGGTGTGTATGTGGACTGTGAGCCACTAACATCTCATTATCTGATACGACATGATAACACTAAAATTGATTTTCAATGGTTTTGAACTGTTTAATGAAGAGTCTATGCTTATTGCTTCGGCTAGACGAAAATGATTTGAAAATATCAAAATGTATTTCATATCATTAATGCATCATGTAACCTGGTAAAAAGATGATAAAAACGATGGAGTTATCAATGCAGAATTTCTTAGTGTTGGATGTGATCTAAGGATCGTCAGCCCACTATAGTATGATGTAGTATGGCAAAGTCACAAAATGAAGAAATCCTCAAATGGATTGTAAATACAGTGCGGTATCATAATGTCATAACATGATTTTTAGAATTTTGAAGATAAATTATTGTCAATTAAATTTGGCTAGACATGTTTCGATTGATATTCGAATTATTGGTATGAGTCTAAGCTATTTGATTCAGCTAGATAAATGTTTATGAAATTCATGCGTTTCTTAAGAAGTTATGCCAAACCAAATTATTTTGGTGCGGATTCAGATGTTGAAAATCTGAGATGAACAACCCTTTTATAGGGGATTACGTGGAGGCGTTTAGATGTTTGTGCACAATACATTATACGAAGAGCTGATCCCCATAAGTACGAGGAGTCCCTATAGTCTTTTGACTGTTAAAGTTTAAGTTGAAAGATTAATTATAACTATGGACATACGCATAGCGTTTAAATGTTTGTGCACAATACATCGTATGAAGGGCTTAACACCCTAAGTACTGGAGTCCCTATAGTCTAATGACTGTTAAGGTTTAAGTTGAAAGAGTACTTATAACCGTGGACGTAATTCAAGGTCTTATGACCCCTCAGCATGATTTAGAATCTTTTAAATTCCTGAGTTATTCATATTGCTTCCCAATTATTGAGCAATTGTGGAAGATTCTTGTTATTCTAAAAGGTGAATGTGGTAAGGATGATATTCTTTAGAAAGAAGTAAGTCTTAGAATGCGACATTGAATGATGAATATATTGAATAAATGAGAAAAGAAATTTTGAAATGAGAAGGAGATGAATTATCAAAGAATAATGTAAAACTTTTAATAGAAAAGTTAATAATTGTAGAAAGATCTTTGTAGAAAAAGGTGGTTATAGAACCCAATGAATGAATAAAGTCTTAACGTAAAATCCATTTTGATAGATTGAATGAATAAAGATTAATAGATAAAATTTCGATGACGAAATTCTTAGAATAATGTATGAATGTAATATCCCGAGTGTTTATGATAACGATACTTAGAAAAAGGAAATGAACGGGTTAAAGAATATACAATACTCAAAATATAATTGAGTTCAAGTGAAAGTTATGAAATAAAACATAGAATTAGTTGAAGTAATAAATGTAGGAGGAAATATAAAACCTATATTAAGATAATGTGTGGAAGATATTCAACGAAAAATTTTGAAAAGAGATTTGGTAAAAATTGAGTAAGGGAGGTTTATTTGATTCCGAGGACAGAATCCTTGTAAAGAGGGAAGGATGTAACAATCCAAAATTTTAATTATAATTTTTTAAATATTTATTGAATTATATAAATTTTTAATGGATGTGTTTATCGTTGAATAAATATTTGTTTAATTTATTTGATATGATTTGGTTAATTATTTGTTTAATAAATAATTAATGAGTTAAGGAAATTAATTATTATGAGATAGTATTCTAATTTAATTTAATAATTAAGTTAGAGAGTTTATAATAATTAAATGATTTATTCAATAAATTGTTATTAGAATTAATTAAATTAAGTATGAAAATTTAATTAAATAAAGTGTGACAAATAACTATACTATAAAGGAGTTATTAAAATAAATTAAAGGAGTTTAATTTAGTTTTGCCAAACAAGGCTTAAATATATTAAGTCTTTAATTTTTAAAGAGTTTTGCCAAACGGAGCCTTATGGCTTTTGGATTTTTGAATTTTAAATTATAATAATATAAATTAAATAAATAAAATATATTTATAAACTATACGTTATATTTTGTAACTGATATGAATTATTAGGCCTATTATGGCCATATCCGTTTTTATTTTACGCATTTGGTTATCAGTTGGGTTTTGGTTTACGTATTCTAGTTAGTTGCTAAGTCTAAGAAGAAGGTTTTCAGAGAGAAAATTTGAGAGAGTTTGAGAGAGAAAAGGTTGGGATTCCAAAGCAAGTTCTGAGTTTCAAGCAATTCTCAGTGAAAGGATTTTCAAAGCAACAAAAGGTATTTTTCTCATAATCTTATTATTATATACATTTTACGTTCTCTATGTTCTTGAATGTAATATAAAGTTTTTACAAATTTTTCTGTAAACCATGTTTTTGTAATTGGTTATGAAATTTTGTGTATGCATAATTATAATTGTTATAACTAGCATATATATATATATATATATATATATATATATATATATATATATATATGTATGTATATATATGTGGTTGTATGCTAAATTACGTATGCAAGAAAGAAGTTGGTTTTTACAGTGAATATATGTACGAACATGGTTTGAATATAGGTATAACTATATATATGATTGTATGTTAATTGTAAAATTGAACTGTGATTATGTTAATTGGATAAGAAATAAAGAGAACTTAGTTCAAAGGAATCAAATTGGTTTATTATTGGGGTTACCGTGTTCATTGTGTCAAGAAATATCAAATATGGAGTTTTGGGTTTTAAAATATGGCTTCAAGGATTTAATTTTCTAAAATTGTTGTTTAATTTGTGCTAAATTAGTATATGTATGCTTGGTAATGATTATGTGTAAATTACATAAATTATGTGAGATAATTTAGCTGTTAGAGACTCTTAAACAATCAGAAATTTGGTTTAGTTATGTTCTTCGTGGTCGGCTCGGTAAGTTTCGGCGCCTCAGTGCCAAAGTCAGAGCCGCAGCCCAGAACCTCGCGCCGCAGCCCCGAAGTCAGCGCTACAGCACAAACTTCATGCCGCAATGCCACTGTCTTGCTTAGACACCGCACCGCAGTGCCGACCACAGTACAAACTGTGGCGCCGCAGCGCCGATTAACAGAATGTCCATAAATGACTTTTGTTTTGTGCAAAGTCTGTAATTGCTAACAGAATGCAATACTATGATTGTTAAAAATATAAATTTATTATTGTGGTATCATAGTGCTAAGAATTAGCATATAATTAACACTTAACGAATTTTATTATTATTTTATTGATGTATTAGATAAGTTATGTAAGCACACTAAGCATACACAAGAGAGACGATTCGGGTGTGTGACGAATAAACGTCAAAACATCGTGACAAGTGTTAATGAACATTATAAGATATGAAATGGGTTTAATACAAATCCCATAAGTATTCCAAGCAAGATTTAAGCTTTTGAACGAATTTCGAATATTACATAAGTCGAAAAGTCAACACAATCTAATTGAACATTATGTGCTAATTAACAAGAAGGATTATGAGATGTGGAGTAAAGTTTATATTACAATTACTATGTGTTGTTATGTGACTAATAGTTGATGTGTATGATTATATAATTGCGTAGGGTACGTGAAGTGCATATAGCGGTAAAACTGTTAATCTGTTATTGGTAAACAACGATCAAGGCAAGTCTTTCGGTTCCTATGTTCTACGTGGACTTGATGAACTGTTTTAAATTGCATGATATGTTATATGTGTTGTAAGCGAGCATGATATATTATACATGCTGAAAGTATGAAGTCCTAAAGTCAATTTATGACTACGTTGATTGAGTACTGAATGTTGATTGAGTAAGGAACTCAATCTTTATACTTGTTATATAAACTACAGCATGTATGTTATGTTAGTCCAATGTTTATGAGATGTATATCTAGCATGTTATTATGTGTTATGTGATGCATGAAAACTGTTAGATTTTGTTGGGCTGTCGAGCTCAACCTTGCAAATATCCACTTTTGCAGGTCAAGATTTCAAGGTAAGTATACGTGCTAAGTGAATCATAGAGATCCATATTCACGAAGATTACTTATATTTTATAAGAAATGTATTTAGTATTTTGAATGTAACATGTTGTTGAATTGTAAGTTGAGCTATCCAGTGTATATGAATATCTATTTATGATATAAGACTTTGTATAGTCATTTTGTTGTAAGGATTCATGATATAAATTTGAATCGAAGAGATGTATTGTAAAGGTTGCGATTTAGGGCAACACAGAAGAAAATGTATAAAAGTTTTAAACATTCCACATTTTTAGTGATTTTAATATCGAATAATGATGTAAAGATAGATTAAAGTTGTATTGTTATCGATTGAGAAGGAGAATATTATTATATGAATTTTGGGGTCGTTACAGATTTCACGCTCTGGGGGTAGGCTAGGATGTCTTCAAGAAATACGTCGGAAAATTTATTAACAATAGGAATATCATTCAAATCTAACGTATTTTTATTTAAATCCGTGACATGGGCTAAGAAAGCTTAACATCTGTTTTTCAATAAACGAATATCTTTATGGCTTGATATGACAGTGATTGACTTTAGTGGTTTGGTTGCTTGAATTCACATAACAGGTTGGTTAGGAATACGAAAGCTAACCACCTTACGAAAATAATCAATTTTTGCATTATGAGTAGTTAACTATTTAATCCCTAAAATCACATCAAATGCAAGTATTTTCAAAGAGATAGGATTGACAGGTAATGTGAAAGTGTCGATTTGAATCAAACAAGATTTATAAACATTGGAGGTAACGAAGGTTTCTCCCAACGGAGTTTCAACAGATAAGTTAAAGTCTAATTTCTCCGGAGTCAAATTTAAACGTTGAGCGTAAGTAGGTGAAATAAACGAATGGGTAGAACCAGTATCGAATAAGGTATATACTTTGCAAGAGTTTATGATTAACATACCCGTGATAACTTCGTTCGAGTTCTTCGACAAGCACTCTCACTTAAACTACCGGCTTTAACTTGTTTGGGACGGCCTTTGGTGTCTCCATCCCAGCTGGACTTGATTTCACTACACGACAAAATTGGGCTAGGTGGCCTTCTCTTCCGCAATTAAAACACGTTTTGGGTTGCTACGTATAGTTACAGTTTGGACGGATGTGTCCCTCCTGTCTGCATTTGCAACATACGACCAGTGGTCATTCTTCTTCCTTGAAAATGGGTGCTGGTTCTGCTGTCTTTCCATCATTATTGAACCTTCTCTTCTTGAAATTTCCACTTTTATTATCTTGGCTATGATTACCACCGAAGTGACTACCATTCTTGGCATGATAATTTCCCTCACGATGGTTATCATTGTTCCGATGGCCATTTCCACCGGTATGATTATGATCTTGTTGTAGGTCGTTACCTTTTGGTTGAGCTGACTCATTATCGCGCTCCACTAACTGAGCCCTATTCACAACATCTGAATATAAATAAAGTTTATGAGAAATGAGGTATTGACGTATTTCGCGTTTCAAACCTCTTAGAAATATTCGCGTCATTTTCTCCTCATTATCGACTAAATGGGATGCAAACTGGGACAACTCGGCAAACTTAGCCTCGTACTGTGACACAATCATATTATTTTGCTCCAGCTTGATGAATTCCACCTTCTTCATGTGACGAATACTTTCAGGAAAGTACTTGTCGTTGAACAGTTCTTAGAACTTCTCCCAAGACATCTTTAGTGCGGAAAGATGAGTACATTTTACAGATTCCCACAAATGATCTGCCTCTTCACGCAACATAAAGGTGACAAAGGGAACCTTTTGCTCCTCGGAGTATCCCAAGACATCAAATATCTTGGTGATATGCTTAATCCACGTCTTTGCCTTAAGTGGCTCTGGCTTTCCCAAAAACTCCGGTGGTCCCAACTCCTTGAACTGCATAGCGGTGACCATCCGTGAGTTGTCAGTGTTTCCACCAGCATTTTGCACAGGGCCCTTTCTCACTTGATGTTGCATTAATTGCAGAAAGCCTCTGAACATCCCATCATTCATCATTTGGTCAGTGTTGTTGTTTACCTGAGGATTAATGCTTCCTGATGCACATTATTCTGGGTATTGATCGTTGGTGACTCAACGGTCTCATATGCTTCATTGCTTATCTCAACATTTTCATATGCCATTTTCAAATACTGCCACAAAATAAGGGTTAATTGACATGCCACATATTATCCTTATATTCTGACCGACCGATTAAATAATAATTTAGCTTAGGTAGGTTATGCTAGCGAAGGATTTACCCGTCTCACCCCTTCTAGTTCTATCATCACATCTTAGCCAGGTATCATATCCCCAAGCTTTGATACCAAATGTGACACCCCCAAAATAGGTATACATCACCCATTTTGAGTTGCCAAATACATGGTACAGAATACAACCACAACTTAATTATACAACTGTCGTGTAAAATACGACAAAACACAGTTGAGAGTTTTAACACGAATATTGTCTTCTAGCCAATATCCAAACTCAAATTCAATCTCATTACAATTATTATCACACTATTTCACAGAATAGTGAGTACTACTAAAACAACCATCTGGACCGTCAATCCATTCCCCTACTAGTCCCTGTAACATTCCATAATTTTAAAGCGTGATATTAAATATTTATTGATTTATTTAAGTATTTAATGGATATGTTATTGTTGAATAAATAATTGTTCAATTTGAGTGATGTGATTTATTTAATTATTTGTTGAATAAATAATTAAATATTAAATATTAAATATTTATTGGCAATATTAAATATTTATTGAATTATATGGCAATTTGAGTTGATGTGATTTAATTATTTGTTGAGTAAATAATTAAGGAGCTAAGTAAATTAATTGTTATGAGATTATATAATAATATAATTTAATAAGTAAGCTAGAGAGCTTATGGTGATTTAAATAAGTTATAATATTTTAAATGGGAAATTATAATTTAAAATATTAGTTGGTTAAATAAAATTATAATTATAAAAGAAATTATAATTATGTGATAATGATTTATGTGTTAAAGTAATTTAATAGATTAATGTTTTAATTAATTTATTAATTTAATAAAAGTGTGACTAATAACCTTGTTATAAAGAGTTATTAAATTAAATTAAAGTAGTTTAATTTAGTTCTTTGCCAAACAAGGCTTAAGTATTAATCCTTAATTTTTAAATGGGTTGCCAAACGAAGCCTTATGGCTTTTGGGTATCTTTTGAATTAAATTTATTAATAAAATAAAACAAATATATAAATGAAATATATTTATATTTATAAGTTATATGTTATATGTTTAATAACTGATATAATAAGTAGACTTATTATTGCCATATCAGTTTTATTCTACGTATATCAGTTTTGGGTTTA
The DNA here is from genome assembly GCA_016801055.1 of Panax notoginseng. Classification (NCBI taxonomy): domain Eukaryota; kingdom Viridiplantae; phylum Streptophyta; class Magnoliopsida; order Apiales; family Araliaceae; genus Panax; species Panax notoginseng. Next base: position 136,530,873 of record CM029019.1, read on the forward strand.
CGTTCATTGTTAGTACCTAGTCTATTATTGAGAGAAGTAAGAAAAGAGAAAGGAAAAGTTCAGAGATTTTGAGAAGAAGCCAAGTGCAAGATTGTCCAAAACAAGTTTTGATTTACAAGTTTTCAACAAATTAAAGGTAGGTTGTACAAACCTTATAATATATGTTTACGTTATATAGTTTTGAGAAATTGTATGTCTTTGTTTTCTTGTCATAACCGTGTATAAGTTTTACCAAATTTGTCTGTAAACCTTGTTCCAGAAATTGTTTTGGTATTACATGTTGTGTTGTTATAACTAGCATGTTTATATAGGTGTGTAGGTGTTGTATGCTAAATTATCATTGAGGAAGATAACTTGGTTTTTCGGTGAAAATTTATATACGAACATATGTTTTGAAAAATAACAAAATTTGTATGTGATTCTATAAATTGTATGCTAACTGAGGAATTGAACTATGCATGTTAATTTGTTATGTTGGTATAGTTGTATTTCAAAGGAATCAAAATTTGTTGATAACAGTGGAAATTTTCGTTCACTGTAAATTATATTTCATCAATGGATTTTTTTATTTTAAAACACAGTGTTTCAAAGAATTAGTTTATGGTATTGATAATTAATGATTGGTGATGGATATATGGATGATTGATAGCAATTATGTGTAAGTTATATTAGTTATACATGTTGTTGGGGTGAATTGTTGTTAAGAAATTAAGACAGTAGTTTTGGCTCTGTTCTTCGTTTGTTCCTCTGAGTTTCGGCGCCCCAGCGTCAAAATTCACGCCCCAGCGCCAAATTTCGCGCCCTGGCGCCATGGTTCACGCCCCAGCGCCAAAATGGGCCGTAGCTCGCGCCCCAGCGCCGTAGCTCGCGCCCCAGCGCCACTGTTCCGCGCCCCGGCGCCGGAAAAGTGGCCTAGTTGGGCAGTTTTGTCCTCCCGTAGTAAAATGGCCATAACTTTTTCATACGAACTCCGATTGAGGTAATTCAAGATGATTCGGAAAGAGGACGAGTAGGCCTACAACTTTCATTCTTTAAGTTTTTTAATTTGAGGTCCATAACAGTAGTCAAAATGGTCATCTTTAGGACTATTGTGTATTTGGAGCCAATCGGAGGGCGTCGGGATGCACGAATGCAAGTGCAACCCTTTGGGTATTAGTATAACTTAATGATAACATGTTGGACATGTATTAGGATATTGTATTAAGTTGTTAATGTACACGTGGTGCAATGACATGATCATTTAAGTAGTTGTAATAAAGCTTAAAAGTAATGTTCATGAAAGATGTGATGTTGTTTAAACTTAAACTTAGTTAGTAGCTATACTAAGAGTAATAAAGGAACTCATAAAGGTAATGTTAGTGTAAATAATGTGTATTGTCAATGCATATGGTATGTGTAGGACTTGGGGTGAACGTGAATAGTAATTATTTAACCTACACGCGAGGCAAGTTTCCTAACCTTTGTTACTTTATTATTCAGCAAGGTTACTTTTCACTGTTATGTTATACTTATGCAAGTTCTCTAACTCTACTTTTATAATTGTGCAAGTTTTCTGAACTCTAAAATAGTTATATTAGCATGCAAGTACCTTTAGTTTATCATTCAAGTTATTATTTGTTGTGCATGCTTGATATTAAATTCTAAAATGTAACCTTAGCTTAATGTTGTTCAAAGCAAGGTATGATAAATTATTCAATTATTATGCTATTAGATTATTCCTAAAGCATGAACTTAGAACGAAATGTTTATTCAGTATGATCGTTCAATAACATAGTGTTATTATCTTGTATTCAACTAATCCTTAGTTGATGTCCGTTGAACTCTAAATTACCTTGAAAGCTTATCCAAACCAAACTTACTTTGGTGCGGACTTGTATTCTAAATACTGAGATGAACAACTCTTTTAATAGAGGTTTACGCTTAACGTTAAAATGGTTGTGCACAATACATTGTACGAAGGGTTGATCCCCCTAAGTACGTGGAGTCCTTATAGTCTTATGACTGTTAAAGTTAAAGTTGAAAGATTACTTATAACTGTGGACATGATTCGTGGTCATTAGACCCTCAGTGAATGTTATAATTTTCAGAAAGTTAATAGAATATATTGTTCAGTTCTATTGAGCCTAATATTGGCAATTGATGTGAAAGTTTAAAGATTTACTTATTGTTATTTCAAGTGGGCCTTGTTTGCTCACTCTTGCCTGTAAAATTTCTTACAGATAAGGTTGAAACTGGTGATGTACCTAGCACCAGTAAAGGGAAAGGAAAGATGAAACAATGCTGAAGACCTGTAATAGATTGAATAGTTTATTTTCATACTTGTTTAAAGATTGTAATGTATGTTATATTAATTAATTTCCGCATGAATGAATGTTTGTAAAGGTTAGATAACCTGGGAGATTTTTATTTAAGTTTAATCCTGTATGGGCAGGTTTTATTTATTCAATTTTATCAATTGGGTAGTTAGTAATGAATGTTTTGATTACGTGAACACCAAATCTTGAGGAAATGAAGTACCAGGATTTGGGGGTGTCACAGGTTGGTATCAGAGCTTTAGGTTATGAACCTTAGGTGGGGGAAAAAGCCTTAGGAAGTAACCTTTGAAAAGATAGTGAAGAAAACTCTTATCGAGTTTCAAGGAAGAAGTAATAAAACACTTATGTGCTTATGTGTTTATAACTTATGTGCTCGCGAGTGTCTAGTAGAATGATTAATAACTAAAACTTTAAAATTTTGTTGTCAGAATGACTAATGTCGGAGAATCTAGTCAGACTAGGGAGGAGGGACCTCAAATTCCTATAGAGGAGGAGCCTCGCGACATTCAGATAGTTTGGGAACAACTACTGCCACGGGAGTCAGCCCCGTTGGTCACAGTGGTTGAATATGAGGATGATGATGTGGAGACGGATGAGGAGGATCCCGTGGAGTTACCACAAGAGGATGAGGATGATGAGGATGAGGAGGAAAGGATTCCGCTCAACTCGATTGCTGGACGTGTATACGATGAGGTGCATGACCGTAACGTGGAACTTCAGGATATAGTTGAGGAGTTACAGGAGATAGTAGCAGAACAACAGGCTGCAATGGCACAAAAAGACGGCGTGATCCAGGATCGTGAGGAACGACTGACAAACGCCAAGGAAAAACTAACACAGACTAAAGGGGAGAAGGAACAGTTGATCGAGATGGTTGCTGAACTGAAGGGCAGGCTGAGAGAAGAAGCGGCTAAGAGGATAAGAGTTGAAGATGCATACGAGGAAGCTTATCAACGAACTGGAAGAGCAGTAAGGGACGCACAAGCAAAGAGGATGAAGATGGAAGAGATGGATAAAGTATTCAACACCGTGATCAATCGAGCTCAAGATCGGGTCATGGGTTATCTAATTCAGTTCGAGACTCTACCATCATACGTGTTAGATCGCCGAACCATGTTCCGTGTTATGGAAGAAGAGCGTCAAAAGGCGACTGATTATCTTAATAGATCATCGTAGGAAATTTGTCTGTTTTGCAAGTAATAAGTGTTGAATAATGTGTAAGTCCCAAGTGTTAAGTAACCATGGGATATGAGAATGATGATGTTGCCCTGAAATTTTTGTAGTTCAGGAAAGTAATGTAGATAGCAGAGATGCTATTGTGTTATGTTTTCAAAAAGTTATGAATAAATAAAAGTTATTATTTTATTCAAAGTGTTATGTGCTATGTGATTATTTCTTTGTTGAGGCAAATTAATTAGAAATACTTAAAGAAGTTGAGTAATGGTCTAATAGATGTTTTCTTTAACAGAAAATGCCTCCCAGACGTCAATCAACACGACAGAGAACCACCGAAGAAGCTAACGACAATGTTGATGCGAATCCCGTTCAACAACTAGTGGCACTATTGACAGGAGCGTTGCAGAATCAACCTCAAAACCAAGGCACAACGTTTAAGGAGTTTAAGGCGGTCGGACCACCTGAATTTCGTGGGTCAATGAATCCGGTCGAGGCACAAACCTGGATTATAGAAATAGAGAAGGTGTTCGATGTCGCTAGGGTAGGGGATGAGCAGAAGACTGCTTTCGCAACTTTCATGTTGAAAGCAGAAGCTAGTTATTGGTGGCAAGCCAATAAAACTCGGGAAGGGCCAGGAGTGATGACCTGGGATAGGTTCAAGGAACTGTTCTTCGAGACCTATTTCCTGGAGAGTTCAAAGAGTCAGCTGGAAGTACAGTTTCTGGAGTTGAAGCAAGGGACGATGACGGTATCCGAGTATGCCGCAAAATTCAACGAGTTGGCGAGGTTTGCGCCATATCAGGTTAGCACAGACGAACGCAAAGCGAAGAGGTTTGAATAGGGACTGAAGCCCTGACTGTACAGTAGGGTTTCCCTGTTCCAGTTGAAGACATTTGCAGCAGTAATAGAGAAAGCAATACTCACTGAAGGTGGAGGAGAGGTGGTGACCAAATTCAACCAGGAACAAAAGAAGAAGAATGAGAATGAAATGAAGAATGGAGGTGGCAGCAGTGGAAATAACAACAACAACAGCAACAACAACAGCTTGAAGAAGAAGTGGAATGGGAACGGGGGAGCTGGAAACCAGCAGGGTAACCAGCAAAACAAAAAGTTTGAAGTATGTGCGACATGCGGGAAATTTCACAAGGGTGCGTGCTGGATGGGGAAATGAGTTTGCTACAATTGTGGCCAGGAGGGTCACATCGCCCCAAATTGCACTCAACCAAAGAAGAAGGCGTGCTTCACGTACGGATCCAAGGATCATTTTGCTCGTGAATGGCCTAAGAAAAAAGGAGGGAGGAACAACCAGAAGCAATGGAGGTAACAATGGAAGTACATGGGCCATTACAGGACCTGCAGCATCAAACAAACCCACAGCCAGAACCTTCAACATGACTGTGCAAGATGCTGTGCAATCAAAAGATGTGGTGTATGGTATTATCCCAATCAATGATATTAATGCATATGTATTATTTGATTCGGGTGCTACTTGCTCGTTTATATCTGATGAATTTGCCAAGAGGTTAGAATTGCCTAGAGAAGAATTAAATTTTCCTTTGAACATAGAAATTGCGAATAAGGAAGTAATCCCTGTTAGATTCGTATACAAGAACTGTAGGGTGAACATTAAGGAGAATATCTTGTTGGTAGATTTGATTCCGATTAGACTCGGGGAATTTGATGTAATTTTGGGAATGGATTGGTTGTTCAAATACGGAGCGGTAATTGACTGCCAAAAGAAGTGTGTAAACCTTATGAATCCGTCAAAGGTAGTATTTTATGGTAGCAAGTCGCCTAGACAAATGAAATGTCTGACGACTATGCAGGCCAAGAAATTGTTGAGTCAAGGTTGTGTGGGCTATTTAGCTTACATAGTCGATACTCATAAGAAGGGAGTAAAACTAGAAGAAATACCGGTAGTAAGAGAATTCGAAGACGTGTTTCCAGAGGATTTGCCAGGACTTCCGCCTGACCGAGAAATTGAGTTCGTAATCGATTTAGTACCCGGAACAACACCGATATCGAAGGCCCCGTACAGAATGGCTCTGGTAGAAATGAAGGAACTCATGGTGCAACTGCAAGAACTACTGGACAAGAAGTATATTCAACCAAGCGTGTCACCGTGGGGAGCGCCGATATTATTTGTGAAGAAGAAGGACGGATCATTGCGTCTTTGCATTGATTATAGGGAGTTAAACAAGGTCACTATTAAGAATAGGTATCCGTTACCTAGAATAGATGACTTGTTTGATCAGTTGAAGGGTGCTAAATACTTCTCGAAAATAGATTTGAGAAGTAGGTATCACCAATTGAAGGTAAGAAAGGAGGATATACCTAGAACGGCATTCAGAACTCGGTACGGACATTACGAGTTTCTGGTGATGTCTTTTGGTTTAACAAATGCCCCTGCCGCGTTCATGGATTTGATGAACAGGGTATTTAAACCATTTTTAGACAAGTTCGTAGTGGTGTTTATCGACGACATTCCGGTGTATTCCAAAACTCAAGAAGAACACATGGAACATTTACGTCTGACATTGGAGACACTAAGAAAGGAAAAGTTATACGCGAAGTTCTCTAAGTGTGAATTTTGGCTCGATCGTGTACAATTTTTGGGTCATGTGATTGACAAAGATGGGATTTCAGTAGATCCATCGAAAGTGGAAGCTGTAATCAATTGGAAACAACCAAGAACACCTTCGGAGGTGAGGAGTTTCTTGGGGCTGGCTGGTTATTATAGAAGATTTATACAAGATTTTTCTAAGATAGCCACTCCGTTAACAAATTTGACACGAAAAGCTGTGAAATTCGTGTGGACGGAGAAATGTGAAGAGAGCTTCCAAGATTTGAAGAAGAAGCTAAGTATGGCACCTGTGTTAACCCTGCCAGATAATACAGGAAATTTTGTGGTGTATAGTGATGCCTCACACAAAGGATTGGGTTGCGTTCTTATGCAGAATGGCAAAGTTATTGCCTATGCATCAAGACAACTGCAGGATTACGAGAAAGATTACCCGACTCATGATTTAGAATTGGCTGCAGTGGTATTTGCTCTCAAGATATGGAGACATTATCTGTATGGAGAGAAATGTGAGATCTACACAGACCACAAAAGTCTGAAGTATATTTTCAATCAGAAGGACCTGAACATGCGTCAGAGGAGATGGATGGAATTGATAAAGGATTACGATTGTGAGATCTTTTATCATCCGGGCAAAGCGAATGTGGTTGCAGATGCTTTAAGCAGGAAAGGTCGGGAAAAATTAATGCTGATAACAACTCAGAAGGAGCTCATTTCAGCAATGACAAAGTTAGAACTGGAAATCAAATTTCCACAGCAAACCGACGAACGACTATTTCATCTAGAAGCAGGTCCAACTTTACTGGACAAGGTGAAAAATGCTCAGTTACAAGATGAAGAATGTGGAAAGATAAAAGAGAATATGGTTGACGGTAACAATACGAAATACAAGGTCGATACCGAAGGATTACTACGGTACGAGGGAAGAATCTGGGTTCTAGCAACACCAGAACTGAAAAACGAAATCCTGACCGAAGCTCATAGCTCAAGATATTCGATTCATCCAGGAAGCACGAAGATGTATCAAGATTTACGCCCACATTTTTGGTGGCCGAATATGAAAAGGGATGTCGCAGAATGCGTGGCTAAATGTTTAACATGTCAAAGAGTAAAAGCCGAACATCAAAGACCCAGCGGATTACTTCAACCGTTGGAAATACCGGAATGGAAGTGGGAACATATCACGATGGATTTTGTGGTGGGTCTTCCAACTACTCAGAAAGGATACGATGCAATTTGGATAATAGTAGACAGACTGACAAAATCTGCACACTTTTTGCCAATAAAGATTAGATTCAATCTTGATCAGCTGGCAAAACTATATATTAAAGAGATCATTGCAAGACATGGAGTTCCAGTGTCAATTGTGTCAGACAGAGATCTGAGGTTCACATCAAACTTCTGGAAGAGACTACAAGAATGTATGGGAACACAGTTGCGAATGAGTACGACATATCATCCGCAAACAGATGGCCAAAGCGAACGAACGATCCAGACATTAGAAGATATGTTGAGAGCATGCGTCATGGATTTCAAAGGAAGCTGGGAAGAGCAATTACCGTTGGTGGAATTTGCCTACAATAATAGTTATCACGCAAGCATCGGCATGCCGCCTTACGAAGCGTTATACGGAAGAAAGTGCAGAACTCCACTGTACTGGGATGAAGTTGGTGAACGTCAACTGTTAGGACCAGAATTAGTGCAACAAACTGCTGAGGTTATCAAACTCATCAGGATAAGAATGGTAGCAGCTCAAGACCGACAGAAGAAGTATGCTGACCAACACAGGCAAGATCGTGCATTTGACGTAGGAAGCTATGTATTCCTAAAAGTTTCTCCTTGGAAGGGGAAAATTCATTTCGGTAAAAAGGGAAAACTAAGTCCGAGGTTTATTGGACCATTTGAAGTGCTGCGAAAAGTTGGAGAGGTGGCTTATGAGGTAGCTCTACCTCCAGAGTTGGAAAACATTCATAATATTTTTCATATTTCGGTGTTACGACCATATAAACCCGATTACAAGCACGTAATCGAGTACGAACCGTTGCAGTTCGAGAAAGATTTCTCTTATGAAGAGGTTCCTATCCAGATAGTCGACAGGAAAGAACAAGTGCTCAGGAATAAAGTGATACCTTCTGTGAAGGTGATTTGGAGGAACCACAACGCTGATGAAGCAACGTGGGAACTCGAAGAGAAAATGTTGAAGGAATACCCTGAGTTATTTGTTTAATCTGTGTCTTCGATTCTGGGGACAGAATCTTTGTAAGTAGGGAAGAATGTAACGAATGATTTATTTGAATTGTGATTCTGAGGACAGAATCCTTGTAAGGAGGGAATGATGTAACATTCCATAAGTTTAAAGCGTGATATTAAATATTTATTGATTTATTTAAGTATTTAATGGATATGTTATTGTTGAATAAATAATTGTTCAATTTGAGTGATGTGATTTATTTAATTATTTGTTGAATAAATAATTAAATATTAAATATTTATTGGCAATATTAAATATTTATTGAAATATATGGCAATTTGAGTTGATGTGATTTAATTATTTGTTGAGTAAATAATTAAGGAGCTAAGTAAATTAATTGTTATGAGATTATATAATAATATAATTTAATAAGTAAGCTAGAGAGCTTATGGTAATTTAAATAAGTTATAATATTTTAAATGGGAAATTGTAATTTAAAATATTAGTTGGTTAAATAAAATTATAATTATAAAAGAAATTATAATTATGTGATAATAATTTATGTGTTAAAGTAATTTAATAGATTAATATTTTAATTGATTTATTAATTTAATAAAAGTGTGACTAATAACCTTGTTATAAAGAGTTGTTAAATTAAATTAAAGTAGTTTAATTTAGTTCTTTACCAAACAAGGCTTAAGTATTAATCCTTAATTTTTAAATGGGTTGCCAAACGAAGCCTTATGGCTTTTGGGTATCTTTTGAATTAAAATTATTAATAAAATAAAACAAATTTATAAATGAAATATATTTATATTTATAAGTTATACGTTATATGTTTAATAACTGATATAATAAGTAGGCTTATTATTGCCATATCAGTTTTATTCTATGTATATCAGTTTTGGGTTTACGTTCATTGTTAGTACCTAGTCTATTATTGAGAGAAGTAAGAAAAGAGAAAGGAAAAGTTCAGAGATTTTGAGAAGAAGCCAAGTGCAAGATTGTCCAAAACAAGTTTTGATTTACAAGTTTTCTACAAATTAAAGGTAGGTTGTACAAACCTTATAATATATGTTTACGTTATATAGTTTTGAGAAATTGTATGTCTTTGTTTTCTTGTCATAACCGTGTATAAGTTTTACCAAATTTGTCTGTAAACCTTGTTCCAGAAACTGTTTTGGTATTACATGTTGTGTTGTTATAACTAGCATGTATATATAGGTGTGTAGGTGTTGTATGCTAAATTATCATTGAGGAAGATAACTTGGTTTTTCGGTGAAAATTTATATACGAACATATGTTTTGAAAAATAACAAAATTTGTATGTGATTCTATAAATTGTATGCTAACTGAGGAATTGAACTATGCATGTTAATTTGTTATGTTGGTATAGTTGTATTTCAAAGGAATCAAAATTTGTTGATAACAGTGGAAATTTTCGTTCACTGTAAATTATATTTCATCAATGGATTTTTTTATTTTAAAACACAGTGTTTCAAAGAATTAGTTTATGGTATTGATAATTAATGATTGGTGATGGATATATGGATGATTGATAGCAATTATGTGTAAGTTATATTAGTTATACATGTTGTTGGGTGAATTGTTGTTAAGAAATTAAGACCGTAGTTTTGGCTCTGTTCTTCGTTTGTTCCTCTGAGTTTCGGCGCCCCAGCGTCAAAATTCACGCCCCAGCGCCAAATTTCGCGCCCTGGCGCCATGGTTCGCTCCCCAGCGCCAAAATGGGTCGTAGCTCGCGCCCCGGCACTGTAGCTCGCGCCCCAGCGCCGTAGCTCGTGCCCCAGCGCCACTGTTCCGCGCCCCAGCGCCTGAAAAGTGGCCTAGTTGGGCAGTTTTGGCCTCCTGTAGTAAAATGGCCATAACTTTTTTATACGAACTCCGATTGAGGTAATTCAAGATGATTCGGAAAGAGGACGAGTAGACCTATAACTTTCATTCTTTAAGTTTTTTAATTTGAGGTTTGTAACAGTAGTCAAAATGGCCATCTTTAGGACTGTTGTGTATTTGGAGCCAATCGGAGGGCGTCGGGATGCACGAATGCAAGTGCAACCCTTTGGGTATTAGTATAACTTAATGATAACATGTTGGACATGTATTAGGATGTTGTATTAAGTTGTTAATGTACACGTGGTGCAATGACATGATCATTTAAGTAGTTGTAATAAAGCTAAAAAGTAATGTTCATGAAAGATGTGATGTTGTTTAAACTTAAACTTAGTTAGTAGCTATACTAAGAGTAATAAAGGAACTCATAAAGGTAATGTTAGTGTAACTAATGTATATTGTCAATGCATATGGTATGTGTAGGACTTGGGGTGAACGTGAATAGTAATTGTTTAACCTACACGCGAGGCAAGTTCCCTAACCTTTGCTACTTTATTATTCAGCAAGGTTACTTTTCACTGTTATGTTATACTTATGCAAGTTCTCTAACTATACTTTTATAATTGTGCAAGTTTTCTTAACTCTAAAATAGTTATATTAGCATGCAAGTACCTTTAGTTTATCATTCAAGTTATTATTTGTTGTGCATGCTTGATATTAAATTCTAAAATGTAACCTTAGCTTAATGTTGTTCAAAGCAAGGTATGATAAATTATTCAATTGTTATGCTATTAGATTATTCCTAAAGCATGAACTTAGAACGAAATGTTTATTCAGTATGATCGTTCAATAACATAGTGTTATTATCTTGTATTCAACTAATCCTTAGTTGATGTCCGTTGAACTCCAAATTACCTTGAAAGTGTAACAACCCGATATTTTCTATGTAAATAAATAAGAAATTTTGCGAATTTTTTATTTTTTTTATATTAAGGATGAGGATTTGTACAAGATTATGTGTATATGTATTTATGTGGTAAGTAAAAATATATTTAATACATAATTATTTACAAATGAATTTATTTTAGAATTATTGATTTTTATAAGGTATATTCTTATAATAATTAATTTTATGGTAGAAATATTTTAATAATTATTTTCCATGAAAAAAAATATAATCATATATTATTTAAATAATATATGAACTGATTTTTAGAATAATTATAATAATTATTTTATTATATGAATTTTAGTACAAATTATTAAGTTAATTATTTTACCTTAATTATTAAGGTTAAATAGGAAGAATAAATCAGATATGGAATCCAAACCCTAATTTTAGATTATTGCCAAGGTATGAGAATAATAATATAATATTAATTATATTTTGATTTTTCAGTGCTATGAATATGTACTACATGTACGTATTGATGATAATTGGTCAATTATGGTGTTTAATTTCAAAACCCTAGTATTAATTGGTTAAATCCTAATTTTACTTAGGGAAAACTCTAAATTAAAAATCAATTGTGAGCTTAAGACTGTTTTATAACTATGTTATATGTTTTATGTTGTGTATTAAATGATTAATTAGGTAAACCCTAATTAAAGTTTTAGAAACCCTAATAAATTTATTAAAAAACCCTATTTTAAGTGTTAAACCCTAGTTTGAAATGCAATTATGAGTTCAAGATTATTATGTAGCGATGTTATGTGATTTTATGCATAATTAGGTAAACCCCAGTTAACATTTTGAAATATTAATATCAAGAAAACCCTAAATATATTTTTAAAACCCTAATTTTCTATTTAAAAACCTTAATTATAATTATTTAGTTATAATTTAATTTTTATTGAACTCTATACATAATTGTTCAAACCCTGGAAATTATTTAGGAAACCTTAATGTTTAAAATCTAGTGATTAGACTCTAGATTCAAGTGTCATGGACAAGAATACCCTTAAATTATTTTATTAGTTTACTAAAATATCCCTCATTGGATATTTTCATGAGATAACTTGCAAATCTTTCCATATTTTGAGTTGTTGAACAACCTTACCAACTCCACATGCTCAAAATGACAGCCACAAGCCTCTTGCATCAGCCATTACATGTATCTAGACTAGTATAAGTAGATCTAGGAGAGAGAAAATTCATTTGTTCACTTACATTTTGTCCAACACTTAAACCTTCTCTCTCAAACTTCAAACCTCTAAAATTATAAGCTATATCAGTCCCTAAGAACAGCCCCACGATCAACCATAACAAACAGAAGCCAGAGAATCAGAAATTTTTCTCAAGAAGGTATAAACGAACCCTACAATTTCTGTCCAACGATTCTGTGTTAGATGTTATGTTTGATTGTTAAAATATGTTGTATAAGATGTCTAATGATGATCTGGGTTGCTAGATGTTAGATCCATAACATTTAGAAGCTCGGATTGGTGTTTTTCAAAAATCTGGGAAATGTTCAAACTGTGGTCTGACAACTAATGTCAGTGACCCCAGATCCTTGTTCATGTATTATTTTTGTTGTTTAAAGGTTTACATATGTAGTCTGCCATGTTGGCTTTGATCTGGATCAAGAATCAGGCCTAGATCAGTTGTAGATTGTAAGTTATAACCGGTCAAAGGTCGTTGACCGGCATTGACTGAGCCATTTCTGGGCAGCCCAGAAACCGTATACTAGCGTCTGACAAGTTGTTGATGGTCTTTGATCTGTCAGTGTGTTAATTTGTTGGTTTTATTGTTGTGTCTAAGTTGTAGCTGAGTATAAGTACTACAAGGTTATACCTTAAAAATCGCCTTAAAAGTAAACGAGTCAAGGGTAGTGGATGGTCAAAGTAGACCATCCGGCCATATTTTCTGTTTCTGGGAATTCCCAGAAATTGATAGAAGTTTATTTCTGACAATGGTTGACCGGTTCATATCTAGTGATTCTGTTGATGGTTTGTTGATATTTTGTGTTATATCTCTTCATTGACATACTTACTACACATTGTAGCTTATAGATCATAAAAATATTACAAGATTAGCAAGTTGTGGGAGCCCAAAGTAGGCCTCACGAACTGTTCTTCATTTCTGGGTAACCCAGAAATGAAGAACAGCTTTGTCAGCCACTTTGGACGGGTCAGATCTGCTTTGCTGGGTATTATATGATTATGAATGTTATTGTATCGTGTAGTACTATATTAGTTCTATAATCTGTATGCAATAGATAGTCCAGAAACAGCTTGGTATGATCATAAATCGCGGTCAAACTAGGCCACATGATCACTGTCTATGGTGTTCTGGGTTTTTGCCAAGAACATGAAGAACACCTATAGCGACGGTTCTGTCGCTATAGGTGGTCTTTAGCGACAGATTATTTAATATTTTTCAGAAATTAATTATTAAATAGAAAAAAATTAATTTTTAATTATTAAAAATACAAAATAAATTATTAAAAATTATTAAAAATTCCGAAAATTAGTTTTTAATTATTTTTAATATATTTCATAAATATTTAATATTTTTGAAATATTAAAAGTATTTAATTTATTTAATTATAATATTAAATAAATTATTTAAAAATGATTTTAATATTAAAAAAATCATTAAAAATTATATTATGATATAAGAAAATATTTTAAGTTATTTTTAATGACTTTTAATATTTTATAATAAATTTCATTAATAAATTGATATTAATGGTAATTAATTTATTTACTAAATGAATTAAATAAATTAATTAAAAATAATTTTAATATATTAAAAATCATATTAAATGAAAATAAAGTGTTTAAAAATATTTTAAGTTATAAAATATAACTTTTAATATTTAAAGGATAATTTCATTAATAATTTAATATTAATGATTATTAGGTTATTATTATTGATATTAAATTTATTTAATAATTATATTAAATAAATAGTTTAAAAATGATTTTATTAATTTAAAAATTATTTAAAAAGGATATAAATGAATTAAAAATATTTTAAGTTATGAATAATGACTTTTAATATTTTGATAAATAGAACATTAATACTTTAATATTAATGATAATTATTTAAAAATGATTTTAAATGTTTTAAAAATCATTTAAGGGTAATATTAATACTTTAAAAGTATTTTGAGTTATTATACATAACTTTAATATTTTGGAAATGATTTCATTAATAGTTTAATACTAATTAAATATTTATTATAATAGAATTGATTGGTATTTAAATCATTTAAATATGATTCCAATGTTTGAAAATTTATGATAAATTATAATAAATGTTTTAAAATTATATTGAGTCATTTAAAAATAAAATGACTAATACGTACCGATGTTAAGTTATAAAATAGAGTCTTAGACTCGATAATTATCCAATAAAGTTGTCGGTAGACCGACATGTTTCAGAAATTGATCTGGACTTAGATATTTTGATTGTATAAGTGATTATTTGTGATTCAATGGTTATTAAACATAGGTGCTAATGTGATTAGGTTATGTGTTGACTGCCATAAGCAGTGTTATGTGTTATAGTATGTTGTTCTAATCGAACGAACTATCTTATTAATGATAGGTCGTGAGATAAGCGATAGATCTTAATTACAAGTTGTAAGCAGCGCTTCAGGCAAGTATCTAACCTTTGCATTTTCTTTATGCAATGGATGTGAGTAAGAATGTTTCTAAACTAAATTATTATTGTACAGATTATGAACTTTATATTATATAAGCTCATTGAATATCAACATGTTAGTATATGATAATTCAGATATATATATTCTGTTCGTTAATTTCTAGAAATGGTTAAACAATTGTCCCCACTTGGACAATCATTGTATTTAATCACATGTTGATATACCTTTGTCAATTACCCGTATACAGATATATTGAATTATAGATTATTGTGAACAAGATAAAACCTTTGATTTAGAACCCAGACAGATATGAACATCCCTACACGGGAAAATTTTTATGCGCTCCGGCGGACAAAGGATGAACGATAATATCGTTCTAGCAATGTAGTATTCATCAATGCAGGGCATAACGGGCTGATCACCCCCGTGCCCGTAAATTATGACGGTTTACATATGAATTTCTGTTTAACCTTTTCGAAAATGAAAACAATGTTCATGGCATGTCACCATAACCCCAGATATAGTCATTATGTAGTTTCAAAAATTTGAAAAAAAAGTTGTTATGTTATTATTATCGGTTCAGAATACTTCACAACTATTGACTTGTTGTAGAAGAATAGTACAAAGAAAATATTTAAATCCTTTCAGCTTATATATATATATATAATTGCTATTGCTTGCTGGGCACTCAAATGCTCATCCTTGCTTAAATTTAAATGTTTCAGTTAAGTGCGAACGACCAGAGAACTCTGCTAAGAACCAAGGAAAAGGGAAGGTTGCTGAATGAACGAATTACTATGTTATGTAATAGTTTAGTGTTATTAAGACAATTATGATATATATATTATCTATCATGGGTTGTAATGAATGTTTAAAGGTTACGTACTTGGGAGCTAGACTCTGATAATTATGTAAATTAATTTGATCTTTTATATTATTGTTATTATTATTAGTATTATTCCGCTCATAGAAATGGTATCGTGAAGAACCGAGTTCGGGTTTCAAGTATCCGAGTTTGGGGTCCTCACAGGTTGGTATCAGAGCTATAGGGTTAGAAACCTTAGGTGGGCTAGACTTTAGGCTATAACCTTAGAACAGAGGAAAACGTTGAAAATATAAATAACTCATATAGAGTTTAAAAAGAGATGAATTGACTAAATTCATCGTCAAACTAAATAAAAGATAACTTGTATAAAATTCTTATTTATTGTGTGTATATACTATATGCTAATTAGAATAATTTATGTGTGTAGATGTCAGGTGAAAAAGGATTCGATTACCCTCGGATAGTAAAGAAGGAGCCAATATCGAAGCCGATAACTGAAATAGAGGCTCACGATGAAAACAACTCAGACGATGTGGTTATCGTAGAAAACGTAGTACAAGATCCGGAGATGGTGGAGTTGTCAGATAGTGATTCGGACACTAAAGTTGAAGCTGATCAAGTATCAACGGAAGTGCAGAATCTGAAGAACAAGGTTTCTTCACTGGAAAGACTGTGGGAGATAGAAAGGTTATTGAATAGTCAGTTGCGTCAAGCGTTAATAGAAACATTGGAAGGACAAGATAAGCTTAAAATCCAAATTAGTCAGATGGGAGCTACAAGCAACACATCGTGTGCAGCTCCAGATAAGAAGGGGAAAAGAAAGATAGAAGACCATGATTTAGGAAAATCCAATAAGAAGAAATGGAAAGGAATTTGTTATCTTTGTGGCTATGAAGGACATACCACTCCGTACTGTCCTGACTACAAAAAAGGAGCATGTTATGTCTGTGGTATAGAAGGTCATCAGGCGAGAGAATGTCCAAGGAAAAGGTGTAATAAATAGGTAGTATAGGTTCTGTTGTGTAGGGGTGTTTAATATAATACATATGATAAGTACGTTTGTGTAATGTAATGTTTCCAACTTTTGTATTAAGTCAAGACTGTAAATCCCGACTTTTGAGGTCATAAAGGGATAGCTGAAGTTCAAAGCATTTTGTGCTATGTAAAATATTCGTTAAATGAATATGAATCTATGTATGAGAAATGATGAAATAAGTTTAAAATATTAAACTTATGTGATAAGGTTTAGAATGTAAGTTAAATTATGATTTTTTTCAATCAGATAATGCCGCCAAGACGTCGAACTCGCAACCAAAGGGCAGAGGAATCTGTCAACAACGTTGAGGGACAACAACAACCAGATCCGATGCGGCAATTTGCGAACATGATAGCTCAGGCTATGCAACAGGGAATACCGTTCGCTGAAAACCAGCCGGGCAACCGCTTAGCGAACTTCAAAGACTTTAAGGCTGTAGGACCACCAGAATTCAAAGATACAACTGACCCTGTAGAAGCTCAAATTTGGGTTAAGGAAATTGAAAAAGAGTTTATGGTAGCTAGGGTAGATGAGGGGCAGAAAACTGCTTTTGCCACCTATATGGTGAAGGGGGAAGCAAATTTTTGGTGGGAAGCGAATCAGGCTAGGGCAGGAGAAGGTGTAGTCACATGGGATAGATTTAAAACTTTGTTTTTCAAAAATTATTTTTCACCAAGTATGCAGGCGAGGATGGAGGTTAAATTTTTAGAGTTGAAGCAGGAGAATATGACGGTGTCTGAATACGCCGCCAAACTCAATGAGTTAGCTAGGTTTGCTCCGCATCAAGTTGATACGGAGGCTAGGAAAGCTAGAAGGTTTGAGCTGGGATTGAAACCCTGGCTCTATAACAAAGTGGCGGTGTTGCAAATTCCTACATTTGCAGCACTCATGGAGAAAGCGATCATAGCTGAGGAGGGAAGTGAGGCCATGAGCCTTTACAATAAGGAGAGGAAGAATAAGGGTAAGATAGAAGGAGCTAGGAAGGTGGAAATTAATAGTGGGAGCAGGAGTGGTGATAGTAAGAGGAAGGTGAGCAGTTTTGCAAGTGTACAAGTGAAACAGGAAGGTGTTAAGAAACAGATAGTGCCATGTAAGACATGTGGAAAGAATCACTCGGGGGAGTGTTTGAAAGGAAAATTCGTTTGCTATAAGTGCGGGCAAGAGGGCCATATTTCTCCCAACTGCCCCAATCCTAGGATGAATAGTGGATGTTTTATATGCGGATCGACAGAGCACAGGGTGAAAGATTGTCCAAAAAGGAGGGTGGAGACAGGAAGTGTGAACATGGGCACTGGCAGTGGAACGTTAGCAATCACAGGACCAACTTCGTCAAGCAAGCCAACAAAATCTACGGCAAGGGTCTACAACATGACAGTTCAGGATACGGTAGGAGCTAGCACTGGAACTCCAGGTATTATTCGTATGCCTTTTTATTTTCTTATGCATGATTTTCCTATATATAGTAAAATTATTTTATAAAGAAATTTTGAGGAGGAATTTGAGTTCTGTTAGAAACCAATTTTCTGTGTAATCAGAAAGACAAGCTTCATGTGAATAGTTAAAGATCAGTTCGATCAAAGTTGATCGAGATTTACTTACAATGATTGTGTACGCTATGTGACCGTGTATGTATAGGTTTTAAAACGGTGATTCCGGGGACGGAATCTTTATAAGGGAGGGTGAATGTAACAACCCGATATTTTCTATGTAAATAAATCAGAAATTTTGCGAATAAATTTTTTTTTTATATTAAGGATGAGGATTTGTACAAGATTATGTGTATATGTATTTATGTGGTAAGTAAAAATATATTTATTACATAATTATTTACAAATGAATTTATTTTAGAATTATTGATTTTTATAAGGTATATTCTTATAATAATTAATTTTATGGTAGAAATATTTTAATAATTATTTTCCATGAAAAAAAATATAATCATATATTATTTAAATAATATATGAACTGATTTTTAGAATAATTATAATAATTATTTTATTATATGAATTTTAGTACAAATTATTAAGTTAATTATTTTACCTTAATTATTAAGGTTAAATAGGAAGAATAAATCAGATATGGAATCCAAACCCTAATTTTGGATTATTGCCAAGGTATGAGAATAATAATATAATATTAATTATATTTTAATTTTTCAGTGCTATGAATATGTACTGCATGTACGTATTGATGATAATTGGTCAATTATGGTGTTTAATTTCAAAACCCTAGTATTAATTGGTTAAATCCTAATTTTACTTAGGGAAAACTCTAAATTAAAAATCAATTGTGAGCTTAAGACTGTTTTATAACTATGTTATATGTTTTATGTTGTGTATTAAATGATTAATTAGGTAAACCCTAATTAAAGTTTTAGAAACCCTAATAAATTTATTAAAAAACCCTATTTTAAGTGTTAAACCCTAGTTTGAAATGCAATTATGAGTTCGAGATTATTATGTAGCGATGTTATGTGATTTTATGCATAATTAGGTAAACCCCAGTTAACATTTTGAAATATTAATATCAAGAAAACCCTAAATATATTTTTAAAACCCTAATTTTCTATTTAAAAACCCTAATTATAATTATTTAGTTATAATTTAATTTTTATTGAACTCTATACATAATTGTTCAAACCCTAGAAATTATTTAGGAAACCTTAATGTTTAAAATCTAGTGATTAGACTCTAGATTCAAGTGTCATGGACAAGAATACCCTTAAATTATTTTATTAGTTTACTAAAATATCCCTCATTGGATATTTTCATGAGATAACTTGCAAATCTTTCCATATTTTGAGTTGTTGAACAACCTTACCAACTCCACATGCTCAAAATGACAGCCACAAGCCTCTTGCATCAGCCATTACATGTATCTAGACTAGTATAAGTAGATCTAGGAGAGAGAAAATTCATTTGTTCACTTACATTTTGTCCAACACTTAAACCTTCTCTCTCAAACTTCAAACCTCTAAAATTATAAGCTATATCAGTCCCTAAGAACAGCCCCACGATCAACCATAACAAACAGAAGCCAGAGAATCAGAAATTTTTCTCAAGAAGGTATAAACGAACCCTACAATTTCTGTCCAACGATTCTGTGTTAGATGTTATGTTTGATTGTTAAAATATGTTGTATAAAATGTCTAATGATGATCTGGGTTGCTAGATGTTAGATCCATAACATTTAGAAGCTCGGATTGGTGTTTTTCAAAAATCTGGGAAATGTTCAAACTGTGCTCTGACAACTAATGTCAGTGACCCCAGATCCTTGTTCATGTATTATTTTTGTTGTTTAAAGGTTTACATATGTAGTCTGCCATGTTGGCTTTGATCTGGATCAAGAATCAGGCCTAGATCAGTTGTAGATTGTAAGTTATAACCGGTCAAAGGTCGTTGACCGGCATTGATTGAGCCATTTCTGGGCAGCCCAGAAACCGTATACTAGCGTCTGACAAGTTGTTGATGGTCTTTGATCTGTCAGTGTGTTAATTTGTTGGTTTTATTGTTGTGTCTAAGTTGTAGCTGGGTATAAGTACTACAAGGTTATACCTTAAAATCGCCTTAAAAGTAAACGAGTCAAGGGTAGTGGATGGTCAAAGTAGACCATCCGGCCATATTTTCTGTTTCTGGGAATTCCCAGAAATTGATAGAAGTTTATTTCTGACAATGGTTGACCGGTTCATATCTAGTGATTCTGTTGATGGTTTGTTGATATTTTGTGTTATATCTCTTCATTGACATACTTACTACACACTGTAGCTTATAGATCATAAAAATATTACAAGATTAGCAAGTTGTGGGAGCCCAAAGTAGGCCTCACGAACTGTTCTTCATTTCTGGGTAACCCAGAAATGAAGAACAGCTTTGTCAACCACTTTGGACGGGTCAGATCTGCTTTGCTGGGTATTATATGATTATGAATGTTGTTGTATCGTGTAGTACTATATTAGTTCTATAATCTGTATGCAATAGATAGTCCAGAAACAGCTTGGTATGATCATAAATCGCGGTCAAACTAGGCCACATGATCACTGTCTATGGTGTTCTGGGTTTTTGCCAAGAACATGAAGAACACCTATAGCGACGGTTCTGTCGCTATAGGTGGTCTTTAGCGACAGATTATTTAATATTTTTCAGAAATTAATTATTAAATAGAAAAAAATTAATTTTTAATTATTAAAAATATAAAATAAATTATTAAAAATTATTAAAAATTCCGAAAATTAGTTTTTAATTATTTTTAATATATTTCATAAATATTTAATATTTTTGAAATATTAAAAGTATTTAATTTATTTAATTATAATATTAAATAAATTATTTAAAAATGATTTTAATATTAGAAAAATCAATAAAAATTATATTATGATATAAGAAAATATTTTAAGTTATTTTTAATGACTTTTAATATTTTATGATAAATTTCATTAATAAATTGATATTAATGGTAATTAATTTATTTACTAAATGAATTAAATAAATTAATTAAAAATAATTTTATTATATTAAAAATCATATTAAATGAAAATAAAGTGTTTAAAAATATTTTAAGTTATAAAATATAACTTTTAATATTTAAAGGATAATTTCATTAATAATTTAATATTAATGATTATTAGGTTATTATTATTGATATTAAATTTATTTAATAATTATATTAAATAAATAGTTTAAAAATGATTTTATTAATTTAAAAATTATTTAAAAAGGATATAAATGAATTAAAAATATTTTAAGTTATGAATAATGACTTTTAATATTTTGATAAATAGAACATTAATACTTTAATATTAATGATAATTATTTAAAAATAATTTTAAATGTTTTAAAAATCATTTAAGGGTAATATTAATACTTTAAAAGTATTTTGAGTTATTATACATAACTTTAATATTTTGGAAATGATTTCATTAATAGTTTAATACTAATTAAATATTTATTATAATTGAATTGATTGGTATTTAAATCATTTAAATATGATTCCAATGTTTGAAAATTTATGATAAATTATAATAAATGTTTTAAAATTATATTGAGTCATTTAAAAATAAAATGACTAATACGTACTGATGTTAAGTTATAAAATAGAGTCTTAGACTCGATAATTATCCAATAAAGTTGTTGGTAGACCGACATGTTTCAGAAATTGATCTAGACTTAGATATTTTGATTGTATAAGTGATTATTTGTGATTCAATGGTTATTAAACATAGGTACTAATGTGATTAGGTTATGTGTTGACTGCCATAAGCAGTGTTATGTGTTATAGTATGTTGTTCTAATCGAACGAACTATCTTATTAATGATAAGTCGTGAGATAAGCGATAGATCTTAATTACAAGTTGTAAGCAGCGCTTCAGGCAAGTATCTAACCTTTGCATTTTCTTTATGCAATGGATGTGAGTAAGAATGTTTCTAAACTAAATTATTATTGTACAGATTATTAACTTTATATTATATAAGCTCATTGAATATCAACATGTTAGTATATGATAATTCGGATATATATATTCTGTTCGTTAATTTCTAGAAATGGTTAAACAAGTGTCTCCACTTGGATAATCATTGTATTTAATCACATGTTGATATACCTTTGTTAATTACCCGTATACAGATATATTGAATTATAGATTATTGTGAACAAGATAAAACCTTTGATTTAGAACCCAGACAGATATGAACATCCCTACACGGGAAAATTTTTATGCGCTCCGGCGGACAAAGGATGAACGATAATATCGTTCTAGCAATGTAGTATTGATCAATGCAGGGCATAACGGACTGATCACCCCCGTGCCCGTAAGTTCTGACAGTTTACAGATGAATTTCTGTTTAACCTTTTCGAAAATGAAAACAATGTTCATGGCATGTCACCATAACCCTAGATATAGTCATTATGTAGTTTCAAAAATTTGAAAAAAAAGTTGTTATGTTATTATTATCGGTTCAGAATACTTCACAACTATTGACTTGTTATAGAAGAATAGTACAAAGAAAATATTTAAATCCTTTCAGCTTATATATATATAATTGCTATTGCTTGCTGGGCACTCAAATGCTCATCCTTGCTTAAATTTAAATGTTTCAGTTAAGTGCGAACGACCAGAGAACTCTGCTAAGAACCAAGGAAAAGGGAAGGTTGCTGAATGAACGAATTACTATGTTATGTAATAGTTTAGTGTTATTAAGACAATTATGATATATATATTATCTATCATGGGTTGTAATGAATGTTTAAAGGTTACGTACTTGGGAGCTAGACTCTGATAATTATGTAAATTAATTTGATCTTTTATATTATTGTTATTATTATTAGTATTATTCCGCTCATAGAAATGGTATCGTGAAGAACCGAGTTCGGGTTTCAAGTATCCGAGTTTGGGGTCCTCACAGAAAGCTTATCCAAACCAAACTTACTTTGGTGCGGACTTGTATTCTAAATACTGAGATGAACAACTCTTTTAATAGAGGTTTACGCTTAGCGTTAAAATGGTTGTGCACAATACATTGTACGAAGGGTTGATCCCCCTAAGTACGTGGAGTCCTTATAGTCTTATGACTGTTAAAGTTAAAGTTGAAAGATTACTTATAACCGTGGACATGATTCGTGGTCATTAGACCCTCAGTGAATGTTATAATTTTCAGAAAGTTAATAGAATATATTGTTCACTTCTATTGAGCCTAATATTGGCAATTGATGTGAAAGTTTAAAGATTTACTTATTGTTATTTCAAGTGGGCCTTGTTTGCTCACTCTTGCCTGTAAAATTTCTTACAGCTAAGGTTGAAACTGGTGATGTACCTAGCACCAGTAAAGGGAAAGGAAAGATGAAACAATGCTGAAGACCTGTAATAGATTGAATAGTTTATTTTCAGACTTGTTTAAAGATTGTAATGTATGTTATATTAATTAATTTCCGCATGAATGAATGTTTGTAAAGGTTAGATAACCTGGGAGATTTTTATTTAAGTTTAATCCTGTATGGGCAGGTTTTATTTATTCAATTTTATCAATTGGGTAGTTAGTAATGAATGTTTTGATTACGTGAACACCAAATCTTGAGGAAATGAAGTACCAGGATTTGGGGGTGTCACAGTCCCAGCTATTTCCTCATTTTCCTGAAGAGAATAGTGAAAGAAAAGGGTGAGCTCAACTAGCCCATTAAGAAATATTATGACTAAGATAATACAAAAAAATATTTATCCTTAGCCTTCAATAGTATAACAACTGATAGAATAAAATAAACAACAAGTTTTAAATCAACAAGTGTAGCGGAATAAGCAATTCATTAGAAGAGTCAAGTAGAGCATGGTATCTTCTACTATTTTCTATGATTTAAAAGTTTATCATCAATTTTATCGATGAGACTCAACTTAATAAATAATTCACATAACTGAATTATCTATGCACTACGGGCCAAGGATATTTATTAGTATCACGACCATGAATTATCCATGCACAACGGGCCAAGGATATTCGTGTTTTCATCAATGGTTATGAAAATGCCGAACAACAATTCATATTTGCACCCTTGACCGAAGAGAACGCTTGGTCATGATCATACCAACAACTATCCACCAATGCACTACGGGCCAATGAGAACTTTTATCACATCATTTGTAACATTACAGGTCATGATTATACCGAATAATCCCTGGTTATAATCATACCAATCAACAGTCCATCTATGCACTACGGGCTAAAGATGACTTTCATCATAATAAAAGCATGAGGATGATGACAATGATATAAGAATTCAATTAAAAGAAAGCAAAGGATAAATTTTAAAGATTTATAATTCAATTTATCCAGAATTCAATAATGATTAAATTGTCAACATAATACTGCTTTGTGGAGTAAAATTCAAGAATAATATTGTATCAAAAATGATTTGGACAGAAAAGAAATCATTTTTTATCATGAATAGTACCCCGGGTGAAAAGTACCTGAGTGAATAGTATTTCGTGAATAGTACTTCGAGAATAGTACTTTGTGAATAGTACCCTGTGAATAGTACTTCGTGAATAGTACCCCATGAATAGTACTTTATGAAAGTATCCCGTGAATAGTATCCCATGAATAGTACTCTGACATGAAAAGCTTAAAATTTAACAAGAATGTTCAGAAAATATCCTTATGAAACGATACTAGATAAAGAGCAAATTTCAAGGATATTCTACCAATTTCACGGAGTATAGAAGTAATACTTTAACAAAATGAGTGTAGAATTAGGAATACGAAACTAAATAATATTACTTACATACTACAGAGTATGGAAGAAAATATTTATTTTATACGAATACTGAACAAAAATAATATCACTTACCTTAGTAGAAGACTGGATACTAGAATAGTGAAGTAACATAATACTCTTCTTCTTTCACTCTATAGTTTCTCTCTCTATAATTGCTCTTTTGAGTCTTAGTGAATTGGTGAGAATGAAAGAATAAATGAGCTTCTATTTATAGGAAAACATAGTTTCGATACTTGCACGTTTAGGGCCTCGAATTATTACAGTATAGTACCTTCATATTTACCTCTATTTTAAATTTAGTCCTGCTAGTATTATCAATCTTGCACCACCTCCCCTAATAGTACATGCATGTAAACCAATAGTTACATACATGTGAACCAAAAGTAATTTGCATGTGAACTAATAGCAATTAATTACTCATTTATTCATTAATTGCCCGTTTGGTCAATAATATCAAAATCAGCAAATCACAGAATTACCTCCTTTGAGGGTAATTAGGTCACTGAAGAATTAAAGAAAACTAAAGGAACAAATATATTTAATCAACACAAACTTATTCATCATTAATATTATAACTCACAATATTTAGCAACGAGATCATTCCCAAGAAAGAGGGGGCTTTCCGATAAGAATTTTTCCCTATTGACGCGCAATTAGGTGACAAACATCTTTCCTCGACTGAACTTTTTAAACATCGTCAATAATACAAATAATAATATAAATAATTTTGTCGTCTTAATTATTGATTTAATAATATAAAATATTGTGCAGATGATATTGTGAGAATAATTGAATCAATAATATGAGAGATACTATGCATCAATTGCTGTAACAATAATTGAGTATAACTGAGCGACTTCTCACGTAAGCATCAATAATCAAAGATATTGTACAATACCGTGTGCTACTATGCAACCACGCGTATCACTGTACTTTTACCATTGGGTATTTCAACAATTTAACGGTAAATCTTTTGCCGTTATTTTTATAAAAAGTTATTTCTGTCGTTTTCTAACTCCGATAGTAATTTCGTTGTGGTGTCCACCAATGATTGTGTCGTCGCACGAATATTTCTCGACAAAAAGAATATTTTATAACAACTTGCTTACTTTGCAAAATTTTCACATATCACCCTTAACTTTAACCTTTTATCAATTTAACCATTTACTAAATAAAATAATAATTATAAGAAAATTGAATACTTTTATTTTATAAAATTTGGGATCTTACAAAGGATTCCTGGGTTGCCACTTATTGAATCACATATGACATATCTCTTCTTTTACTAGAAGTGGTAGATTTTTTATTGATCATTCATTATCTCTATATATAACTTATTACACCCAAGCATACCCTTTGATATACCCTAAGAGTCTTAAGGAATAAGTCAAAGTGTAATTCATTATATATAAAATACTATGATGATCTCAAGTCTAAAGATCATTTGTACTACTATCACTACATAAATTCCTATTAACATGCAAGTAAAACTCCATTAGGTATTCCTTAGTAAGTCACGTTCAATGAACTTATTCTCCAATAAGCACCTACATACTTGCTTTACTGTCTCCACACAAATGATTATGAGATCAATCATAACATTGCAGCTAAGATTGAGAAAGTTGATGAGCCATCCATAAGTAAGGGCAATGGCAAAGAAAGCAAATGATGAAGACTTATTTAGTATTTGAGAATGATTATATACTTGACTAGCATGAAGATATACTTCAAATTGAACAAGCTAAGAAAAGGAAAATAGATGATGTTAATTATACATATATGTGACACTGTAGACTTGGTCATATTAATGAAACAAAATTATCCAAGTTACATCAAGATGGGCTCTTAGAGCTATCGGATTATGAATCATATCCAACTTGTTAATCTTGTCTCATGGGAAAAATGACTAAATCTCCTTTTAGTGGAAAAGGAGAAGTGTTACAAAGTTGTTAGCGTTGGTACACACAGATGTATGTGGACCTATGACAACGACAACATGAGGAGAGTATTCTTATTTTATTACATTCACTGACGATCACTCAAGATTTGGATATGTGTATTTAATAAAATACAAATCCGAATCATTTAAAAAGTCCATAGAGTTCAGAAGTGAAGTAGAGAAGCAAACTGGCAAGAGTATTAAGATTCTTCTATCAAATCGAAGAGGTGAATACTTAAGCAGTGAGTTTCTCAATTATCTCAAAGAAAATGGTATAATCTCTCAATGGACTCCACCAGGAACACCACAGTTGAATGGTGTATCTAAAAGGAGATATCGAACACTGTTGGGCATGGTTGACTCCATGATGAGTTTTACCGATCTTCCAGTTTCCTTCTAAGGATATGCCCTAGAATCGACTAAATACCTACTTAATAAGGTACCCACCAAATCCGTCCCTAAGACCCCATATGAGTTATGGACAGGGAGAAAACCAAATCTTAAGCATGTTAAGACTTGGGGTTGTCCAGCTTATGTCAAAAAGTTTTAAAATGATAAGCTACATACTAGATCTGGCAAGTGTACATTTGTGGGATACCTTAAAGAAACATCAGGGTATTCCTAAAGAAACATCAGGGTATTATTTCTATCATCCAACTGATCAAAAGGTGTTTGTTGCAAAACATGTTGCCTTCTTGGAAAAGGAGTTTATCCTTGAAGGGGTCAGTGGGAGTAAGAAATATCTTGAAAAAGTTCAAGAACCACAAAATACTACAAATCAAAGTCATGTACCTAACCAAGTGGAAGAACCTATTGTAACACACCCTATTCATAAATCTGAAAGAGTACCAAAGATACCTATTAGGTAAGGATTCGTCATAGAAGATGACGATGAGGTATGCATCATAGATGATGATGATCCATTGAATTACGAACATGCTATGAGTAGTAAAGACTTAGAGAAATGGAAAGAAACCATGAAATTCGAGATGGACTTCGTGTATAAAAACCAAGCATGGACTTTGGTATCACCACCTGAAGGCATTAATCTTATTAGGTGTAAATAGGTCTTTAAAAGAAAGACTGGAGCAGACAACATGGTAGAAGCAAGCTTCTCTACCTATAAGGTCCGACTGGTCGCAAAATATTTCAAACAAAGACAAGGAGTTGACTATGATTAAACCTTCTCACCAGTAGCTATGCTAAAGTTTATTCGGATTTTGCTTGCAATTGCAGCTTACCATGACTACGAAATCTGAGAAATGGACGTGAAAACAACCTTCCTCAATGAGAAACTTGAGGAGGATGTTTATATGACAAAACCAGAGGGATTTATTTCAACGGTTGGAACAAATCAAGTCTGTAAGCTACAATGATTCATTTATGGATTGAAGCAAGCTTCTCATATATGGAACATCCGTTTTGATGAGACAATCAAAGAGTTTGTTTTTATTAAAAATGAGGATGAATCATGTGTGTGACTCTCCCAAAATAGGTATACATCACCCATTCTGAGTCGCCAAATATTTGGTACAAAACTTAAATACAAACTTAATTTATACAAGTGTTAAGTGTCGTGCAGAATACGACAAAACATAAGCTGTGAGTTTTAATACAAATATTGTCTCCTAGACAATATCCAAACTCAAATTCAATCTCATTACAATTATTATCACACTATTTCACAGAATAGTGAGGATTATTAAAACAACCATTTGGACCGTCAATCCATTCCCAGACTAGTCCCAACTATTTTCTCATTTCCTGAAGAGAACAGTGAAAGAAAAGAGTGAGTTCAACTAGCCCAGTAAGAAATATTATGACTAAGATAATGCAAAATAAATTATCGTTAGCCTTCAATAGTATAATAACTGATAGAATATAGCATACAATAACTTTTAGATCAACAACTGCAGCAGAAATAACAATCCATTAGAAGAGTCAAGTAGAGCATGATATCTACTATCTTCTATGATTTAAAAGTTTATCATCAATTTTATCGCTGAGACTCATCTTAATAAGTAATCAACATCACTAAATTATCCATGCACTACGGGCCAAGGATACTCATTAGTATCACGACCACAAATTATCCATGCAATATGGGCTAATGATATTCGTGTTTTCCCCAATAGTCATGAACATGCCAAACAACAATTCATCTTTGCACCCTTGACCGAAGAGAACGCATGGTTATGATCATACCAACAACTATCCACCAATGCACTACGGGCCAATGAGAACTTTTATCACATCATTTGTAACTTTACAGGTCATAATTATACCGAATAATCCCTGGTCATAAATATACCAATCAACAGTCCATCTATGCACTACGGGCTAAGGATGACTTTTATCACAATATAAGCACGAGGATGATGACAATGATATAAGAATTCAATTAAATGTAATCAAGAATAAATATTAAAGACTTTAAATTTATTCAGAGTTTAAAAATGTCCAAATTGTCAACACGATACTGCTTTGTGGAGTAAAATTCAAGAATAATATTATATCAAAAATAATTTGGATAGAAAAAAAATTAATTTCTGTCATGAATTGTACCCCGGGTGAATAGCACCCGAGTAAATAGTACCCCATGAATAGTACTTCATGAATAGTATCTGTACGTATGAATAGTGTTGTATATATGAATAGGGCCGTATAAATGAATAGTACCCATGAATAGTACTCTGACATGAAAAGCTTAAAAATGAACAAGAATGTTCAGAAAAATATCCTTGTGAAACGATACTAGATGAAGCACAAATTTTAAAGATATTTTACTAATTTTACAGAGTATAGAAGCAATACTATAACAAAATGAGTGTATAATTCAGAATCTGAAACGAAATAATATTACTTACATACTATACAGTATGAAAGAAAATATTATTTCATACGAACATTGAACAAAAATAACATCCCTTACAACTGTTGAACGAAAATAATAATCCTTACGAATATTGAACGAAGATAATATTCCTTACGAATATTAAACAAAGATAATATTTCTAGCGAATATTGAATGAAATAAAATTTCTTACGAGTACGAAAAATAATATCGTAAGCGAATATGAAATAAATAATACCCCGTACCTCAAAAAGAGAGCAATTCTGACTAGTATAACGAATATATTCTTGAACAAAACTTTTACTGTTTTCTACAGTCAAAGTTTCCTTAAATTCTAAAGAAATACGCTCTATATTATACAAGAAGAATTCTCTGATTCTAGTGTGATTTTATTTTCTAAACTGAACATCCTATTTATAGGAGAAGGTTTAGATACTATTTGAATTTAGAAAATCATGTTTGCACAGGGAAAAATTCACGGGCAACAGAAAAATTTGTCTGATTTTTCAAAAGTTTACTATGCAATTACTATGCAGACACTATGAAAATAGTATGCATAACAAAATATAATATATTCTATTTTTTGTAAAAAAAAACAAAACTTATTATATATATATATATATATATATATATATATATATATATATATATATATATATATATATATATATATATTACCCTCCATTTACGTAACACCACCACCACCCACCATTTCACTTGTGGGCCCCACACACACACACACACACACACACACACACACACACACACACACACACACACATATATATATATATATATATATATATATATATACACACACACTGAATAACCTTCTACCGATTATTTTAAAAAATATGTAAGTGGGAGTCTAAATAATACGCCAAAATTTACAACAAATACTTTATAAAAATCCCCTCAATATTTTTAACAACATTTATTCATCATTATTATAACTCGAAATATTAACAACACAATCGTTCCCAGGAAAGAGGAGGCTTTCCGATAAGGATTTCTCCCTACTGGGGCGCAATTATGTGACCAAGCCCCTTTCTTCTACAGAACTTTCTAGACATTGTTAATTATGTAAATAATAATATGAATAACTTGTCATCTCAATTATTGATTTAATAATATATAAAATATTAACAATAATTGAATCAAATAACGTGAGATACTATGCAGCAATTATTGTAGCAATAATTGAGTATAACTAAGTGACTTCTCACGTAAGCATCAATAATCAATACCGTGTGATACTATGCAATCACGCGTAGTACTATACTTTTACCACCGGGTATTTCAACAGTTAACGGTAAAACTTTCACTGTTATTTTCATAAAAAGATATTTCTGCCGTTTTCTAACTCCGACGGTAATTCTGTTGTGGGGTCCACCAATGATTGTGCCGTCATACGAATATTCCTTGTTAAAACGAATATTCTCTGACCAATCAAATATTTTACGACAACTTGCATACTTTGCAAAATTTATAAATACTACCCACAACTATAACATTATATCAAATCCACACCATAATATTTAAAAATATATTTTGAGAAAAAAATTATTCTTTATTCATAAAAGTTGGGGTCTTACAATGTGTGTAAAAGAAGGTTAGTATGAGCACTGTTTCATTCATTGTATTATATGTTGATGATATATTACTGGTAGGGAATGATATTCATATGCTTCAATCAATTAAAATCTGGTTATCTAAACACTTCTCCATAAAGGACTTGGGAGAAGCATCATATATTTTTGGGGTAAAGATCTATAGAGATAGATCTAAAGGGATGCTTGGCTTATCCCAATGAACATACATTGACTCAATGCTGAAGAGGTTTAGTATGAAAAATTACAAGAGAGGTATAATGCCGATGAACCATGGAATACATCTCTTCAAGAAGCAGACCCCAAAGACACTTGAGGAGAGAGACCGTATGAGTAAGATTCCTTATGCTTCAGCAATAGGATCTATCATGTACGGTATGATATGTACTAGATCGGATGTCGCTCATGCACTTAGTGTAACAAATAGATATCAATCGAATCCAAGAGAAGAAGATTTGAAGGTAGTGAAAAATATCCTAAAGTACTTAAGAAGTGTAACGAACGAGAATTTTTATGTAATTTAAAAATATTTATTAAATTAAATAAATATTTTAATTGATTTATTTATTGAGGCAAGTAAATAATTGATGAAATTGTGGTGTAATAATTTAGTTAAAATATGTTATAATAACTAAATTTATGAATGGTAATTTTATGGTTTGAAGATTTAATTTAATGACATAATTAAATTAAATGAATTATTAATAATTATAATGTCATTTTAATTTAATTTAATAATTAAATTAGAGAGGTTAAATAAAATTATAATTTAAATTATAATTATACGACAAATGTTAATTTTAGTTATGAATTTAATTAAATTAGATATATAATAATTTGTTAAGTATAAGTATAATTATAATAAAAATTATAATTGTAATTGTAAGATAAGTGTAAAAATTTGACTTAATTAAATTAACTAAATAATGGGCGTGACATAAAAACTATATAATATAAGTATTATAAAAATAAATTAAAGGGGGGGGTTAGTGTATAGCCAAATATGGCCTTGTGGCCTTTGGCATATTACAACTAACGTAGCTTTTGCTTTCTTACCTTATGCGTATTGGCTATATCAGTTTATTTTATATTACGTATTCTTCCTAAAGCTAAGAAAGAACACAGAGTGTTAGAGAGAAACAGAGGAAGCAATTGAGAGAGAGATAGCTGGAGAGGAAATTGAGAAAGTGGAGAAAAATTGGAGTATCAAGAGAAAGAGGTGGAAACATTAGCACGCAATTCTCTATCATTTTGTTTACAGTAATCAAGGATTGAAGGTGTAAAAATTTAAATTCATGTTCTTAATTTCTAATGTAGAATTGTGTAAATTTGAATTATAATTGTTAATGTGTTTATGTAATCAATTGGTTATCATCTATAAATGGTTTTTAGTAAGAGAATTCATGAAAATCATGTTTGTGTTCTTGAGTTTTCTTGGGGAAAAGGGAAAAATTTGGTTGATGATTTGTTATAATAGTTGATATTTGTGTTGAAGATGGTTTATAATATGTTATATGTTGTTTCTAATGATTTTGGTTTGATAAATTCACGTGTGCATGTTTTTAAAATGGAAAATTAGATTTTTGTGGTTCTATGTACAATATAGCTTGTTTGGAAACTAAAATTTATGCTTGAATCATATGATAATCTGTAAATTAGTTGTAGATTGTGTTAGTATGTCAAAAACGAAAACAACGTAATTGAAATGGCTTAATTTGGTCAAGAATTGAAGGTTTGGTGATTAAAATTACTAAACGTGTTGAAATTGAAGAAAATAGTAAAAACATGATTTTATAATCATCTACAATATGGTTATTTGTGAGTTTTAAGTGTTAACTAGTTAAGTGTATTTGACATGTGGCTTTGTTAAGATTTTTAGTGTGTGAGTTTGCCCATGTTATTGTAAAATTGGGATTTTTAGT
Organism: Panax notoginseng; assembly: GCA_016801055.1. Taxonomy (NCBI): domain Eukaryota; kingdom Viridiplantae; phylum Streptophyta; class Magnoliopsida; order Apiales; family Araliaceae; genus Panax; species Panax notoginseng. Next base: position 136,564,043 of record CM029019.1, read on the forward strand.
TTAGAACATAGACTGTGTTCGAATTCTGGAAACTAATTTTGGAGTCGAACATGGGCGCGCTGCCTTTGGGCGTGGGGGCGCTGTCGCGCGGGAGCGCTGGACCCAAGAGTAACTTGGGCGCGGCCGCGCTAGTGGTCTAGCAGACCCAGTAATGAACTATTAATAGTATAGCTGAGGAATGTTAACTTAACTTATTTTAATGATTGTAGAGAAACTTAAAACATGTTATAAGACATAATAACATATTGTAACCACAATGTTGAAACTATAAGTTGTGAAGGTCTGTAATGAGATGTCATGAGAATTTGAGTTATTTTTCAATCACTATGTTGTGTACTATAATATGATTAGGAGTTCAGATTCATGGTACGTGAATGATTAGGATAATCAAATCCTAAGATAAAAATTGTAGACTTGACTAAAATGAGAAGTAAACCAATGAAGTTAGCGTTAAAATAACTAATTGGTACTGTGGTTCTAATGGTATATATAGGGTATTTGGCGAACGTTTGTAATAATTATGTAGCATACACACGAGGAAAGTTTCCTAAACCCTAATCTTATGTTGAGCAAATTTCTTGGTTCCATCTTGTTTATGATTATCCAAGCTTTTGTATTATAATTCTATTACATTGTACAAGTTTCATATTCCTAATTTGATATCGTTATGCAAGTTCCTAACTTTTGATTCTTACTATTCAAAGCATAAACTATTCAAGTTCATTGTTCCGAAGGAGATTTCCCAACTCTTTTGGATGTAACACTTTGTATATACAATGTCTATTCAATCATATATTGTTAATATTCAATCTTCGACTTAATTATTATTGTTCAATCTTATATTACTGTGTTGAACCTTCGAATAGCAAATAAACCTTTATTGATTGGTCTAATCCATAATTGATGAGTGATCTAAAATTTTAGAATCACTGTTAAACTATTCCAAACTAAAATTTCTTTAGTGCGGAAATCCTAAAATCAAACTGAGATGAACAACCCTAATATAGGGGATTATGTACACGTTAGCGTTTAAATGTTTGTGCACAATGCATGGTAAGAAGGGCTAATCCCCTAAATACGAAAGTAAAAGTCTGTATAGTCTAATGACTATTAAAGGTTGAAGTAGAAATACTTAATAACCTTGGGACATAGTTCATGGTCTTAAAGACCCTCAGATATAAACCTTGAACTTGTTTACTAATCTTGACTCGAAGAACTAGTTCTTAATTATTCAGTATTCATTGCTTACTCTTATGTTACTGCTATTATCATTCTTTATATCAGTGACCAATTGTTTGCTCACTCTTGCATTTAACACTGCAGCTAAAGTTGAGAAAATTGATGAGCCGTCTTCTAGCAAAGGCAAGGGCAAGATGTCCAAATGAGGAAAGTCCTATTTAATTTTATATACTGAACTTATGTTATGAGACTTAATTTATTTTGTGATGTATTCCGCATACTTATGTAATAGTTTAAGGTTAGATTACCTAGGATTTGATTTACATTGATGTAACCCTATAAAGGGATAGATTATTATTTAAGTTGTTTAATTTATGTCTTTATCCCTGGTTCTGGGTAATTAGAAGTAATTGTTTTGGATAGTGAGCACCAAATCATGTGGGAATGAAGTACCTGGATTTGGGGGTGTCACAGGTTGGTATCTGTAACGACCGAGAAAATCGAATTGTTTGTAAAATAATTTTATTTGATTAAATAATGAATAAAATTATAATATATGTTATTATAATGAGTAAGCAAGATGGAGGTTGTTCTATAACCTAAAGGCGGCGTAATGTTGTAGTATTCTGGCTACGTGGTAGAATTAAGGTGTTTGAATTTCTAAGACGAAAATAAAAGTTTTCTGAGAAATTTTTCGAAAAAACTATTCATCCATTTCTGCTCGGGAATTATTTTTGAACTTCCGAGAAATACGTAATGATAGAATGATAAGGAAGGATGGATTATGTAATAATAATTCAGTTATGTCAAACACAGTTTTTCGTCTGCGTACTAAGTTTGAGAATGTTAAGAAAAATGAAGATTTGAATAAATGATGATCGTATAATGAGAAGTATTATACAAAGTAATAAATACAAGTATGATACGAACTATTGTACAAGTATATATGAAAGATAGCATAACGTATATGACGAATGATTATACATATTAGTATACGAGAAAAATATGAAAAATACGAAGATTATATGTTATAAAGCCAATTGTAATGAACTTGTAGGATTTGTGTAGGAATTGGGCAAGCCCAAGTGTAATTTTGTTATGGCCCAAAGATAACAAATGAAAGCCCAATGTTAGGCCCAATGTAATTTAACATAAGCCCGAACCAATAACCGGACCCGTGGATCGAACTGATGGGGCACTGGGTGAGAAAAACCCATGGGGCAACCCATGTGGGCCCCATAGGTGAGTCATGACTGGCCACTTGGTGGCCAAGCAAAGGATAAGTGTTGTGGTGTGCAAATAATAAATAGTAAGGATGTGGAAAGTGTGGATGTGGGATAACATTATGACCATTATGCCCTCATCTTGGAAATCCTATAAATAGAGAGCTAAGATTGTTCATTTGTGCTTTGTTCATTTCACCAACATCTTAGAGCTTATATTATTGAGAGAAAAGTGAGAAGAGTTGCTATATCCAGAAGAAAAGAAGAAGCTAGAACCAAGTTAATAACACATAGGTAAGGAATCCTAAACCACTAATCTTCATCTCTTCATTGTTAGTTTGATAGAGAAGTGATTATTGGTTGAGCATGTTTCATAAGAAGAAACAAGGACGGCTATTAGAGGACTTAAACCTTAATAAACCATGTTACAAGTGAATTATAATCATAGAAGTTATGAACTAATGAAGAACATTTGAAGAATTATCATTTTGTTGTTGAAATATGTTTGGTTAAGATGATAGATATATGGAATGAATCCATTTTTGAACGGTGTAAAAATCTCAAGTAACAAAGTTATGGCAAAATTTACGAGATTAGACGATAATCGTCGATATCGTCAAAATCGTGAAATTCTTGGAATGAAAGTTAAAAGTCACCGTTTAACTCAGAAACCTTGGTTTTCAATGGAGAATAGTATAACTGTGCATTTTAGAGTTGTGGACTCAAAAATGGTCGAATTTTGACTTAGAACGAAGAAACGAGCTTTGAACGTTCACGAACTGATAAGTAAGTTTTATACCTACTTATCCGGTATCTTTTGCTTGAATTAGTTGCTTATATTCATGTGTCTTAGTTACTTTTCATGCATTTTATGTTCATTTTGTAGGTTATACGTTTGGAAGCGGTTTGAGCGATTATTGGTAAAGAAAAGCAAGGAAAACGCAAAGAAAAGCAATGTTTGGGCTTTCATGTTCATTTCAAGTTCTTGGTTTGGAACTTGGACTACATTGTAGAGCTTCTTCTTAGCTTTTTGGAACATCTTGAATCATTCCAATCGGAGTTCGGATGCAAGAGTTATGACATGTGTACCAACGGACGTCGAACGTCACTATTTTGGATGATCATTTGCACAGCAGTCACTTCCAGCCCAATTTTGACCTTCATCCGTTCGTTATTTCTCAATTCTCAAAGAATGGAAGTTGCAGATCTCGTCGATATCTTCTATTTAGTATATGGCAGGCCTCGTAATTCTTCCTGGATCAAAAGTTATGGCCGTTTTCCCAAGGGACGTCAGAGCAGAAAATTTTCCGTCACAAAACCGCCGCCGGGGTGGGCATCCAAGTCACAAGTCAGTACCATAGCCCGCCGGGGCGGGCCCAACACAGCTAAAAATCCCCGCCGGGGCGGGGGTAGCCCAGAAAAAGTGCGAAATTCGCAAATTTTGTCCAATTTGAGTCCGAAAAGGATTATTTCGATCCAATTTGCACTAGGACTTCTAAGAGAACTTCTAAGAGGACTTTAAGACATATGAAGAGACTTATATAAGGATGAGAATCACAAGGATTAAAGAGAAAAGGAGATACTAGAGAGAGGATTCAATTAGATTAGATTAGAGTAAATTAGATCAAATTCATAGTTCTAAATAGTTTTGGAGATTGAAGCGACTTGGAGACCATTGAAGATCAAGAACAGGAGCTTGAGGAAGATGGAGATCTACTGACAACAGATTTATTCTTTACTCTACTCTTATTTTTATCTTTCAATGTGTATTCAATTGTGGATTCTTAGTTTTAATTCAATAATCATGAACTAATTCTTTGTTTGAGATTACAATGGATCTTATTGTGTAGTTTGTTTTAATACGCTTCGTTATCAATTATTATGTTCTATTGTGAGAATTGTCTATTGTGATTTGAACTTAATTGTTTAATTGATTGGCCATCAATTACCGTGATAATCTATATGAACTCGAGAGATGAAGTATTGATTTAGATCTTATCATAATAGCATGTGTCATGAATTTTGTCGATAGCATATTTGTGATTATTGTTAAGGTAGAGATACGCTTGGCATCATATGTAATCGGATAGAGAACTTATTCTACAACCTTCTTCAATTGTAATTCACATAGAGATATAGTGAGTTAGTTGATTAAGGTGTTTAACGGATTTCTATCTTAATTGTGGATTGACGTTAATATGGGTATTATGCATCGAGAGGTGGTTTTATCTGCTTTAGTGTTCTTGATTAACAATTCAGTATAGAAAATAATTGATAAGAAGTGTGTTAACTTAAATGAAGCGATAAGTGAAGTTGTGATCTCAAATCTCCGTTATCTTAATTTAACTAGTGGTAATTAGAATTAGTTTACTTATAAATTGAAATTAATTCATTTAAATAAGATTGAGTTGGTTACGGGTTAGTACTTGGTGATTTTCTATTAAATAATTCTCTGTGGGAACGATACTCTACTCATCACTTTATTACTTGTTGACCACGTACACTTACGTGTTTTGTGCGTATTGATTTTACCCAACAAGTTTTTGGCGCCGTTGCCAGGGAATTAATTTAATAATTATTTACCAATATTAATTTCAATCAAATTAGTCTTAATTTAAACATTTTTATTTTTATTTTTAATTCTCTTCTTATATTTCTCTCATTTTAGGTACCATGGATGACTTTGAGTATCAATGGCCATACACGAACGTGACTCAACCAAGGGGAGCGACGATTGACATACTCGCGAAAATTTCTGCATTGTCAGCAAAGTTTGACGAACTTTCGAGGAATTTGGACGTTGTTGCAGCCCAAAGGAGTCAAAGGTTTGCAGTTATTTGTGACTATTGTGCTGGCAATCACCCGAGTAATCAATGCACCATCAATCTTGGGCCGGTACAGTATGGTGGTAACTACCTCAATCAGTATGCATATGATAATTATGATCAAGTTTGGGGGTATCACCTGGATTCTTCATGGAGCTACAACTATCAAGACCAATACTCTATTCCAGATCCATCATACACACCGGAATTTTCATGTCCACCTCCAGTGTCACATGAGACATATAATTCAAGGTTTGACGAATCGTTTTCCAAGTACATAGCAGCAACTGAGGAGAAGATAAGTAATCAAGCGAGGTCAATTCAAAATCTTCAAAATATGGTAGATCAATTGACCAAAGCCGTAAGCAACCTTCCTCAAAACAATTGGTGTTATGACGAGGATTCCGAGATTGATGCAGTGCCCGAGCCAAATCTGCGACTGGATGAGCCACAAGATATCGAAAGTGTGGAGACAATTGGGTATAATGAAATAAAGATCGGCGAAGATTTAACTTTAAGTACCAACGAAGATGAACCGATTTCATTAGTGTCACATGTACCTTCTCCGCCAAAGTTCAAGAATCCGGTTAGATTTGCAAAATCATGCCCACTTGGTAGTCATGTCGTCGGCGAATCTCTTGATGATATAAGAATGAGTACAATTTTCAATCCATGGTGGGACGAGAAAGAGAAGATAGACGAAGAGCCCATTGTGTTTGACACATTTCCATGCCCAAATATGATCACAAACACAATGGAGATAACACCTAGTTATTTTCCCTTCTTCATGGAGATCATACCAAATCAGAGCATGCTAGGTGACTTGGAAGCGATGGCTATCACAAATGGGAACCTACCAAAAGCTATATTATTTCCGATGGATGGAGGGTTCCTCAATTACCGAAGAGGAATTGGCTAGCGTTGACCAGACAGAGTCAGGCTGAAAGACTATAATTCAAGCGCTAACTGGGAGGCAACCCAGGAATTTTTTATTTATTTATTTATATGTTTTCCTAGTTTATTTAGTAGATAGGAATCCAAGTATTATTCTAATCCTTGTTGTCTCTCTTCATTGCAGGTATTTGAGGTTCAATGGATAGGAAAATGATCGTCGCCGCCAACGCCACCATCACCACAAGCTTAAATGATTACAGGGAAGTCTTCGTCCACTTTATTGCTTTATTTTACAATTAGGACATTGTAATTGTTAAGTTTGGGGGAGTTAAATAAATTAGGGTTATTTATGTTTGCATTCATGTAGTGTAATTGCATAATAGTTTGCATAGTAGACCAGTTGCATAATAGTTTTTATTGATAACCAATAATAAAAAAAACAATAAAAATTGTTGTTAATAGTTAGTTTGCATATGTCCAACGGTGTCGCATTCTACAGCTTATTCTGGCAAATGATGAGATTGTGAATAAGTTAACCAATATAGTATGGATTATTAGAACTGTGATATAATTACTGTTATGAATCGATTCTTGGACTTGTTTGAAACTGTTATAAAAAGGGTAGCACTAATAACATCTTTGTTGACCGGTTAGTTCAAATTAATACATAAAGGGTTTCTAAAGGATAGTGCTAGCGTGAACCAGAAAATGACAAGGATAGGCAGTGAAGGCTTAAATTAGGCAAGAACTTAAGTTTGGGGGAATATATGTGGGATATATAAGCTTTAAAAAAAGAAAAAAGAAAAAAGAATGTAATATGTTGAGTCTTGTGGTGGGTTGAGGTGAAGCATTCCCCATAAACACAAGCGTGAGATGGAGTGTAAAACGCACTCACCAACCATCCATGAAAAAAAAAGAGATAAAAATAAAACGGAAAAAGTGTAAAAAGCCCCCGTATGAAAAAAAAAGAAAAAGAAAAAGAAAGTATAAGTATCCTGCATGTACCCTTGAATTTGGTTAAGTTTAATTTTAGTTGAATCGTGCCTGTTAACGCCAAGTTTCGTCTGCGCGTCAAATCACAAAATCCACGCGCTGAATCCTGCACAATAACAGATCACACAGAAGCTTGACGGCCGTGCCGCCGGGGGATAGCTCCGGTGTGAGAATAAGTACAGGTCGTTCACAAGGTTTAACAATGGAGGTTTATATGTTTGGTGCTCAAAGTCGATATTACCTGTTAATTGTAACCTTGGCTTTGTATTTATAGAGCTCCCACCACCTTGGTATCCTCTTCTTTGGATTAGAGTAGGACTCCTAAATATGTTAGCTACCATATTTGGGTCCAACACAATCTCCTTAAAAAGTGCAAGTGGAATCCCTTTCCACCACTACTTCCAGAGTTACCTTGTTAACATAGGATTAGGGTTGATACCCTTAATCACGTAAACTCCTTGTCGCACCAACTCTGCATGTGGACTGCTCATACACTCAGGCCCAAACCAATAGCCAAACCCAATAGGCCTGAACTCAACCCTCACGATGACCACGGGCCCCGGCCTATTGGGATCGGGTAACCGACCCCGATCTTACATCTCCGAACATATGAGCCCGACCTCCTTTGACCCGGCCCAAGCCTCCAGCCCAAAAGAGGGTCGGGAAAACACTCCCGAACATTGCCCCCCAGTCTCTTGTTATAAGATATTTATGACACGAGACTTGAAAGGACATGAATTCGGATAGTCACGTCATAATAATGAGTTGTCTCGGGAACCCAAGCGGTTTTTCCTCGGTCCGCGAGCTGGTACACATTTTTTCATAACTGGGCCCACCTGCCATAAATAATCGCCTTTGGAAGCCGTGCCAGACGGGCTATATAAGCTCCCCAACATTCATCAGCGTCACTTTTTCGAGCCTTTAATATTTTGAATCTCTGTCAAACTTTTCCGGCAAGGGCGATTTCCGGCGAGACACTCATTTTTCCAGATTTCTTCAGTCCGTGCCATTTCCCCACTAAGCTCTTGTCTTGTACCTTTCTTCCCTTCAAACCACCATAAATGGCTGATTCCAGCGATCCTCGTCCCACACCAATCACAGCAGCCGGCACTCCCACTCTTACTTCCAGCGACCTTCTCCAAATCGAGCTGGAGGCTGCTCCGGTCGAACTCTCCGTGGAGAACGCCGAAATCAGAATTCACCAACTCTACGCTTCAGAAATCGACTACGCTGTCATCAACACCAAATCTTCCATCACCCTCTCTCAACTGTCGGACGTCCAAACCTTATTCAACATCCCCAAAGAATACAAGCTTCGGGTTCCCGAGGCCAGCGAAAGGATGTACCACCGACCCGAGGGCGAATGGGTAGCCGTCCATCTGTATGCACTAAGGTACGGGGTTCGGTTCCCCCTCCACGAATTCATCTCTTCTTTCCTCTTCCTGGTAGGGATTGGGTTCTCCCAGCTGGCTCCCAACTCCTACATCCAGCTGATCAGCTTCATCGCCCTCTGCCAGGAGGCTGGCATCACCCCCGGGCTGGACTTCTTCTTCGTCCTGTTCTCGGTTGGTCGGTCAAAAGAGCCCGGCCTTCGCCATCTGAACTGTGTTCCTGGACGGGACACCTTCGTGAAGACCCCATCCAGTAACAAGGGGTGGCATTCACAATGGTTCTTCATGAGGGGAACCGATCTCAACCTACTCCCCAAATGGGCCGGTCCCGAAGACGTCCCCATGAAGGTCAACAAATTTCCGAAGAGTCGTTCGGCAGCCTTCAAGAAGTTTTACGCCCTTCTGAAGCAGACCAACTGGGGTCTAGGAATCGTGTCCAACGAATCTTGGCTCTACGAACACGGCTGTAAGTTAATCTATCCGACCTTGTTTTCTTATTCTCCCGATCCTTTGCTTCGATTTTCTTAATGATCCTTTTATTTTATGTTGTAGTGACCATCTTCAAGCCTGACAATGCTGAAGTGGCTTTGTCCCCACTACCGATCCTCGTCGAGCCCATCCATCTCCCAGCCGCTGATGACTCTCCTTCAGATGAGGCTGTTCTTATTGTCGAGATGTCTGTCGGTTCGTCAACCGGTCCTCTTCCCGAACCTTCCAAGGCTGATGCTTCCACGAAAAGTGTGTTGCAGATGAAGGGGGCCGACAAGATGGCTTTGCTAAAGAAGTCAAAGAAAAGATCTTCTATTCGAGCTCCCCCCAAGGCCATCGTTGTGGCCCCGCCGAAGCCTGTTCTGAAATTAACTCCCCCACCTCCGATCATAGTGACGGTGGCCGAAGATTCGGAGGGTACTGAAGATCAGCTTCTGGAACCCGCTTCGAAGAAGCCGCGGTTGGTCGAGGGGCCCTCCCAAGCCGAGGAGGTCGTTGCCCCGATCAATGCTTCTTCCCCGAAGTCCAAGGCTAGCTCTTCCGGAGGATCCCCAACTACCTGTTGGCCGAAGAGCCCAGCTAACAAATTTCTTTTCCATTTGCTTGATCAATTCAGGCTTTCCGGTGACGATGAGCGGTTCAAAAACTTTTCGTCAGAGGATTATCTGGTTACCTATCTCCGAGCCAAGACTCAGGTATTTATCCTCATTTGTATATATGTCTTCATTTGCTTCTTTGCTGTCTGACCAATTCGCCTATGTATTTAGGCCAACGCCATCCTCGCTCGAGTTATCGCTCCCCTTGCCCGATCTACCAAGAGAGAGGTCCAGCTAAGAATCGACGTGGAGCTTTTCCAAGCCGAATTATCGGGTCGGGATTCAGAGCTGAAGAGGGAGCGGGATCTCCATGCTGATACCAGGAATAAAGTATCCCAGGCTAATCGCCGGATTGCCGAACTCGAAGAAAAAAATTCCCTACTTCAACAAGAGTTCGTCGGTCTCAACGATCATGCCAAGAAGCTGGTGCAGGATAAAGAACTTCTGGTCGAAAAGAATAGGACCTTGGTAGGGAACCTTCAGGTCATCGAGGGGAAGTTCGCGGGGGTTCATGCTCAGCTGAGTACCCTGATCCATGCGAACAACACTTTGATGGCTGAACAGGCCATCATTAAGAAGGCTGCCATCAAAGAATACGAATAATCGCCTGCCCTGACCGATAAGATTATGACCCAGTTTGCAGAGGGTGTCGAAGCTTATCGGGAGAAGGCCCGAGCGAAGCTTGTTGATGCTGGTCTGGACGCCTCGATCCTCGATTCTTCCGACGAGGAGTCCGAGGCCGAAGCCGATGCTGGTTCCCCTTAAATTTTTCTTGAACTTGTTCATACTTGTAATTTCTTCTTTTCTAAGTTTTGTAATTCAACTTGACCAGAGAGGCCGACGGTGTATGTACCCGAAGCCTATCTGATCGGAAACTGTAAAACCTTTATAATATGAATGAAGACAAAAGATTTTTAAGTAGTTATCTCGATCAGTTTAACTTTATTTTTATCGCCCAGTTAGGTCATTTCTGACCGTCTGGTCCATTTATGTCTAAAGTGTACTGTCTCGGATATGTAACTTTTATCGATCAGTTATACTTGTGGTGTTTTATCGGTCAGTTAAGTTCTTTCGGACTATCTGATTGTTTTACGCTCGAAGCTTATCTGATCGGATGTGTATCTTTGTCGATCAGTTATACTTGTGGCGTTTATCGATCAGTTAAGTTTTTTAGGACCGTCTGATCGTTTCACGCCCGAAGCTTATACGATCGGTAAAGCAGTGCAAGATTAAAACGAAGTACAAACGTCTCTATTGAGAGAAGTTTTCATTTTATTGATAACTCGCATAAATTACACCGTTATCGGGAAAGAACAGGCATGTATTTACTGGTAATATCTCCTAAGTCTTCCAGCATGCCATGTATTCTTTACTTCCGACCCATCCATTGCTCGAAGCTGGTAAGTCCATGGCTTCGGCATTTCTACTATCTCATAAGGCCCCTCCCAGTTAGGCATTAATTTTCCTGTGTTCTGGGGGGTTGATGCCTCTGCCTCCCGAAGCACCAAATCTCCTACCTTGAACCTCCTCAACTTCACCTTCTGGCTATAGTGTCGCGCTGTCTTCTGTTGATAAATGGCCAATCTCAACACCGCGGCATCACGAGCTTCGTCTAGCAGGTCCAGATTTACTTTCAGACCTTCATCGTTGTAGAGCTCTTTGTACTGGCTGACCCGAAGAGTGGGTGATCCGATCTCTACTGGTATGAGTGCATCGGTCCCATAGGCCAGCCGGAAAGGGGAGTCTCCAGTGTTTGTCCTCGGGGTCGTCCGGTATGCCCACAAAATGCTGAATAGTTCTTCGGGCCATCGACCTTTCAACTCATCAAGTCTTCTTTTTATCCCGTTGAGTAGGGTTCGATTTGTCACCTTCACTTGACCGTTTGACTGAGGGTGGGCAACCGAAGTCTTCCGGTGTTGAATTCCCAACTCTTTCAGGAAGCTTTCAAACTTTGACCCCACGAACTGTCTACCGTTATCCGAGACTACTGCCATCGAAATGCCGAACCGATAAACTACTCCTTCTTTCAAAAATTTAAGACATTCATGTTCGGTGATCTTCTGCAGTGGTTTGGCTTCGACCCACTTTGTCATGTAATCGATAGCCACTATTATGAAGCTGACTTGTCCCTTGGCCTTCGGCAGAGGTCCCAGGATGTCGATTCCCCATACTGCGAAGGGGATCAGGGATAAGACCGAGTAGAGTTCTTCGGGCGGTTGATGTGGGATGTTACTGTTTAGTTGACACTTGGGACATTTTTTGACAAGTTCCTTGGCCTCTGTATAGATGGTTGGCCAGTAATACCCCTGTCTTAGAATTTTATGCGCCAGTGACTTGGCGCCCATGTGATCCCCACAGATCCCTTCATGTACCTCCCGAAGTTCGTAGCTTGCCTCTGACGGTGTTAAACATTTAAGTAAGGGAGAGCTGAAGGCCCTTCGGTACGAATCTCTGTCGATCAGTACAAAATTCGAACTTCGGTGCTTGATCTTCCTTGCTAGAATCCGGTCTGAAGGAAATGTTCCATCAGCCAAATAAAAAATATAAGGTGTAAGCCAACAGTTCAGCCGATCAACACATAGCACCTCTTCTTTCGGGACACTTGGCTGCTCCAATGTCTCCAGATACACTAAACCGTCGAAGGAGCTGGCTTCAGTTGACGCCAGCCGGGCCAGGGCATCTGCTACTGTGTTGTCAGATCTATTCCCTCCCTGAAAGCTGACGGAGTTGAAGTATGTCAGTCTATTCTTTGTCTCGGCTAAGTACTTCGTCATTCTAGCCCCCCGAGCCTCGTACTCTCCCGAAATTTGTTTAACGACCAGCTGCGAGTCACTAAAGATGACCAAGTTCTGTACTTCTAGGCTTCGGGCCAACTTTAACCCGGCTAGAATGGCCTCGTATTCTGCTTCGTTATTGGCTGCTTTGAACCGAAATTGAATACCTTGTTGGACTTTGAATCCTTCGGGACTCGTCAGTATGACTCCTGCACCACTGATGTCTGACGTTGACGAGCCATCGATATATAGTGTCCATGAAGTCTTTATGTGTTGCGTTTCAGTCACCGATCCCACATCTGGCTCCGAGAATGAACATTCCACGACGATCCCTTTGATTGCTGTTCGGGGATGATACTCTAGCGCAAACTGTGTTAGCTCCATTGCACATGCCGCCAGTCTTCCCGAAACCTCTGGTCGATGTAGAATTTTCTTCAACGGCTGATCGGTATATACCACCACTACCCGACCTTGGAAATAATGCCGAAGTTTTCTGCTTGCGATGATTAAAGCGTAGGCGAACTTTTCTAGGTTTGGGTATCGGAGTTCTGCGTCCCGAAGCACGTGGCTGACGTAGTATACGGGGAACTGATTTCCCCCTTTGTCCCGAACCAATGCTGCTCCCACTGCCATCAAACTCGCCGCCAGATAAAGATATAGGGGTTCCGAAGGGATCGGTTTCATCAGCAGAGGTGCCGAAGAAAGATACTGTTTGATCCGTTGGAACGCGTCCTCGCATTCTGAGGTCCACTGGAAGCTTTTCTCGTTTTTGGGCCCTTTTAAGGTGTCAAAAAATGGAAGGCACCTCTCAGCTGATTTAGAGACGAACCTTCGTAGGGCCGCTATCTGACCCGTTAGCCTCTGCACATCCTTGTATGACTTTGGGGATTTCATATCCAGGACTGCCTGGATTTTCTCTGGGTTTGCTTCGATTCCCCTTTTGCTAACCAAGTATCCTAGAAATTTTCCCGATCCTAGCCCAAACGTACACTTGGTCGGGTTTAGCCTTAGCTTACATTTTCGGACCGTCTTGAAATAGTCCTCCAGATCTTCAAGATGATCACGGACTGACATGCTTTTAACGATCATGTCATCTACGTAGACCTCCATGCTCCTCCCCAATTGTTTCGTGAACACCAGGTTCATCATTCGCTGCTAAGTTGCCCCGGCATTTAGTAGCCCGAAGGTCATTTTCCTGTATGCGTATATCGCCCGATGTGTGTTAAAACTTGTCTTCGGGATGTCTTCCTTATTCATCGAAATCTGGTGGTACCCAGAGAATGCATCCATAAAACTCAACATACCATATCCCGACGTGGCGTCGATCAGTTGATCTATGTTGGGCAAAGGGTAGAAATCCTTCAGACACGCCCTGTTTAGATCCGTGTAGTCAATGCACAACCTCCATTTCCCATTTTGCTTCTGGACCAATACCACGTTGGCCAACCACTCCGGGTAATCAATCTCGAAGATGAATTCGGCCTCCAGGAGCTTGGCAATCTCTTCGTCGATGATTTTTTGTCTTTCTGGGGCAAAAATCCTCCGCTTCTGTATGACCGGTTTCTTGCCCGGGTCCACGTGCAGCCGGTGCAGAGCCACTGAATCACTTACCCCCGGCATGTCGCTGGGTTCCCATGCGAAGATATCAGCGTAGACTCGGAGTAATTCTATCATCCCAGTCTGGAAGGGTTCTGATAACCCTGACCCGATCTTAATTATTTTGTCTTTCTGCCCCGGTACCAATTCTACATCATCAATTTCTTCGGCCGGAATAGCAAGTGGCTCTGTGCTCCCCTCTGTGAATGGTTCGATCTCAATGGCCATTGTCTGTTTCTGTTTGCAGACCCCGACCCCTGAAGAAATCAAGCTGTTTCGGTAACACCTTCGGGCTATATCTAGGTCTCCTTTTACCTCCCCGATCCCGTTCGGTGTTGAAAACTTGATTTTAAAATGGGGTATCGATGTTACTGCTTGTAGGGCTGCCAAGGTAGGCCTTCCGAGGATCGCGTTGTATGCCGAGTCTATTTGGACGACAAAAAATCTCACCACTATTTCAACTTGATTAGGTGCTGTGCCGAATTTGACTGGCATCTCGATGGCGCCCGACGCAAGCACCGGATCTCCACTAAATCCGTACAAGGGTCCTTCTCCTCCCAAATCCATCTTCTTTCCTTGTAGGTCTAACCTCTGATAGGCGTGAGAATATAGGATGTCGACCGAAGACCCGTTATCTATCATCATTCTTTTCATATCCACTATCCCGACCTGAGCCGTTATTACCAACGCACCATCGTGGGGCTCGATGAGATCCGTCGGGTAATACTCGTCCGTAAATGAGATAGACGTTCCCGGATATGCCGGATCCTTTCTAGGCGTTGACCCCGCAACAGATAGCACTGCTTCCAGAGTCCCACTTCTTTTTCTTCCCGATACCCGTCTAACGGAACCCCCCGAAATGACATCAACTACACCTCGGGCTGGGGGGTTTTGCGGTGTCTGGGTATCCGGGATCTGATCTGTGGTCTCCTCTCTGGGCACCTCTGCATTTCCCCGGCCTGCCACATATTGTAACAGTTATCCGTTTTGGACATTTTTCTCGATCATATCCATCAGATTAATGCATGCTTCGGTCGAGTGTCCGGTACTCTGATGGTATTCACAATACTTATCCCGACCACGCCTTCCGGGCTTGGTTCGCCTGGGGCATGGCTCGTAGAATGGTTGGTTTTTCATTTCCTGCAGGATTTTCGAACGATCCGCAGTGAGGGGAGTATAGACCTTGCTAACGTTACGGTTGGGTAGTGGAGGTCGGTTGCTACCTGAACCTCCCCCGTTGTAGCTTTTCTTTTCTGTTCGGTCTGATCTCCACTGGTTATTGTCCGAACGTTGGTAGGTCAGTTTTTCCCGCTCTTTCGATTTCTCATAAGGTTGTGGTGGTTTGAAATTTCCCAAAGCTTCTTCTATAGCGATGAACCCTTCTGCCCGATGAAAGGCCTCGGTCAAGTCTGCCAAAGGGTTAATCACCAAATCCTTTACCAGCTTCTTAGATCTCCCGATATCTAAGCCGGTTGTAAAAAATCCCAGTGCTTGTGGGGAATTCAGCTCCGCTACCGATCCCACTGTCTCTCGAAACCGTTTGACGTACTGACTTAGGGTCTCATCTAATTTCTGCCGTACATGCATGAGGGACGCCGTGATCTTCCCTCGTCTTCGGTTGCTTCCGAACCGAGCATGGAATTTTTCACGAAGATCGTTCCATGATCCGATTGATCCTGGTGCCAGGGTCCCCATCCACTCCCTGGCACTCTTCTTGAGGGTTGTAGCGAACATGTGGCATTTGGCTGCATCTGAATGCCCATTGTACGACATCAGCCAATCATATCCATCCGAATGGTCGTAGGGATCTCCCAATCCGTCATATGTCTCCATCGGGGGCATCTTCTTCTTTGGATCGGCTATCACCCGGTTGATTTCGGGCGAAAAGGGAGATCCAAAACCTGCCGAAGATGTCCCCATCGAGTTTTTTGTCCTTAGCAACTTTTCTAATTCAGCCACTCTTCGGGTAAGGGGGTCGGATCCTTCCATATGAGGGGACGATCGAGGTTTGTCCCTCCCATAATCAGGAGACGCTTCCCTTTCTATTTGCCCCGTCCTGCCTCGGTGTTCTAATCGACGCCCGGCCGAAGGGCTCCTTCTTCTGCTCCTTCCGTCTCTAGAGCGACTTCTGTGCCTGCTCTGTTCTCTTCTTGCCTCTCCCCACCAAGGCGATCGGGACCGGCTTCGATGCCTACGCCTTCTAGAACTCGCTTCTTGATCACCGGCCATGTTGGCCATCTGTCTCTCCAACTCCACTTGTTGTAGCTGGAGTGCCAACATGGCATCTTTGTTCTGGTCCAGTCTCTTCTGCAAGAGAAACTCTCGTTGGTCTCGGCTTCCTACTCCTCGGTGTTGCCTCACGAGGGCTTGAGAGTGTCTCTCGTCGGCCTGACTCGCTTGATGAGGCATGTGTTGACTCTCGGGGAAGAGCTTCCGCCGAAGATCATGGACCGGTATCTCTTCTACCTCCTGGATTTCAGACCCCAGTCGGTCCTTCACTGACCCCCTCGCCTGAGTGGTTTGGTGGGACTGCTGGGTCTTGGCCCTTTCCGAGACAGCGATATTATCCTTACTCGCCATGATTGCTGCCGAAGAAAAGTATTTGTGGTTGCAAAGAAGCACTTTGCCCCCCTCCTTCTAGCACCAATGTTAACGCCGAGTTTCGTCTGCGCGTCCAATCACAAAATCCACGCGCTGAATCCTGCACAATAACAGATCACACAGAAGCTTGACGGCCGTGCCGCCGGGGGATAGCTCCAGTGTGAGAATAAGTACAGGCCGTTCACAAAGTTTAACAATGGAGGTTTATATGTTTAGTGCTCAAAGTCGATATTACCTGTTAATTGTAACCTTGGCCTTGTATTTATAGAGCTCCCACCACCTTGGTATCCTCTTCTTTGGATTAGAGTAGGACTCCTAAATATGTTAGCTACCACATTTGGGTCCAACACAATCTCCTTAAAAAGTGCAAGTGGAATCCCTTTCCACCACTACTTCCAGAGTTACCTTGTTAACGTAGGATTAGGGTTGATACCCTTAATCACGTAAACTCCTTGTCGCACCAACTCTGCATGTGGACTGCTCATACGCTCAGGCCCAAACCAATAGCCAAACCCAATAGGCCCGAACTCAACCCTCACGATGACCACGGGCCCCGGCCTATTGGGATCGGGTAACCGACCCCGATCTTACATCTCCGAACATACGAGCCCGACCTCCTTTGACCCGGCCCAAGCCTCCAGCCCAAAAGAGGGTCGGGAAAACACTCCCGAACAGTGCCTATCTTTAAGATTTTTAAGTTTGCACCGTATAATTCCTTCTAAGAAGTTGTTTATGTATTGAATTTGGGTTCGTATCAGTTATCTTTGATGTTGATCACACACGCACGCTACACCAGTGATAATCGTTCAAGAATTGAGAATTAATATGTAAGCGTGGATTGGTTTTGATAATTTGTATTGTAAAGTTGCTTGTTTTTTCTGAGGCCGATATGATAAATAAGTTTATGCGATGTTGTTGGATTTTATTTTAGGCATTTAGATTGTTATTGCATCTCGTTGCATTGCATTGCATTATGTTGTGTTGCTTGAGGACAAGCAACGGTTTAAGTTTGGGGGTATTTGATAAGTAGGTTTTATACCTACTTATCCAGTATCTTTTGCTTGAATTAGTTGCTTATATTCATGTGTCTTAGTTACTTTTCATGCATTTTATGTTCATTTTGTAGGTTATACGTTTGGAAGCGGTTTGTGCGATTATTGGTAAAGAAAAGCAAGGAAAACGCAAAGAAAAGCAATGTTTGGGCTTTCATGTTCATTTCAAGTTCTTGGTTTGGAACTTAGACTACATTGTAGAGCTTCTTCTTAGCTTTTCGGAACATCTTGAATCATTCCAATCGGAGTTCGGATGCAATAGTTATGACATGTGTACCAACGGACATCGAACGTCACTATTTTGGATGATCATTTGCACAGCAGTCACTTCCAGCCCAATTTCGACCTTCATCCGTTCGTTATTTCTCAATTCTCAAAGCATTAAAGTTGTAGATCTCGTCGATATCTTCGATTTGGTATATGGCAGGCCTCGTAATTCTTCCTGGATCAAAAGTTATGGCCGTTTTCCCAAGGGACGTCAGAGTAGAAAATTTTCCGTCACAAAACCGCCGCCGGGGTGGGCATCCAAGTCACAAGTCAGTACCATAGCCCACCGGGGCGGGCCCAACACAGCTAAAAATCCCCGCCGGGGCGGGGGTAGCCCAGAAAAAATGCAGAATTCGCAAATTTTGTCCAATTTGAGTCCGAAAAGGATTATTTCGATCCAATTTGCACTAGGACTTCTAAGAGAACTTCCAAGAGGACTTTAAGGCATATGAAGAGACTTATATAAGGATGAGAATCACAAGGATTAAAGAGAAAAGGAGAGGCTAGAGAGAGGATTCAATTAGATTAGATTAGAGTAAATTAGATCAAATTCATAGTTCTAAATAGTTTTGGAGATTGAAGCGACTTGGAGACCATTGAAGATCAAGAGCAGGAGCTTGAGGAAGATGGAGATCTACTGACAATAGATTTATTCTTTACTTTACTCTTATTTTTATCTTTCAATGTGTATTCAATTGTGGATTCTTAGTTTTAATTCAATAATCATGAACTAATTCTTTGTTTGAGATTACAATGGATCTTATTGTGTAGTTTGTTTTAATACGCTTCGTTATCAATTATTATGTTCTATTGTGAGAATTGTCTATTGTGATTTGAACTTAATTGTTTAATTGATTGGCCATCAATTACCGTGATAATCTATATGAACTCGAGAGATGAAGTATTGATTTAGATCTTATCATAATAGCATGTGTCATGAATTTTGTCGATAGCATATTTGTGATTATTGTTAAGGTAGAGATACGCTTGGCATCATATGTAATCGGATAGAGAACTTATTCTTCAACCTTCTTCAATTGTAATTCACATAGAGATATAGTGGGTTAGTTGATTAAGGTGTTTAACGGATTTCTATCTTAATTGTGGATTGACGTTAACATGGGTATTATGCATCGAGAGGTGGTTTTATCTGCTTTAGTGTTCTTGATTAACAATTCAGTATAGAAAATAATTGATACGAAGTGTGTTAACTTAAATGAAGCGATAAGTGAAGTTGTGATCTTAAATCTCCGTTATCTTAATTTAACTAGTGGTAATTAGAATTAGTTTACTTATAAATTGAAATTAATTCGTTTAAATAAGATTGAGTTGGTTACGGGTTAGTACTTGGTGATTTTCTATTAAATAATTCTCTGTGGGAACGATACTTTACTCATCACTTTATTACTTGTTGACCACGTACACTTGCGTGTTTTGTACGTATTGATTTTACCCAACACGAACGTTTAACGAACGCTCAATAAAGAACTTAATAGGTGAATTCTGTGTTTACGGATTTGAAACTATAAGATTTTCTAATGAAATCATAGTACACATGATATTTGAGCTAACGACTATTGAACGAGCCAATTTTGACTTATAATAAGTAAGTTATGAGCCCAGAAAAGTTGCAGAAGAAAAGAACTGTGAAAATTTTATGAGGCACAAGGCCGGCGCCGCAGTGCGGCCCAAGGGTATAAAGTCGGCGCCGCAGTGCCAGACTAAACCCCAGCCACTGCGAAGTGGCACAGCAGCACGACCAGTAGTGTAGAGAGTGGCGTTGCAGCGTCGAGCCCGAGATCCAGGTACTGTGAACTCGCGCCGCAGCGCGAGCTTCATAAAGGAAGCTGGCGCTGTAGTGCTAACACTCGAAAAGAAACAGTAATGAATGGAAATGAATGTAATGCATACAGAAGTTGATTAAAGATAAATTATAACTTTAATTAACTCAAAGTAAAATCATTTAGGATGATTATAACCTTAAGAATTACTACTAAAGGTTGACAAAAGATTATGACAATGTAAACACAAGGTAATATGATAAATAGTAAAGAACATTAACTAATCTAATGAATGATTAGATTGAGAAGAAGGGTAAGATAGATTAGTGATCATACATGATTGTTTATGACCTAATGTGGTATGTTATGCGATCATGTATTGCAGAATCCTTAAAGACTCAAAAGGAAAGGGTATTAATTGTAGAAGACGCTGAAGGCAAGTGTTCTAGACCCTTGTCTATGTTTCTTCTAGACAAGCTTTGTGATTCATGTATCCTACGCATTAATTGATGTATAACGACGTCGAAACCAATTCCTTTGGCTAGACTTAATGTGTTTTGTGGATTTCCTTATAATCTATCAAAATATTATCAATGTTGCTACCTTTTATCAACTATTTTGGTATGGATTTCAAAGAAAGACTGTGTATGAATGAACAAATATTTTGTCGTCAAACGACAGGCACGTGAGGTTGCCAAAACTTAAACGTAGATACATTTAATGAAGTAGTGTTGTATAATATAGAGTACTATAGGTTGATTAGCTACACGTGCTCGTAAGAAATGCCGGACTTACGGACTTGGTGTCGGGTTGTCCTTTTTGAAGAAATAATGGAATGCTCAAGGTCTTGGACCAAAACCAATGTTTAACATATGTTATGCATTGTTAAATGTTTTAAAGAAAAGAGAAGTGCTATTTTCAATTATTTATAGTACTTCATAACTATTGATTCAGTTATAGAAGATATACGATTCATATGATTCAAACATATTGCTTAAATGAAATAGTATAGTAAGGATAAAGGGAAGGCTAAGGTAGACAAATAAGTTACCTTTGTAATAGTATAGTATGAATGTTGTAATTATTTGATATTATGACAAAGAACACATGTAATGGTTACAAAGAACCTGGGAAAGGAAATATTATTTTGGAATATATAGAAGACATGTTCACTCTTTTGATGAATTTCAATTGAATATATGTGTGAACTGTAGCACCATTTGTCTGGTTGGAAGATACCCGAATTTGGGGGAGTCACAGGTTGGTATCAAAGCTGTAGGTTATAAAACATAAGGGGGGGTGAGGAAAGAACCTTAAGCTATAACCTTAAGAAGTGTTAAAGAAGTAAAAGATGAAGTTAACCTTAAAAATGCATTAAATGTTATATGTGTTTTTACTATTCTAAAGATGTTACTAATCAAAATAACTTGTTTTGTTGTAGATGTCAGAAGTTAACGTGATGTATAGAGATATACACGTGGTTAGTGAGGAGTCAGTATACCAAGTAGAGATTCTACAAACCCCTGTAGCTGAGTTACCAGAGGTGGTGGTGGTGGAGTCAGAAGACTCGGAGAACTTAGGATTCACGTCCTTGTTTGATGGCATGTCAGAGGAGGAGATGGAGGTGGTGTCGTTTAACACGGTAACACCTGCAGGAGAGATGACTCTGGGGGAGTCAATAAAGGCGCTATTTATAACAAAATTGGATAGAAATATCCAGTTGGGGAAAGAGGTGAGAGAGTTAAAGGAGGAGGTTCATGACGTCTTGGTAAACAAGAAGGGCATGGAGACGATGTGGGAGGAAGAGCATGACGAGAAGGTTTTGTCGAAGGAAAAGGTCCGCGAGCTAAAATATGAGGTCATTGAGCTCAGGCAGGAGCTAAAGGCTAAAAAGCAGAAGATTAGTAGGATGTCCTATATTCATAAGAGTTCACACGGGGATTTTTAACGGCAAGTGACTGAGTATCATGTGGAGGCAGGGAAGACTCGGCATACTATCAGTCAAGATGTGATAGCTAGTCTTACCCATGCGGATTATGAGAATGCCATTAGGCAAATGTAACCTAGTTAGTAGCTAGAGTAGCATTAGATATGTAAATATGATGTATCTATGTAGTGACGTAAAACCCTCTTTTGCATATCAAAGGGTAGTCTTTTGTAAATCCCAATTTTTGGGAAGCAATTGCGGGAAAGTAATGTAATCAGCTAAGGCTGTGTAATGACGAATGATGTAGTATTATACTACAAGGAAGAAACACATCAATGTAATTTTTTATTGAACATGTTGTGCAGTGAGTTTGATTTATTGTTTAATAATGAATAAAAACTAATCAACAAGAAGAAAGTAATAATGAAGTGTTATTTATTTTAACAGAAAGATGCCGCCAAGAAGAAGACAACGAAATCAAGAAGCCAACGTGAATCAACCGGAAGGGGGACCGGTTAATCCGATGCAAGAGTTTGTTAATTTATTAATGGTTGCTTTTAATAGAAATGGGGCGAATATACCAGTAAATCCTATGGTAGTAGGGGCTACTACGTTTATGGAGTTTGAAAGTGTAGGTCCGCCAGAGTTCAAAGGAATTACGGACCCTATAGAAGCCCAGAATTGGGTGAAAGAAATAGCGAAGGCATTTGTTAGTGCAAATGTCGAAGAGGGGAAAATGGTTGCTTTTGCTACCTATATGATGAAAGGAGAGGCCAACTTCTGGTGGGAGGCAAACCAGGCTAGGGTTGGGATAAAGAATTTAATATGGACACGGTTCAAGGAGATTTTCTTTGAGAACTACTTTCCCACGAGTATGTAGGGAAGGATGGAGATGAGGTTTCTTGAGTTGAAATAAGGGGAAATGACTGTTCCCCAATATACTGCCAAGTTCAATGAACTGGCGAGGTTTGCTCCACATCAAGTGGATACGGAGATGAGAAAGGCGAGGACGTTCGAGCAGGACTTGAAACCTTGGCCCTATAGCCGGATATCAGTGTTCCAAAGTAATTCTTTTGGAACCATTCTGGAGAAGGAAATAATTGTCGAGGGTGGTAATGAGGCTCTAAGACAATACCATAGAGAGAAGAAGAACAAGGGAAAGATTTATAGGGGGGTGAAAACGGAGGGAGCCAGTGGTAGTGGCAACAGCCAGAAGAGGAAGGGTTTTAACTCTGGGAATACCGGAGTAAAGCAATGAGATCCTAAGAAGAGGATGGAGGCATGCAAGAACTATGGGAAGACTCACTTAGGAATCTGTCTCAAGGGAAAAGCAGTATGTTACAACTGTAGACAGGAGGGGAACATTTTTCCTAATTGTCCAAGTCCGAAGAAGAACCATGGATGCTTCGTGTGTGGATCAACTGATCACATGGCGAACAATTGCCCGAAGAAGGGGATGGAAGGGAATAAGGGAACTAATAGCGGTAAGTTAGCTATTGGTGGTCTAGCTCAGACGAGTAGGCCGATGGCCCGCACCTTTAACATAACGGTCCAAGATGCAGTTGCATCAGGGGATGTAGTTTGTGACACCCCCAAAATTAGGTATACATCACCCATCTTGGGTCGTCATATACATAGTACAAAATTACATAGAATAGTGAGGACTACTAACTGATACTATCATTCGGACCATCACTTCGTTCCCCGACTTGCCCCAGCTATGTTCTCATTTCCTGAAGAGAACAGTGAAAGAAAGGGTGAGCTCAACTAGCCCAGTAAGAAATATTATGACTAAGATAATGCATAATAAATTATCATTAGCCTTCAACAATGTTAAACTGATAAAATATAATAGACATCAAGTTTAACTGCAGCGGAACAAGCAATCCATTAAAAGAGTCAAGTAGAAAATAAACTCTACTATCTTTTATGATTTAAAAAGTTTTTCAACACTGTGATCGCTGAGACTCAGCTTAATAAAATAATCCACATCATCGAATCACCCCTACACTACCGCCAAGGATATTCGTGTATTCCTTAATGGTCATGATCATGCCAACAACTGTCCATCAATGCACTACGGGCCAATGAGGACTTTTACCACATCATTTGTAACATTACGGTCATGATTATACCGAATAATCCCTGGTCATAATCATACCAAGTCCATCTATGCACTACAGGCCACAGATGACTTTCAACATTTTATAAACATGAGGATGATGACAATGATATAAGAATTCAATAAAACAAGTTCAAGAATTAATTTATCCAAGAATTAACAACGTTCAAATTGTCAACATGATACTGCTTTGTGGAGTAAATTTCAAGACTGATCAGGAGAATATTTTCATGAATAGATACTAGATGAAGCGCAAATGTCAAGGATATTCCACTAATTTCATGGAGTATAGAAGTCAAAGTTTTAATCAACTGAGTATAATAAAGAATGGAATAACAAAAGAAATCACTATGCATGCGATAGACCGCACAGACAGGTTATTCTTAACAGAATAATAATAATGGAACCAGGTCCGACGTAAACGCACAGACAGGATATTCCGACAGAATAATAAATAATGGAACCAGGTCCGGCGTAAACGCACAGACATGATATTCCGACAGAATAATAAATAATGGAACCAGGTCCGGCGTAAACGCACAGACAGGATATTCCGACATAATAATAAATAATGGAACCAAGTCCGGTGTAAAACACACAGACAGGATATTCCGACAGAATAATAATAAAGACGAAACCAGGTCCGGCGTAAAGCACAGACAGGATGTTCCAACAGAATAATAGAAGAATATCACCAAGTATAGGGTAGACCGCGTATACTGGTTATTCCAACAGAATAATAAAGAATGGAATAACATAAGTTCTCTTCATGAATATAAAAGAAATAATATTCCCTACCGTTTTAAAGAAGAGCTGAAATAAGGAAGTAGTTAAGTAGCAGAATACTCTTCTCTCTCTCTATAGCTTGAATGAATTCGTGAAAAATAATGAAGCCCTAGGCCTCTATTTATAGAAAAACTGAGGGTGGCTCTTGATCTTAACGAAGGGTCAAATGACTCTTGGTCTTAACAAAGGGTCAAATGACTCTTGGTAATATTGAAGGGACAACTACTATTGACGAAAGTAATTACTATTGACCAAGGTAAATACTATTGATGAAGGTAATTACTATTGACCAAGGTAAATACTATTGACCAAGGTAAATACTATTGACGAAGGTAATTACTATTGACCAAGGTAAATACTATTGACCAAGGTAAATACTATTGATGACGGTAATTACTATTGACGACGGTAATTACTATTGACGAAGAGACTCTTAGATGATGACATATGGCCCCCCATAAAAATAACCAAACTTACCACAACGTCTCAATTATTGATTTAGTAATATAACATATTATATAGATGATACTATGACAATAATTTAAGAGATATGATGCAACAATTACTGTAGCAATAATTGAGTATAGCTAAGTGACTTCTCACGTAAGCATCAATAATCAATACCGTGTGCTACTATACAACCACGCGTATTACTGTACTTTTACTACCGGGTAGTTCAACAGTTTTAACGGTAACACCTCAGCCGTTATTTTTATAGAAAGATAATTTTGTCGTTTTCTAACTACGACTATACTTCTGTTGTGGGGTCCACCAATGATTGTGCCGTCGTACGAATATTCTCCGACAAAAAGAATATTCCCCGACCAAACGAATATTTTAAAATAACTTGCTTACTTTGCAAAATTTATAAATAATACCCACAACTATAATATTATATCAAATCCACACCATAATATTCAAAAAATTATTTCGAGAAAATTAAATATTTATTCATAAAATCTGGGGTCTCACATAGTTGCAGGTATTATCCCAATCAACTATATAAATGCTTATGTGTTGTTTGATTCGGGTGCTACTTATTCGTTCATAGCATGTGATTTTGCTAGACGATGAGGATTACTTCCCGAAAGATTGCATGTACCTTTGAATATCAAGGTAGCAAACAAAGAAATAATTCTTGCTGAAAATATTCATAGGCATTGTTGTGTAGAAATACGAGGTTATAAATTATCGGTAGATTTGATACCGACAAAGTTGGGAGAATTCGATATAATTCTCGGGATGGATTGGTTGTTCAACCATGGTGCAATTATAGATTGTCAAAAGAAATGTGTAAATATTGGAACGTTAAGGTAGCCTCATGTAGTGTTTTACTGTAATAAATTGCCTGGACGTTCGTGTTGTCTCACCATGACGCAAATTAGGAAGTTGTTGAGGAAGGGATGTGTAGGTTATTTATGTCAAGTTGTTGATACCCAGAGAGTGGGAGCAATGATGGAACAAATACCTATAGTCAAAGAATTCGTGGATGTATTTTCAAGCGAATTACCAGGTCTTCCGCCAGATAGGGAGATCAAATTCGTAATAGATATTGTGCTAGGAGCAGCGCCAGTTTCAAGGGCACCGTATCGTATGGCGCCTGTAGAGATGAACTGTTGGATAAGAAATACATTCAACGGAGTGTTTCGCCGTGGGGAGCACCGGTACTGTTTGTCAAAAAGAAGGACGGATTGTTGAGACTTTGTATCGACTACCGAGAGTTGAACAAGTTAAAAATAAAGAATAAATACCCATTGCCCAGGATCGATAATCTCTTTGATCAGTTGAAAGGGGCAAAGTATTTTTCTAAGATAGATTTACGAATGAGGTATCATCGATTAAAGGATAGAAAGGAAGATGTACATAAAACAGCATTCAGGACTCATTACGGCCATTACGAGTTTTTGATGATGTCATTTGGGTTGACAAATGCACTAGCTACATTTATGGATATGATGAACAGAGTGTTCAAATAATATTTGGACAAGTTCGTTATAGTGTTTATCAATGATATTCTAATCTATTCTAAGACGCCAGAAGATCACGCTGAACATGTGACAACCCGAGAATTTAGAAAATTATTAAAATCTTAAATGATGGATTAAAGGTTCAATAATAGACCAAGATAGGAAATAAGTGTATAGATTTGACATTTTTGCGATGGAATTTTAAGGATTTCAAAATTTTGTGAAGGATTTTGGTGGATTTAAAATCTTTTGGTGAAGAGTATTAAGGTTAAGTGTATAAGTGTATATGAGGGTATATGAATCGGTGTATATGATCATATAGGCGTACAGTAATTATTTATGTGTTCAGTTTGTGGACAAGGATCGAGGATTGATCGAACAAGGGTAACATTAGCAAACCCTAAAGTTGTGTTAAGAACATTGAGGTTCGATTAGTAAACCCTAACGACTGGTTATGAACCCTAACGATACGATCGGAAACCTTAATTTCAGTTCTGGGAATCTGAAACCCTAATTCGGAATATCAAAACCCTAATTGGGTGTTCAAAATGCTAATTATAAAGACTTAAGGATTTTAAGTTATGTGATATTTATGAAATGTCCAAATTTCCCTTTAAATTGTAGGGAAAATTATAGAAATACCCTTAATAGATGCAAAATGACCAAAATGCCCTTTTTCTTAAAACTTAAGAAAAAGATTTATCAAATCATGGTGAGTCATCACTCTATGTTTATCCCATGTGTGTAATATCTTGCCAAATCTGATATTTGGTTGCCACCTTGCAATATTACATACATTGAATACAAATTCAAAAGATAAAAGTAAGAAATAACTTACTTTACTTTCCAAACCTATCCAAGTCATTATCTCTCTATAATTTAAAAATGGAGTGTGAAAAGGGAGTGAGAAGTTGAGCCAATATCTGTTCATAGCTTGCCAATATCAGATCAAGGATCAGAAAATCAAAGATCAAAGCATAAAGGTATAAAACCCTAGCTTTATAAAATCTTTAAGATTCATGTTATATGTTGTTGTTTGTTCTCTAGAAGTGTGTTAAGGGATGTTATTGAGTGATCCAAGATGTTATATCAAGGATCCATAACATTTAGATGCTAGAAAATGAGTTTTTATCAACTGACTATGAACCCTAAAATATAGCCTGACAACCATATGTCAGGGCTCATAGATCTCTCCGTGTTAATGGGTAGGTGTGTTTAAGGTTATAGATATGTTCTCTGTTATGAGGAGAGTAGACTGGAAGTGGAATCAACTCCATATTATGTCTAGATGTCAAGATATAAGTGGTCAAAGCCAGTTGACCGACCATGGAAACTGGATTTCTGGGCAACCTAGAAACCCAGAAATGGTCTGACAAGATATTTGAAGCTTCTGATTTTACAACTGTTAAGTGATTTAGTCATGTTTGTGTAATGGACTTGTAGACTGACATGTGGGCTACACATTAAGGCCATTAGAACACTTAGATCTTGCATAGGATCAAAGATATAAAGGGTCAAAGTATGGTTGACCATCTGTTTTGTTAAATTTCTGGAAAACCTAGATTCGTGAAGAACATGAGTTCTGACATGGTTTGGCCATGCCAAATCTTGCACATGTGATGTTGTTATGATGATCTGATGATATAGAGTTGTTCATTGACATCTCTACTAGATGTATGAGCCAGTAGATTACACAAAGTAGACCCCGATTGCAAACTATAAGGATCCAAAGTAGCTCACTCAAACTATTCTTCATTTCTGTGTAACCCAGAAATGAAGAACAACCTCTGAAAACAACTTTGAGAGATTATATCTCTTTGTTGTGATGTAGTAGGGCCATGAAATCAGTTTAAGATTGTAGTGTTACATAAATACTACAATCCTAACACAATTACAAACCCAGAAACTTAATCTATGAATTATAACTGGTCAAACATACCACCTTGAACACTGGCTATGAAAATCTGGGTTTGGCCAAGAGCACTCAAGAACACCTATAGTGACAGTTCTGTCGCTATAGGCACCCTTTAGTGACACTTTAATTATAAAATTAATTATTTTATTAAATAATTAGAGAAAATAGTTTTTAATTATTAAAAATCCATAATAAATTCCTATAAATTATTTTTAAAGCCTAAAAATAGGTTTTTAATAATTTTAAATATATTTCATTAATATTTAATATTTTTGAAATATTAATGGTATTTAATTTATTTAATTATAATATTAAATAAATTACTTAAAAATGATTTTAATACATGAAAAATTATTGGAAAATATATTAATGTGTTAGAAAATATTTTAAGTTATTTTTAATGACTTTTACTATTTTGTTATGAATTTCATTAATTATTTAATATTAATGGTAATTAGTTTATTTAATAAATGTATTAAATAAATTGTTGAAAAATAGTTTTAATGCTTTAAAAATCATATAAAAATGATTTAAGGGTTATACAAATATTTGAAGTTATAAAATATAACTTCTGATATTTTTTCATGAAAAACATTAATATTTTTAATATTAATGGCAATTATTGATAATGGATTTAAATGTTTAAAAATTATTTAAATGTGATATTTAGGTATTAAAAAAATACTTTGAGATATTATAAATATATTATAATATTATGTTGTGTTTTTTATTAATATTTGATATTAAATAAATATTAATAATAATAGAATTAAGTGGTATTTAAATCATATAAATATGATATTAATGATTGAAAAATCATGATAAATGATAATAATTACTTAAAAATTAGTACGAGCCTTTTCAAAATATTTTGATTACATAATAAATTATCCAAGATAATTGTTAAGTGATTAGGCAAAGTCTTAGGATATTAGGCTCGAGAATTGTCCGAATAGGATGTCAGAATGTCAGAATTGTACCGGACTCAACTTAGACTGAAATAGTTTGACTTGATACCAAGTCTTAGGTAGATGATAGACTAATAGGGATATGTGATAATGTATTTAGGTTATTTTATAACTGTATTAACAATACTATACTGTGATGATATTATTCTAATATTGGAGATCAATATTATCAATATTAGGTCTTCGGATAAAGCTATATTGGTTGCGTAGCTGTAGTCGGTGATTCAGGCAAGTTTTCTCTAACTCGACCTCGAGTTGACATTATAAAATATGCTTGTGGTTAATCATTATTGATTACTATGTCTATGAATTATTGATTCGCACTCTGTGCATATTGCATGTGTTCATCAGGTATGAAAGGCTGATCACCTTCATTAACATCTGGTTCAGTTGATATGTTTATGTTCAATGTTCGTTCAGCTATGAAAATTTGTTCGTGCTAGTTCACAATTATATTGTTGAATGTTAGCCAGCTTATTGTTCAATTCTTTCAATCATGATATATCCTCAATTAAACTAAAACTTGTTGGGCAAACTTGTTTCTCACCCTTGCTATACCATGATAAACTTTGCATATTAAGACAAATACGTCGAATACAGGAGAAGCCAGTGACATTATATATCGGATAGATATGGAATACAGGTATTACATGAAGGTTCTCGACCTTGGGGATAGTGTGTAAGTTTAATGTATAAACAATTTATGTTTATATCTTCCGCAATAGTTATAGAATTAATATACCAGATATATGTTGACTAGTACCCGAATTTAGGGTCTTTACAGTTGGTATCAATAGTTGTAGAATTAATATACCAGATCTGTGTTGACTAGTACTCGGATTTGGGGTCTTTACAGTTGGTATCAAAGTTGTAGGTTATAATTTGTAGGTAATGATTACCTTAGGCTATTAACTGCAGTGGATAACGACTAACTCAAATAGAGTTAGTGAGTCGGTAAGATTCAAAGACGAATCTCGGTGAGTTATAAAGATACGGAGTTACCTAACTCTAATAATAAACTTGAACAGTAGTGATGAATAAATAGCGTCTAAAAGACTAATATTAGAGTGACAGGAGATCGTAACAAAACGATCATGATATAGAAGTGAATCGTAATATATACGATGAGATCACCCCGTGATATAATAAGGTCATAACAAGGAGGAGAATCAATCGAATGATTGAAAATTGTAAAGAAAATTACTGTGTCAGATTGTACTATGAATTGGTACGATGGGTTAATGCAATATGGATTGAATAAAATTTGCATGGAGAAAGTATAAGGCTAGGATATTAAGTGGGATTTCAATTGAGGACTCATGTGATAGCAGAGTTGTATAAGCCTTTGTATGGGAAGAGGTTTTGTGCTTGGTTTAACGACCACTTAGTCTATCACCTTGATAATCATTAAAATATTTGTGTCGCGCTATTTACTATATGCATGTTGAGAAGGTAATTCTTTTCTCATGTATATACCAGATCGATAGGGAATAAGTATAGAATATAAGGTTAAGTACGAGTTCTTAAAACTCATACTTATGGTAAGTTCGTGACTCATAATTATATGCAATGTTTTTGAACCCCTCAGCGAATCGATGCCAAAGTTCTGACTAGGACAAGTTCTTAAACTCATATGATTGTGGCAAGTTCCTGAATTCATAAGTATGGTAAGTTTGACGAACTGGGTAGAACTATGTGTGAATGGAGAATTGGGGATAATAGGAATAGATAGACTGATTAAGCAATGGATTATTAGTGGAGACATAGGTTTTCCAAATCTTCTAGCTATGCTAGACTTCGAAATTTTTGACGTCAAGCTAAATGCGCACTATGTGCCTTTTTAAAATGAATTTTTATTCTCAACTCCTGGTAATCATTGTGTATGTGTGTACTTCGGGCCACCGACACATCGTTACCTGTTGATATAATAAAAATTGGTTTGTAAAGATTTTGAACGGTTTAAAGATTTTTCTATGCTACTTTTTTCGGCTAGACGATAATGATTTGAAATATCAAAATGTGTTTTATTTATCATTAATGCATCATGTAACCTGGTGCAAATATGATAAAAAGCTGATGGAGTTGTAAATACATGAATACTTAGTGTTGAATTCGATCTAAAAATCGTTGTCCCACTATTATATGATGTGTTATGACAAAGTCATTCAATGACGACATCCTCAAACGGGCTGTTAGCGCAGTACGGTATCGTGACGTCATAAAATTATTTTCAAAATTTTAAATTGCCGACGGGGTTTGACTATACATAAATATTTTGGTAAAAATTAATTATTGGTATGAATCTTAGCTATTTGATTCAGCTAGACCAACGTTTATAAAATCCTAAGCGTTCTTTGAAATTTTTCCCGAATCGAATTGTTTTGGTGCGGAATCCTATAAAGACTGAGGTAAGCATCCCAAAATTTAGGAAGAAAATTTGTGCGCCCGAGGCAGATAAGAGGAATAGGAAAAATTGTTCTGACCAGCAGTACTTGAATAAGTACAGGGCATAACGGGCTAATTACCCAATGTGTCCGCAAGACCAGAGCGGTTTGTAGATAAATTTCTATTTAAACCTTTTCGAAAATGAAAGTTCGTAGTCTATATGACTTATCAGCACGATTTGAAAAGTTCAACTCTTGTGAGTGTTGTTGTGGGTAGCATGTGATGTTGTGTATATATGGTGTAAGGTGTAAGGTAAATTTCGAGGATGAAATTTTTAGAAGAAGGGGTGAATGTAACAATCCGAGAATTTAGAAAATTATTAAAATCTTAAATGATGGATTAAAGGTTCAATAATAGACCTAGACAGGAAATAAGTGTATGGATTTGACATTTTTGCGATAAAATTTTAAGGATTTCAAAATTCTGTAAAGTATTTTGGTGGATTTAAAATCTTTTGGGGAAGATTATTAAGGTTAAGTGTATAAGTGTATACGAGGGTATATGAATCGGTGTATATGATCATATAGGTGTACGGTGATTGTTTATGTGTTCAGTTTGTGGACAAGGATCAAGGATTGATCGGATAAGGGTAACATTAACAAACCCTAAAGTTGTGTTAAGAACATTGAGGTTCAATTAGTAAACCCTAACGACTGGTTAGGAACCCTAACGATACGATCGGAAACCCTAATTTCAGTTCTGGGAATCCGAAACTCTAATTTAGAATATCTAAACCCTAATTGGGTGTTTAAAATGCTAAGTATAAAGGCTTAAGGATTTTAAGTTATGGGATATTTACGAAGTGTCCAAATTGCCCTTCAAATTATAGGGGAAATTATAGAAATACCCTTAGTAGGTGCGAAATGACCAACATACCCTTTTTCTTAAAACTTAAGAAAAAGATTTGCCAAATCATGGTGAGTCATCACTCTATGTTTATCCCATATGTGTAATATCTTCCCAAATCTGATATTTGGTTGCCACCTTGCAACATTACATACATTGAATACAAAATCAAAAGATAAAAGTAAGAACTAACTTACTTTACTTTCCAAACCTATCCAAGTCATTCTCTCTCTATAATTTCGAAATGGAGAATGAAAGGGAGTGAGAACTTGAGCCAATATTAGTTCATCGCTTGCCAATATCATATCAACGATCAGAAAATCAAAGATCAAAGCATAAAAGGTATAAAACCCTAGCTTTATAAAATCTTTAAGATTCATGTTATATGTTGTTGTTTGTTATCTAGAAGTGTGTTAAGGGATGTTATTGAGTGATCCAAGACGTTATATCAAGGATCCATAACATCTAGATGCTAGAAAATGAGTTTTTATCAACTGACTATGAACCCTAAAATATGGCCTGACGGCCATATGTCAGGACTCATAGATCTCTCTGTGGTAATGATTAGGTGTGTTTAAGGCTATAGATCTGTTCTCTATTATGAGGAGAGTAGACTGGAAGTGGAATCAACTCCATCCCATGTCAAGATCTCTAAATATAAGTGGTCAAAGCCAGTTGACCGACCATGGAAACTGGATTTCTGGGCAACCCAGAAACCCAGAAATGGTCTAAAAAGATATTTGAGGCCTCTGATGTTACAATTGTTAAGTGATTTGGTCATGTTTGTGTAATGGACTTGTAGACTGACATGTAGGCTACACATTAAAGCCATGAACACTTAGATCTTGTATAGGATCAAAGATATAAATGGTCAAAGTAGGGTTGACCATCTGTTTTGTTGAATTTCTGGGAAACCCATATTCGTGAAGAACATGAGTTCTGACATGGTTTGATCATGCCAGATCTTGCAAATGTGATGTTTTTTTGATTATCTGATGATATAGAGTTGTTCATTGACATCTCTACTAGATGTATGAACCAGTAGATTACACAAAGTAGACCCAAATTGCAATCTATAAGCATCCAAAGTAGCCCACTCGAATTGTTCTTCATTTCTGGACCCAGAAATGAAGAACAGTCTCTCACAACAACTTTGAGAGATTATATCTCTTTGTTGTGATGTAATATGGTCATGAAATCAGTTTGAGGTTGTAGTGTTACATAAATACTACAATCCTAACACAATTACAAACCCAAAACTTAAGGATCTATGAATTATAACTGGTCAACCTTGAGCACTTGTTATGAAGATCTGGGTTTGGCTAAGAATACTCAAGAACACTTATAATGACGGTTATGTCGCTATAGGCACTCTTTAGTGACACTTTAATTACAAAATTAATTATTTTATTAAATAATTAGGGAAAAATAATTTTTAATTATTAAAAATTCATAATAAATTCCTATAAATTATTTTTAAAGCCTAAAAATGGGCTTTTAATAATTTTGAATATATTTCATTAATATGTAATATTTTTGGAATATTAATGGTATTTGATTTATTTAATTATAATAGTAAATTACTTAAAAATGATTTTAATACTTGAAATATATATTAATGTGTTAGAAAATATTTGATGAATTTTGTGATGAATTTTATTAATTATTTAATATTAATGGTAATTATTTTATTTAATAAATGTATTAAATAAATTGTTGAAAAATAGTTTTAATGCTTTAAAAATTATATAAAAATGATTTAAGGGTTATAATATATAACTTTTGATATTTTGTCATGAAAAATATTAATATTTTAATATTAATGGCCGTTATTTGATAATGGATTTAAATGTTTAAAAATCATTTAAATGTTATATTAAGGCACTAAAAAAATACTTTGAGATATTATAAATATATTATAATATTATGTTATGTTTTTTATTATAATTTGATATTTAATAAATATTAATGATGATGGAATTAAGTGATATTAAAACTTTATAAATATGATATTAATGATTGAAAAATCATGATAAATGATAATAATTACTTAAAAATTAGTATGAGCCTTTGAAAATTATTTTGATTACATAATAAATTATCTAAGATAGTTGTTAAGTGATTAGGTAGAGTCTTATGGATATTATGCTCGAGAATTATCCGAATAGGATGTCAGAATGTCAGAATTGTACCGGACTCAAATCAGACTGAAATAATTTGACTTGATACCGAGTCTTATGTAGATGATAGACTGATAGGGATATGTGATAATATGTTTAGGTTATTTTATAACTGTATTAACAGTACTATACTGTGATGATATTAATCTAATATTGGAGATCAATATTATCAATATTAGGTCTTCGGATAAAGCTATATTGATTTTGTAGCTGTAGTCGGTGATTTAGGCAAGTTTTCTCTAACTCGACCTCGAGTTGACATTAAAAAATATGCTTGTGGTTAATCATTGTTGATTACCATGTCTATGAATTATTGATTTGCACTCTATACATATTATATGTGTTAATTAGGTATGAAAGGCTGATCACCTTCATTAACATCTGGTTTAATTGATATGTTTATGTTCAATGTTCGTTCAGCTATGAAAATTTGGTCATGCTAGTTCACAGTTATATTGTTGAATGTTAGCCAGCTTATTGTTCAATTCTTTCAATCATGATATATCCTTAATTAAACTTAAACTTGCTTGACAAACTTGTTGCTCACCCTTGTTATATCATGATAAACATTATAGATTAAGACAAATACGTCGGATACAGGAGAAGCCAATGACATTGTATGTCGAATAGATATGGAATACATGTATTACGTGAAGGTTCTCGACCTTGGGGATAGCGTGTAAGTTTAATGTATAAACAATTTATATTTATATCTTCCGCAATAGTTATAGAATTAATATACCAGATCTGTGTTGACTAGTCCCAGAATTTGGGGTCTTTACAGAACATCTAAGATTAGTGTTGAAGACACTAAGGAAGGAGAAGTTATATGTGAAATTCACCAAGTGTGAATTTTGGCTTGAAAGGGTACAGGTTTTAGGTCATGTTATCGATGACGATGAAATTTCAGTAGACCCAGTGAAGGTAGAAGTAGTGATCAATTGGGAACAACCTAAAATGCCAACTGAGGTACTGAGTTTCCTAGGGTTAGCGGGATACTATCAAAGATTTATCCAAGATTTTTCAAAGATAGCTACTCCGCTGATTAATTTGACAAGGAAGACAGTGAAGTATGTATGGATGGAGAAGTGTGAAGACAGTTTCTAAGAACTGAAGAAAAGGTTAAGTGAAGCACATGTATTATCTTTACCCTATGATACAAGAAACTTTGTGGTTTATAGCGATGCTTCGTATAGAGGACTTAGTTGTGTGCTCATGCAGCATGGCAAGGTCATTACGTATGCATCACAGCAATTAAAGGATTATGAGAAAGTTTATCCTGCTCATGATCTGGAACTGGCCGCAGTAGTATTTGCCTTCAAGATATGGAGGCATTATCTTTATGGAGAGAAATGTGAGATATATACGGACCATAAGAGTCTCAAATATATCTTCACACAAAAAGATTTAAATATGAGACAAAGGAGATGGCTGGAGTTGATAAAGGATTATGACTGTGATATCCTATATCGCCCAGGAAAAGCCAATGTAGTGCCCGACGCCTTAAGTAGAAAGGGTCGGAAAAAGGTGTCTATGTTAATGGCTCAAACTGAGTTAATAACATAGATGGCTAGAATGGAGTTAGAGATGAAGTTATCGAGTGAGTCATGTCAGAGATTGTTTACAACAGAGATTCGATCTACCATTATAGAGAGAGTTAAGGAGGAACAACTCAGAAATGATAAGTGTGACCAGATGAAGAAGCGGCTAGCGGATGAAAAAGAATTAAAGTATAGTCTTGATAATGAGGGATTATTAAGATTTGAAGGAAGAATTTGGGTTCTGAATGAGACAGAATTAAAGGAGGAGGTGTTACAAGAGGCTCATAGTTCAAGGTACTCGATTCATCCTGGTAGTACTAAGATGTATCAAGACCTTTGACAGAGTTTTTGGTGGCCAAACATGAAGAGAGAGATAACAGAATATTTGAGTAGGTGCTTAACTTGTCAAAAAGTTAAGGCCGAACATCAACAACCAACTGGCTTGTTACAGTCATTGGATTTTTGACCATGAATATCTAACATCCTAAGCATGATCTGGTCCTGCTACAAGTTCTAGATCACAGACCTCATAGCACACTACATGTTCAAACATTAAAAACACAAAAATCATTAACAGCCAGAGATCTACGGGGCCTGACATTCGGTTGTCAGTCAACATAATAATTTTTTTCCAGATTTTAAAAACGCCAAATCCGAGCCTATAGATGTTATAGATCTAACATCTATCAACCCAGATCATCATTAGACACTACTAACAACATATTCTAACACTCCAACATAACATCTAACAACAGAAAATTGGACAGATTTTTGAGTAGGGTTTTATACCTTTCTTTGATACAATTTTTGATTCTGGCCTCTGATTTTGTTAGTGGATTTCGTGGGGCTTGATTTGGGGACTGGTCTAGCAAATATTTGTGTGGGTCTTGAGCTTGAGAGAATTTGGTTGAGTATTTGAAAAAAATGACTAACAAATGCATTCTTTCTCTCTCTTAATCTATTTATACTACATGTATGCAATGAATTTGGATAAGCTAGAGCTGATGTACTGGTGTTGTAGCCCATATCTAGGTTAGGGAAATGATGACTTGCAAGATATGGATAAGATTTGCAAGAAACCTATCCAAAAAGGGTATTTTAGTAAACTAACAAAATATTTTAAGGGAATTCTTGTCCATGGCACTTGAATCTATGATTTATTCACTAGATTTTACATATTAAAGTTTCCCAAATAATTACTAGGGTTTGAAAATTTAAAATTTTAAGTGTAGCAAAATTTTAATTAAAACATGCTAATTAAAATTAGGGTTTTTAATAGAAAATTAGGGTTTTATAATATCTTAGGATTTTCTAAAAATTAATTAGGGTTTCTAAATTATAATTGGGGTTTACCTAATTAATCACTTAACATAAAACATATAACACAGTTAAATAACCGTCTTAAACCCACGATTAATTTTCAAATTAGGGTTTTCCCTAGCAAAATTAGGGTTTAACCAATTAATATTAAACACCATAATTGGCCAACCATCCTCAATACGTACATACAGTACATATATATAGCACTGAAAAATAAAAATATAATTAATATTATATTATTATTCTCATACCTTGACAATAATCCAAAATTAGGGTTTAGATTCCATATCTGATTTATTCTTCATATTTAACCTTAATAATTAAGGTAAAATTTTTTAACTTAATAATATGTACTGAAATTCATATAATAAAATAATTATTATAATTATTCAAAAAAATCACTCCATATATTATTTAAATAATATATGATTATATCTTCATAGAAAATAATTAATAAAACATTTCTACTATAAATTAATTATTATAAGTACATACTTTTTAATAATCAATAATTCTAAAATAAAATTATTTGTAAACTTTTATATAATAAATATATTTTTATTTACCACATATATATAATATCTTGTACCAATCATCATCCTTAAAATTAAAAAAAAAAAATTTATTCAAAATTTCTGACTTATTTATATAGAAAATATCGGGTCGTTACATTTAATGTATAGCAAGATTCTGGGGACAAAATCCTTATAAGGGGGGAAGAATGTAACGACCGAGAAAATCGGATTGTTTGTAAAATAATTTTATTTGATTAAATAATGAATAAAATTATAATATATGTTACTATAATGAGTAAGCAAGATGGAGGTTGTTCTATATCATATATGTGGCGTAATGTCGTAGTATTCTGGCTACGTGGTAGAATTAAGGTGTTTGAATTTTCAAGATGAAAGTAAAAGTTTTTCGAGAAATTTTTCGAAAAATACTATTCATCCATTTCTGCTCGAGAATTATTTTTGAACTTTCGAGAAATACGTGATGATAGAATGATTAGGAAGGATGGATTATGTAATAATAATTCAGTTATGACAAACATAGTTTTACGCCTGCGTACTAAGTTTGAGAATGTTAAGGAAAACTAAGGTTTGAATAAATGATGATCGTATAATGAGAAGTATTATACGAAGCAATAAATACAAGTATGATACGAAGTATTGTAAAGTATATATGAAAGATAACGTAACATATATGACGAATAATTATACGAACTAGTATATGAGAAAAATACGAAGAATATGAAGACTATACGTTATAAAGCCAATTGTAATGGACTTATAGGATTTGTGTAGGAATTAGGCAAGCCCAAGTGTAATTTTGTTAAGGCCCAAGGATAAGAAATGAAAGCCCAGCGTTAGGCCCAAAGTAATTAAACATAAGCCCGAACTAAGAACTGGACTCGTAGATCGAATTGATGGGGCACCGGGTGAAAAAAACCCATAGGGCAACCCATGTAGGACCCATAGGTGAGTCATGGCTGGCCACTTGGTGGCCAAGCAACGGATAAATGTTGTGGTGTGCAAGTAATGAATAGTAAGGGGTGAAAAGTGTGGAGGTGGGATGACATTATGACCATTATGCCCTCGCCTTGGAAATCCTATAAATAGAGAGCTAGGATTGTTCATTTGTTCTTTGTTCATTTCAACAACATCTTAGAGCTTATATTATTGAGAGAAAAGTGAGAAGAGTCTTGCTATATCAAAAAGAAAAGAAGAAGAACCAAGTTAAGAACACAAAGTTAAGGAATCCTAATCCACTAATCCTCATCTCTTCATTGTTAGTTTAATAGAGAAGTGATTATTGGTGGACCATGTTTCATAAAAAGGAACAAGGATGGCTATTAGAAGACTTAAACCTTAATAAACCATGTTACAAGTGAATCATAATCATAGAAGTTATGAACTAATGAAGAACATTTGAGGAATTATCATTTTTTTGTTGAATTATGTTTGGTTAGGATGATAGATATATAGAATGAATCCATTTTTAAATGGTGTTAAAATCTCAAGTAACAAAGTTATGACGAAATTTACGAGATTAGACGATAATCGTCGAAATTGTGAAATTCTCGGAATGAAAGTCAAAAGTAACTGTTTAACTCAGAAACCTTGGTTTTCGATGTAGAATAGTATACTTTGCATTTTAGAGTTATAGACTCGAAAATTGTCGAATTCCAACTTAGAACAAAGAAACGAGCTTTGAACGTTCATGAACATTTAATGAACGCTCAATAAAGAACTTAATAGGTGAATTCCGTGTTTACAAATTCAAAACTATAAGATTTTCTAATGAAAACGTAGTACACATGATATGTGAGCTAAAGGCTTTTGAACGAGCCAATTCTGACTTATAATGAGTAAGTTATGAGCCCGAAAAAGTTGCAGAAGAAAATGCCTCCTAGAAGAAGACAACCACGCCAACAACCACCTCTTGAGAGGTCTACTAACAATAATAATGAGGCCAATGCTAACCCGGTTCAACAGTTGGTTACTTTGTTAACGGGAACACTTGCGAATCAGCCGCAACCTCAAGTCACGACTTTTAAGGACTTCAAAGCGGTTGGACCGCTGGAGTTTCAAGGGTCTATGAATCCAGTCGAAGCCAAAACTTGGATCATGGAAATGGAGAAGGTTTTCGATGTTGCTAGAGTTAATGATGATCATAAAACTGCTTTTGCGATGTTTATGTTGAAGTCTGAAGCTAGCTATTGGTGGTAGACAAATAAGGTTCGTGGGGGACAGGGAGTAATAGTGTGGGATAGGTTTAAATAGATATTTTTCGAGATGTATTTCCCGACGAGTTCTCGGAACCAGATGGAAGTTCAATTCTTAGAAATGATGCACGGAACCATGTCTGTGCCAAAGTATGCTGCGAAGTTTAATGAGCTGGAAAGGTTTGCTACGTATCTGGTCAATACCGATGAGCGTTAGGCGAGAAGGTTCGAACAAGGGTTGAAGCCCTGACTATATAGCAAGGTCTCAATGTTCCAGTTAAACACATTTGCAGTAGTATTAGAAAAGGCAATTATCGCAGAAGGTGGAAGCGATGCCTTAACAAAATATAATCAAGAACAAAAAAGAGAAAGAATGAGAATGAAAACAAGGCTGGTGGAAGTAATAATGGAAGTAACAACCAAAAAAGGAAATGAAATGAAAATTTAAATGTGGGAGGACAACAAGGAAGTCAACAAAAGAAAAAGTTTGAAGCTTGTGCTACTTACGGGAAGAACCACACTGGTGTGTCTGAAGGGTAAGTGAGTATATTTCAATTGTGGCCAAAAGGGTCACATTACAACAAATTATTTTAGTCCAAAGAAGGGATCCTGTTTCACTTCCAGGTCGAAGGATCATATGGCTCGTGATTGCCCTAAGAATACAGCGGGAGGTGCAAGCGGAGGTAAGGGAAGCAACAGTGGTGGCACTTTAACTATCACTGGGACAGTACAATCAAGCCGACCCACTGGCAGAACTTTTAACTTGACCGTGCAAGATGCTATGCAGTCAAAGGATGTGGTGTCAGGTATCATTCCGATCAATGGTATTAATGCTTATGTGTTATTTGATTCAGGTGCTACTTGTTCATTTATATCCGATGATTTTGCTAGAAATTTAGATTTACCTCAAGAAGAATTAGATTTCCATTTGAGCATAGAAATTGCGAATAGGGAAGTGATTCCTGTTAGGTTTATATACAAGAATTATAGGGTGGATATAAAGGGCCACGAGATGATGGTAGATTTGATACCAATTAAACTTGGGGAGTTTGATGTTATACTGGGAATGGATTGGTTATTCAATTACGGGACAGTAATTGATTGCCAAAAGAAATGTGTTAACCTTACGACTCCGTCAAAGGTGGTGTTTTATGGCAGTAAGTCACCTCGACAAGCAAGTTGTCTGACGGTGATGTAAGCCAAGAAGTTACTGAAACAAGGATGTGTAGGATACTTAGCCTACATAGTCCATACTCAGAAGAAAAGTGTGAAGTTAGAAGAGATACTGGTCATTAGAGATCTTGCAGAAGTATTTCCAGACGATTTGTGTAAAACCCCTACTTTTATAAAATAAAAGTCTAATTTAATTTATGGTTATTATTTTTAAAATTGTAAAATATTAAATTTATAAATGGTCAAATGAGCAATTAATCAGATAAATGAGCAAATAAAGGAAATAAGTTTAGCCGTGTGGGCGGCTAAGAATCTGATTATAAAAATTATGGAAGAGAAGAAGGGGAACATGTGGGGAAAGAGAAAGAAAAAGAAAGGAAGAAAAATAGGAGGAAAAGAAAATGGAAGGAGAAATAAAAGAGAGTCACGGGTAGAATAAGGAAGTGAGAGACAAAGGCATGTGGAAGAAAAGAAATAAAAAGAAGAAGAAAAAGAGGGAGATAGGAAGGAAAAGAGGGA
The DNA here is from genome assembly GCA_016801055.1 of Panax notoginseng. Taxonomy (NCBI): domain Eukaryota; kingdom Viridiplantae; phylum Streptophyta; class Magnoliopsida; order Apiales; family Araliaceae; genus Panax; species Panax notoginseng. Next base: position 136,606,141 of record CM029019.1, read on the forward strand.
AATGAAAAGAAAGAAAAGGGAATCATCCTCATACTCCCTCCCGTAGCCAAAATTATCAGTAAAATAAAAAAGAGAGAGAGAGAGAGTGAGAGAGAGAGAGAGGGAAAGAAGAAGAAGAAAGAAGGAAAGAAAAAGATTTTGATGAAAAGGTAATTTTAAAATTTCTTAATTTATTTTCAGATTTAAGTTTTCATAAATTTTATATGAAGAGATTTTATTTATATTTGTTTTAGCTGATTTAAACTTGCATAAACAAGGATAAAACGAGAGAAATCAAGAAACCAAATGAAAAGCAAAATCTGGGAATTTTTTTTTTAAAAAAAAATAGTTTAGTACTTGATTTTGTAAAATCCATAACTCTTTGTGTATAATGAGTTAGGAGATGAGTCATATATCAAAAGAAAGCCCTGGAAGTAAGCTAACTGAAGAAATTTGAATCACTCAAAAAAAATTTGTGGATTTTTCGTGGTGATAGTTTGAGTGAAACTTGTCCGAAGGATTGATAGTCCGAAAAATCAGTGTTCTTAAGCCTTATTGCGTGAGTTATAATTTTAAATCCGACCGTTGGATCATTGTGATTTTTTGATATATTATACATATATAAGTTGAGTGCATGTACACAAATTTTAAACCGTTAAAGATTAACGTATGATTTTTTATAAATTTAAGGAGGTGACTGATCTAGAAATTTTATAGCGGAATTTTCGGTAAGACTATTTCTCTGTGTTAGAGTCAAAATTTGGAAAAAATTTCATTTACAAAGTTGTAGAGAATTAAATTTTACATGGAAAGGGCATAAGATCCTTATTTTTATGATAAAAGGATAATTATTATGAATTATTAAAATTTCTGAATATTGGGGTTTATAATTAAATTATCAGAAAAATTATTTGGGTTGATATATTTTTATAGAATGCTTATAATATCATCTTAGAATTTCTATACATTTTTGATGAATTATTGAAAATCAGAAGTAAATTTTATATTTTTAAACTAATTATATTTAGTTTGGAAATAGAAGAAATTCCAAGAAAATTCTATGAATGGTGGAAAATTATAAATTCTGCTAAAAAAAATATTATAATAATATAAGATTAATATTGATGATGTTTTAAAGATATACAAGTATGTGGAGTTCGTATTTCTATTTTGAAGCTATTAAATGATAGCTTTTATAAATAGAAAAAATTATAAAAAATTGTTGGATAATCTGAAAATTGTGAAAATTGTTTGGAAAGTTTAGAATACTATTTTTTAATATTTTAGAGCTGTTAGTAAGTTCATGAAGTGTCAGGATGTGAACGAACAAGTAATGAATGAGTTATGATAAAAATAAAAATAATATTTTTGTTAAGGTAAAAATGGTAATAATATCATAATAGTATATTGTCATATATGAGGTTTTAGATTTCTCAAGTTTTATTATTCACTTCTAAAGTTTTGGAATATGAATAATGATTTTATGCGATAAATAAAGACAACTTGAATGAATATTAAATTATTAGTTGGTTATTCGAGATAAATATAATTTGGTGTCGATCCCTATTTTTAATACAATTTAAATTGTTTATATTAAGGTATTAATTCTTAATTACGTAAGAAGTCATCATGTATTTCATTTAATAATTGTCACAGTAGTTATTGCACAGTGACTCATATTATTTGATATGATATAATTATACCAGTTGGAAGTATTGTGAGTCTTTGTTACTAATTGTGAATAATTATTGAAAGATTAAAAATGTATAAATAATTGATGAATAAATGGTGTTGATTAAAGATAAGTATGATATACAGATGTTTGTTCAATTATTTTTTTTACAAAAGTAAGTTTGGCAGGACTTGCCGACACTCTACTTTTTCTAAACGAGTATGGACCACAACTCGATTATTGAACAAATGTTGTTAAAACGTGTACAAGTTGGTTTTCTCCGTGGTACCATAAATTCCACTGCCATTATTATATACCTCATTTGGTTATTTTGTCAAAGCGGGTGTGCTAGTTGTTTACTAAATTTTCAGTATAAATAGGTTGCTCGATTGAGTAACTAAGGACACACCATCACTATACGAAAAATATAGAATTCTTTTACTGTAATATTGTGAGTATAATATTGTGAGTATTTTTATTGAGTGTAATGTTGCTCCAAGTTTAGATAAGGAATGCAAGCATTATTTAAGTTGATTAATTTTTACAGAAAGCAGAATCAAGTCACATGCTAAGGTAAGAGATATCATTATTGTGGTAAGAGGGTATCATTTTTATGGTAAAAAGAATATCATTTTCTTTCATACTTCATATTATGGTAAGATATTATTATTCTTTTATTCCGTTTATCATTAAATAGTGAAAAGTCCTAAAAGGATTAGAATATCCTTAATAGTTTGTGCTTCATCTATTATTATGTTATCAATTTGGACTTTGGATAATTAAGTTGAAAATCACTAAGATCTATGTTATCTTATTATTCTGATTATTCATTTTTATTCATTATATATATCATTGTCATCATTCTCATGCTTATATTGTGTTGAACGTTATCTTTAGCCTGTAGTGCATAGATGGACTTGGTATGATTATGACCAGGGATTATTCGGTATAATCATGACCGTAATGTTACAAATGATGTGGTAAAAGTCATCTTTGGCCTGTAGTGCATAGATGGACTTGGTATGATTATGACCAAGGATTATTTGGTATAATCATGACCGTAAGTTACAAATAATGTGGTAAAAGTCATCTTTAGCCCGTAGTGGATAGATGGACTTGGAATGATTATGACCAGGGATTATCCGGTATAATCATGACCGTAATGTTACAAATGATGTGGTAAAAATTCTCTTTAGCTTACGTGCAAAGATGGACAGTTGATTGGCATGATTATGACCAGGAATTATTCGGTATAATCATGGCTATTGGTGAAAACACGAATATCCTTAGCCCGTAGTGCATGGATAATTCGTGGTCATGATACTATTGAGCTGAGTCTTAGCGTTATTGATTTTACAGTTGTATGTCTTAGGCTCGTTTTGCAAAGATAGACTGTTGATTTACCTGATTATAAATATGAATTATGAATTTAATTATAATTTGTGGTGGTTCAGGTGATGACAGGTGATGAGAGTTCACTTTGTCTTGGGTATAACAAAGAACTGTTGATGAGTATTACAAGAATGAAATATTAACGATGGACTTTTAATCTAGAGGAGATAGTAGACATTATATTCTACTTGACTCTTCTAATGGATTGTTGACTCCGCTGCTATTATGGTTGAAAACTTTTATCTTCTACCATATATTCTAAATATCTTAATTGTTATGATAATTTAATTATCTTAAGTCATGATATTCTTTACTGGGCTATTTGTGCTCACCCTTTTATTTCACCACCCCTTTCAAGTAATAAAAGTTTAACTGAGACTAGCAGAGAGAACATGGGTATAAAGTAGTGATACGAATTAGTCAAAAGCCTAATCAAATTATGAAGCGGTGTGGCATAATAATTATATTAAGAACATAAAATGTGTGTGACATATTTTATACATCATTTACTAATTGATTTTGGTGAACAACTATAGGGTGATGAGGACCCGACTTTGAAAGCGTAAAAAATACACCGCATTAGAATGAGGAGAACATAAATCTTCTCGTGTTTCTTTGGAGACTTGAAATATTTGTTGTTGTACTTTATATGGCATTGTAATAATTTAAATATGAATATTGTCGTATTATATACGTTACAATATTTGTATTGAAACTCACAGTATATGTGTCATCGTATTTTGCACGACAGTTGTATAAATGAAGTTGTCAGTATTATATTTTCTGGCGACCCAAGATGGGTGGCATATACCTGTTTTGGGGGCGTCACAGTTAGTATCAAATCTTAGGGATATGATCCCTCGCTGAGATGTGAGACTAGAACTAGGAGGGAAGACACGGGTAAATCTTTCGCTAGTATGACCTACCTAAGCTTAATTGTTATTTAATTGGTTGGTCAGAATATAAAGATAATATGTGACATGTCAATTAACCCTTGTTTTAAAACTGTATTCTATAATGATATCTGAAATACAGGAAATATGCAATGGATGAACAATGAGACAGAGGAAGTAGCCTGTAGAATTTAAAATTATCATCTCTTCGAACTACCAAGTACGTAAATTTTGAGGACGAAATTTCATAAGGTGGGGTGATTGTAAAACCCCGACTTTTATAAAATAAAAGTCTAATTTAATTTATGTTTATTATTTTTAAAATTGTAAAATGTTAAATTTATAAATGGTCAAATGAAAAATTAATCGGATAAATGAACAAATAAAGGAAATGATTTTAGCCATGTGGGCGGCTAATAATCTAATTATAGAAGTTATGGGAGAGAAGAAGGGGAACATGTGGGGAAAGAGAAAGAAAAAGAAAGGAAGAAAAAGAGGAGGAAAAGAAAATGGAAGGAGAAAGAAAAGAGAGTCACGAGTAGAATAAGGAAGTGAGAGACAAATGCATGTGGAAGAAAAGAAATAAAAAGAAGAAGAAAAAGAGGGAGATAAGAAGGAAAAGAGGGAAATGAAAAGAATGAAAAGGGAATCATCCTCATACTCCCTCCCGTAGCCAAAATTATCAGCAAAATAAGAGAGAGAGAGAGAGAGAGAGAGAGAGAGAGAGGGAGAAAGAAGAAGAAGAAAGAAGTAGGAAAAAAAAAGATTTTGATGAAAAGGTAATTTTAAAATTTCTTAATTTATTTTCAAATTTAAGTTTTCATAAATTTTATATGAAGAGATTTTCTTTATACTCGTTTTAGATGATTTAAACTTGTATAAACAAGGATCAAACGAGAGAAATCAAGAAATCAAATGAAAAGCAAAATCTGGAAATTTTCAGAAAAATAATAATTTAGTTTACTACTTGATTTTGTAAAATTCAAAACTCTTTGTGTATAATGAGTTAGGAGATGAACCATATATCAAAAGAAAGCCCTGGAAGTAAGCTAACTGGAGAAATTTGAATCACTCAAAAATTCTTTGTGGATTTTTCATGGTGACAGTTTGAGTGAAACTGGTACGAAGGATTGATAGTCCAAAATATCAGTGTTCTTAAGCCTTATTGCATGAGTTATAAATTTAAATCCGACCGTTGGATCATTGTGATTTTCGAATATGTTATACATATATAAGTTGAGTGTATGTACACAAATTTTGAACTGTTAAAGATTAACGTATGATTTTTTTATGAATTTAAGGAGGTAACTGATCCAGAAATTTTATACCGGAATTTTCGGTAACACTATTTCTCTGTGTTAGAGTTAAAATTTGGAAAAAAATTCTTTTACAAAGTTGTAGAGAATTAAATTTTACATGGAAAGGGCATAAGATCCTTATTTTTCTGAAAAAAGGATAATTATTATGAATTATTGAAATTTCTAAATATTGGGGTTTATAATTAAATTATCAGAAAAATTATTTGGGTTGAGATATTTTTATAGAATGCTTATAATATCATCTTAGAATTTCTATAAATTTTTGATGAATTATTGAAAATCAGAAGTAAATTTTATATTTTTAAACTATTTTATAGTTAGTTTGAAAATAGAAGAAATTCATAGAAAATTCTATGAATGGTGGAGAATTATAAATTCTGATAAAAAAATATATTATAATAATGTAAGATTAATATTGATGATGTTTTTAAGATATATAAGTATATGGAGTTAGTATTTCTATTTTGAAGCTATTAAATGATAGTTTTTATAAATAGAAATAATTATAGAAAATTGTTGGATAATCTGAAAATTATGAAAATTGTTTGGAAAGTTTAGAATACTATTTTTTAATATTTTAGAGGTGTTAGTAAGTTCATGAGGTGTCAGGATGTGAACGAACAAGTAATGAATGAGTTATGATAAAAACAAAAATAATATTTTTGTTAAAGTAAAAATGGTGATAATATCATGATAGTAGATTGTCATATATGAGGTTTTAGATTTCTCAAGTTTTATTATTCACTTCTAAAGTTTTGGAATATGAATAATGATTTTATGCGATAAATAAAGACAACTTGAATGAATAATAAATTATTAGTTGGTTATTCGAGATAAATATGATTTGGTGTTGATCCCTACTTTTAATAGAATTTAAATTGTTTATAGTAATGTATTAATTCTTAATTACATAAGAAGTCACCATGTATTTCATTCAATAATTGTCACAGTAGTTATTGCACGGTGACTCATATTATTTGATATGATATAATTATACCAGTTGGAAGTATTGTGAGTCTTTGTTAATAATTGTGAATAATTATTGAAAGATTGAAAATGTATAAATAATTGATGAATAAATGGAGTTGATTAAAGATAAGTATGATATACAGATGTTTGTTCAATTGTTTTCTTTTTACAAAAGTAAGTTTGACAGGACTTACCGACACTCTACTTTTTTTAAAATAGTATGGACCACAACTCTATTATTGAACAAATGTTGTTAAAACGTGTACAAGTTGGTTTTCTCTATGGTACCATAAATTCCACTACCATTATTATATACCTCATTTGGTTATTTTTTCAAAGCGGGTGTGCTAGTTGTTTACTGAATTTTCAGTATAAATAGGTTGCTCGGTTGAGTAACTAAGAACTCACCATCACTACACAAAAAATATAACATTCTTTTACTGCAATATTGTGAGTATAATATTGTGAGTATTTCTATTGAGTGTGATGTTACTCCAAGTGTAGATAAGAAATGCAAGCATTGTTTAAGTTGTTTAATTTTACAAAAAGCAGAATCAAGTCACATGATAAGGTAAGGGATATCATTATTGTGGTAAGAGGGCAACATTTTAATGGTAAAAAGACTATCATTTTCTTTCATACTTCATATTATGGTAAGATATTATTATTCTTTTATTCAGTTTATCATTAAATAGTGAAAAGTCCTGAAAGGATTAGAATATCCTTAATTAAAAATCACTAAGATCTATGTTATCTTATTATTCTGATTATTCATGTTTATTCATTATATATATCATTGTCATTATTCTCATGCTTATATTGTGTTGAAAGTCATCTTTGGCCTGTAGTGTATAGATGGACTTGGTATGATTATGACCAGGGATTATTCGGTATAATCATGACTGTAATGTTACAAATGATGTGATAAAAGTCATCTTTAGTCTGTAGTGCATAGATGGACTTGGTATGATTATGACTAAGGATTATTCGGTATAATCATGACCGTAATATTACAAATGATGTGGTAAAAGTCATCTTTGACCCGTAGTACAGAGATGGACTTGGTATGATTATGACAAGGGATTATTCGGAATAATCATGACCATAATGTTACAAATGATGTGGTAAAAATCCTCTTTAGCTTACGTGCAAAAATCGACAGTTGATTGGCATGATTATGACTAAGGATTATTCGGTATAATCATGACCATTGGTGAAAACACAAATATCCTTGGCCCGTTGTTCATGGATAATTCGTGGTCGTGATACTATTGAGCTGAGTCTCAGCGTTATTGATTTTACAGTTGTATGCTTAGGCTCGTATTGCAAAGATAGACTGTTGATTTACCTGATTATAAATATGAATTGTGAATTTAATTATAATCTGTGGTAATTCAGGTGAAGACAGGTGATGAGAATTCTCTTTGTCTTGTGTATAACAAAGAACTGTTGATGAGTATTAAAAGAATGAAATATTAACAATGGACTTTTAATCTAGAGGAGATAGTAGACATTATATTCTACTTGACTCTTCTAATGGATTGTTGACTCCACTGCTATTATGGTTGAAAACTTTTATCTTCTACCATATGTTCTAAATATCTGAATTGCTTTAATAATTTAATTATCTTAAGTCGTGATATTTTTTACTAGGCTATTTGTGCTCACCATTTTACTTCACCACCCCTTTCAGGTAATAAAAGTGTAGCTGAAACTAGCAGAGAGAACATGGGTATAAAGTAGTGCTATGAATTAGTCAAAAGCCTAATCAAATTATGAAACGGTGTGGCATAATAATTATATTGAGAACATAAAATGTGTGTTACATATTTTATACATCATTTACTAATTGATTTTGGTGAACAACTATAGGGTGATGAGGACCTGACTTTGAAAGCGTAAAAAATACACCGCATTAGAATGAGGAGAACATAAATCTTCTCGTGTTTCTTTGGAGACTTGAAATATTTGTTGTTATACTTTATATGGCATTGTAATAATTTAAATATGAATATTGTCGTATTATATACGTTATAATATTTGTATTGAAACTCACAGTATATGTGTCGTCGTATTTTGCACGACAGTTGTATAAATGAAGTTGTCAGTGCTGTATTTTTTGGCGACCCAAGATGGGTGGCGTATACCTGTTTTGGGGGCATCACAGTTTACCTGGACTTTCGCCAGATCTAGAAATCGATTCGTGATTGATTTAGCACCAGGAACAACCCCGATATCTAAAGCCCCACCAGTAGAGATGAAGGAGTTGATGGTACAGTTGCAAGAATTATTAGATAAGAAGTATATCTAGTCGAGCGTATCACCGTGGGGAGCGCTGATGTTATTTGCTAAGAAGAAAGATGGATCGATGCGGCTCTGCATTGATTACAGGAAAATTGAATAAGGTCACGAATAAAAATAAATATCCATTATCGAGAATCAATGACTTGTTCGATCAACTGAAGGGAGCTAGGTACTTTTCGAAAATAGACTTAAGAAGTGGATATCATCAGTTGAAGGTAAGGAAGGAGGATGTACTGAAAACAACATTCAGAACTCGGTACGGTCATTACAAGTTTCTGGTTATGTCATTTGGTTTAACCAATGCACCTGCATCATTCATGGATTTGATGAACAGGGTGTTTAAACCTTTCTTAGATAAATTTGTAGTGGTGTTTATTGACGATATATTGGTGTATTATAAAACCAAGGAGGAGCACGTTGGACATTTAACACGTTGGAGATGTTAAGGATAGAGAAGTTGTATGCTAAATTTTCAAAATGTGAGTCTTGGTTAGAACATGTGCAACTTCTTGGGCACGTTATTGACAAGGACGGAATCTCGGTAGATCCATCGAAAGTTGAAGCTATAATAAACTGGGATCAGCCGAAGACACCGTCAGAAGTAAGAAGTTTCTTGGGATTGGCAGGTTACTATAGGCGTTTTATTCAAGATTTTTCCAAGATCACAACTCCGTTGACAAATTTGACTAGGAAGGCAGTTAAGTTTGTTTGGATGGAGAAGTGTGAGGAGAGTTTCCAAGAATTAAAGAAGAGATTGAGTTCAACACATATGTTGTCACTACCTAATGATATAGGGAATTTTGTGGTATATAGTGATGCATCGCATAAAGGACTAGGCTGTGTGCTTGTGCAGAATGACAGAGTTATTGCATATGCGTCGCGTCAATTGAAGGATTACGAGAAAGAATATCTGACTCATGACTTGGAATTAGCTGCAGTAGTGTTTGCTCTGACGATTTGGAGACACTATCTGTATGTAGAGAGGTGTGAGATATATACAGACCATAAAAGTCTAAAGTATATCTTTACACAGAAAGAATTGAATATACGACAGAGGAGATGGCTGGAGTTGATTAAAGACTATGACTGTGAGTTTCTCTATCATCTTGGAAAGGTGAATGTTGTCGCCGATGCTTTAAGTAGGAAAGGACGAGAGAAATTAATGATTTTGACTGCTCAAGAAAAGCTTGTAGCAGAAATGGCCAAGATGGAGTTAGAAATTAAATATCTGACAGAATTAGATGAAAAATTGTTCCAAATAGGGAGCAGTTCAATTTTGGTGGATAAGGTGAAAAATGCATAACTCCAGGATGAAAACTGTGAAAAGATAAGACGAAAAGTGCCTAAAGGTGAGGAAAACAAATTTAAAGTTGATTCGGAAGGGTTACTTCGATTCGAATGGAGAATTTGGGTTTCGCTAGTTCCATAAATTAAAGAGGAAATTTTAAGCGATGCTCATAACTGACGATATTCGATTCACCCAGGAAGTACGAAAATGTACTAGGATCTCAGACATGATTTCTGGTGGTCAAATATGAAAAAGGATGTTGCTGAATGTGTGGCAAAATGCTTAACATGTCAGAAAGTTAAAGCTGAACATCAAAGGCCAAGCGGATTTCTACGACCGTTAGAGATACCAGAATGGAAATTGGAGCATATCACAATGAATTTTGTGGTAGGTCTTCCAACGACTCAGCAAGGTTACGATACAATCTGGGTGATTGTCGATCGATTGATGAAGTCGGCACACCTTTTACAAATCAGGATTAGATTTAACCTAGATCGGTTGGCAAAACTGTACATGAAGGAAATTGTTTCAAGACACAGTGTCCCGGTGTCCATTGTATTAGATAGAGATCCACGTTTCACATCAAATTTCTGGAAATGACTACAAGAATGTTTGGGAGCGCAGTTGAGAATGAGCATAACGTATCATCCTCAAACAGACGGACAAAGTGAGAGAAAATTCAGACATTGGAGGATATGCTCAGAGCATGTATTATGGATTTTAAAGAAAATTGGGATGACCATCTACCATTAGTTAAATTTACCTATAATAATAGTTATCACAGAAGTATTGGCATACCGCCTTACGAAGCGTTGTATGGCAGGAAATGCAGAACTCCGTTATGTTAGGATGAAGTAGGTGAACGACAGCTGTTAGGTTCAGAATTGGTGCAACAAACTGTTGAGATCATCAAGGTGATTCAGGCGAGATTGATAGCTGCACAGGATAGGCAGAAGAAATATGTTGATCAACACCGATAGAATCAGGAATTTGATGTCGGTAGTTTTATTTTCTTAAAAGTGTCTCCTTGGAAAGGGACAAATAGATTTGGTAAAAAGGGAAAACTAAGCCCGAGGTTTATAGGACCTTTTGAAGTGCTGCGATGAGTTGGTGAAGTGGCGTATGAGGTATCTCTACCTCCGGAACTAGAACATATTCATTACATTTTCCATGCCTCGGTGTTAAGGCCATATAAGCCCGATTATAAGCACATTATAGAATGTGAACCATTACAGTTTGAAAAGGGCTTGTCTTATGAAGAAATCCATGTTTAGATAGTTGATAGGAAAGAGCACGTTCTCAGAAACAAAGTGATACCTTCTGTTAAGGTAATTTAGATGAACCACAATGCTGAAGAAGCTACGTGGGAACTTAAAGATGTTATGTTGAAAAATTTCTCTCAGTTGTTTGATTAATTTTGTATAGCGATTCTGGGGACATAATCTTGTTAAGGAGGGAAGAATGTAACAAATAATTTATTGAGTTGTGATTCTGGGAACAAAATCCTTTTAAGGAGGGAATGATGTAATGAACGAGAATTTTTATGTAATTTAAAAATATTTATTGAATTAAATAAATATTTTAATTGAATTATTTATTGAGATAAATAAATAATTGATGAAATTGTAGTGTAATAATTTAGTTAAAATGTGTTATAATAACTAAATTTATGAATGGTAATTTTATTATTTGAAGATTTAATTTAATGAGATAATTAAATTAAATAAATTATTAATAATTATAATGTCATTCTAATTTTATTTAATAATTAAATTAAAGTGGTTAAATAAAATTATAATTATACGACAAATGTTAATTTGAGTTATGAATTTAATTAAATTAGATATGTAATAATTTGTTAAGTATAAGTATAATTATAATGAAAATTATAATTGTAATTGTAATATAAGTGTAAAAATTTGACTTAATTAAATTAACTAAATAATGGGTGTGACATAAAAACTATATAATATAAGTATTATAAAAATAAATTAAAAGGTAGGGGGGTGTTTAGTGTGTAGCCAAACATGGCCTTATGGCCTTTGGCATATTATAACTGACGTAACTTTTAGTTTCTGTACCTGATGCGTAGTGGTTATATCAGTTTATTTTATATTATATATTATTCCTAAAGCTAAGAAAGAACACAGAGTGTTAGAGAGAAACAGAGGAAGCAATTGAGAGAGAGAGAGCTGGAGAGGAAATTGAGAAAGCGAAGAAAAATTGGAGTATCAAGAGAAAGAGGGGGAAACATTAGCAAGCATCCTCTATCATTTTGTTTATAGTAATCAAGGATTGAAGGTATAAAAACCTAAATTCATGTTCTTAATTTCTAATGTAGAATTGTGTTAATTTGAATTATAATTATTAATGAGTTTATGTAATCAATTGGTTATCATATATAAATGGATTTTAGTAAGAGAATTCATGAAAATCATGTTTGTGTTCTTGAGTTTTCTTGGGGAAAAAGGAAAGATTTGGTTGATGATTTGTTAATATAGTTGATATTTGTGTTGAAGATGGCTTATAATCTGTTATATGTTGTTTCTAACGATTTTGGTTTGATAAATTCATGTGTGCATGTTTTAAAAATGTAAAATTGGATGTCCAGAAACGAAAACGACGCAATTGAAATGACTTAATTTGGTTAAGAATTGAAGGTTCGGTGATTGAAATTACTAAATGTGTTGAAATTGAAGAAAATACCAAAAACATGATTTTATAATCCTCTAGAATGTGGTTATTTGTGAGTTTTAAGTGTTAACTGGTTAAGTGTATTTGATATATGGCTTTAGTGAGATTTTTAGTGTACGAGTTTGTCCATGTTACTGTAAAATTGGGATTTTTGGTTTAAAATAGAGACTGTGTTCGTATTCTGGAAACTGATTCTGGAGTCGAGTGCGGGCGCGCTGGACCCAAGAGTAACTTGGGCACGGCCGCGCCAGTGGTCTAACAGACCCAATAATGAACTGTTAACAGTATAGCTACAGAATGTTAATTTAGCTTATTTTAATGATTGTAGAGAAACTTAAAACATGTTATAAGACGTAATAACATATTATAGTCACAACGTTGAAGTTATAAGTTATGAATTAATAAGTTGTGAAGGTCCGTAATGAGAATTTGAGTTGTTTTTCAATCACTATATTGTGTACTATAATATGATTGGGAGTTTAGATTCATGGTATATGAATGATTAGGATAATCAGATCCTAAGATAAAAATTGTATACTTGACTAAAATGAGAAGTAAACCAATGAAGTTAGCGTTAAAATAACTAATTGGTATTGTGGTTCTAATGGTATATGCAGGGTCTTTGGCGAACGTTTGTAGTAATTGTGTAGCTTACACACGAGGCAAGTTTCCTAAACTCTAATCTTATGTTGAGCAAATTTCTTGGCTCCATCTTGTTTATGACTTTGCAAGCTCTTGTATTCTAATTCTTTTACATTGAACAAGTTTCATATTCCTAATTTGATATCGTTATGCAAGTTCCAAACTTTTGATTCTTGCTATTCAAAACATAAACTGTTCAAGTTCATTATTCCAAAGGAGATTTCCCAACTCTTTTAGATGTAACACTTTGTATATAAAATGTCTATTTAATCGTATATTGTTGATATTCAATCTTCGACTTAATTATTGTTGTTTATTCTTATATTATTGTGTTGAACCTTCGAATAGCAAATAAAACTTTATTGATTGGACTAATCCATAATTGATGAGTGTTCTAAAATTCTAGAATCACTGTTAAACTATTCCAGACTAAACTTTCTTTAGTGCGGAAATCTTAAAGTCAAACTGAGATGAATAACCCTAATATAGGGGATTATGTACGCGTTAGCGTTTAGATGTTTGTGTACAATACATGTTACGAAGGGCTGATCCCCCTAAGTACGAAAGTAAAAGTCTGTATAGTCATTACTGTTAAAGGTTGAAGTAGAAATACTTAATAACCTTGGGACATAGTTCATGGTCTTAAAGACCCTCAGATATAAACCTCGAACTTGTTTACTAATCTAGACTCGAAGAACAAGTTCTTAATTATTTAGTATTCATTGCTTACTCTTATGTTACTGCTATTATCATTCTTTATATCAGTGACCAATTGTTTGAATACTCTTGCATTTAACACTGCAGCTAAAGTTGAGAAAATTGATGAGCCATCTTCTAGCAAAGGCAAAGGCAAGATGTCCAAATGACGAAGACATGTTTAATTTTATTTACTGAACTTATGTTATGAGACTTAATTTATTTTGTGATGTATTTCGCATACTTATGTAATAGTTTAAGGTTAGATACCTGGGATTTGATTTACATTGATGTAACCCTATAAAGGGACGGATTATTATTTAAGTTTAATTTATGTCTTTATCCTTGGTTATGGGTAGTTAGAAGTAATTATTTTGGATAGTGAGCACCACATCCTGTGGGAATGAAGTACTCGGATTTGGGGGTGTCACAGGTTGGTATCAAAGCTTTAGGTTATGAACCTTAGGTGGGAAAAACCTTAGGAAGTAACCTTTAAGGAGACAGAAAATATAGTGGTGATAAACTCTTATCGAGTTCTAAGGAATGAATTGAGGGAATTCATTAACGATAAACAATAAAAGAATTTATGTGCTATGTGTTGATAACTTATGTACTCGTGAGTATCGAAGAGTGTCACATAATAAATAAAACATAAAAGTATTTTGTTGTCAGGATGTCTAACGTTGAAGGATCCAGCCAAGCTAGGGAAGAGATACCTCAGGTACCAAGAGATGAGGAGTCCCGAGACGTCCACGTCGTTCGGGAGCAGTGAATCCAGAGGGAGCCTTCTCGGTTGGTTGCTAAGGAAGGACAGGAGAATGAACCTGTGTCTGATCTTGAGGGAGAGGACTATGAGGAGATAGAGGTGGAGGATGAAGAAGAGGATCCTGTGGAGTTTCCATCAAACTCCATATCAGCTGAGATGTATGATGAGCTTTATAATCGAAACATAGAATTACAGGATAAGATAGAGGAGCTGAAGGAGCTAGCTGAGATGCGTCAGGCTACTACAGAGCAGAAGGATGTGGAGATTCAGGAACTCGACTCACGACTTGGGAACATGGAGTGGAACCTAGTTCACACAGAGGGACATCAAGAGGAGCTATTGGCTGAGAATAAGAAGATGAAGACTGAAGTTGAAAAGTTAAAAGATGACTTGAAGGAGGAGTCAACTAAGCGATCGATGATTAATCAATGGATTACTAAAAAGGGAATCTAAATTCTTCGATAGCTAAAACTAAAATGTTCCCAATCAATGGATTACTAAAAAGGGGATTAGTGAATCCGAATAGATTAGTAAATACCTTACTTGCTAATTGGATGAGGATGATTAATCTCATGATCATTTGTGTGGAGACACTAAAACAGTTATATAGGTGCTTATTGGTTAATAAGTTTACTGAACGTGACTCACTACGGAATACCTAATGAAGTTTTACATGAAATTAGAAAGTAGTTTCTAATTTGCATTCATTAGGAGTTGTGCATTTAGGAATCGAAATACGTATAATTAAAAAAAAATAAGACTTGACAGTAATTCCATGTCCTATATTTAATTGGGACATTGTATGGTGGAAGGATTGAATTGTACGGTAACTATTTACTCAAGGGTTCTTTTATGATTAATGTTGAAATCTATATTATCTGAAAAGTCGTTGATCGCTAGGGAGGCTTATCCCTATTGTAGAATAAATATTATTTATTTAAATAAATTAATCGTTTAATTTATTTATTTAAATAAGATTAGAAGTGTTCTAATTGATTTATTCACAACCAATTTAATATGGAGAACCTAAAGGGTCACACCATAAAAAGGAAGATTGATTATTTAAGAAGTTAATGACATAATCGTAATAATATGTTAAGTATATTTAATTTAATCTATGGTGATAGAATAAATTAAATAGCTTAATATTTATTATTTTATATTTTGAAAATATTAAATATAAATTAATAAGATGAGTCTTATTAATATTATTACAATTATTATTATTTTAATTTCTAAAGGAGTTTGGGAATTAATTTAATATAAGTACTCTCATTTATTCCTAATAAGATTTGAAGGACTACTGATCTCACATCCAGAGCAGCTCCTTCTTGTTCAGGGTCATCAGATGAGAGATCTTCCTCCGACTCCGAGAAATCGGTCGTTAGCACGTAAGAACCCGGAATTCACAAGACAAATTAATTAAATGAGTTTAATTAATTATCTCTAATAAGATTAGGGAGCCTAATTAATTAAAGGAGTTTAATTAATTAAATAATACTCTATTTTAATTATATTAAAATAAGTTAACTGATATCTTTATAAGAGGAGTCTTATATTAGATATTAGTGAGAGTGAGATACGTGAATCCAACAGTTGGAAGAGTACGCTTTTTCTATACAGATAGAAAACTAGGGTTTGAGTCAATACACCATTGCTCTTGATTCTTCTTCTTCCTTGGATGATCACCTCTAGAGGCCAAACGCTTGGATGGCTAACGTTGATCAAAGGAAGGAACTAAACCTGCGTATTCAAGGAGAGCACAAATGAATAGGAGTTGACCGTGTACCTGAGGAAGCTCGGATCTTCAAGGGTATGATTTTGTTTCTCCTACTCTTTTATTGACTGATAATCTAAGCACACGAATGATCTTGGTTTATGGTTTTCAATAAATTTTTAAAATCCGTTTTACATCGCTTCCACTATATTTATGTGATTTGATTGAATGCTATTGTTTCTAGAAAACCTAACATTTGCTTAATGTATCAATAAGGTTTGCATAATACAAAAGAAATATGGTTCAAGAGCTTAATAAAAGATTAGGGTTAAGTAACTTGTGTAATTAAACACAAGGTAGGGTAAGAAACTTGCCTTGTGCATAAGCTAAACAGTTATAACTTGATTCCCAAATATCCTACGCACATGTCATTTAAAATTGTAACACAATTTGTTACCACATGATCATGTTACATAATTAAATATTTAACTCACAACCTTTAATCTTAGGTTTAATCAGATGATCAAACCACACTTCTAATCAACATCAATTTCAATTGTCATATAACTCATTAATTACTAATTATAATCTTCATATTTGATATTATAACAACACCATAATATATTCTTTCATCACATAACATGATTAATCAAATTTTATAATCATAAGATAATGTTACAGTAGCATTTATAAGATAATATATTAAAAATCGTATTTCTGGGCCAATATGTCAACTAGCGCTGCAACGCTCCATTTTATACTAAGGATCGGCGCTGTAATGCTGGTTTGGCGTTGTGGCGCTCAACATAGGCCCTGGGCAGGCACTGCCGCACTGTGCCAGTGCTGCAGCGCTGGAACTATGCTCTGAACAGGCACTACAGCGCCTCGGTACAGTTCCAGGCTGTTCCAGTTCGCGAAAAACACAGAACAAAGCCAAAAAATCCTATTTTCATCAATATAACAGTGAAGTAATTATACTGTGATATCCCGAGTGTTTATAAGTTGAATAAAAGATAATGGATGGGTTAAAGAATGTATAATACTCAGAATATAGGTAAGTATAAGTAAATGTTATGAAATAAAAACTTTCAAGAATTGTTGAGAGGAACAAAAAATATAGAACATATGATAAGGTAATGCAGTGAAGTTGTTCTACAATAAACTTCTAAAAGAGACGAGATGAAAACTGGGTAAGGGAGATTTCAGTGATACTAAGGACGGAATCCTAATAAGGAGGGAAAAATGTAACGAATGTGATTTTTATAATTAATTAAAATATTTATTTAAGTTAGATAAATATTTTAGTTAATTTATTTATTGAATAATAAATATTTAATGTTGGTTGTTATGACTTAATTTAATTATGCGTTATAATTTGATAGATAATTTTAAAATTGATGTGCATTTTATTATTAAAGTTTAATTGATTTTACTAATAAAATAACTTTAAATTATTTAAGTGTAATTTTATTAATTAAGTGTATGTTAAATAATTCTTCAATTGATGTGTATTTTATTACTTTAATGTTATGGAAATATTCTAATTTAATTAAATAATTAAATTAGAAGGCTTGTAATTGGCTAAATAAAATTGCAATTATTTTGGTTAAATAGGAATTATAATTAGTAAGGTTTAATTGAGTTTATTACTAAAATAAGTAATTATTTAAGTGTGACATTAGAAATATGTTATATGTCATAGTAAAGTAATAATAGTATATAATGAATAGACTAAACATTGGGTTGCTTAACTAATGATGAAAAAGTGACGTTATGCTACTACGATGACTTAATGTGATAATGGTCATGCATGTAGAAGTTTTGTAACATATGTCTTATGTTATTAGTGGGGGTCACTATTATATTAATTAATTGCATAACTATTACCTAAATGAGGAGTTACACAAGACGAAATCCTATAGTTTTTTTCTTTTAGAGCAAGAGTCTTTGTGGAAGAGAGAAATAGAGAAATTGAGAGAGATCAATAGAAGAAGAAGAAGAAGAAGTCATGGAAGAATAAGAAGAAAAAGCTAGAAGAAGGTAACTTCTAAACCCTTGTTTAATCTTTGATTTTTTAAAGTAGATTTATGTTTTTATAAGATCATGCTTAATCTTGTTTGTATTGGTTTAATCTTGGATTATCAAGAATCAAACAAGAGGATTCGAGAAAGAAAATGAAATGAAAAGAAAATTTGAAGAACAAAATTCGTAGGTTTTGAGTAATTGTTTACAGATCTTGTGAAATTCATACCTCTTTGGGTATAATGTGTTAAAAAGTGAGCCTTATATCAAATCGAAGCTATGGAAGTAAGCTATATTCTGAAAGTGAAATCACATGAAAAATATTTTTAGAATTCTTGTAGTGTCTATTTTAGTAAAGCTGGTCCGAAGGGAAAACAATCTGCCTAGAAAATCAAAACTGTTACGGTTTCTGACTTTGAAAAATTCATATAAATTCGTGTGTTTTGAATATGAAGAAACTTTAAACTGAAACGTTGTAGATATGGAAGTTTACTAGCCAGACTCGTGAGATTGAGCCATTTTATGGACCAGATCATGTCCAAAATAAATTATTTAGTAAGGTTGTCCAGAAAATGAAATTTTCTAGTCTAGTTGATGAAATTGCAGAATCTGTTTTAGATGGATAAGGGTCTGACTTTACGGCCTAGGTGAGGTTGTAGTACATTGAGTAAGGGTTAATTCTATATAAGAAGGAACAAAAATGGACATATAACGAAGGAGTTAGGTTAAAAATGAAAATAATGTTTTGTTAAAGAAATTGTGAATATGAGTTTTATAATTCTGTTTGAATTAAGATTTTGGGTGATGGCATATTTTGATGATTAACAATATGTTTTGACATATGTAATGAGTATAGATATGTGTTATCACATTCTATTCATAATTAACCATTTAAGATCAATAGTTGAGATAAGTTAATGTATGCACATAACGTTCTCGATAAAATGCCTAAGAGTAATAGTGTTTCTAAACTTTGGTATACAAAGTGTCTAAGTAATGGCTAATATTGGGTGTTATAGGTATGAAAAGATGATAATACGTGAATAATAATGGAAAGAAATCGAAAAGGGCAATTTTTGATTTTTGAAGAAAAATTAAGCATGTAAACAATGTGTTGAATATGCATTTTTTGAAACCAAAGTGGTATAATAAAATGGTGTGATATACGCACATTAAACTACAAGTGTGATAGTCTAACATGTGTGGTGATGAAAATAAAAATAAAATCGAGTTGCATATAAAACACAGTTAGATGTCTATAAAGGCATTATAAAGGATAATAAGATAAAGTAAAGGTCTTAGAATAAATTTGACCATGAAATCGAGTACTGATTTTGTTTATTATCAATCTCATATACAGTGTAGGTTGTGCAAGGACGCATAGTATTAGCGTGTTTAGAAAACACCGGTAAAGGCAAGTCTTTCAGTTCCTTTTTGCTATGTGAACTTGATGATGAACTGCTTTAAAATTTTATTGTATGATGTATTATATATGTCAAAAGTATGAAATGTAAAAGTCAATCTATGACAATGATGATTGAGCTATGAATGTTAATTGAGTAAGGAACTAAATCTTTATAGTTGTTATGTGAGCTACAACATGTATACTATGTTAGTTTTATGATTATAAGATGTATGTTGAGCATGTTATTATGTGCTACGTGATGCATGAAAATTGTTAGACTTTACTGAGCTGTCGAGCTCATTCTTGCAAATAACTATTTTTGCATATTCAAGAATTGAAGGTAACGCTATGTGCTACTTGATTGATATGGATCAAAAGTGATACATGAAGATTTAATATCCTAGCCAAGTTGTTATTCTTGTAAACCATGTCTAATGTTTCGGTTAATGTATTAATGTTCAATTGTAATATCGCTTTGCGATGTAAACTCTTGTAGTATTAAAATGATTATGAAATATTTAGATGTAAAGGTTAAAGGTTTTTGGAACGAGAATAGTTTGTCATATAAAATTTTAATTATTTCGCAAATTTCAATGGTTGTATTATCGTTTAATGATATAAAATTAGAGGTTGAATGTATTGTTAACGACCGAAGTCAAAAATTAAATTATTTAAATTTTGGGGACATTACAGTTGGTATCAAAGCCGATAGGTTAGAAACCTTAGGTAAGAGTACCTTAGGCTATAACATTAGAGAAGAGATGTGAAGATGATAAGGAATAAGCTCAGATAGAGTTTGAACAATAAGAAGTAATTTAAGAAATTTGTAAAGAAGGGATTAAAACATGCGTGAGAGGATTCAAAGAAGAATCTCGCAGAGTTATAAGGAATATTAATGTGGGGTTACCCAACTCCAATAATAAGGATGTAAGGTGATAATAAATAAACAATGTCTATAAGAAGAGAATGATAAAGAAGTTAAGAATAAAAAGTTATATTTAATTAAGGTACAATCATACTCTTTAATAATTGATATATGGTATCTGGGCTAAACGATTCCATTATAGAGCGGAGGTATATACGAACTAGCAACTCGGAACCTAGTTTGTTGGTTATTTGTGGGAAACCACTCAACGTACCATATTGAAACTCTTAGAGACTCGATGTATACCAAGTATAGAAAATGGATACGTATGATGAAAATGTGGAACTCGAATGAAATGTTGAGCAATGTAAATGAAGTTAGAAATTCTTAAAGGAAGAATTGTTATATAAACAAAAAAATTCAAAGAAGAATCTTGAAGAGATATAAAGATAAGAATTGAGAGTTACCTAACTCCAATAGCCAAGATAACGAATAATGATGAATAGACAAAGTTTGTAAGATTAAAAGCATAAATGAAATCGTAAATGATGAAAAATGAAAGAAAGAGGATCGTAAAATAAAACGATCACGAGTTAAGGAAAGAATTTTAAGGGAGATAATTATAGAATAAGATCACGACGTGATCTGTTTAAGTTATAAAAGAAAGATTGTATGTAATGTGACGACCCGAGAATTTAGAAAATTTATTAAAATCTTAAATGATTGATTTAAGGTCACATAATAGGCCTAGCCAGAAAATAAGTGTATGCGTTTGATATTTTCAGGAAGGAATTTTGAGAATTCAAAATTTCTTTTGGTAAATTATTCAGGATTATAGTATTATGTGTACAAAAGGGGTTAAGGGTCAATGGATGACCAGATAAATTACATCTGTGTCGAACCCTAATCGTATATATTAAGAACGTCCACGTTCAGTTATAAAATTATTACGATTTATAAGAAACCCTAGAAATCGGTTATGGAAACCCTAATTTCAGTTTCGAGAATTCGAAACCCTAATTCGGTATTTGAAAACCCTAATCCGAGAAATTATCGGATAAGTATAATGCTTAAGTGCTATTAATTATAATAATAATTAGGGTAAATCCTGATTAATTAGCAAACCCTAATTTCAGAATTTTTGAACCCTAATTGTTCTGTTATGAACCCTAATGTACAGTTATGGAATTAATTGCTAAATTAGCAATATTAATTAGGAAATATTAATTCTAATCAGTTAAAGTCGTAATGTGATTAAGGACTTATAATATAATTAGGAATCCCTAATTATAATTTTAAAATCAAGATTTTCTATTTTTTAAAATCTAATTAGAAAATCTTAGAATTTTAATCGCAAAATCGTTAGGGTTAACCCCTAAAATGCTAAACCCTAAACCCTAAGGGTTATGGCCAATGTCTAAAATGCCCTTCATGATAGAAATGAGAAGTCTAAAATGCCCTTGTGCATTATTAAAGGAAGAATTAAATTATTGGTGTGGAAATTACTAAAATACCCCTTTGTCCCATTTAGTGTATTATTATGAATTATTGCCACCAATTATTCCACACAAGCCAGCCATCTAGAAGTTACATATGTTACTATAGCATTACCAGCCCTTGAATCACTTAATTCCAACTTTGGATCAATTATTTTCAAGATTAAAAGAGAGAGAAAGGCTACTTTAATTCTCCTTTTCACTAAGCCACCCTCTCTCTAGAAATCCGAAAATTAGGAGTGAGAGAGAGATAAGATGAACTATGATCAAGAATCAGCAAGCCAAGATCAGCAACAAAGGATCAAAATCAAAAATCAAAGCAAAAAGGTATTAAAAATCCTAAATTTTGAAATCCTTTGATTCTATGTTAATTGTTGGAATTGATTGTTTAAAGTTGTGTAATAGGGAGTCTATTAATGTTTTAAGTTGTTAAATACGGGACCCATAACATCAAAGTGCTCAAAATTAAAGTTTTTCAACATTTGGAAAACTTGAAAAATCTCGTCTGACAGCAAATGTCAGACCCCATAGATCCGTGTGTGTTAAGTATTTTTGATGTTTACAGCTTGTAACATGTAGCCTGTTATGTGTTATTTAAGATACAAAAAGAATCAAAGCCAGATCAATTGTAGATCAAACGTTACAAGCAGTCAAACATGGTTGACCAAAACTGCCAAATCGCGAACCCAGAAATTTAAGAACAGATTGTCCGTGTCCAACTTTGACCGGACAGATCTTGTTCATGCTATGATGTTTTAGTGTTATGAAGCTTTGAAGTTGTAGTTCTACATGTTTTCTACATAATTCAATTGATAGATCACCTAAACATTACACGATCATCAAGTTATAGAGGTCCAAAGTAGGCATCTCGAACTGTTCTTCATGAAGAACAGCTCTGACAGCTACTTTGATGGCCAATATCTCCCAGATCTGATGATTTTTCGCCATGATGTTTGTTGGATCTTGTAGTCTGTTATTTCCTCTACAAGATCTGACCAAGAACATTGCCAGAAACCTAAAGACAAAAAAGTTATTCATGGTCAAAGTAGCTACCAGCGTCTGTCATAAATTGCTTGGCTTGAAGCTCAAGAACACCTATAGCGACAGTTTCGTCGCTATAGGGCCCCTTTAGCGACGCTTATTTTCGAAAAATGCAGAAAATAATTAAATAAATAGAAAAAAATGATTTTTGATTATTAAAAATACATATTAAATTCTGAAAAATTATTTTAAATTCTGAAAAATAGTTTTTAACTATTTTGAGTATATTTCGAAAATATTTAATATTTTTGAAATATAAACGGTATTTATTTATTTAATTATAATATTAAATAAATTATTTAAAAATAGTTTTAATTCATGAAAAATTATATTATGATATTAGGAAATATTTGAAGTTATTTTTGATAACTTTTAATACTTTGTGATGAAATTCATTAATTAATCAATATTAATGATAATTAGTTTATTTAGTAAATATATTAAATAAATTCTGAAAAAATAGGATTAATGCTTTAAAAATCATATAAAAATGATGTAAGTGTTAGAAAAATATTTTAAGTTATAAAATATAACTTTTGATATTTTGGCATGAAAATATTAATATTTTATTATTAATATCAGTTATTAGATAATGAATTTAAGTGTTTAAAAATCATATAAATATGATTTTAAGTTATTAAAAATACTTTGTGATATTATAATTATATTATAATATTATGTTATAATTTTCATTAATATTTAGCAATAAATAAATATTAGTGATACAGGAATTATATGGTATTTAATTCATTAAATACAATATTAATGATCGGAAAATTTAGATAAATGATATTAATTATCTGAAAATTATTTCGAGCTTATGAAAATTATTTAGACTGATAATATGATTGTTTAAGATAATTGTTAAGTGTCAGACAGAGTTTAATTGAACTTAGACTCGATAATTGTCCGACTAGACCATCGGGATGATAGAATTTTGTCGATTTCAAGTCAGACCGAAATAATTTGACCTGATGCTAAGTTTTATG
Source organism: Panax notoginseng (assembly GCA_016801055.1). Classification (NCBI taxonomy): domain Eukaryota; kingdom Viridiplantae; phylum Streptophyta; class Magnoliopsida; order Apiales; family Araliaceae; genus Panax; species Panax notoginseng. The sequence goes on from CM029019.1 coordinate 136,630,290, forward strand.
TGCTGTATAGACTGACAGGGTTATGTGTTATGTGTTTAGGTTATTCTATAACAGTATTATACTGTGATGATATTATTCTAATATTGGAGATCTATATTATTAATATTAGGTCCCAGACGAAGCTTATTATATTGCGTTACAGTAATCAACGGATCAGGCAAGTTTTCAAGTTTCTTTTTACTTAAACTCTTCTAAGAGTAGTTTCAGTCAGATATGCTTATGAATTGTACTCTGTACATATTGCTTGTATTCATCAGGTATGAAAGGCTGATCACCTTCATTACCATTCAGTTCAGACATAATTATTCATGTTCAATACTTGTTCAGTCAAAGTTTTGTTCATGCTAATTCATAAATACATTGTGAAGGATAGCCAGCTTATTATTCAGACTCTTTCAATCATGATATATCTTTACATTGTTTTAAAACTTGCTGGGCAACCTTCATGCTCACCCTTGCTATATCGTGATAAAACATTGCAGATAAGGCGAATACGGCCAGATACATGGAAATGATAATGCCAAGTTCAGCTTGGGATAGAATTTGCAGCTAGAGTGTAATGGTATAGTTTGTAATAGTATAGTTTATAATTTGTGTATTAGTTAAGGTTGCTCGATTTTGGGAAATAGTGTATAAAGTTTAATGTATAAACAATTTATGTTTATATCTTCAGCAACAGTTGTAGAATGATTGTACCAGATCCGCGGCGATCTAGAACCAGGATTTGGGGCTGTCACAGTTGGTATCAGAGCTGTTGGTTATGAAGCTTAGGTAGCAATACCTGAGACCAATAACCGCAGTGATTAGGATAAGTACTAACTCACATAGAGTTAGTTGAAGAATCTCGCAGGGTCAAAAAAAAAGTTAGGTTTAAGTATGGTACAATTGTACTCTTTAATAGTTGATGTATGGTATCTGGGCTAAACGATTCCTTCACAAAGTGGAGGTATATACGAACTAGCAACTCGGCACCTACTTTGTTGGTTGTTTCTGGGAAACTACTCAGCGTACCATATTAAAACTGTTAGAGACTAGATGCGTACCAAGTATAGGAATTGGATAGATAGAGTCTAGAAGATTACAAGTGTAGGGATAGGAGATCATAAAACAAAACGATCACAGAATAGCAATGAATCGTAATATATACGATGAGATCACCCCGTGATCTGATAAGGTTATTACAACCAGAAAGAATCAATCTAAGGATTGAAAATTTTTACAGCAAAATGCTGTGTGGCAGTTGTACCATGAATTGGTACAAATACAGGAAAGAATTATGAATGCGAGTTGAATGAAATTTGTATTGAGAAGGGAGTTAGTAATAGGTGGGGATTCAATTGAGGACTCATGTCAGCAGCTGAGTTGTATGATTCCTTGTATGGGCGGGAAATTTGTACTTGGTTTTAGAATCACTTAGCTTCCTGGTTGATACAGTAGTTAGGTTGACAAATTCTTTGTATGGGCGGGGAATTGTCCGTTTAGCTTCCTATATTGATTAGTGGCCGAGTTTGGTTTGACAACCACTTAGTTTTTGGCATTGATAATCATTGAAATGTTTATGTCACGCTATTTGTTATATGCACATTAAGAGGATGACTCCATTCTCAGGTGTATAACAGATAGATAGGTCATAGGTAGAGGACATAAGGATTAAGTACGAGTTCTTAAAACTCATACTTATGTGACATTGTTGACTCACAATTATATGAAGTGTTATGAACCCCGTAGCGAATGGACGCCAAAGGTCTAACTGGGGTAAGTTCTAAAGCTCATCTGATTGTGGCAATTTATGAACTCATAAGTGTAGTTTGACGAACTGGGTATAGTTATGTGTGAATGAAGAATTGAGGATTATAGGAACAGATAGATTGTTAAGCAAATGATTATTAGTAAAGGTGTTAGGTTTTCCTAAACTCCTAGCTATGCTAAACTTCAAAATTTTGACATCAAGCTAAATACGCACTATGTGCTTTTAAAAATGTAGACTCGTAGTCATTTTTGAAACGATTTAAAGTACAGTCTATGCTACTTATTTTGGCTAGACGTAAATGATTTGAAATATCAAAATATATTTTTATTTATCACTTATGTACCATGTAACCTGGTGCATAGATGATAAAAATGTGATGGAGTTGTAAATACAGGAATACTTAGTGCGAATTTGATCTAAAATCGTTATTCCACTGTTGTATGATGTGTTATGACTAAGTCATACAATGACATCATCCTCAAACGGACTGGTAATACAGTACGATATCATGACGTCATTCTTGAAAAATGTTTTCAAAAATTTTAATTTGCCAACGGGGTTTGGCTACACCTAAATAATTCGATTGAATTGAATTATTGATATGAGTCTATGCTATTCGATTCAGCTAGGCTAATGTTTATTAAGACTCTAAGTGCTCAGTGAAAGAAAATTTCTCGAACCAAATTGTTTTGCTGCGGAATCCAATATGACTGAGGTAGAATTTTTGTGCCTTCGGCAGTGACGGGAAAATAGATAAAAGCAGTACTCGGCCAGTACAGGGCATACCGGGCTAGTTACCCTTTTGTGTCCATAAGTAATAACGGTTTGCGGATAAATTTCTATAAAAACCTTTGCGAAAATGACAGACAAATAATCTATATGACCCCTCAGCATAATTTGAAAACGTATACTGTTGTGAGTGGTATGTTGGGTAGCATGTGATATGTGTGAATGGTGTAAGCAGTATGGTGTGAGGTGTAAGATGAATTTCGGGGACGAAATTCTTAGAAGAAGGGGTGAATGTGACGACCCGAGAATTTAGAAAAGTTATTAAAATCTTAAATGATTGATTTAAGGTCACATAATAGGCCTAGACAGAAAATAAGTGTATGCGTTTGATATTTTCAGGAAGGAATTTTGAGAATTCAAAATTTCTTTTCGTAAATTATTCAGGATTATAGTATTATGTGTACAAAAGGGGTTAATGGTCAATGGATGACCAGATAAATTACATCTGTGTCGAACCCTAATCGTATATATTAAGAACGTCCACGTTTAGTTATAAAATTATTACGATTTATAAGAAACCCTAGAAATCGGTTATGGAAACCCTAATTTCAGTTCCGAGAATCCGAAACCCTAATTCGATATTTGAAAACCCTAATCTGAGAAATTATCGGATAAGTATAATGCTTAAGTGCTATTAATTATAATAATAATTAGGGTAAAGTTTGATTAATTAGCAAACCCTAATTTTAGAATTTTTGAACCCTAATTGTTCTGTTATGAACCCTAATGTACAGTTATGGAATTAATTGCTAAATTAGCAATATTAATTAGGAAATATTAATCCTAATCAGTTAAAGTCGTAATGTGATTAAGGACTTATAATATAATTAGGAATCCCTAATTATAATTTTAAAATCATGATTTTCTATTTTTTAAAATCTAATTAGAAAATCTTAGAATTTTAATCGCAAAATTGTTAGGGTTAAACCCTAAAATGCCAAACCCTAAACCCTAAGGGTTATGGCCAATGTCTAAAATGCCCTTCATGATAGAAATGAGAAGTCTAAAATGCCCTTGTGCATTATTAAAGGAAGAATTAAATTATTGGTGTGGAAATTACTAAAATACCCCTTTGTCCCATTTAGTGTATTATTATGAATTATTGCCACCAATTATTCCACACAAGCCAGCCATCTAGAAGTTACATATGTTACTATAGCATTACCAGCCCTTGAATCACTTAATTCCAACTTTGGATCAATTATTTTCAAGATTAAAAGAGAGAGAAAGGCTACTTTAATTCTCCTTTTCACTAAGCCACCCTCTCTCTAGAAATCCGAAAATTAGGAGTGAGAGAGAGAGAGATAAGATGAACTATGATCAAGAATCAGCAAGCCAAGATCAGCAACAAAGGATCAAAATCAAAAATCAAAGCAAAAAGGTATTAAAAATCCTAAATTTTGAAATCTTTTGATTCTATGTTAATTGTTGGAATTGATTGTTTAAAGTTGTGTAATAGGGAGTCTATTAATGTTTTAAGTTGTTAAATACGGGACCCATAACATCAAAGTGCTCCAAATTAAAGTTTTTCAACATTTGGAAAACTTGAAAAATCTCGTCTAACAGCAAATGTCAGACCACATAGATCCGTGTGTGTTAAGTGTTTTTGATGTTTAAAGCTTGTAACATGTTGCCTGTTATGTGTTATTTAAGATACAAAAAGAATCAAAGCCAGATCAATTGTAGATCAAGCGTTACAAGCAGTCAAACATGGTTGACCAAAACTGCCAAATCGCAAACCCATAAATTTAAGAACAGATTGTCCGTGTCCAACTTTGACCGGACAGATCTTGTTCATGCTATGATGTTTTAGTGTTATGAAGCTTTGAAGTTGTAGTTCTACATGTTTTCTACATAATTCAATTGATAGATCACGTAAACATTACACGATCATCAAGTTATAGAGGTCCAAAGTAGGCATCTCGAACTGTTCTTCGTGAAGAACAGCTCTGACAGCTACTTTGATGGCCAATATCTCCCAGATCTGATGATTTTTAGCCATGATGTTTGTTGGATCTTGTAGTCTGTTATTTCCTCTACAAGATCTGACCAAGAACATTGCCAGAAACCTAAAGACAAAAAAGTTATTCATGGTCAAAGTAGCTACCAGCGTCTGTCAGAAATTGCTTGGCTTGAAGCTCAAGAACACCTATAGCGACAGTTTCGTCGCTATAGGGCCCCTTTAGCGACGCTTATTTTCGAAAAATGCAGAAAATAATTAAATAAATAGAAAAAAATGATTTTTAATTATTAAAAATACATATTAAATTCTGAAAAATTATTTTAAATTCTGAAAAATAGTTTTTAACTATTTTGAGTATATTTCGAAAATATTTAATATTTTTGGAATATAAACGGTATTTATTTATTTAATTATAATATTAAATAAATTATTTAAAAATAGTTTTAATTCATGAAAAATTATATTATGATATTAGGAAATATTTGAAGTTATTTTTGATAACTTTTAATACTTTGTGATGAAATTCATTAATTAATCAATATTAATGATAATTAGTTTATTTAGTAAATATATTAAATAAATTCTGAAAAAATAGAATTAATGCTTTAAAAATCATATAAAAATGATGTAAGTGTTAGAAAAATATTTTAAGTTATAAAATATAACTTTTGATATTTTGGCATGAAAATATTAAAATTTTATTATTAATATCAGTTATTGGATAATGAATTTAAGTGTTTAAAAATCATATAAATATAATTTTAAGTTATTAAAAATACTTTGTGATATTATAATTATATTATAATATTATGTTATAATTTTCATTAATATTTAGCAATAAATAAATATTAGTGAAAAGGAATTATATGGTATTTAATTCATTAAATACAATATTAATGATTGGAAAATTTAGATAAATGATATTAATTATCTGAAAATTATTTTGAGCTTATGAAAATTATTTAGACTGATAATATGATTGTTTAAGATAATTGTTAAGTGTCAGACAGAGTTTAATTGAACTTAGACTCGATAATTGTCCGACTAGACCGTCAGAATGATAGAATTTTGTCGATTTCAAGTCAGACCGAAATAATTTGACCTGATGCTAAGTTTTATGTGCTGTATAGACTGACAGGGTTATTTGTTATATGTTTAGGTTATTCTATAACAGTATTATACTGTGATGATATTATTCTAATATTGGAGATCTATATTATTAATATTAGGTCCCAGACGAAGCTTATTATATTGCGTTACAGTAATCAACGGATCAGGCAAGTTTTCAAGTTTCTTTTTACTTAAACTCTTCTAAGAGTAGTTTCAGTCAGATATGCTTATGAATTGTACTCTGTACATATTGCATGTATTCATCAGGTATGAAAGGCTGATCACCTTCATTACCATTCAGTTCAGACATAATTATTCATGTTCAATACCTGTTCAGTCAAAGTTTTGTTCATGCTAATTCACAAATACATTGTGAAGGATAGCCAGCTTATTATTCAGACTCTTTCAATCATGATATATCTTTACATTGTTTTAAAACTTGCTGGGCAACCTTCATGCTCACCCTTGCTATATCGTGATAAAACATTGTAGATAAGGCGAATACGGCCAGATACAGGAAAAGGATAATGCCAAGTTCAGCTTGGGATAGAATGTGCAGCTAGAGTGTAATGGTATAGTTTGTAATAGTATAGTTTATGATTTGTGTATTAGTTAAGGTTACTCGATTTTGGAGAATAGTGTGTAAAGTTTAATGTATAAACAATTTATGTTTATATCTTCCGCAACAGTTGTAGAATGATTGTACCAGATCCGCGGCGATCTAGAACCAGGATTTGGGGCTGTCACATGTAATGTTTGAATAATTATAGCTTGATGCTATGAAGAGAATGTATAATGATATAGTATGAGATAAACTCATGAGGAGTTATAAATAATGTGATACGAGGAATTCGTATTAAGAAAGTTAAGGGCAAGTTAAGAGTAAGGTAATGTTAGGTGGGATTTCAATTGAGGGCTCATATGGTGACTAAGTTATACAAACCTTTGTACGAGTAGAGGTTTTGTGCATGTACTTGGTTTATCACATTGATAATCATTGGAATGTCGTTGTCGCGCTATCAATGTATATGTAGTGGAAAGGTGATTCTTCTGTTATGTGTATATTTGATAGTTAGAGGCTTTTAAGATTAGGTACGGTTTTTAAAACTAATGCTTATGGTAAGTTCGTGACTCATAATCATATAGAATATTTTGAACCCCTCAGCGAATGGATGCCTATGCTTTGACTAGGATAAGTTCTTAAACTCATATTATTGTGGCAAGTTCTTGAACTTCCAAAGTGTGGTAAGTTTGATGAACTATACTGGGTATATAAAACTTCTGAGGTAAGAACTAATAATTTTTGGTATGGTGAGCATTGATGATGCTAAAGATTAGTAGAATGATAAAGTAACGAAGCAGTGGAGTAAGAATTTAAGATGATGGAGGAAAAATTGGATATTCTAAATCTTCTAGCTATGCTAGTTTTTTTTCGAAAGTTATTGACTTCGTGCTAATGTTTGCACTTCCATGTTATTGAAAAATATTGGATCAAATGATGGAACCAATGAGTTTTCAAAATAATACCATTATTCGTATGTCTATGCTAATTGTTTTGGCTAGATAAAAATGATTTAAAAATATCAAAATGTATTTTGTTTTTCCGTAGTCATTAAAGAATCACTAACTATAATGCTAATATGACAAGTGAGGAAGTCATCAATACAGTTGAACCTAGTGTTGGATGTGATCATAAGATTGTCAGCCCATTATGGTATGATGTAGCATGACAAAGTCATATAATGACTGAATCCTCAACGTACTATCGAGATTGTACGTTATCATGACATCATAAAAAAAAAGATTTTTAGTTTTCTTTAACTAAGAAAGATATGCCAATTGAATTGGCTAAAACTATTTCGATTGATGCTCGAGTTGTTGTTAAAAGTCTAAGCTCTTTGATTTGGCTAGATGATTATTGAAAAATGTTTATGAAATTCAAGTGTTCTTTAAAAAATTATGCCAAACCAAATTGTTTTGGTGCGGATTCAGATGTTGAGAAGCTGAGGTGAACAACCCTATAGGGACATGTTATCGGAGACAATGGTTCCTAAAGTAACGCATATAGTTGTTACGATGTTAAGATGTACTACGTGTGTGCACGACGTAGTAGTACGATAGGCTAATCACCCAGAGAATTGATGTAGAATGTTTATAGTCTTTGTGTGATTGTTAAACATTATGTTAGAACGGTTTATAGTGTGAAGTACCGGGGCTGAAGCACTATTAAACCTCGAGATGAGTTCAAGGTCTTGAGACCCCTCAGCATGATTTGGAATCTTTTAAATTCATCAGTTATTCATACTACTTCCCAATTATTGAACAATTGTGAAAGATTCTTGTTATTCTGCAAGATGGAAGTGAAAAGAAGAGTATTCCTTAGAAAAGAAAAGTAGGAGAATACGACATGTGGTGATGGGAGAATTGAGAAAACTATAATAAATCCGTAAACGAACTGAATAAAGAAATAGATGAATTATCTAGAGAGAATATGAAGTTCATCAAAGAATGAGATGTGAAGATTATGGTGATGATGGGAAGATCCTTAGAGGAGGGATTTTTGTTATAGAACCCAATGAACAAATGAAGAGTAATGTAAAATCTATTTTGATAAATCGAATGAATGAAGATTAATAAATAAAATTTCGAGGACAAAATTCTTAGAAGAATGGGTGAATGTGATATCCCGAGTGTTTATAAGTTGAATAAAAGATAATGGATATGTTAAAGAATGTATAATACTCATAATATAGTTAAGTCTAAGTAAATGTTATGAAATAAAAACTTTCAAGAATTGTTGAGAGGAACAAAAAATATAGAACCTATGTTAAGGTAATGTGTTGAAGTTGTTCTATAATAGACTTCTAAAAGAGACGAGATGAAAATTGGGTAAGGGATATTTTAGTGATTCCGAGGACGGAATCCTAATAAGGAGGGGAAAATGTAACGAATGTGATTTTTATAATTAATTAAAATATTTATTTGAGTTAGATAAATATTTTAGTTGATTTATTTATTGAATAATGAATATTTGATGTTGGTTGTTATGACTTAATTTAATTAGGCGTTATAATTTGATAGATAATTTTATAATTGATGTGCATTTTATTATTAAAGTTTAATTGATTTTACTAATAAAATAACTTTAAATTATTTAAGTGTAATTTTATTAATTAAGTGTATGTTAAATAATTCTTCAATTGATGTGTATTTTATTACTTTAATGTTATGAAAATATTCTAATTTAATTAAATAATTAAATTAGAAAGCTTGTAATGGGTTAAATAAAATTGCAATTGTTTTGGTTAAATAGGAATTATAATTAATAAGGTTTAATTGAGTTTATTACTAAAATAAGTAATTATTTAAGTGTGACATTAGAAATATGTTATATGTCATAGTAAAGTAATAATAGTATATAATGAATAGCCTAACCATTGAGTTGCTTAACTAATGATGAAAAAGTGACGTTATGCTACTAAGATGACTTAATGTGATATTGGTCATGCATGTAGGAGTTTTGTAACATTAGTCTTATGTTATTAGTGGGGGTTAGTATTATATTAATTAATTACATAACTATTACCCAAATGAGGAGTTACACAAGAAGAAATCCTAGAGTTTTTTTTCTTTTAGAGCTAGAGTCTTTGTGGAAGAGAGAAATTGAGAAATTGAGAGTGGTCAATAGAAGAAGAAGAAGAAGAAGCCATGGAAGAAGAAGAAGAAAAGCTAGAAGAATGTAACTTCTAAAACCTTGTTTAATCTTTGATTTTTTGGGTAGATTTATGTTTTTATAAGATCATGCTTAATCTTGTTTGTATTTGTTTAATAATGGATTATCAAGAATCAAACAAGAGGATTCAAGAAAGAAAATGAAATGGAAAGAAAACAAAATTTGAAGAATAAAATTCGTAGGTTTTGAGTAATTATGGACAGATCTTGTGAGATTCATACCTCTTTGGGTATAATGAGTTAGAAAGTGAGCCTTATATCAAATTGAAGCTATGGAAGTAAGCCATATTCTGAAAGTGGAATCACAAGAAAACTCCTTTTAGATTTCTTGCAGTATCTATTTTAGTAAGGCTGGTCTGAAGGGAAAATAATCTGCCCAGAAAATTACTCAATCTCTTAAGCTTGAGCTTGCGGTTGATTCGCAAGTGCTCCCGGTAATAGGTTTACCAACTGCTGAAAAGGATTGGCGTTGGCATTATTGTTGTTGTTGTTGTTGTTAATGTTTGTGGATCCTTCCCGAACTTGTTGACATGCTAGGCGTCTTCTTGGCGGTATTTTGTGACGCCCCCAAAATTAGGTATACATCACCCATCTTGGGTCGTCAGATACATGGTACAGAATACAAATACAACTTACTAATACAACTGTCTTGTACAATACGACAAAACATAAATGTGAGTTTGAATACAATTATTGTCTACTAGAGACTATACAAACTTAAAAGGAGTCCTCATTACAATTATTGTCACACTATTTAATAGAATAGTGAGGATTACTAATACTATCATCTGGTCCATCACTCCGTTCCCCGACTCGTCCCAGTTATATTCTCATTTCTTGAGGAGAACAGTGAAAGAAAGGGTGAGCTCAACTAGCCCAGTAAGAAATATTATGACTAAGATAATGCAGAATAAATTATCATTAGCCTTCAACAGTGTTAAACTGATAAAATATAACGAACATCAAGTTTAACTGCAGCGGAACAAGCAATCCATTAAAAGAGTCAATTAGAAAATAAAATCTACTATCTTCTATGATTTAAAAGGTTTTTCAACACTGTTATCGCTGGGACTCAGCTTAATAAAATAATCCACATCATCGAATCACCCCTGCACTACGGCCAAGGATATTCGTGTATTCATTAATGGTCATGATCATGCCAACAACTGTCCATCAATGCACTACGGGCCAATGAGGACTTTTACCACATCATTTGTAACATTACGGTCATGACTGTACCGAATAATCCCTGGTCATAATCATACCAAGTCCATCTATGCACTACAGGCCACAAATGACTTTCAACATTTTATAAACATGAGGATGATGAAAATGATATAAGAATTCAATAAAACAAGTTCAAGAATTAATTTATCCAAAAATTAACAACGTCCAAATTGTCAACATGATACTGCTTTGTGGAGTAAAATTCAAGAATGCTTAGAAGAATATTTTCATGAAAAGATACTGGATGAAACGCAATTATCAAGGATATTCCACAAATTTCATGGAGTATAGAAGTCAAAACTTAACCAACTGAGTATAATAAGGAATGGGATAAAAGAAATCACCATGCATGCGATAGACCGCACAGATAGGTTATTCCAACAGAATAATAGATAATGAAACCAGGTCCGGCGTAAAACGTACAGACAGGATATTCCAATAGAATAATAATAAAGACGGAACCAGGTCCAGTGTAAAACACACAGACATGATGTTCCAACAGAATAATAATAAAGATGGAACCAGGTCCGGTGTAAAACACAAAGACATGATGTTCCAACAGAATAATAATAAAGACGGAACTAGGTTTGATGTAAAATACACAGACAGGATGTTCCAATAGAATAATAATAAAGGCAGAACCAGGTCCGGTGTAAAACACACAGACATGATGTTCCAACAGAATAATAGAAAAATGCCACCAAGTATAGGGTAGACCGCGTATACAGGTTATTCCAACAGAATAATAAAGAATGGAATAACAGAAGTTCTCTTCATTAATAAGAAAGAATAACACCCTTACCATTTTAAAGATGAACTTAAATAAGGAAGTAGTTAAGTAGCAGAATACTTTTCTTCTCTCTCTCTATAGGTTCTCTCTCTAGAGTTTAGTGAATTCGTAAGAAATAATGAAGGAATGAGCTGCTATTTATAGAAAAATAGAATGCATAGTAACTAATCCATGAACGGTCCAGATTGATTACTTTAATCTGACGGTCCATAGTTAAAGAAAAATATTTTAAATAAAATATAATATATTCTATTTATAGAATAACTTTAATAAAGTATTCTGTTTTATATAAAAAGATGTTTCTATTTTATTACGTTAATAATACGAATAAAACAAAACTTCATTATCGCTAAATAATTCATATTATTAACTGACAATAATTGAATCAAACTAAGTGACTTCTCACATAAGCATTAATAATCAATACCGTATGCTACTATGCAACCACACGTATTACTGTACTTTTACTACCGAGTAGTTCAACAGTATCAATGGTAAAATTTTTGCCGTTATTTTTAATAAAATATTTTTGTCATTTTCTCAATCCGACAATAATTCCGTTGTGGGGTCCACCAATGATTGTGTCGTGTACGAATATTCTGTGTTAAAACGAATATTCCCCGACCAATCGAATATTATATAACAACTTGCGTACTTTGCAAAATTTATAAATATTACCCACAACTATAACATTATATCAAATTAACTCCATAATATTCAAAAATGATATTTATAGAAAATTCATCTTTATTTATAAAAGTTGGGGTCTTACATATTTTCTGTTTAAGATATACACTCATTAGATCATTAGTCAATCTCTTAAGTATTTAAGACTTAACTTAAACATTTTAAGATCATCACTTAACACATAACATCTTGAATAAATATTGATATTTTATTCATTAATAACTTTTAAAACATGGAAAGATAGCATCACTGCTATTTACATCAACTATCCCGAGATAAAGAATCTTTAGGATTAAATCATCATATTCCATTGCTTATATTCACACTGGAATTTACATCATTAACTAGCATAGATATTAACATAACTCATACTGTTCCTATCACAAACCTACTAAAACGTCGAACAGCTTCTCAGTGCTCTTCTTCCATGATACGAAACATCGTCCTACGATCCAGCATGTACCAAGGTAAGTCCTTGAACTGAACTGGATAGTACATAACTCGGTCTTGAGCTTTGTTCATCGCAGTGTGGAATGCACAATCCATCTCCCCCATCTTAGCCTTCTTTGCCTGCACTTCTTCCTCGATTACATCTGCACGCTAGGAAGCCTCTTCATAAACATTTCAGCCCTTGCTCTCATGGCGGACTCTTCTTTCAGATCATCTTTTAGCTTTGCAACCTCTTCTATGAGCTGCTCATTATCACCCTCTAAGTGAACTAATTTCTACTCCACATTTACAAGACATACATCAAGACCTCAGATTTCCTCATTTTTCTGACCTATAGTGGTCTGACGTTCATCTGTCAGCTCCTCCAATTCTCTTACTCTATCCTGAAGCTCAATGTTACAGTCATACACCTCACCATACATCTGAGTTGTAATAGTGTTCGGTGGGAACTCATATTCCTCCTCTTCCTCTTTAGGGTCAATCTCAAGCTCATGCTCCTGACTCACAACAGTGATCAATGGAGATGGCTCTCTCTATACCAACTACTCCCAGATAACATGAATGTCTCGAGGCTCCTCCTTTCTAGGTACTCGGGGTTCCTCCTCCCCAGCCCGACTAGAACCTCTAACATTAGACATCCTGATAACAAAGTTTTAAATTTTAGTTACTAATCGATACTCGTGAGCACATAAGTATATCACATAAGCACATAAAGTCTTTTAAGGAATTCATTTCTTAGAACTCGATAAGAGTTTATCACTACTATGTTCTCAATCTCCTATAAGGCACCTAAGATTTTTCTCCCACCTAAGGTTCATAACCTACAGCTTTGATACCAACATGTGACACCCCCAATCCAGGTACTCAAGTTTCCCACAGATTTGGTGTTCACTCACCAAAATAAATAACATCTATCTATCCATAGTAAAGATAACAATAAAATTTAAATAAAAATCCTCCCATTAAAGGGTTACAACAACTTAAACAAATAAATCCCAGGTTATCTAACCTTAATTCATCAAATGTGGAATATCATAAACAAATAAGTCTTAAACATCACATAATAACTCTTAACATATTCATTCTCACATATTAAATAAGTCTTCATCATTTACTTGCTTTTCCCTTGCCCTTACTTATGGATGGCTCATCAACTTTCTCAATCTTAGCTGCAATGTTATTATGCAAGAGTGAGCAACAATTGCCCACAAGTTTAACAATAGTAATAATAATAACATGCGAATAATCAATGGATACTGAACAAAAGAAATCTCAGCTTTTGAATTAAGATTAGAACAGGAATCAAAAGTACATCAGAGGGTCACAAGACCATGAACTATGTCCTAGGTTATTAAGTATTTCTACTTTAAACCTTTAACAGTCGTAAGACTATATGAACATTGCTTCTTGTACTTAGAGGGATCAGCCTTTAATACCATGTATGTGCACAACATGTTAACGCTATCGCGTAATATAATCCCTCATAATAGGGTTGTTCATCTTAGCTTTGACGTTAGAGTCCGCACTAAATGAAGTTTGGTTTGGATTAGCTTCAAGGGTAATTTATAGTTCAATAATCATCAGCTAATGATTAGTTGAATCAATGAGAAATCACAATCTATTCAAGATTTCAATGCAATATCGAAATCAATAATCAAATCAAAGATTGAATCTCAACTCTATATAATTGACTGAAAAGATTGGATCTCAATTCTACACGATTGAATAAACTTTGTACAATAGAAGTAATACTTCAAACGAATTAGCACATTTCATTTGGAATCATGAACTTGAACAATTAAGCTTTCAACAGTTCGAAATAAGAATACGAAGCTTGCTCAATAATAATAAGATTTAAGAACTTGCTCAATGTAAGAATAGGGTTTGGAAACTTGCTTAACATAAGAGTAGGGTTCAAAAACTTGCCTCGTGTGTAGGCTAAACGATTACTACTCACGTTCACCACAAGTCCTACACACATACTATATTTATTCACTACATTCATTAGTTACATTAATACTAAACTTATAGGTTTAGTTCCCTCTTTTAATACAACTTGTTAACTTGATTTAAATTTTGCTCATTACCATCATTCACATATACAGGACTGAAATCTCAAATCTCAAGTTTAAACAACATCATATCATCTCACAGACATCGTTTTTTTAACTTGGTTTAACAAGTTACAAAACATAGTAATTATAAGGTCACAAGACCTTTTCTAATTTATTTTTATAATTCTCTTATTATATGGTCCATTAGTCACACTTTCACTTAATTATTTAATATAAACTCCACTTTATTTAACAAATCATTACCTTACTAATTTAATTACTTAATTAAATTAGAATATTTTCACTCCCTCACTATTATTACACTCAAATAAATTATTCCATAATAATTTCCATCGAATATTTATTTTATTCCATAAATATTTCAACTAAAATATTCATTTTATTTGATAAATATTTTTATTATTTTTATTTTTATTTTTATTTTTATTTTTATTTTTATTTTTTATTTATTTTTATTTATTTTTATTTTTTTGCCCACCGAGGCGGGGTTACCCAGATTTAGTTTATGCAGTTCGCGAAGAACACAAAACATGGTCAATTTAGGCCAAAATTTCACACAAACAACAAATTCAGTTTCACCCATATGTTCTGAACTTAACAGAAACAGTTAATGATATTGCTAGCATATTTTAACATCTTAAGTCACATAAACAATAAAATTTAAAGCCACAATTTCAATATTTTTGTGAAAAACTCTATTTTTGACATTCTTAACGAAATCGACTACTACAAACTCGTTTTTCAATCAAATCATTTCATACAAGTTTTGTTCTTTTCGTTTTTACATATATAAACATAATCAATTATCACTTTACCGTTTAACATATAATTAAGGCACCAATTTTTGTACTTATGGGCCACATTCAAATATTATTTCTCTATAACCTTCAATATTCCAACTTAATCTTAACTTCATAGATTAATTACTCTAAAATCATTTATAAACATCAAATGGCAAATTATACATGCATATTAACAATTACAAACAGCTTCTCAATAATTTGGCCATAAAAATTCAAATACAGGAAATTAAAAATTGATTTCATGAAGAACTTTTAAGAACGTAATTTAAAAACTTGAGATTAAGGGATTACCCTTGATTTTTCTATTAAAATGGTAGGAAGCCCTCCTATGATTCTGCAAACCTTCTTCCTCAAACCCAATTTCTCTTAAGTTCTCTCTTTTCTCTTTGTGATTCCTCTGACTTAGGTTTTAGGAATTACGTAAAAAAATAAGGTTAATACATGATATAACACGCATAATATAACCAGTGCGTACATGGATAGCAGTTAAGCGCATCATGGCCTTAACTGCTCCCCATGTCCTCAAGGCCACGTTTGGTTTGTTCCAATTCAACACATTTTCCCATTATTTTAATTAATTTGTTTAATATATAGTTTATTTGTCACACTTTAATTAATCAAATAATATTATTTAAATTTAATTAAACAGAAAGCAATATTACTTATTAAATCATATCATCACATAATTAAAATTCTCATTTATTATTTATAACAAATCAATAAATCTCTAATTAATTATTTAATTAATTAGAACAACATTAAAATTATTTAACAACTCATTTAATTTAATTATCTCAATTAAATTCTGGCTTTGATCTATAAAATTATTCCACATTAATTTAATTAATGTGACACGCTTAATTAAATTAATCTACCACAATTCTATCAAATAATTATTTAACTCAATAAATAAATTAACAAAATATGTATTTAATTCAATAAATATGTAAAAATTAATTACAAAGGTCTCGTTCATCACAATTACACCCATATAACTGATACATATAATACGTAATATAAATTTTTTTGACAAACATAATATCTCTGTTTAATTCCTTTGTCAGTTATCATTTTTTTTTGAAATTCAAAATACCACTAGGGCGTGTTTGGTAAAACTAGATTAAAATAAGGATTTAAAAGCCTTAAGTCTTGTTTGGTAAAATCCAAATTAAACTCCTTTTTCTTTATTTTAATAATTCATTTACTATATAGTTTAATCGTACACTTTATTATATAGTAATCGTACACTTTATTTTATTAAATTCTAATATTCAATTTCAATTAAATTAAAATTAACAACAATTCATTAAATCAAAATGCCACATAATCAAATTGCTACAAAATTATAATTTTTATTATAAATTATAATTTTATTTAATAAATTAGTAAATCTCTAATTTAATTATTAAATTAAATTAGAACAACATTATAACAATTCATTTAATTATTATCAACTCTCTAATTTAATTATCAAATTAAATTAGAATATTACCATTATATAATATAATAATTAGTTAATACTTATTTAATTTAATTATCTCATTAAATTAAAACTTCAAACTACAAAATTACCAAACATCAACTTAATTAATATTTTATGCTTAATTAAGTTTATCCACTACAACTCATGAATTATTTATTTAATTAATTAATTAATAAATAATAAAATATTTATTTAACTAATAAAAACATTAATTAAAATATTTATTTAATTCAATAAAATTTTTAAATTACATATAGAAATTTTGGATCGTTACATCCTTCCCTCCTTACAAGGATTCTGTCCCCAAAATCATAACTCAATTAATTCATTCGTTACATTATTCCATCCTTATAAGGATTCTGTCCCCAGAATCGAAAACGTAGATTAAACAAATAACTCAAGATAACTTTTTATCATCTTGTCTTCGAGTTCCCACATAGCTTCTTCAGCACCGTGGTTCCTCCATATCACCTTTGCAGAAGGTATCACTTTATTCCTGAGCACTTGTTCTTTCCTGTCAACTATCTGGATAGGAATTTCCTCGTAGAAAAAATCTTTATCAAACTGTAACGGTTCATATTCGATCACATGCTTGTAGTAGGGCTTATACGGTCGTAACACCAAAACATGGAAGATATTGTGAATGTGCTCTAATTATGGAGGTAAAGCTACCTCATATGCCACTTCACTAATTCTTTGTAGCACCTCAAAGGGTCCAATAAACCTCATACATAATTTTTTTTCTAACCAAATTGGATCTTTCCCTTCCAGGGAGACACTTTTAAGAAAATAAAATTTTGGACCTCAAACTCTCGATTTTGTCGATGTTAATCAGCATACATCTTTTGTCTGTCTTGAGCAGCTATCAATCTTACCCTGATAACTTTGACAACTTCGGCGGTTTGTTGTACCAGTTTTGGTCCTAATAGTTGACGCTCGCCAACTTCATCCCAACACAACAGAGTTCTGCACTTTCTGTCGTACAACACTTCATAAGGCGGTATGCCAATACTCGCATGGTAAGTGTTGTTGTAGGCGAATTTAGCTAACGGTAAATGGTCATCCCAGTTTCCTTTGAAATCCATAATGCACACTCTCAGCATATCTTCTAATGTCTGGATTGTTCATTCACTTTGACCATCAGTTTGGGGATGGTATGTCGTGCTCATTCTCAATTGTGTTCTCATAAATTCCTGTAGCCGCTTCCAAAAATTTGATGTGAATCATGGATCTCTGTCAGATACAATTGACAATGGGACTCCATGTCTCAAAACGATCTCCTTGACATATAACTTTGCCAATTGATCTATATTGAATCTAATCTTTATTGGCAAAAAGTGTGTTGACTTCGTTAGTCTGCCCACAATCACCCAAATTGCATCGTACCCTTTTTGAGTAGTCGAAAGACCTACAATAAAATCCATCGTGATATGCTCCCACTTCCATCCCGGTATTTCTAACAGCTGTAGCAATCCACTTGGTCTCTGATTCTCGGCTTTGACTTTCTAGCATGTCAAGCATTTCGCAACACACTCTGCAACGTCTCTTTTCATATTCGGCCACCAAAAATGATGTCAAAAATCCTGGTACATCTTTGTACTCCTTGGGTGAATTGAATATCTTGAGTTATAAGTTTCAGTTAAAATTTCCTCTTTAATCTCGGGTACTGGCGGAACCAAGATTCTTCCCTCGAATATCAGTAACCCTCCGGTATCAATCTTGACTTTCACTTCTTTGCCTTCAAGCACTCTGTTTCGTATCATCTGACACTCTTCATCTTGAAGTTGAGTTTCTTTTACCTTGTCCACCAAGGTTGAACTAGTCTCTATCTGAAATAATCTTTCATCCGACTCCTTTGAATATCTTACCTCCAACTCTAGTCTCGCCATTACTGAGATTAGTTCCTCCTGGGCAGTTAGCATCATCAATTTCTCTCGACCTTTTCTACTTAAGGTGTCGGCAACCACATTTTCTTTACCCGGATGGTAAAGAATCTCGCAGTCGTAATCCTTTATCAGTTCTAACCATCTTTTCTGACGCATATTTAAATCATTCTGTGTGAAAATATATTTCAGACACTTATGATCCATATATATCTCACACTTCTCTCCAAAGAGATAGTGCCTCTATATCTTCAAAGCAAACACTACCGCGACTAATTCCAAATCATGAGTCAGGTATCCTTTCTTATAGTCCTTCAGTTGTCTTGAGGCATATGCAATGACTTTGTCATTTTGCATAAGCACATAGCCTAGTCCTTTATGCGATACATGTGACGCCCAAAATTCAGGTACTTAAAACCCGAACTCGATGCTTCACGATACCATTTCTATGAGCAGAATAATACTAATAATAATAACAATAATATAAATACCAAACTTAATTTACATATGCATCGGATTCTAAATCCCAGGTACGTGACCTTTAAACATTCATTACATCATAGATAATAAATATCCTTATCTTAATAAACTTTAACTATTACATAAAATATTATAAAACTCATTCGAAGAGCTTTCCTTTCCCCTTGTTCTTGCCTGAACCTTCTGGTTGATCATACTTAGCTGAAACATTAAAATTTAAAGCAAGAATGAGCATTTGATTGTCCAGCAAGTAATAACAACAATATATATTAGCTGAAAGAATTAAATATTTTCTTTGAATGACACTTCTACAACGAATCAAGAATTGTGAAGTAAGCTTAACCAATAATAACAACATATCACTTCTATATAAAATTTTTGAAACTATGTACTTACTATAACTGGAGATCAGTCAACAGACTATGAACATTATTTCTTGTTTTCAATAAGGTATACAGAAATTCATCTGCAGACCGTCATAACTTACAGTCACGGGGGTGATCAACCCGTTATGCCCTGTATTGATCAATACTACATGCAAGAACGATATTATCGTTCATCTTATCCACCTTAGGTGCACAAAAGTTTTCCCATGTTTGGGATGTTCATACTTAGTCGAGAATCCAAACCAAAACAATCTGATTGGATACAATAAAGTTCTATCTTGCTCAACAATATTTTTAAGCTTATGTCTAGCCAAATCAAATAGCTTAGACGACTTTTAAGTCAACGTATAAATACTCGAAATCAATAAGTATGTATCAACATGTGATTAAATACAATGATTATCCAAGTGGGGACACTTGTATAACCATATTTAGAAACTAATTAACGAATAGAATAAATATCTGAATTATGCACTAATACTGTGTTGATAAACAATGATTGGATAATTTAAGAACTTGTATGAATATGAATAATTGGATACATAATCAATAACAATAGAGTTAATAATCTGAAACAATAATATGTTTATGAAACTTTCTTACTCATGTCCATTGCATAAAGTAAATGCAAAGTTAGAATACTTGCCTGAGCTGCTGCTTACAATAACGCAACTTAGTTTTATCTTTTATACCGAAACTTATCATTAATATGATCATTCGTTCGATTAGAATAATTTATCATATTGCATAGTATTGTTATTTACAGTCAACATATAACCTAATCGCATTGTCACATAGTTATATCTGTCATTGATTCACAAACGCATACGTATATCTCATCCAATTATCTATGTTCGGATCAATTTCCGAAATATTTCGGTGTACCGACGACTTTATTGGGTAATTATCAAGTTTAAAACTGCATTCAGTAATTCAATAACTGTAAATATCAGTTATATTATTTTTAAATGACTTATAATAATTTTTAAATAATTATTATAATTTATTATGATTTTTCAAACATCGGAATCATTATTAAATGATTTAAATATTAACTAATTTTATTATCATTAATATTTAATTAATATTAAATTATAAATTAAACAATTACAAAAATATTAAAGTTATTTATAATAACCCAAAAAATATTTTTAAAACATTTATATTACCCTTAAATTATTTTTAAATCAATTAAAATTATTTTTAAATAATTTATCATTAATATTTAAGCATTCATGTATTATTTATCAAAATATTAAAAGTCATTAATTATAACTTAAAATATTTTTAATTCATTTATTTCTTTTTTAAATAATTTTTAAATCAATTAAACCATTTTTAAACTATTTATTTAATATAATTATTAAATAACTCTAATATCATTTAACATTATATTATTAATAAAATTTACCTTTAAATATTAAAAGTTATATTTTATAACTTGAAATATTTTAAAACTATTTATTTTTATTTAAAATAATTTTTATAATATTAATATTATTTTTAATTAATTTATTTAATATAATTATTAAATAAATCTAATATCATTAATATTAAATAATTAATAAAATTTGTCTTAAAATATTAAAAGTTATATTTTATAACTTAAAATATTATTAAATACCATTTTATAATTTAAAAATGATTTTTAATATAATAAAACCATTTTTAGTTAATTTATTTAATGCATTTATTAAATAAATAAAATATCAATAATATCCAATTAAATATTAATATTTATAAAAAATATGTCAAATTATTAAAAGTTAATTTTTATAACTTAAAATAATTTTTAAAACTATTTTTAGAATTTTTAATAATTAATTTTTATTTATTAATGATTTTTGGATAATAAATTAATTAAAATTAATAAGTCTGTCGCTAAAGCCTCTGGCGACAGAAACTGTCACTAAAGGTGTTCTTGAGAAACCCAGATCTTTATAGACAATGAATGGGTGAACTACTTTGACCACGTTTAATGATCAGATCATAATGCTTTTGGGCTATCTATTGATCACAGATTGTAGAACTAATGTAATACTACAAGATTCAACAATAAATAGGGTCATAACATATATCAAATGAAAGATCTGAAGGCCTAGAGTAGCTGTCAGAGTTGTTCATCAAGTTTTTGGGCTGCCCAGGAAATATGGTCATGGCTGGTCAACGTTTTTCATGGCCTTATATTATGAAATCTGTTCATGGTAAAGGTGTTATAGACGTCGGGCTGTGTAGAATAACTATCAGGGTACATGAATCAAGCACGTATCAGGTTTAAAAATCATCAAGCTAAAAGATCTAGGCCTCAGAAAATCGTGTCAGAGGTTGTTCTTAATTTTTAGGTTTTCCAGAAATGAAGAACAGAACGAGGGTGCTACTTTGGATCCTTATATCTTGCGTTCTGAGTTTGGTCTATGTGATCTATAGGTTCCGGGTTTTAGCCAACATGTAATACTACAGATCTATTATATAAAACACATATAACAACAAAATGTCAAGTAGATCTAAGCCGGTCAAAGGCTGTCAGAGATCATGGTCATAGGTTTTCTGGGTTGCCTAGAAAATCGAATTCGTGTTCACCTTACTTACTTTGACCAGTCACTACGTTAAATCCATTTGATGTTTAGGAGATTTTAAGGCACAAATATGAAGTCCATATAACATATTACAATTCTATTACAACTAAAAGAACAACACAACAACCAACTGAAAGATCCGAGGCTATGAACATGTTGTCAGGCTGTTCTGGGCACATTCTGGGTTTTCCAGATTTTAAAAAGTCATGGTCGGTCAACGACCTTTGACCTTGATTATCTAACATTCTAAGCATGATCTGGTCCTGCTACAAGTTCTAGATTACAGACCTCATATCACACTACATAATCAATCCTTTAAACAACAAATTACATAAACAGGATGAGATCTAGATGGTCTGACATTCATTGTCAGACATCAAAAATAAAATTTTCCAGTTTTTGTAAAACATCAAATCCGAGCCTCTAGATGTTATGGATCTAACATCTAGCAACCCATATCATCAATATATACTACATACTACATGTTTTAACACAAAATCATAATATTTAACATGGTCTCCAAGATCAGATTTCAAATTAGGTTTTTACCTTTCTATGAACAAGTTCTTAATTCTATGCTTATGATCTGTTAGAGTAGATGGTGGGGCTTGTTTCTGAGACTGATATACCTTATATTTTCAGAGGTTTGGGAGAGAGAAAAGTTTTTTGAGAGTTAGATAGCCAAATGATCAATTTTAGTAACTTTCTCTCTCTTAATCTATATGTATATCTTGTATGCAATGAACTTGGATAGTAATGGCTGATGTGCTAGAATTTATTAGCCCCTAGCTAGACTAGGTTGATGACTTGCCAAGATTTGGCAAGATTTTGTTAGCAATAATTTCAAGAATGGGACAAAAAGGGTACTTTGGTCATTTGGTTAGCAATTTTAATGGTATTCTTGTCCATGGTACTTGAATCTAGGGTTTAATCACTAGATTTTTAATCTTAAAGTTTCCCAAATAATTTATAGGGTTTGAAAAATTAAGTTTAAAGTTTAATAAAATTTTAATTAAAACACACTAATTAAAATTAGGGTTTTTAATAGAAAATTAGGGTTTTAAATAATTAGGGTTCCTTAATATCATTAGGGTTCCCAAATTAATAATTTAATTTACTAAAATAATAATTAGGGTTTATAATTTTAGCAATTAGGGTTGTTAATTAGCAAATTAGGGTTTCTAATTTTAATTAGGATTTTCAAATATTAATCAAGGTTTTCCCTAATTAACAAAAATTCTATAATATGCAACATAATTCATATAATACAATTTTTGGTCGATCTTAAACTCCAGTTTTGAGTTTTCAATTATGGTTTATGACAAAAATACTAGGGTTTGTCGTGATACACCATAATTGACTAACCATCATCAGTCTACACATATACAGTATATATTTATAACACTGAAAAATAATAGTATAATTAATATACTATTATTATTCTCATTCATTGCTCAAAATCCAAAATTAAGGTTTGGATTCCATATCTGATTTATCTTTCATATAAATAACATTATTAAGTTAAAATAATTAACTTAATAATCTGAACTAAAATTCATATAATAAAATAGTAATTATAATAATTCCAATAATCATTTCATATATTATTTAAATAATATATAAATCATATTTTCACATAAAATAAATAAGAAGGACATTTCTACAATAAAATTAATTATTATACATATATACTTTATAATGATCAATAATTCTAGCATAAAATTATTTGAAGTTATTGGTGCAATAAATAAATTTTATTTATCACATATATACATTACACATTACTTGGCACATATTCCCATCTTTAAATTAATAATAATAAAAAAATTATATGCAAAATTTCTCATTTATTTATATAGAAAATATCGGGTTATTACATTCACCCTTCCTTATAAAGATTTCATCCCCAGAGTCACTGTTTTAAAACTCATACATACAAGGGTACGTAGCCTACGCAATCATTGCAAATAGATCTTGATCATAATTGATCGAAAAATCATTTAACTATTCAGCATAAAGCTTGTCTATCTGATTAAACGGAAGTTTGATTTCTAAAAGAACTCAAATTCCTCCTTCAAAATTTCTTTATAACATAATTTGCTATATATAGGAAAATCATATATATACGAAAATAAAAGTTATTTGAATAATACCTGGAGTTCCATTCCTAGCTGCTACAGTATCCTGGACCGTCATGTTGAAGACTCCCGCAGTTTCTTTTGTTGGTTTGTTGGTTGAAGTCGGTCCTGTGATTGCCATAGTCTGCCTTTCCTCGTGGTTACACTCCCTGTTTCCATTCTCCTTTTTGGACAATCCTTCACCTTATGCTCCATAGACCCACACAAAAAACACCCACTGTTCATCCTTAGGTTGGGGCAGTTGGGAGAAATATGGCTCTCCTGCTCGCACTTGTAACATACAAACTTACCCTTCAGACACTCACCGGAGTGATTCTTCCCACAGTTCCATCACTGAACTGCATGCTTCTTCACACCTTCCTGTTTCACTTGGACATTTCCAAAATAATTTCCTTTTCTCTTTTCACTCCTATTCCCACTATTAGTTTCCACCTTCACAGCTCCTACGACTTTGCCTTTGTTCTTCTTCTCCTTGTTGTAGAGGCTCATGGCCTCACTCCCCTCTTCGGCTATAATAGCCTTTTCCATGAGTGCTGCAAAAGTATTGATCTGCAACACCGCCACCTTGTTGTTGAGCCAGGATTTTAAGCTCAGCTCAAACCTCCTCGCCTTCCTAGCCTCCGTATCTACTTGATACGGAGCGAACCTAGCCAACTCATTGAATTTTGCGGCATATTCCGCAACAGTCATGTTATCCTGCTTTAACTCCAGAAATTTCACCTCCATCCTAGCCTGCATGATAGCTGAGAGGTAGTTTTCAAAAAACAAAGTCATAAACCTATTCTAAGTTACCACACCTTCCCCTACCCTCGCTTGATTTACTTCACACCAAAAGTTTGCCTCCCCTTTCATCATATAGGTGGTAAAAGCAGTCTTTTGCCCCTCATTAGCAATTATGAACACCTTTTCTATCTCGTTAACCCATGTCTGGGCTTCAATAGGGTCAGCTGTTCCCCTGAATTTTGGTGGTCCTACTGCATTGAAGTCTTTAAAATTTGCCAAGCGGTTGTCTGGTTGGTTGCCTACGACTGGTATTCCCTGCTGCATAGCCTGAGCTACCATGTTCGCAAAGTTTTGCATCGGGTCTTGTTGTTGTCCCTCAGCGTTGTTGACATATTCTTTTGCCCTTTGATTTCGTGTTCGATGTCTTGGCGACATTATCTGATTACATAACATCATAAATTTAACTTACATTCTAAACCTTATTGTATAAGTTTAACATGTAACATGAAGTTTTATACAAAACTTATTCCATTAATCAAATATAGATTCATATTCATTCAACAAGTCATAGAACTGTACATAACATAACTCATACTGCTATCCCTTTGTGACCACAAAAGTCGGGATTTACTGTAACAACTTGTTCAAAAGTTTGAGAATATTACATTACACACGCACATTATCAAACATACATAATCAACTATTAATCCTAATTATTTCCTAAGTTACGGTCTTTCCTCTTTCTTTTCCCTTTCTTGCTCGGAGCTGCAGACGATTTGTTACTTCTGGCTCCCATTTGATCAATTTGGATTTTAAGTTTATCTTGTTCTTCCATTGTTTCTATTAACGCCTTTCGTAATTGACTATTTAACAACTTTTCTATTTCCCACAGCTTTTCTAGAGAAGAAACCTTGTTCTTTAAATTATGCACCTCTGTTTATGATTAATCATCTCCAACTTTAGTGTCTGAATCACTATCTACCAGTTCTATTGTTTCTGGATCTGGTACTACGTTTTCCAATACCACCACCTCCTCAAGGTTGCTTGCACTGTGAGCCTCTATTTCAGCTAATGACTTTGATATTGACTCCTTCTTCATGATCTGAGGGTATCCTAATTCTTTTCCACCTGACATCTTCACACAAATTATCATGATTAGCATATAGTATATACACACAACAAACAATAGTTTTATACAAGTTATCTTTTATTTTGTTTAACGATGAATTTATTCAATTCATCTCCTTTTAAACTCTATATAAGTTATTTGTATCTTTAACGTTTTCCTCTGTTCTAAGGTTATAGCCTAAGGTCTATCCCACCTAAGGTTTTTAACCCTAAAGCTCTGATACCAACCTGTGATGCCCCCAAATTTAGGTATTTAAAACCCGAACTCGGCGCTTCACGATACCATTTCTATGAGCGGAATAATACTAATTGTAAGACCCCAAATTTTATGAAATAAAAGTATTCAATTTTTCTATTTAGTAATTAGTTAAATTGATAAAAGTTTAAAGTTATGGGTGAAATTATTTTTTTTCAAAATAAGCAAGTGGTTATAAAATATTCATTGTTGTCGGGGAATATTCATTTAGTCGTGGAATATTCTTGTTGTCAGAGAAAATTCGTACGACGACGCAGCCATTTGTGGGCTCCATAACAGAATAACTGTCGGATGAAAAAAATGACAAATATGAGTTTTTATAAATAACGGCGTAGTTATTACCGTTAACACTGTTGGAATACCTGATGGATAAAGTAAATTAATACGCGTTATTGCGCAGTAGCACACGGTATTGCACAGTATTTTTTTTGAATTATTGATTCCTACGTAAGAAGACACTACTCAATAATTGTTACAGTAATTATTGTTCAATATTTTATTTTATTGATTCAATAATTGCTACGTTTATATTTTATATTATTGTTGTTCAATAATTGTCACTGCACAATATTTTCTATTATCAGATCAATAATTCATATTATTTGAATAATATTGTTAGATAGCATTATTGGCAATGTTTAAGAAAATTCTGTCTAAGGAGAGGTTTGGTCACCTAATTACGCGCCAGTAAGGAGAAATCCTTGTCGGAAAGCCCCCTCTTTTCTGGGAACGACCTGGTTGTCATAATTGTGATTCTTTAATATTATTTGTGAATAATTAATTATTAATTTATATGATAAGAAAATATATATTTTTACATGGATATAAAATGAAGGAATTAATGCTGAGGTGTTTTATCAGTATTTTGTCGAAACGAAGAACGAAATTTTCAAATTTTCAAAAAATTAGTTTATTACTTGATTTTGTAAAATCCATAACTCTTTGTGTATAATGATTTAGGAGATGAGCCACATATCAAAAGAAAGCCCTGGAAGTAAGCTAAACGCAGAAATTTGAATCACCCAAATATTCTTTATGGATTTTTCGTGGTGACTATTTGAGTGAAACTATTACGAGGGACTTATAGTCCGAAAATCAAATCAGTGTTCTTAAGCTCTATTGCGTGAGTTATAACTTTGATCCGACCGTTGGATCGTTGTGATTTTTGGATATGTTATACATATATAAGTTGAGTATATGTCCACAAATTTTGAACCGTTAAAAATTAACGTATGATTTGTTATGAATTTTAAAAGGTGTTAAAAATCATCCGTTTGTGGATTTCGGATATTTTTTCTCTAGAATTTGGAGAAACTTAAAGCTACAAAGTTTTAGAGAATTCGATTTCGTGTGGAATGAACATAAAATTCATATTTTTTTGATAAAAGGGCTATTTATTATGAATTATTAAAATTTTAAAAATTAAAATATTTTTATTAAAATATTTGGTGGGACCCACTTTTGTTTTATTTTGAAAACATGTGCTGAATTGGATTTTCAAAGGTGATGGGCTGCCATTTTTCTCAAAATGGCATGCATATAAAATTTTAATTAATATTTTATTATTTAGTCTACATTGGCGTTCTAGCATTTTCCTATAAATAGGTGCTTAGGTTAGAATTGAAAATCACACCAGAAACATAAGTTTTCTCTCTCTATATTATCGAGCGTATTTTTGTGAGTATTTGGATACTTTAAAAGTTGCTATTCCGTGCAAGGTTCCTTCAACTTTACATCCGATATTCTAGTCAGAAATACTGCTATCTTGATGTAAGGGATTGTAAAGGTTATTATGTTTTTCAGCTTCGTAATTTTTTCGACCCTCAAAAATTTTGGAAAAATTTGAAATGATAATTTGATAAGTTTTCTAGATTGTGTCCAAAAATAGCGATTTTTGGATGTATATACTAGGAGTTATGAATTTTATGGGAAAAGACTATTTTAAAAGTAAACCCTTATAACTCCTTGTGGTTAACTCCAAAAATTGGTAAAATTTTTATTGGGAGTACATGTATATAATAGCAGTATACTCTGTAAATTTCGGAATTTTTTGGACAAAAGTATAATTTATGATAAATGTCTAAATATTCGACAGTTTTGGCCATATGAAAAATAGTAAATGAATTTTAAAAATTTCGAGAAAAATATATGTTCAATATGGGACTATATTCTGCTAAATCCTAGAAAAGAAAATTTTTTGGGACTGATTTGGTATTTTCATGAAAATAGACTAGTTATGAATAAATGAATTAAATATGTTATGTGAAGTAAGAAAATTGGAAAATATGATTTTATGGCTTGAGAATCCTATATAAGGTATATGCAGATTTTTGATGAGAGTTTTTGTTATTGATGATGAAATCTTATGGGTTTGGTATTTTATGATGATTAAATGCATTAATTAATAAAGTGTAAACTATTAAAATAAATTATTTATAAGTTTAGGAAATGATTAAAATATTATTGTAATAAAATTAGATTATGAGATTATTAAATGATTTATAACATTTGGATGAAGGTGTATGAAATCATTGATTTAAAATATTATTTAATGATTAATAAAATTAGTAAATGAATTTAATGTTATTATATAATGAATAGTGTTATTATCTTTGTTGAATATTCGTTAAAATATTATTTTCTGTTCAAATCATTTTTGATATAATATTATTCTTGAATTTTACTCCACAAAGCAGTATCATATTGACAATTTGGATTTTATTGAATTGTAGACACTCAAAATTTTCTGCATATCTGTTACTGACATCATAGGAGCGCATATTCGTCTTTCAAGAGGAAACCCTGGAAGACGGTTTATATCCATTCCGGATACCACCGGGAGGAACAGCTCAACCCCAGAACACACACTGGGAGTAACAGCTCAACCCCGGAACACACACCGGGAGTAACAATTCCAACCTCGAAGATAACCCCGAGGCATGAAGATCTAATACCGGAACACAAACCGGAGAAGACCGATTTCATCTCGGAGATAACCCCGAGATGTTCTGTCTCAGTCCCAACACTGGGAATAGCAGATTCCAACCTTGGAGATTACCCCAAGGAAGGCAGTGGCAGTTCCGGAGATAACCCCGAAAATGCTTATTTCAAATGCATGCCATCAGCTTTAACCTCGGCGCTCACATCGAGGCACTCAGTACAAGACAGGCACACCTTAGAGATGACACTGAGGACCATCAACCATTGCAGTAGTTGTAAGACCCCGAATTTTATGAAATAAAAGTA
The DNA here is from genome assembly GCA_016801055.1 of Panax notoginseng. NCBI lineage: Eukaryota > Viridiplantae > Streptophyta > Magnoliopsida > Apiales > Araliaceae > Panax > Panax notoginseng. The sequence continues at coordinate 136,659,965 of CM029019.1, forward strand.
TTCAATTTTTCTTATAATTACTATTCAGTAAATGGTTAAATTGATAAATATTAAAGTTAAGGGTGATATATGATTTTTTTTCAAAATACACAAGTGGTTATAAAATAATCATTGTTGTCGGGGAATATTCGTTTGGTCGTGGAATATTCTTTCTGTCGGGGAATATTCGTACGACGGCACAACTATTTGTGGGCTCCATAACGAATAACTGTCGGGTGAAGAAAACGATAAATTTGAGTTTTTACAAATAACGACGTAGTTGTTACTGTTAATACTGTTGAAATACCCGGTGGTTAAAATACAGTAATACGCGTTATTGCACAGTAGCACACGGTATTGCACAGTATTTTTGAAATTATTGATTCTTACGTAAGAAGGCACTACTCAATAATTGTTACAGTAATTACTGTTCAATATTTTATTTTACTGATTCAATAATTGCTACGTTGAAATTTTGTATTATTGTTGTTCAATAATTGTTGCTGCACAGTATTTTCTATTATCAGATCAATAATTCATATTATTTGAATAGTATTATTAGATAACATTATTGACAATGTCTAGAAAGTTCTGTCTAAGGAGAGGTTTGGTCATCTAATTACGCGCCAGTAAGGAAAAATTCTTATTGGAAAGCCCCCTCTTTCCTGGGAACGGCCTGGTTGTCATAAATGTGATTCTGTAATATTATTTATGAATAATTAATTATTGATTCATATGATAAGGAAATATTTATTTTATGTGGATATAAATGAGGAATATATTTTTGTGGTTAAAAAAATGAAGGAGTTAATGTTGAGATTTTTATCCGTATTTTTGTCGGAATGGAGGTATTAAAAATCAGGGTTTTTGAGATATTTTGCGGGGGTTATAATTTTTAATCCGACCGTTGGATCGTGATAATTTTTGGATATGTTATACATATATAAGTTGAGTATATGTCCACAAATTTTGAACCGCTAAAAATGAACGTATGATTTATTATGAATTTTACAAGATGACTGGTTCAGAAATTGTTGAATTTTTGGAGTTTATCATTTTGGTGGAAAATTCTAGAATTGGTGGGCCCCACTTGTGATTGGTGAAGAAATGTGCTGAATTATATTTCAAATGTGGTGGGTGGGAATAGTAGCAGGTAAAGCCATCAGGTTGCAGGTCAAACCTACCAAAATTTTCCTATAAATAGAGGGCTAAGTTAGAATTGAAAATCACACCAGAAACATAAGTTTTCTCTCTTTCTCTCTCTATATTATGAAGCATATTTTGTGAGTTTTTAGATACTTGGTGAGTTGCTATTCATTAGTGCAAGTTTCCTTCAGCATCATATCCGATATCCAGTTAGAAGTACTGCTCTTTTGAGGTAAGGGATAGTAAGGGATTTTAAGGGTTGTTATGATTTTCAGTTTCGTAATTTTTCTGAACTTCAAAAATTCTGGAAAAATTTGAAATGATATTTTGATGAGTTTTATTGATTGTGTCCAAAAATGGTGATTTTTAGATGTATAGATTGAGAGTTATGAATTTTATGAGAAAAGACTATTTTAAAAGTAACCGCTTATAATTCCTTGTGGTTAACTCCAAAATTGATAAAATTTTTATTGGGAGTACATGTATATGATAGAAGTATACTCTGTAAATTTCAGAATTTTTAGACAAAAGTACAATTTTTGATAAATGTCTAAATATTCGGCTATTTTGGCCATATGAAAAATAGTAAATGACTTTTAAAAATTCTGAGAAAAATATATGTTCACTATGGGACTATATTATGCTAAATCCCTGAAAAGAAATATTTTTGGAACTGATTTGGTATTTTTCATGAAAATGATCTAGTTATGAGTAAATGAATTAAATATGTTTTGTGAAGAAAGAAAATTAAAAAATAGGATTTTATGGCTTGAGAATCCTATATGAGGTATATGCAGATTTTTGATGAGGGTTTTGGTTATTGATGATGAAATTGTAAGAGTTGGCATTTAATGATGATTAAATGCATTAATTAGTAAAGTGTAAACAATTAAAATAAATTGTTTATAAATTTAAGTAATGTTATTCTTTCAATATCATTATACCGAAATATTGGTATGAATTTTATTGTAGAATTTCTATCTTTTGTGTCGGGGTTACTATTCATGAGTTACGAATATTACTCTTGAGATTAAAACTATATGTTGATCATATTATTTTTATCATCATATATAACATTTTTATAATCCTGATGTTGAAATTCTCTTTCACTAGAGTGTAAAGATGGGTAGATTATTGGTATGATCATGACTAGGGTTCTCTTTGGCCTGTAGTGCAAAGTTGAATTGTGACTGGTATGATCATGACCATTGAATTTATAATTGAATATCTTAAGCTTAAGTGCAAAGGTGAATTGATCAACATGGTTATAATTATTGTTTATATAAATTCTGAAATGATTATATATTTCTTTGAGATATGAATATATTTGGCCTGTAGTGCAAATATAAATTGTTGATGAATATCTTTGGCATGTAGTGCAAAGATGGCCTGTTGATGAATATCTTTGGCCTGTAGTGCAAAGATGAATTGTTGATGAATATCTTTGGCCCGTAGTGCAAAGATGACATGTTGTTGAATATCTTTGGCCAGTAGTGCAAAGATGAACAGATGTTGAGATAAACATGACCAACTGGTGATACAAATGAATATCTTTGGACGTAGTGCAAAGATGAAGTTATTAGTATGATTGTGAACAGGAAATGTGATTTGGTGTAACCATGATCTTTGATGTTTCAGGTAAAGATAGGTGATGAAAATTATCATCGTCCTGGATGAGAAGAGAAATTTAGAACTACAGTTATGATTATGAGTTATTCATATGATTGTGGACCAGAATTGTTGATTGATGTTACAGGGATAAAACATTGTTGGTGGATTTTTAACATGGAGAAGATAATAGACTTTATAGTCTATTTGACTCTTCTAATGGATTGCTCGTTCCGCTGCAACTATGGTTGAAATTTTTATCATTTACCATATGTTCTAAATCTCTGATTTATTATTGATGAAGGCTATTGATAATTTAATTATCTTTAGTCATGATATTCTTTACTGAGCTAGTTGTGCTCACCCTTTTGCTTCACAATTCCTTTCAGGTAATAAGAGTGTAGCTGGGTCGAGCGAGGGTAACGGGGAAATAGAACGATGGTCTCTAGCTGTGGATGTTCTCCCGAAGCAGTATAGAAAAGTTCATTTAGTAATTATATTTGGTGAATCCAATAGGGTAAGGTGTACCCAACGTTGGAAGGGTGGTTTGCCACTATCATACAAGATGTCTAACGACATACAACCTCGTGTCATCATAAGACAGGGTTGTGCTCATCCACTTGCTGAGTATATCTATGGGCACTACCTATATAATCTTGGTGTTTGTTTGAAGTATAATTCTCAATTAGAGACAGTGGAGATAATGATAAGTCAAGAGAAGACTCACCATTGGGAAGAATATGATAGTAATCTTCTCGTTTTTCTTTGGGGTCTATTGGGTCAACCAAGGATAATTCTGTGGCCATATGATATCTATCATAACCTAGAAGCGTGGCCTCCCATGTACGAAGGTTTCCTTGAGCACTTTCCAAAGATTCTAATTTCTAAAACAATTTTTGACTATACCTTTATGTAAGGTGTTATTGTGAGGTGATGTCCACGGTTGGAACATGAGTCACATTTGATATATATTTGTATCCAAACTCACAGCATATGTGTTGTTGTATTTTGCACGACAATTGTTGTAATAAAGTTGTAGTTATTTTCTGTACCATGTATTTGACGACTCAGAATGGGTTGGGTGGAATGGACCTATTTTGGGGTCGTTATATTTGGTATCAGAGCTTGGGGATATGATCTCTGGCGGAGATCGGGGAATACAACTAGGAGGGGAGAGATGAGTAAATCCTTCGCTAGTGTGTCCTACCTAAGCTTATTTGTTGGTCAGTCATAATATCGGGATATTATGTGATATGTTAATTTGTTAAATTAACACTTGTTTTGAAGCTGTATTCTAGAATGTTATTTGAAATACAGGAGATGAGCAATGGAGAAATTATGATGACAGAGAAGATGGAATTTGAAATGAAAGGAAGGTATTCTCAACTCTTTGAAATACCAGGTACGTAAATTTCGGGGACGAAATTTCATAAGGAGGGGAGATTGTAAGACCCCGAATTTTATGAAATAAAAGTATTCAAATTTTCTTATAATTACTATTCAGTAAATGGTTAAATTGATAAATGTTAAAGTTAAGGGTGATATATGATTTTTTTTCAAAATACACAAGTGGTTATAAAATAATCATTGTTGTCGGGGAATATTCGTTTGGTCGTGGAATATTCTTTCTGTCGGGGAATATTCGTACGACGGCACAGCTATTTGTGGGCCCCATAACGAATAACTGTCGGGTGAAGAAAATGACAAATTTGAGTTTTTACATATAACGACGTAGTTGTTACTGTTAATACTGTTGAAATACCCGGTGGTTAAAATACAGTAATACGCGTTATTGCACAGTAGCACACGGTATTGCACAGTATTTTTGAAATTATTGATTCTTACGTAAGAAGGCACTACTCAATAATTGTTACAGTAATTACTGTTCAATATTTTATTTTACTGATTCAATAATTGCTACGTTGAAATTTTGTATTATTGTTGTTCAATAATTGTTGCTGCACAGTATTTTCTATTATCAGATCAATAATTCATATTATTTGAATAATATTATTAGATAACATTATTGGCAATGTCTAGAAAGTTCTGTCTAAGGAGAGGTTTGGTCATCTAATTGCGCGCCAGTAAGGAGAAATCCTTATTGGAAAGCCCCCTCTTTCCTGGGAACGGCCTGGTTGTCATAAATGTGATTCTGTAATATTATTTGTGAATAATTAATTATTGATTCATATGATAAGAAAATATTTATTTTATGTGGATATAAATGAGGGATATATTTTTGTGGTTAAAAATGAAGGAGTTAATGTTGAGGTTTTTATCGTATTTTTGTCGGAATGGAGGTATTAAAAATCAGGGTTTTTGAGATATTTTGCGGGGGTTATAATTTTTAATCCGACCGTTGGATCGTGGTAATTTTTGGATATGTTATACATATATAAGTTGAGTATATGTCCACAAATTTTGAACCGTTAAAAATGAACGTATGATTTATTATGAATTTTACAAGATGACTGGTTCAGAAATTGTTGAATTTTCGGAGTTTATCATTTTGGTGGAAAATTCTAGAATTGGTGGGCCCCACTTGTGGTTGGTGAAGAAATGTGCTGAATTATATTTCAAATGTGGTGGGTGGGAATAGTAGCAGGTAAAGCCATCAGGTTGCAGGTCAAACCTACCAAAATTTTCCTATAAATAGAGGGCTAAGTTAGAATTAAAAATCACACCAGAAACATAAGTTTTCTCTCTTTCTCTCTCTATATTATGAAGCATATTTTGTGAGTTTTTAGATACTTGGTGAGTTACTATTCATTAGTGCAAGTTTCCTTCAGCTTCATATCCGATATCCAGTCAGAAGTACTGCTCTTTTGAGGTAAGGGATAGTAAGGGATTTTAAGGGTTGTTATGATTTTCAGTTTCGTAATTTTTCTGAACTTCAAAAATTCTGGAAAAAATTGAAATGATATTTTGATGAGTTTTATTGATTGTGTCCAAAAATGGTGATTTTTGGATGTATAGATTGAGAGTTATGAATTTTATGAGAAAATACTATTTTAAAAGTAACCGCTTATAATTCCTTGTGGTTAACTCCAAAATTGATAAAATTTTTATTGGGAGTACATGTATATGATAGAAGTATACTCTGTAAATTTCAGAATTTTTAGACAAAAGTACAATTTTTGATAAATGTCTAAATATTCGGCTATTTTGGCCATATGAAAAATAGTAAATGACTTTTAAAAATTCTGAGAAAAATATATGTTCACTATGGGACTATATTATGCTAAATCCCAGAAAAGAAATATTTTTGGAACTGATTTGGTATTTTTCATGAAAATGGTCTAGTTATGAGTAAATGAATTAAATATGTTTTGTGAAGAAAGAAAATTGAAAAATAGGATTTTATGGCTTGAGAATCCTATATGAGGTATATGCAGATTTTTGATGAGGGTTTTGGTTATTGATGATGAAATTGTAAGAGTTGGCATTTTATGATGATTAAATGCATTAATTAGTAAAGTGTAAACAATTAAAATAAATTGTTTATAAATTTAAGTAATGTTATTCTTTCAATATCATTATACCGAAATATTGGTATGAATTTTATTGTAGAATTTCTATCTTTTGTGTCGGGGTTACTATTCATGAGTTACGAATATTACTCTTGAGATTAAAACTATATGTTGATCATATTATTTTTATCATCATATATAACATTTTTATAACCCTGATGTTGAAATTCTCTTTCACTGGAGTGTAAAGATGGGTAGATTATTGGTATGATCATGACTAGGGTTCTCTTTGGCCTGTAGTGCAAAGTTGAATTGTGACTAGTATGATCATGACCATTGAATTTATAATTGAATATCTTAAGCTTAAGTGCAAAGGTGAATTGATCAACATGGTTATAATTATTGTTTAGATAAATTCTGAAATGATTATATATTTCTTTGAGATATGAATATATTTGGCCTGTAGTGCAAATATAAATTGTTGATGAATATCTTTGGCATGTAGTGCAAAGATGGCCTGTTGATGAATATCTTTGGCCTGTAGTGCAAAGATGAATTGTTGATGAATATCTTTGGCCCGTAGTGCAAAGATGACATGTTGTTGAATATCTTTGGCCAGTAGTGCAAAGATGAACAGATGTTGAGATAAACATGACCAACTGGTGATACAAATGAATATCTTTGGACGTAGTGCAAGGATGAAGTTATTAGTATGATTGTGAACAGGAAATGTGATTTGGTGTAACCATGATCTTTGATGTTTCAGGTAAAGATAGGTGATGAAAATTATCATCGTCCTGGATGAGAAGAGGAATTTAGAACTACAGTTATGATTATAAGTTATTCATATGATTGTGGACCAGAATTGTTGATTGATGTTACAAGGATAAAACATTGTTGGTGGATTTTTAACATGGAGAAGATAATAGACTTTATAGTCTATTTGACTCTTCTAATGGATTGCTCGTTCCGCTGCAACTATGGTTGAAATTTTTATTATTTACCATATGTTCTAAATCTCTGATTTATTATTGATGAAGGCTATTGATAATTTAATTATCTTTAGTCATGATATTCTTTACTGAGCTAGTTGTGCTCACCCTTTTGCTTCACAATTCCTTTCAGGTAATAAGAGTGTAGCTGGGTCGAGCGAGGGTAACGGGGAAATAGAACGGTGGTCTCTAGCTGTGGATGTTCTCCCGAAGCAGTATAGAAAAGTTCATTTAGTAATTATATTTGGTGAATCCAATAGGGTAAGGTGTACCCAACGTTGGAAGGGTGGTTTGCCTCTATCATACAAGATGTCTAACGACATACAACCTCGTGTCATCATAAGACAGGGTTGTGCTCATCCACTTGCTGAGTATATCTATGGGCACTACCTATATAATCTTGGTGTTTGTTTGAAGTATAATTCTCAATTAGAGACAGTGGAGATAATGATAAGTCAAGAGAAGACTCACCATTGGGAAGAATATGATAGTAATCTTCTCGTTTTTCTTTGGGGTCTATTGGGTCAACCAAGGATAATTCTGTGGCCATATGATATCTATCATAACCTAGACGCGTGGCCTCCCATGTACGAAGGTTTCCTTGAGCACTTCCCAAAGATTCTAATTTCTAAAACAGTTTTTGACTATACCTTTATGTAAGGTGTTATTGTGAGGTGATGTCCACGGTTGGAACATGAGTCACATTTGATATATATTTGTATCCAAACTCACAGCATATGTGTTGTTGTATTTTGCACGACAATTGTTGTAATAAAGTTGTAGTTGTTTTCTGTGCCATGTATTTGACGACTCAGAATGGGTTGGGTGGAATGGACCTATTTTGGGGTCGTTACAGTAGTCCAATCTCAAAGATAACCCTGAGCAACGTCTGCTTTATTAGCCCAAATCGGAGATAACCCCGGTGAGGGGCTAAGTCGTCATCTCGCCACCATGATGCCACATCACGTCGTCTTAACATTTCAGACATATATTTCTACACATCCATGTTCCACAAGAGCCAAGGAAAACTAATCCCGAGTGACTATTATGCAAAACAACAGATAAAATTTGAAGCTGAAGACCGGAGGGCATCGTCCCATCTTCATGACTTTGTACAACCTCTAATCCCATGTCATTGCATAACTCTCGACAACGGCGGTCCGAAATAGGTCCTATATACCTCAGTCGAATTCCCGGATTGCAATTCTGAAAGTTCGAACGGACATCACGTTGCCTACGTGCACGTACTTCGAGACGACAGGACCCACGAAGCCCGGGGCACCCCGGACGGCCTCTGGTACACCTGCGGCCCAGCCGCATCCACCCTTTATAAATAGAGGGCTTGGGGTGGCCATTCTGTAAGAGAAAACGGCGAGGAAGCCCTGTCCAATTTGCTCTGTACACACCCCAAACTGAGTGCTTTCTCATTTTAAACACTTGTGAGCTGACATATAGCTACTTCTGTACCTGCAAAAGCCAGTGTTTATCTACTCTAAAGTTATTGAAGTCTTCTTTGGCAGCCCATTATAAGCCTTATTACATATTTTCAAGTCTTTCTCTTCACACTGGCACACACCCTTCTTTACGTTGAGAGTCGTGGTGCGTGTGTTTGCCCAGACTTCGGTCCGTGGTTTTATTTAAGTTTGTATATACATATATATTTATATATATATTTATATATATGGACTAAAATTATTGAGTTATGCCTCGATTGAGCCTAGACTTCGGTCTGGAGCGTTTACTTGCTTTTGTATATATATATATATATATATATATATTTTAAGCGTTGTCGGACTCTGTTCGAAATATATATATATATATTTCGTCCCACCTAGAGTTTACTTCGTGGTGGTTGACCGCTTTTACTACTTTCTGTACATTTCGTCCCGCCTAGAGTTTCCTCCGTGGCGGTTGATTGCTTTTACAGCTTTATTTACATTTTTGATCCCCCATGAAGGTGCTTCGTGGTTGGTGATCATGTCTGTATATATATATATATATATATATATATATATATATATATATATATATATATATATATATATTTACAGCTTTTATATATATACCTGCTTACTGCATTTATATCAACTACGACATCATATGAGCCTAGGAATCATATGATCACAGATTTAGTCCACTGAATCTAGATTCGGTTCCCGTGATGGACCTTTTTAGCTGTAAGCAGCTTGTAAATTTATCTGTGATGTTTGGATTTCCTCATATGGTTCTCATACCCACGAGGAATTCAGCACCTTTTTGTACATTATTTTCATATAGATGCCTCGCATCTGTAAAATAAAATCAACCAAGCCGAATAATGAATAAAATGGGAGAGTAAAAGGTCTCAATTACTATTGAGCATTGGGTTTGAAAAACCTCTGTGAACACATCACTGCCATATCTTGTTAAAAACTAAATTTTTATATAAATTCAAACCCTGTGTATATAGGTGCGAACGAGGCCTCACACTACTTCCAAATAAAAGCACATTGACCCACACACACATACACACATTCATATAATTGTTTCTTGAAAAGTGGTGGTCACCCTGACAACACGAATGTCGGGGGGTGCCTAACACCTTCCCTCCGCATAAGCAAGTCCCCGGACCCTAATTAAATCTTGGTTTCACCGACCCGTTTAGCAGTGTCATATCACTGGGTCAATGTGCAAACCTTTTCTCGGTTGTGTTGCTACAACCAGTTAAAAAACCAACTGGCGACTCTTATAGTCCAATCGTCGACATTATACATGTCGGACCTTTTTCACTTGTTTTTTCAAACAAATATCACCTAAAATGAGAACACAAAAAAACAGGTAACGAAAAGGGACAAATAAAAATCCCGACGTCGACAGGTGGCGACTCTGATGGGGACTCCAGTAAGAGGACTTAAGCCGCTATTACTAGCTTTTCAAAACTGTTATGTGCTTATGTGTGGATATTGCATTTATATTTATGATAAATGTGTACGAATGCATATCTTTATTGCGATTAATGCTTTACACTATATCTGCCTGTGATATTAGTGCTTCGGACATGTCATCATTTTTATATACGGTGAGACGCGATGTATGTGAATGTATGTTATGTGGTCCCTCCACCAGGAGACTATCCTCTCGGTGTTTGATTACTGGACTGGTAGGAAGACTAATTCCCGCGAGGTTCAGGAAAGGCACCACCCAAATTCGCTCCAGTTGAAAGACCGGATTAACTTCCCGTCGAGTAAATTGCGATGATTTAGGAACCTTCATGCCGAAAAGCCGCGAGAGTAACCTAAGATAGGTCAGCCTCTGATAAACCAAACATAGAGGAAAGTCTCTTCATGCTTTCTCATTTTAAATTACTTGTAAAAACAATTACTTGTAATTTACATTCCATATTCATCTCCATGTAATGAGAAATATGAAGAAATATGTGCATGTGCATATTTACATTAACATGCTATCCTGTATTACAAACAGCTAACATTCGTTTTGCATGATAAAATTTCTAAAGCGGACACACCATATAGCATGTTAATATTTACACATTCCCTAAAAACTAAACTATGCCAGTTTTGTCGCAGGGAAAAATTCAGACCTATTACCCGGTCAAAGTCCAGAAAGGCCGCAGGCCTATAACCAATCATGTCTTCATCTGACCAGTCTAATCCAGTGTCTCACGAAGAATTTGACGGATTAAGTAAACAAATCACAGACTTGGCTGTTTTGCTTAAAGAATTACATCAATCTACGCAGGGTCCAAAAATACCCGCACTTGCTGAATCCTCCACACAAGGAGGAACTCAAGGTCCTGATAAAGCCATTACAATACCTGAACTACAGTTGGATACAACCAACAAAAGTTATGATGCCTCCCATCTCACAGGAGATCCAGACACCGGTGACATCAGAAAGAAAGTTCTTCAAATGGAAGAGACCCTTCGCGCTATAAAAGGAATTGGAGCACACGGGAGTGTGTCATATGCTGACCTTTGTATATTCCCTGGTGTTCATTATCCAGAAAAATTTAAAACTCCTGACTTTGAAAAGTATGATGGGTTAGGAGATCCTTACACACATTTGAAGGTATTCATTAGAGAACTTGGATCTTATGCAGAGGACGAGAAGCTCAGAATGCAGCTGTTCCAGAAAAGTCTAACTGGTGAAGCCCGTTCATGGTATACTAGATTAGACAACTCAAAGATCCATAGCTGGGAATAGCTAGCTCGCGTCTTCCTTACACAATACAATTTCTAGTCTCAGATGGCTCCTGACCGGTACCAGATTACTAAGGCCAAGAAACAGTCCAATGAGTCTTTCTGAGAGTATGCTCAAAGGTGGAGACGCCTGGCTGCCCAAGTTATTCCTGCCATGACAGAATCAGAAATGGTCATGACCTTCATAGACATACAAGAAGATCCTTTCTATGAAAGAGTGTTAACCGGCATCGGTAAACCATTTTCTAAAATGATTAAACACAGGGAGATGGCTGAGATGGGATTGAAGTCAGGAAAGATTCAAGACCTAGCTGCCCTTAAAGCTGTTGCTGACCACATCCAGTCTGGAAATTATGGAAACAACCCTTGGAGGGTCCACAAAAAGAAAGAGGAAGATGTTTCCCTGATACTGCAGGGTCAAAAAGGCAATCAGAACATGCCTGTTCAAAGGAGAAGTTACACTCCCTTTCAAGCTCAGTCTTCAAACCCTCCAATACCAAAAGGTGGAGAAGTCAAACGCCCTCGAGTGTTCACACCCTTAGGGGACTCTCTCAAGAATATTCTCACTCTTCTTACCGCGCAGAAGAAAATCACGCATCTTCTTCCACCAGCCAGCCCTAATGGTAGGGGTTTTAATGTTGCTCAGAAATGTGCTTATCATGTCGGGGCACCTGGACATGATGCTCAAGATTGTTGGGCCTTAAAATATAAGATCCAAGACCTGATAGACAACGGTGAGATTATGGTCACTAAACCGGATCAACCTCATGTGCAAGACAACCCTCTTCCTCCGCACAAAGAGGAAGAAGTTAACATGATTAATTGAAGCAGTGGACAGAGTTCCAATTCTAACGGTAAAGCATCCCAGATCATTAAAGATGATGCTGACAAATGGGATTATGCAAAGTTCCAGTTCGTAATGGAACGAAAGATAAAAGCTTTTTGCAAACAAATTGAGCAATTGGCAAAACCGGTGACATGCCAGCATCAAGTTACACGCCAGTTAGTAACCCAAGAGCAAGCTAGTCTCCTTCCTCTTGTCATGAATATTCCTTCTTCACCTCCAGAAAGTGAAACAATGGAGGACAAAGTGGCAAAAAGAGCGAAAACCAAAGCTCGTCGGGATTTTGCCAACAGAAGGGAATTTACATATCTCGGTCAACTTATGGAGGAAATCCTTCAAATGCTAGTAAATAAAGGAAGGATTAATTCCCCTTTACCTCCAATCAATCCCCGTTCAGGACGGTACAATTCTGATGGAGTATGTCAATATCACTCCCATTCTCGCGGTCACAGGACAGAAGAATGTTGGGCACTCCGCCACCTTATCCAAAATCTCATTGATAGCGGTTTCCTGCAACTAGCGGACGATGATACTGTGCTACGTGGAAGTGAGAATACCTATCCTACTAAATGGAAGGGATTGGTAGCAGTTATCTCCACTGAGGCTGATGGCATTTTCAAGCCACGCCCTATAACTACCATTCAACTCAGAGGAAGCAATAATCCTTTGAAAGTGGCTGCTCCAGAGCCAATCAACTTACCCTTCCTACCACAATATCCTGTTGTCAGCTTACAGAAAGTTCCTTGGAATTATGGAGAAGATGAAGGATCCACGTCGCATACAACTGCTGCAGTTTCGAAGGAGAATCCAATGTATCTTCCCCAATAGGTGATAAAGTCTACCACTAAATCAAAGGGGAAGATTCCCATGGAGAAGATTGAAAAATTCCTCCGTGCCGTGGGTCATAATGGAGCCAAGGTGGTTTTAAGCTTAAGAGAAGCTCCACATCAAATTTTAATACTAGACTTGGTTTTAACTTTCGAGGATCACAGGAAGATTCTACTAAAGGTTTTGGAAGAAGCCTACTTGCCAAAATCAGTGGATGTGGAAAAATTTCAACATCTGGCTGATCACATTTTCAATAACAATGTGATCTCTTTCAATTATGTTGACATACTGCCCGAAGGGACCGATCATTGCAAGCCGTTACACATTGTGGTCTTGTCCTCCGGATATATGCTAGCTGGAGTCTTAGTAGACGGAGGTTCATCTTTGAATATATGTCCATACGCTACATTGTTAAAGATGAACGTCAATCTTAATCGAATCCGAAGTAGCCATATGATCATCAAAGCTTTTGATGGATCCTGCCTGAATTCAGTCGGAGAGATTGAGCTGCCAATTGAGATTAGTCCCCATACATTCTGCGTGTTTTTCCACGTACTTAAGATAGATTCAGGATACAACCTGTTCTTGGAAAGACCGTGGATTCATGTGGCTAGGGCAGTCCCCTCCACCTTTCATCAGCAACTGAAATACATTATCAACAATAGCCTAGTTATAGTCAATGCTAAACTAGAATGCCCTCAACAAGGTGACATACCGTTCATCAGTTTTAATTCCGATATTTAGTCGGTCAGTTTCCACACTTTGGAAGTAATCAACCCTCAGTTTCATGCCCTGGGAACGCCATTGCCCATACCCAAGATCTTTGCTGAAGTAATGTCGGCTACTCAGGAAATAATGTCTTTGGGTCATCAGCCAGGACAAGGGCTGGGTTAAGATCACCAAGGTATCAAATACCCCATCCAAGTAGCCAGTCAAACTGGGACAGCTGGACTGTACAATTCTGCCAGTTCTAGTCAGAGGAATCCTCATAAGCATCAGTAGATTCCTTCAGCTTTAGCCACGTGGTGTTTATCGTCTCCATCAACCTTTGAGTCTGCACAACCTCCTGTAAAGGTGCCAACTAGCGTGATGGCTATGCTATTTCCCAAGCCAGTGTCGTTCAAAGAAAAAGAAGTCTTTGTTCCAGATATACCCCAGACGATGACTGCCCAGATCTCATGGTCATCATTCGGGAAAAGGAGGACAATGACGGCCCCTCCATCAATGCAGTCCACCCGGACTTTATCCTTGCCAATTGGAGCAGCACTCGTTGCATTGGTCGATAAGGGTAAAATGGACAGGACTTCTTTCTGCCCTGTAGATATAATAACTGCTTACTTTTCTGTATAGTACTCTTAGTTGTTTTGTCCGTATATGCTAACATTATGTATGATTAAACAGTTTCATATATATTAAGTGAAAGCATATTTTGTTTCAGGACTCTGAACTTAGATGTTGCTGTACTTGCTGATAGGATGCCTCTTCTCTACAAGGATTGTAACTTTGATGAAAAGTTAGACTCAGACTTGCTGGAAATACAAGAGGACATTGAGGTGCCTTCAGAGATCAAAGAATGGGTCGAAGACAAGCCTAAACCCAACCTTGATCAAACCACCTCCTTCAATCTTGGAACCTTACAAAACCTTAAGTTAATCCAGATTGGTTCAGACCTTACCCTAAACCAACGGAATGACATGGTTACATTATTAACCCAATTCCAGGATGTGTTTGCATGGTCTCATGAAGACATGGTGGGTTTGTCCACTGACATTGTTCTTCATTGCCTTCCCATTAAAGAGGGATTCAAGCCAGTCAAGCAGAAGCTCAGGCGATTGAAACCTGAGTGGAGTTTAAAGGTGAAAGAAGAAATTATGAAATAATTTCAAGCTGGCATTATCATGGTGTCCACATATCCTGAATGGATATCTAACATTGTTCCTGTGCCTAAGCTTGGAGGAAAGGTGCGAGTCTGCGTGGATTATCAGGATCTGAACAAAGCTTGCCTTAAAGATAGCTTTCCCGTGCCCTTTATCCACATTATCATTGATAATACTACGCAATACGACATGTACTCCTTTGCTGATTGCTTTCCGGGGTACCATCAGATCATGGTTGCTAAGGAAGATCGTGAAAAAACTACTTCCATCACGCCTCGGGGAACCTTTTGCTATAGATGGTTGTCATTCAGCCTCATCAATGCCGGAGCTACCTATATGATGGCTCTCTTCCATGACTTAATGCACAAAGAGGTAGAGATCTACGCGGATGACATCATTTTCAAGTCCCGGAAGGAGGAGGACCACTTAGACCATCTCAAAAAGCTCTTCAGCAGGTTGCGTAAGTATAACTTGAAGTTAAATCCAGCCAAGTGCGCTTTTGGCGATAAATCAGGAAAATTGCTAGGATTCCTAGTCAGCCACAAAGGAATTGAGCTGGATCCTACCAAAATCCAGGCCATCACAGAAATGCTCATTCCTCAGATAGAGAAAGAAATACGGGGATTTTTGGGAAGAATACCGATTCATTTCTCAACTCACAGCAACCTGTGAGCCTATCTTCAAGCTATTAAGGAAGAACTCCTCCATGAAATGGAATGATGAATGCTAGAATGCCTTCCTTACAATTAAAGAGCAGCTAGTCAAAGCTCCTATTTTGGTACCACCCAGGGATGATGTTCCCATGTTCATGTACCTGTCCATAAGTGATAATGCCATGGGCTGCATGCTCGAACAAAAAGACGATAGAGGCTGAGAACGAGCTATCTATTACCTCAGCAAAAGATTCAGCAGCCGTGAACACAAGTACACTCTGATCGAGAGAACTTGATGTGCTTTAGCATAGGCTGCCATGAGGTTACAACATTACCTCCACGAGCACACAACCCATCTCATATCCTGCGTGGATCCTCTCAAGTATGTGTTCAGTAAACCCATACTTAATTGTCGGTTGTCCAGATGGCAGTTGATCCTGCAATAATTGGACATTGTCTGCGTGACTCAAAAGTCCATTAAAGGTAAAGGAATTACGGATCAACTGGTCTCAACACCTTCAGGGGACTTCAAACCCTTGGAAGCATACTTCCCCGATGAAGGGGTAATGGCAATTCAGCCACACCATCAGTACGATACACGCCAAGCATGGAAGATGTATTTTGATGGAGCTATTAATACGGAAGGTTCTGGAGCTGGAGCAGTTCTAGTATCCGTAATGGGGGATCAGTATCCCATCGCCGTTAAATTATAGTTTATCAGCACCAACAACACATCTGAGTATGAAGGCTGTATCATTGGGCTAAAACTTTCCCGTTCAATGGGTATCAGATGATTAACTGTCTTTGGGGATTCAGAGTTGGTAATCAAACAATCCACAGGAATCTACCAAACCAAAGAGCTGCGATTGCTGCCTTACCATCGACAAGTTTTACAGATGGCTTCGGAGTTCGAAGAAATCTCCTTTATACACATTCCTCGTAATAGGAATGATTTTGCGGACGCATTAGCAACTTTGGCCTCCTTAATGCACATACCTGACAAGGAACACATGCCAAGCGTCACATTAACCCTGCAAAAGGCACCAGCCCTTGGGAATTATGTTGGAGAAGTATCGGATGAGCTACATCCCATCTAAA
Source organism: Panax notoginseng (assembly GCA_016801055.1). NCBI lineage: Eukaryota > Viridiplantae > Streptophyta > Magnoliopsida > Apiales > Araliaceae > Panax > Panax notoginseng. The sequence continues at coordinate 136,676,659 of CM029019.1, forward strand.
AACCTTGGTATCAGCATATCAAGGAGTACCTACGAGATGGATCTACACCCGCTAAGGCAAGCCTGACTGAATAACGGCGGATTCATCGACTTGCTATGAAATTCTACTTGAGCGGAGATGCACTCTACAAGAGAGAAGCAGGACTAGGTCTTCTCAGATGTTTAGACAAAGACCAAGCTCAGAAACTCATGGATGAGATCCATGGTGGAGTCTGTGGCCCACACATAAGTGGCCTCCTCCTTGTCAAGAAGATCCTTAGGATAGGACATTATTGGCTCTCTCTCAAGGCTGATTGCTATGACCACGTCAAGAGATGTTATCAATGCCAAATTCATGGGAATGCTATCCACGCCCCTCCATGGGAGCTCCACAATATGAGTTCACCTTGGCCTTTCTCAATGTGGGGAATGGACGTGATTTGACCCATCGAGCCTAAAGCCAGTAATGGACATCGCTTTATCTTCACCATGATCGACTACTTTACCATGTGGGTAGAAGCAGCCTCCTTCCCCAGGGTTACCAAAGAAGTCATCATTGCTTTCATCAGAAACAATGTCATTTGTCGATATGGACAACCAGAGATAATTGTATCAGACAATGCTAAGAACCTCAACAACAAAATGATGGAGGAACTATGGAGTAAATTCCACATCAAACACCTTAACTCTGTCATCTACCGTCCAATGATGAATGGTACTGTTGAAGCGGATAACAAAAACATCAAGAAGATTATGCAAAAGATGTTCGCCAATCACAAAGAATGGCCTGACCTATTGCCTCTTACTCTGTTAGCCTACAGAACATCGATGCGCACTTCGACTGGGGCAACCCCATACGCATTAACCTATGGGATGGAAGCAGTACTCCCCATAGAGGTAGAAATGGAATCCCTCAGAGTGTTGATAGACACTCAGCTGGATGAAGATCAATGGATACAAGACAAGCATCACCAATTGTCTCTAATAGATGAAAGGCAAACCACGGCTATCTTCCATGGTCAATTATATCAACGAAGGATCTCCATATCCTACAACAGAAAAGTCCGGCTACGACAGTTTAAACAACATGACTTGGTTTTGAAGAAGATCATTAACAACCAAGATTAATCTAAGGGAAAATTCGCTCCTAACTGGGAAGGCCCGTTTGTTGTCAAGGAAGTATTGACAAGAGGTGCTCTTAGATTGCAAGAAATGGACGGTGATGAATTTCCACAACTCATCAACTCGGACACCGTGAAACGGTACTATGTCTGAAGTTATCATCAAGCAAACATCCTGGTGTGTTGGATCATCAGATCATCAGTCATTCCGGTTCTTTAACCCTTCACCATATACAACTCTTTTCCACACTTTGCCCCTCAAGGAAATATACTCTTTAAGCCAACAGCCTAGCTTCACTGCTCTCATCTAACTTAGGTCATCCCACTACAGATTGAACCTCTCATGTTTACAGTTTGGCTACCCATACATGGGATCAAACTTCTCGTACCTACAGTTTATCCTCAACCTAGGATCAAACTTTCTCTTCCCCGCAGTCTATCTTGCACATGTGATTAAACTTTCTTCCCCACAGTTTGACCTGTACATAGGATTAACTTTCTTCCCAGCAGTTTATCCTGCACATGGGATCACGCTTTTCAACTCACCTTGAGGGGTGAACTACGTCGACCTGATCTCCTTGATACACGGGAGTACGTAGGCAACCATATTTGTTATGGCCCGGTCGCAATAAACAAAAAACAACAAAAATATTTCTACCTTTTTCTACAAAAAACAAAAAACCACAAAAACACTTCTACAACCTTTTTTTCATCAATAAAGTTTCAACACCCATCTGCCTTTCATAAACAACGTTGAACCTCTTACATCAGGTTCGAACTACGCAGACCTGATCTCCTCTTCAATAGGAGTACGTAGGCAGCCATTTATGGTTCGGTCTCACCCCTACCAAAACACAGATACTTGTCAATGGTACTGGAATCAAACTTCAATTCACCACACTTCATTGTCTTCAAACCAAAGGGATGGAATTACCCAACCTCTCCTCGTGAGTAGGAGATTCGGCGACTATCTAAGCTACGGTTGTACCTTGAAGAGCAACACCAATCCATAAGAGATGGAATTAACTAGGCTCCTCCTAAATAGGGGTACTGGCAACCATCTGTGGTGCGGTCAATATCAAAGAGGAAAGCCACAACCCTCTCCATATTTACATACAGAAACTAGTCCAAGACACCAAAGATGGTAGGGATACACACAGATCCATGATCTATTCTGAGCTATCCAGAGACAACTCAATGTCCATTCAGCAAGGAGGAATTCAGAATACATCAAGATCACAAACCCTGAAGAAGCAGGCAAATATCAAGCAAGTATCAGAGTATATCTAAAAGGGAAGTTATCAAAAATATATTTTTCTGCTATATATAATGTTGTTTGATATACACAATGTGACACCCCCAAATCCTGGTACTTCATTTCCTCAAGATTTGGTGTTCACGTAATCAAAACATTCATTTCTAACTACCCAATTATAATAAAATTGAATAAACAAAACCTGCCCATACAGGATTAAACTTAAATAAATCTCCCAGGTTATCTAACCTTTACAAACATTCACCCATACGGAAAATTAAAATAAACTTCATTACAATCTTTAAAAATAAAGTCTGAATATAAACTATCCAACTATTACAAGTCTTCAGCATTTACTCATCTTTCCTTTTCCTTTACTGGTACTAGGTACGTCACCAGTTTCGACCTTAGCTGTAAGAAAGTTTACAGGCAAGAGTGAGCAAACAAGGCCCACTTGAAATAACAATAATTAAATCATTTAAAACTTTTACATCATTTACCAACATTAGGCTCAATAGAACTAAACAATAAATTCTATTACTTCCTAAAAACTTTAACATTTACTGAGGGTCTAATGACCACGAATCATGTCCACAGTTATAAGTAATCTTTCAACTTAAACTTTAACAGTCATAAGACTATAAGGACTTCACGTACTTAGGGGGATCAACCCTTCGTACAATGTATTGTGCACAATCATTTCAACGCTAAGCGTAACCTCTTATAAAAGAGTTGTTCTTCTCAGTATTTAGAATACTAGTCCGTACCAAAGTGAGTTTGGTTTGGATACATCATGGGGTAATTTAGAATTCAACGGTAATCAACTAAGGTTTAGTTGATTACAAACGACATAACTGTATACTATGGAATAATCATAGTTCAATTGATGTTTATAAATTGACATCATGCTTTAGGGATAATCTAATAGCATATAATTTGAATAATTATAACTTACCTTGCTTGAACAATAATAAGACAAGGTTAATTGAATAATAAACATCCACAACATGTATATAATTGTACATGCTAAACCACAAGTTAAGTACAAGAATAACTTGCTCCAAAAAAATTTACACCATTATATGATAATCGAAATTGAAACAATAATTAGTTCAATAACACCAATGATTAGAAAACTTATACAATAAAGAACTTGCTAAATATCGAAAGTTAAGGCTTAGAAACTTGCTCAATGTAAAAGGTAGGTTTAGGAAACTTGCCTTTAGCACAAGCTACACTCTTACCACTTGAATTAATACCCTATGCATATGTCATATTGACATAATTAGTCCTAACCAACATTGTACATTTATATAAACAATTATATTCATCATATGGGTTGAATTGCCCATTCACATAATCAATTATTTTTCAAGTAGATAATACTTAATAACATGATAGTTCATAGTCTAATCATACTGAAATTATCATTTAACACATAACATTTATTTTCAAGTTTTGTACATTTAAACAAAACTGTCAGACAGTTTTGCCAAGCCGCGCCGCGGCGCCACAGTTTGTACTGTGGCTCGCGCTGCGGCGCTGAGTCGGCGCTGCGGCGCTGCGATTATACTATGAGCCGGCGCTGCGGCACAGTGATTGTGCAACAGGCTGAGCTTACGTCATGGTGATGGCGCTGCGGCGCCAGCAATGAACTGCTGGGCCGCGCCGCGGCGCGAACTGTCAGCGTCGACTGACAGCTTCGGCAACCATGAAAGATAAAGCCAAATTGGCCAAAAAGCTCGAATCTAATAGACTGATTATCATCTATTTTATATATAAACTTCATATAAACATATAGTAAAGACTTCTAACATGTTTCTACTCATAAATTAACACAAACATCAAATATTCAACACCCAATTTCAATATTTTTGTCAAAAACTCCATTTTGAATATCTTCCATGAAAATCAATACTGTGATTTTGTTATTTAACCAAAACAGTAAATTCTAAGCATCATGATTATGATGTTACATACTCTAGCAATTCTTATAATCAATTTATCAATACAACAACTAAATACACCTTAATTTCCATTTTAACTAAAGCCATACTTATTCATAAAAACTCTCTGTAAAATAATTTCTTCATAAAATACATACATACATGAACTAATATATCTTATAATCATATATAACTCATAAAACAACCATATAATCAATAATCATGCCAAATTATAAACATAACAACAATTTATCTTTTATAAAAATCAAAGAGAACTTTTTAGAAGAAGAAAACTAAATTTTTATAGAAAAAGATGGAGCTCCTACCTTGGATTAGGAAGATGATGATATTATCTTCTTTGATTGTCAAGCTTTTCTCCAAAACCTGTTAAAATATCTCTCAATTCTCTCTAGTTTTCTCTCTGTATTTCTTTCTTCTTCTTCTTCTTTTCTCTCTTTAAAGTTCAACCGAGTCCCTAACTCTAACATACGTACTATAAAATATAACGTATATAGTAATAATATATATTAATTATATAATATAAGTACTGATATAAATATATCGGTTATATAAGTTTTGAAATTTAAAAGCCATAAGGCTTGTTTGGCTAGTCTAAATAAAATAACCCATTAATCCTTACTCCTTGTTTGGTAAATTGAATTAAAACAAATGGATTAATCCTTATACCTTGTTTGCTAAAACACTATTAGATTAAAGACTTTATTATACAATAAGTCATGTTTGACAAAACTAAATTAAACCATTTTTAATTTATTTTAATAACTCCTTTATAGCAAGGTTATTAGTCACGCCTTTATTAAATTAATAAATCAATTAAACATTAATCTATTAAATTACTTTAACACATAAACAATTATAATTCTTTTTACAATTATAATTTCATTTAATCAACTAATATTTCAAACTATAATTTCTCATTTAAATATTATTATTTATTTAAAATCATTATAAGCTCTCTAGCTTATTAAATTAAACTCCATTATTGTAAAATCTCATAATAATTAATTTATTTAGCTCCTTAATTATTTACTCAACAAATAATTAATTAAATCACATCAACTCAAATTGTCATATAATTCAATAAATATTTAATATTGCCAATAAATATTTAATATTTAATATTTAATTATTTATTCAAGAAATAATTAAATAAACCACATCACTCAAATTGAATAATTATTTATTCAACAATAACATATCCATTAAATACTTAAATAAATCAATAAATATTTAATATCACACTTTAAAATTATGGAATGTTACATCATTCCCTCCTTACAAGGATTCTGTCCTCAGAATCACAACTCAAACAAATCATTCGTTACATTCTTCCCTACTTACAAAGATTCTGTCCTCAGAATCGAAGACACAGATTAAACAAATAACTCAGGGTATTCCTTCAACATTTTCTCTTCGAGTTCCCACGTAGCTTCTTCAGCGTTGTGGTTTCTCCATATCACCTTCACAAAAGGTATCACTTTATTCCTGAGCACTTGTTCTTTCCTGTCGACTATCTGGATAGGAACCTCTTCATAAGTCAAATCTTTTTCGAACTGCAAAGTTTCATACTCGATCACATGCTTGTAGTCGGGTTTATATGGTCGTAACACCGAAATGTGAAATACATTATGAATATTTTCCAACACTGGAGGTAGAGCTACCTCGTAAGCCACTTCTCCCACTCTTCGCAGTACTTCAAAGGGTCCAATAAACCTCGGACTTAGCTTTCCCTTTTTACCGAAACGAATTTTTCCCTTCCAGGGAGAAACTTTTAAGAATACAAAAGTTCCTACGTCAAATGTACGATCTTGTCTGTGTTGATCAGCATACTTTTTCTGTTTGTCTTGAGCTACGACCAGTCTTGTCCTGATGAGTTTGACAACATCAGCAGTTTGTTGTACCAGTTTTGGTCCTAACAGTTGGCGTTCACCGACTTCATCCCAACACAGTGGGGTTCTGCACTTTCTGCCGTACAATGCCTCGTAAGGTGGCATACCGATGCTCGCGTGATAACTGTTGTTGTAAGAAAATTTCACCAATGGTAGTTGATCTTCCCAGCTTCCTTTAAAGTCCATGACACATGCTCTCAGCATATCTTCTAATGTCTGAATTGTTCGTTCGCTTTGGCCATCTGTTTATGGATGATAAGCCATACTCATTCGCAGCTGTGTTCCCATACATTCTTGTAGTCTCTTCTAGAAATTCGATGTAAACCACGGATCTCTATCAGACACAATTGATACTGGCACTCCGTGCCTCGAAACGATCTCCTTAATGTACAATCTTGCCAACTGATCAAGATTGAATCTAATCTTTATTGGTAAAAAGTGCGCTGATTTCGTCAGTCTGTCCACTATTACCCAAATCGCATCGCATCCTCTCTGAGTAGTTGGAAGACCCACCACAAAATCCATCGTGATGTGTTCCCACTTCCATTCCGGTATTTCTAACGGTTGGAGTAATCCGCTGGGTCTTTGATGTTCGACTTTTACTCTCTGACATGTCAAGCATTTCGCTACGCATTCAGCAACATCTCTTTTCATATTTGGCCACCAAAAATGTCGGCGCAAATCCTGATACATTTTCGTGCTTCCTGGATGAATTGAATACTTTGAGCTATGAGCTTCAGTTAGAATTTCTTCTTTCAGCTCTAGCACTGCTGGAACCCAAATTCGTCCATTGAACCGTAGTAATCCTTCGGTATCGACCTTGTATTTTACATCTCCGCCTTCACCCAAATTCTCTTTGATTTTTCCACACTCTCCATCTTGTAATTGAGCAATTTTCACTTTGTTCACTAAAGTTAGATCAGCTTCTATCTGGAATAGTTGTTCGTCAGATTCTTTTGCAAATTTGATTTCCAACTCCAATTTTGTCATTGCTGAAATGAGCTCCTTTTGAGTTGTTATCAGCATCAACTTCTCCCGACCTTTCCTGCTTAAAGCATCTGCAACTACATTCGCTTTACCCGGATGATAAAAGATCTCACAATCGTAATCTTTTATTAATTCCATCCACCTTCTTTGACGCATGTTCAAATCCTTCTGAGTGAAAATATACTTCAGACTTTTGTGGTCTGTGTAGATCTCACATTTCTCTCCATAAAGATAGTGTCTCCATATTTTTAGAGCAAACACCACTGCAGCCAATTCCAAATTATGAGTCGGATACCCCTTCTCATAATCCTTCAATTGTCTTGATGCATAGGCAATAACTTTGCCGTTCTGCATAAGAACACAACCCAACCCTTTATGTGAGGTATCACTATATACCACAAAATTTCCTGTATTATCTGGCAAAGTCAATACAGGTGCCACACTTAACTTCTTCTTCAAATCTTGGAAACTCTCTTCGCACTTCTCCGTCCAAACGAATTTTACAATTTTTCTTGTCAAATTTGTTAGCGGAGTGGCTATCTTAGAAAAATCTTGAATAAATCTTCTATAATAACCAGCCAGTCCCAAGAAACTCCTCACTTCCGACGGTATTTTTGGTTGTTCCCAATTGATTACTGCTTCCACTTTCGACGGATCCACTGAGATCCCATCTTTGTCAATCACATGCCCCAAAAATTGTACACGGTCGAGCCAAAATTCGCACTTAGAGAACTTCGCGTACAATTTTTCCTTTCTTAGTGTCTCCAATGTCAGACGTAAGTGTTCCATGTGTTCTTCTTAAGTTTTGGAATACACTAGAATGTCATCAATGAATACCACTACAAACTTGTCTAGAAATGGTTTAAACACCTTGTTCATCAAATCCATGAACGCATCAGGTGCATTGGTTAAACCAAAAGACATCACCAGAAACTCGTAATGTACATACCGAGTTCTGAATGTCGTTCGTGGTATATCCTCCTTTCTTACCTTCAATTGGTGATAACCACTTCTCAAATCTATCTTCGAAAAGTACTTAGCACCCTTCAGTTGATCAAACAAGTCATCTATTCTTGGCAACGGGTATTTGTTTTTAATAGTGACTTTGTTTAACTCCCTATAATCAATGCAAAGACGCATTGACCCGTCCTTCTTCTTCACAAATAAAATTGGCGCTCCCCACGGCGATACGCTTGGTTGAATATATTTCTTATCCAGCAGCTCTTGCAATTGAACCATTAGTTCCTTCATTTCTACCGGAGCCATTCTGTACGGGGCCTTCGATATCGGTGCTGTTCCCGGTACTAAGTCGATCACGAACTCAATTTCTCTGTCAGGCGGAAGTCCTGGCAAATCCTCTGAAAAGACGTCTTTGAATTCCCTCACTACTGGTATTTCTTCTAGCTTTACCCCCTTCTTTTGAGTATCAACTATGTAAGCTAAATAGCCCACACAACCTTGACTCAACAATTTCTTGGGCTGCATAGTCGTCAGACATTTCATTTGTCTAGGCGACTTGCTACCATAAAATACTACCTTTGACGGAGTCATAAGGTTTACACACTTCTTTTGGCAGTCAATTACCGCTCCACATTTGAACAACCACTCCATTCCCAAAATTACATCAAATTCCCCCAGTCTAATCGAAATCAAATCTACCAACAAGACATTCTCCTTAATGTTCACCCTACAGTTCTTGTATACGAATCTAACAGGGATTATTTTCTTATTCGCAATTTCTATGTTCAAAGGAAAATTCAGTTCTTTTCTAGGCAATTCTAACCTCTTAGCAAATTCATCAGATATAAACGAGCAAGTAGCACCCGAATCAAATAATACATATGCATCAATATCATTGATTGGGATAATACCTGAAACTACATCCTTTGATTGCACAGCATCTTGCACAGCCATGTTAAAGGTTCTGACTGTGGGTTTGATTGATGCTGCAGGTCCTGTAACAGGCCACGCACCTCCATTGTTATCTCCTTTGCTTCTGGTTGTCACTCCCTCCTTCTTCTTAGGACATTCACGAGCAAAGTGATCCTTGGATCCACACATGAAGCACGCATTCTTCTTTGATTGAGTGCAATTTGGGGCGATGTGACCCTCCTGGCCACAATTGTAGCAAACTCGTTTTCCCATCAAGCGCGCACCCTTGTGAAACTTTCCACATGTCGCACATGCTTCAAACTTTTTATTCTGCTGGTTACCTTGCTAGTTTCCAGTACCCATACTCCCATTCCACTTCCTCTTGTTGTTGTTGTTGTTGTTATTGTTGTTGTTTCCACTGCTACTACCACCATTCTTCACCTCATTCTCATTCTTCTTCTTCTTTTGTTCCTGGTTAAATTTTGTCACCGCCTCGCCTCCACCTTCAGCGAGTACTGCTTTCTCCATCACTATTGCAAACGTCTTCAATTGGAACAGGGAAACCCTACTGTACAACCATGGCTTCAGTCCCTGTTCAAACCTCTTCGCCTTACGCTCATCTGTGCTAACCTGATATGGCGCAAACCTCGCCAACTCATTGAATTTTGCGGCATACTCAGATACCGTCATCGTCCCTTGCTTCAGTTCTAGAAACTGTACTTCCAGCTGACTCTTCGAACTCTCCGGGAATAGGTCTCGAAAAACAACTCCTTGAACCTATCCCAAGTCATCACTCCTGGCCCTTCACGAGTTTTATTAGCCTGCCACCAATAACTAGCTTCTGCTTTCAACATGAACATTGCGAAAGCAGTCTTCTGATCATCCCCTACCCTAGCGACATCGAACACCTTCTCTATCTCCGTAATCCAGGTTTGTGTTTCGACTGGATTCATGGACCCACGGAATTCAGGTGGTCCAACCGCCTTAAACTCCTTAAACGTTGTACCTTGGTTTTGATGTTGATTCCGCAACGCTCCTGTCAGTAGTGTTACTAGTTGTTGAACGGGATTCGCATCAACATTGTCGTTATTGTTAGTTCCTTCAGTGGTTCTCTGTCGTGTTGGCTGACATCTGGGAGACATTTTCTGTTAAAATAAAACATCTATTAGACCATTACTCAACTTCTTTAAGTATTTCTAATTAACTTGCCTCTATAAAAGAAATACCCACATAGCACATAACACTTTGAACAAAATAATAACATTTATTTATTCATAAACTTTCTGAAAACATAACACAATAGCATCTCTGCTATCTACATTCCTTTCCTGAACTACAAAAGTTTCAGGACAACATCATTATTATCATATCCCATGGTTGCTTAACACTAGGGACTTACACATTATTTAATACTTATTACGTACATTACCGACACATTTTCTACGATGATCTATTAAGGTACTTCGTAGCCCTATCACGTTCTTCCTCCATGACTCGAAACATTGTTCTGCGATCTAACACGAATGATGGCAGCGTCTCGAACTGAATCGGATATCCCATGACCCGATCTTGAGCTCGATTAATTGCGGTGTTAAATACTTTATCCATCTTTTCCATCTTCATCCTTTTTGCCTGAGCGTCTCTCGCTGCTCTTCCAGTTCGTTGATAAGCTTCCTCGTATGCATCTTCAGCTCTTGCCCTCTTAGCAGCTTCTTCTCTCAGCTTGCTCTCCAGTTCAGCAACCATTTCGATCAATTGTTCTTTCTCTCCTTCAGTCTGTATTAATTTTTCCTCGGCGTTAGTCAGTCGTTCTTCACGATCCAGGATCTCATCGTCCTTCTGTGTCATTGCAGTTTGTTGTTCAGCTACTATCTCTTGCAATTCCTCAACTGTATCCTGAAGTTCCACGTTGCGGTCATGCACCTCATCGTAAATACGGCCTGTTATCGAGTTAAGTAGAATCCTTTCTTCCTCATCCTCCTCATCTGTCTCCACATCATCCTCCTCATCTTCAACTACTGTAACCAACGGGGCTAACTCCCGTGGCAGTAGTTGTTCCCAAACTACCTGAATGTCGCGAGGCTCCTCCTCTATAGGCATTTGAGGTCCCTCCTCCCTAGCCTGACTGGATTCTCCGACATTAGTCATCCTGACAACAAAATTTTAAAGTTTTAGTTATTAATCATTCTACTCGACACTCGCGAGCACATAAGTTATAAATACATAAGTACAAAAGTGTTTTATTACTTCTTTCTTAAAACTCGATAAGAGTTATCTCCACTATCTTTTCAAAGGCTAAGGTTTTTTTTCCCCACCTAAGGTTCATAACCTAAGGCTTTGATACCAACCTATGACACCCCCAAATCCTGATACTTCATTTCCTCAAGATTTGGTGTTCACGTAATCAAAACATTCATTTCTAACTACCCAATTATAATAAAATTGAATAAACAAAACCTGCCTATACAGGATTAAACTTAAATAAATCTCCCAGGTTATCTAACCTTTACAAACATTCACCCATGCGAAAAATTAAAATAAACTTCATTACAATCTTTAAAAATAAAGTCTGAAAATAAACTATCCAACTATTACAAGTCTTCAGCATTTATTCATCTTTCCTTTTCCTTTACTGGTACTAGGTACGTCACTAGTTTCGACCTTAGTTGTAAGAAAGTTTACAGGCAAGAGTGAGCAAACAAGGCCCACTTGAAATAACAATAATTAAATCATTTAAAACTTTTACATCATTTACCAACATTAGGCTCAATAGAACTAAACAATAAATTCTATTACTTCCTAAAAACTTTAACATTTACTGAGGGTCTAATGACCACGAATCATGTCCACTGTTATAAGTAATCTTTCAACTTAAACTTTAACAGTCATAAGACTATAAGGACTTCACGTACTTAGGGGGATCAACCCTTCGTACAATGTATTGTGCACAATCATTTCAACGCTAAGCGTAACCTCTTATAAAAGAGTTGTTCTTCTCAGTATTTAGAATACAAGTCCGTACCAAAGTGAGTTTGGTTTGGATACATCATGGGGTAATTTAGAATTCAACGGTAATCAACTAAGGTTTAGTTGATTACAAACGACATAACTGTATACTATGGAATAATCATAGTTCAATTGATGTTTATAAATTGACATCATGCTTTAGGGATAATCTAATAGCATACAATTTGAATAATTATAACTTACCTTGCTTGAACAATAATAAGACAAGGTTAATTGAATAATAAACATCCACAACATGTATATAATTGTACATGCTAAACCACAAGTTAAGTACAAGAATAACTTGCTCCAAATAAATTTACACCATTATATGATAATCGAAATTGAAACAATAATTAGTTCAATAACACCAATGATTAGAAAACTTATACAATAAAGAACTTGCTAAATATCGAAAGTTAAGGCTTAGAAACTCGCTCAATGTAAAAGGTAGGTTTAGGAAACTTGCCTTTAGCACAAGCTACACTCTTACCACTTGAATTAATACCCTATACATATGTCATATTGACATAATTAGTCCTAACCAAAATTGTACATTTATATAAACAATTACATTCATCATATGGGTTGAATTACCCATTCACATAATCAATTATTTTTCAAGTAGATAATACTTAATAACATGATAGTTCATAGTCTAATCATACTGAAATTATCATTTAACACATAACATTTATTTTCAAGTTTTGTACATTTAAACAAAACTGTCAGACAGTTCTGCCAAGCCGCGCCGCGGCGCCATAGTTTGTACTGTGGCTCGCGCTGCGGCGCTGAGTCGGCGCTGCGGCGCTACGATTATACTATGAGTCGACGCTGCGGCGCAGTGATTGTGCAACAAGCCGAGCTTACGTCATGGTGATGGCGCTGCGGCGCCAGCAATGAACTGCTGGGCCGCGCCGCGGCGCGAACTGTCAGCGTCGACTGACAGCTTCGGCAACCATGAAAGAAAAAGCCAAATTGGCCAAAAAGCTCGAATCTAATAGACTGGTTATCATCTATTTTATATATAAACTTCATATAAACATATAGTAAAGACTTCTAACATGTTTCTACTCATAAATTAACACAAACATCAAATATTCTACACCCAATTTCAATATTTTTGTCAAAAACTCCATTTTTGATATCTTCCATGAAAATCAATACTGTGATTTTGTTATTCAACCAAAACAGTAAATTCTAAGCATCGTGATTATGATGTTACATACTCTAGCAATTCTTATAATCAATTTATCAATACAACAACTAAATACACATTAATTTCTATTTTAACGAAAGCCATACTCATTCATAAAAATTATCTGTAAAATAATTTCTTCATAAAATACATACATACATGAACTAATATATCTTATAATCATATATAACTCATAAAACAACCATATAATCAATAATCATGACAAATTATAAACATAACAACAATTTAACTTTTATAAAAATCACAGAGAACTTTTTAGAAGAAGAAAACTAAATTTTTAAAGAAAAAGATGGAGCTCCTACCTTGGATTAGGAAGATGATGATATTATCTTCTTTGATTGTCAAGCTTTTCTCCAAAACATGTTAAAATATCTCTCAATTCTCTCTAGTTTTCTCTCTGTATTTCTTTCTTCTTCTTCTTCTTTTCTCTCTTTAAAGTTCAACCGAGTCCCTAACTCTAACATACGTACTATAAAATATAACGTATATAGTAATAATATATATTAATTATATAATATAAGTACTGATATAAATATATCGGTTATATAAGTTTTGAAATTTAAAAGCCATAAGGCTTGTTTGGCTAGTCTAAATAAAATAACACATTAATCCTTACTCCTTGTTTGGTAAATTGAATTAAAACAAATAGATTAATCCTTATACCTTGTTTGCTAAAATACTATTAGATTAAAGACTTTATTATACAATAAGTCATGTTTGACAAAACTAAATTAAACCATTTTTAATTTATTTTAATAACTCCTTTATAGCAAGGTTATTAGTCACGCCTTTATTAAATTAATAAATCAATTAAACATTAATCTATTAAATTACTTTAACACATAAACAATTATAATTCTTTTTACAATTATAATTTCATTTAATCAACTAATATTTCAAACTACAATTTCTCATTTAAATATTATTATTTATTTAAAATCATTATAAGCTCTCTAGCTTATTAAATTAAACTCCATTATTGTAAAATCTCATAATAATTAATTTATTTAGCTCCTTAATTATTTACTCAACAAATAATTAATTAAATCACATCAACTCAAATTGACATATAATTCAATAAATATTTAATATTGCCAATAAATATTTAGTATTTAATATTTAATTATTTATTCAACAAATAATTAAATAAACCACATCACTCAAATTGAACAATTATTTATTCAACAATAACATATCCATTAAATACTTAAATAAATCAATAAATATTTAATATCACACTTTAAAATTATGGAATGTTACACACAATGTAAACTGTACATGACAAAATGGTTAAGCTAGTCTGTGTAGGAAAATACAAGCCCATCTACAAATTCGGTGCATATGCGAGCTAACAAGCCCAACATGGCATCCCTCTCCGAAGAAAGAGGCAAAGTTGTGGTCTCCTATACGAGGATATCCACACGACCCAATAGATCTGCAGCCATATGCATGGTGACCATATTCTCATTAATATATGTGCTCATCTCTACAAGCATGACAGTGGTAAGGGACGTCACTGCAGTACTGTCTGTGATGGCTACATCCTGGGGAGATATGTCGCTATCCCGCTCAACAATCATTGTATCTCTAGCTGATCTGGCCTCATCCCGCTCAACAACAGCGGTATCTATACGAGCTAATGCCTTGTCCCTCTCTAATAGAGCTGCGTCTATCCCATCAAGAGCTGTCAACATCAGGGCTGTAGCCTGATCTCTCTCAAAGGTCATCAGATGAAGACTCTGGTCAAAGTACTGTGCTGAATGCTGAATCACGACAGTGCTAGTACTGGGAGAATCTAAAAGAGATACTGGCAACCCAATAGATGGCTCCTCCTCGGTGTGAGAATCAATGTCCTCCATGGGCTCTACACCATCTGAATCAATACTCGGTAATGTGGATATAATCGCAACCGATGCAGTCTCTGTTTCCATCCATGCGGAATACTCTACGGAACAACCTGGATGACTAATGGAGAAAGAAGCTATGTCACGCTGATCCCAACATGCATACACACGAGATCGGTCCTCTACTGAAAGATAGCGAGAAGCTAAACGTTGGCCCAGCGCTTCCTCGAAAGGATGAAAATCCTGAAACAGGTCAAACTGCGATATCATGACCAGTGGATGGTAGGTAGTCATGCCCCTCAAACCAGCTAGAGGGATGTAATCCATGCCCGGAGCATGAGTAATAAAGTTGTAAGGTGAGCTGAGCCTTGAGCACGACAGTATACTAAATGGGTCTACAATATCAGCTAAGAAAGCGGACCAAGATGCAACATCCGTACACTCTGCAGGCTGAAATGAATATGACCTGGCTATATCATGGGTGAAGCAATACCCATGCCATCTGAAAGTGCCAATCGGTCTCATGTGTGACATAAACCACACGTATAGCATGACCGAACTGCCCGTAAATACTCCTATCGGATAAGTGCAGCAGTATGTAGCTGACCTCAATGTCTCGGCTATAATCATAGAAATGATGGTACGACCCTCCCTGAGAGCTCTTACCGCCATGATAACTCCTATGTCTAACTCATCCATATACAGTGGCATGTAGACATATGACAGTATGCACAATAGCAGTACATCTACTCTAGCCAGATGCCAATAATCTTCCGGTGCGGTGAAATCCCCAGAATGTCGTCTATAACTATCCTCAGAGCCAAATCTGTCAAACAGAAAACACTGGGATATAACGTGGCCAGATGTAAGCTCATCCTGCACCACTCTACGCCTCAGTCTAGTGAGGGTAATGAACCGCCGACTCATGTCCCCCAAAGCCATATGCACACAAGGTCTGTCCAGTGGAAGCATCGTCAACCGTGCATACTCCTCTAGAGTGGGAGTCAACTCCTGGGTTCCAAATCGGAAAACCTGCCTCTCCGATACCCAGTGCTCTAGCATGCCATCCACGAATCCTGTAGGAACCTGAAATATCAACAGGGTCATAGTATGCTGCAACAAATGATCTATGGTCACCCTATTTGATGGTGACATGCTATTATACCACGATCGCATACCAGATACCACCAATAATGGTGGGGTATGTTTAATACGGCTAACTGTCGAAGAAGACATCTGCACGGGCCGTGTCATAAGACTATCCAGGGGTCAATGTTGAATATCTCTGGACATACATACATATGCATAATATGATACATGCATTACAAATAATAGATGGCAATATGATATAGGGAATAGAATAACTGTGCATGCATTCCTAAGTATATCATCATCTAATACATCATCTCTGTACAGCTACAAATACAGGGAAATGGGGCACAGACGCCCTACTACTAACAGAGGCCTATCAAAAGATATAGAGAGAATGGGGCACAGACACCCAATAGCTAACAGAGGCCTATCAAAAGATATAACAAGAATACACATCAGAAGAAGACAATAGTGTCGATGTCCACATCATCAATCTTGTCCACCTGATGTAACTCCTCCTGAGTCACTAGATCTCTATCAACAGGGATATCAGGCCTATATAAAGGAGGATCTGCACCGATAAAACTAAATGGGTCATCTGAGGGGCCAGCACCTGAGTTGGAAGGATCAAACGAATCTACCTCTATCAGATCTCTGCCCAAATGCCGGATAAAAATATGTGCCTGGTCCAACTGCCGGGTCAAACTGTCAATCTGTGTCACATGAGTAGGATCTCGAACACAGGCTAACCAATCCGTCATCATCACGGATCCTGGAACCATATCCCCCATGAACTGAGTGGCGCGGGTCTGGGCTCCAATAGTACGAGGGATTGACCAGCGCTGGAATACATCCTGAGTGCAAGGACCCTCTGACAATGCAAAATCGCCAACACCCAACAATGGGATATCAATGATAGGTGAGTACGATACAGGCCAATAACGCCTGGTAGGAGGCAAGATCGGTATACGGATCCCTCCTGTGGTGTTCCTAATAGAACGCTCTCCTAAATAGAGCTCCCATCCTGCATCTGTAAAGAGTGGAACTCTCAGGGTGGAAATCACGTACTCGACACCAGTCGGGTATCCATCCTCAAATCCAATGGCCAAATGCTCCCCAGAGTAGGGAATCCATGTGATAATGTCAGTTGTCAACAACTCTAGCTGCAAACGGCAGTGAGTGAAACCATCAGCTACAGGGACCTCCGCCAATATAGAATAATGCCATCGCTATCCTCGTGGGTAGGTATCTAATCCTAGCACACTAACTGGACGTAAACATGGGAGCCTCTCATAGGCCCAAAACTGCCAACACAACGAAAAAACATCTGCTATCAGTTAACACTCTTAACCTATACATGGTAAATGACAAGAGAAATACTTACCAGCAGAAATAGGTAAAATCCTAACCAAGCCTTGGTCAAGCCCTGTGAGCGCATACGTATGCCCCTGAGGAAATAGGCAAAGGTATAGGAACCCCAATCATACTCTCTAATACGGTCCACATGTCGAGTGGCGCTGATCAAAGCAAACGACACTGTAGAGCAGTTATCTGCTATGAAGCAGCCCTTAATGATCATCAGGAACAATCGTCGAAGAATGCGATCCCTGAGTCTAACATCATCTGGCATGGGCTAGATCAATAGCCCACTCATAGCATCTACGCTCAAAGGATCCGCACGGACAGTCCTGCCCATGAGCGCCTCCGCCAGAACTCCTAACAAGGATCTAACGGCAGTCGGGTAATATCCGTTGTGCAAGGCACTAGCGCCCCTCCAAACTCTATACCTTTGATAAATCACCAATCCATCAGCGTCATCGTCACCTCACAGTCCAGCAAATGGAGTGACTGAGTCTGGTGAAACCACTGCTCAGACAATGCCCTGAGATAACCCCAGGGACAACGACGGGGAAGGATGGAAAAGAATGCTCCAAAACCCCAATCATGCACTACAACTCTATAATTAGGATGAAGAGCCTAGTACATAGAGTATATATTGAACCAATTCCCTCGAGGCTGTGTAAAGCCAGGAACTTGCATGAAATGCAGATAGACATTAAATCCTTTTACTCCTCACAAATAGGAAAGAAGGAAGATCAAGTTCTGACATCATACCTCGTTAGCATTCAAATACATCGAGGGATGTCGACTCAAGTAACCTAGAAGCTCTGGGTTTGGTACCTGAATACTCGGGAGCTCCCTACGGGGAATATGCACAGCAGGAGTGGGGTCCGCAACCGGAACATCCTCCTCCTCATCCTCGACATCAGGCACATCAACCTGGACTGGTCGTATCACCACCTCTACCAGCCGACGAGGCTATCTAACGAAACGGGGTCGAGGCACTTCAGAAGCCCTCCTCCGTACACTAGAAGCGGTCCTACGGGAACTACTCGGCTGATCCAGATCCATAATATTTGGACAACAAGTCTCTAAATTACCTCAAAAAGGGTGTGGTATCTTCTAACCTAGAGCTTTTCAAAATGCATTTAGTGACTATCTTCATCCATGCATCATTTTAACATACATCTACAGTAGAGTTAAAAATGCATGACTACACAATTCCTACATTTTTGGAAAATTTTGCCATAGTTTTCTCTATAAATAGGACTATCCACATGCACATAGGCATGACTAGGTGGCCATCAGTAGCACACCTGCCAACAGTCATATACATACTATATGTAAAATCATCAACAAATAAGGTTAACCTCAATGCTAGGAATACTTTGCCTTTTTACCTTGTGCTCAAATGTCCTCATATAGGATAAAAATAGTAGAAAAAGGTGCCCATTTGACTGTCTCAAAAGTCAATTTTTTTACATCATTATGTTCAGCATGGTTTAATACTAACATTTACTATGTTGAATATTTGTTATCAAATCATTTGAGCATACATAATCACTACTATGTGTTTAGATGCATTTTATATGATAAGTCATTTTCCAACGGATAAAAATTAGAAAAAAAGTACATGCATACGTTACCAGGATAGTGTAGAACACTTGTATGGTAACAGATTTTGCAGAAAGACGTCTGAACTTAGCAGATCTGAAGAAGAGCTCTCAAATTTCCTTTGCGGCGAGTTGAAAATGACTTATGAAAGTAACCTGCTGGTCTTTATAATCTACGGTTGGCCGCAGGACCATCTGCTACTGTAGCAGGTGTACCTGCGACACCACTATGGGGGTCCCACCCCTCCGACTCGGTCCAATTTGAGTTGCAAAGGAGTTCTCGTAATCTGAAAAGGCCAAATCAGGAATAAAAACGCTACGCGATTGAACAGAATAGCCTACAATCCTGGTTGAACCGTGGGTCTTCACAACATTCATTGGTATTCGCCTAACCACAGGGTACACTATGCCGATGATCTCAGACGATACAAGTCAGGCTTAGCGATACCTCACGCAGGTCCAATTCCTCTAATTCAGGATCGTCATCCTACTTTACCACATAACCCCGGCGGGGGTCACAACGCTGTACAAATGTCGAAGTATATAACCCCGGCGGGGGTTACAACACATATTATCCATTGACATATATATCAACGAAGGCCAAACAACCTTGACATCACTATAACCGTTGGCAAGTAAATCCAACGGAGCGTCGGAAGCCGTCCAATGATTTCAGCCGTTGACACATACATCAACAATGATCCAATATGTCACCCCGACGGGGGTTACAATGCGTGTTTCGTTGACACACACATCAACGATAATACAACAACCCCGACGGGGATCACAACGCATTATCATCCATTGATGTACGTATCAATGAAGGTCAAGTAGCCTTGACATCATATCAGCCGTTGGCAAGTAAACCCAACGTCGCATCAGAAACCATCCAATGATTTCATCAGTTGATACACACATCAACAAAATCCAAGCAGCCTTGGCATTTATCCCCAACAGGGAGTTCATCCATTGATCTACACATCAACAGAGGAGCAAATGTATCCCCAGCGGGGATTATAACGCGTAGTAAATCATTAGTTCACATGTCAAAGAAGGCCGGGTAGCCCTGACAACATTTGCTGTTAGCAGTAAAACTAACAAAACATTGACATACTATGGCGCTACAAACTAGGAAAGGGAAACGACATCAAGGAGGATTGATGTCGGAATATGTTATACACATCCTCAAACAGACAAAGCTTTATCCCCACAGATCTCTTATACATAAGAGGCACTACTTCGGAATCAAGTCTGTATCAAGGATTCGGGACTTTGATGATAACTCCAACGTCAACATCCTCAAAGATTTGGATTGCACATCCAATTTGGTCATCATTGCCAATTCCCTAGTAGAAGCTATAGGGAGATAGCAATCATCCTCAGTATATTGGGCAAAAACCCCATACATATGCATCACCCAGTTACTTCATGTTATATTTCAAGTGTCTAGAATTCTTTATCCTATCCATGCATTGCATTGCATGAATATGATAAAGAGGGGCATCTGTAGACACAAAGAATTTTTTGCATATCTGTTGCTGACATCACAGGAGCGCATATTCTTCTTTTAAGAGGAAACCCTGGAAGACGGTTTATATCCATTCCGGATACCACCGAAAGGAATAGCTCAACCCTAGAACACACAGTCGGAGTAACAGCTCAACCTCGAAACACACACTGGGAGTAACAATTCCAACCTCGGAGATAACCCCGAGGCATGCAGATCCAATATCAGAACATAAATAGGAGAAGACCGATTTCATCTCGGAGATAACCCCGAGATGTTCCGTCTCAGTCCCAACACTGGGAATAGCATATTCCAATCTTGGAGATAACCCTAAGGAAGGCAGTGGTAGTTTCGGAGATAATCCCGGAAATACTTGTTTTAAATACATGCCATCAGCTTCAACCTCGGTGCTCACACCGAGGCACTCAGTACAAGACATGCACACCTCAGAGATGACATTGAGGACCATCAACCATTGCAGCAGTCCAATCTCAGAGAAAACCCTGACCAACGTTTGCTTTATCAGCCCAAATCGGAGATAACCCCGGTGAGGGGCTAAGTCGTCATCTCGCCACTGTGACGCCACATCACGTCATCTTAACATTTTAGACATACATTTCTACACATCTATGTCCCACTAAATCCATGAAAAACCAATCCCAAGTGACTAGTATGCAAAACAACGGATAGAATTTGAAGCTGAAGACCGGAGGGCATCGTCCCATCTTCATGACTTCGTACAACCTCTAATCCCATGTCATTGCATAACTCTCGACAACGGCGGTCTGAAATAGGTCCTATATACCTCAGTCGGATGCCCGGATTGTAATTTTGAAAGTTCGAGCAGACATCACGTTGCCTACGTGCACGTACTTCAAGATGGCGGGACCCGCGAAGCCTGGGGCACCCCGGGCAGCCTCTGGTACACCTGCGGCTCCACCCTCTATAAATAGAGGGCTTGCGGTGGCCATTTTATAAGAGAAAACGGCAAGGAAACACTGCCCAATTTACTCTGTACACATCCCAAATTGAGTGCTTTCTCATTTTAAACACTTGTGAGCTCACATATAACTACTTCTGTACCGGCGGAAGCCAGTGTTTATCTAATTTAAAGTTATTAAAGTCTTCTTTGGAAGCCCACTGTAAGCCTTCTTACATATTTTCAAGCCTTTCTCTTCACACTTGCACACACCCTTCTTTACGTTGAGAGTCGTGTTGCGTATGTTTTCCTTGACTTCGGTCCGTGGTTTTATTTCAGTTTGTATATATATAAATATATATATATATATATATATATATATATATATATATATATATATATATATATATATATATATATATGGACTAACATTATCGAGTTATACCTCGATTGAGCCTAGACTTCGGTCCGGAGCGTTTACTTGTTTTTATATATATATATACATTTATATATATAAACTGCATGTCGAACCCTGTTCGTTGAGCCTAGACTTCGGTCTGGAGCGTTTACTACTTTATATATATATATATATATATATTTACTTTTCGTCCCACCTGGAGTTTACTTTGTGGTGGTTGACCGCTTTTACTACTTTCTGTACATTTCGTCCCGCCTAGAGTTTCCTCCGTGGCAGTTGATTGCTTTTACAACTTTATTTACATTTCTGATCCCCCATGAAGGTGCTTCGTGATTGGTGATCATGTCTGTATATATATATATATATATATATATATATATATATATATATATATATATATATATATATATATATATATATACAGCTTTTATATATATACATGCTTACTGCGTTTATATCAACTGCGGCATCATGTGAGCCTAGAAATCATGTGATCACAGATTCAGTCCACTGAATCTAGATTCGGTTCCCGTGATGGACCTTTTCAGCTATAAGTAGCTTGTAAATTTATTTGTGATGTTTGGATTTCCTCAGATGGTTCTCATACCCACAAGGAATTCAACACCTTTTTGTACATTATTTTCATATAGATGTCTCGCATCTGTAAAATAAAATCAACCAAGCCGAATAATGAATAAAATGGGATTGTAAAAAGTCTCAATTACTATTGAGCACTGGGTTTGAAAAACCTCTTTAACACATCACTACCATATCTTGTTAAAAACTGAATTTTTATATAAATTCAAACCATGTGTATGTAGGTGCGAACGGGGCCTCGCATTACTTCCAAATAAAGGCACATTGACCCACACACACACACACGCACATTCATATAACAGTTTCTTGAAAAGTGGCGGTCACCGTGGCAACACGGATGTCGGGGGGTGCCTAACACCTTTGTAACAATCCAAATTTTTATCCAAATATTTAAATAATTATTAATTTAAATAAATATTTATTGGATGTGTTTATTATTGGATAAATAATTGTTCAATTAGATTGATTTGATTTAGTTAATTATTTAGTTGTTAAATAATTAATATGTGGATTGAGTTATGTGATGAAGTGAATTATTTAATAAATTATTATTAAATAAAGTATGACAAATAACTATGTTATAAAGAGTTATTAAAATAAATTAAAAAAATTTTAAATTAGTTTTTGCCAAACAAGGTTTAAGTATATTAATCATGTAAATTTTAATGGTTTGCCAAATAAAGCCTTATGGCTTTTGGATTTCTTTTGAATTTAAATTATTAACTAAATAAATAATTTATATATTTATAAGTATACGTTATATGCTGATAATTGATAATACTTATTAGGTCTATTATGACTATATACGTTTCTTTTATGTACGCTTTGTTATCAGTTTAGTTTTTACTTTTACGTATATTGTATATGGCCTAAGCCTAAGCCTAAGAAGAAGTTCAGAGAAAAAAGGTTTTCAAAGAGAATGTTTCAGAGAATTTGAGAAAAAACCTGAGAGAGAGAAGTAGCAAAAAAAAGTTATCAGTGATTAACAAAGATTGTCTAATCAAAACAAGAGGTATATTCCTCTAAACTTAAAAAGATGTATATATATATATATATATATATATATATATATATATATATATATATATATATATATATATATATATATATATGTTATAGTTCGTGATGCCTAAAGTCTGTGTATTCTTCTATTTCACTGTATATATAAAGTTTTACAAAAATTTTGGTAAACTGTGTTTTATAATTGGTTATGATAATATGAGTAGCTGTAATTGTTATAGTTAGCATATATATATATATATATATATATATATATATATATATATATGTGTGTGTGTGTGTGTGTGTGTGTGTGTGTGTCTGTGTGTGTATGTGTGTGTGTTGTATGCTAAATTACGATTTAGAAAGAGAACTTGGTTTTACAGTGAAAAATAGATATACGAATATATATGTTATAGAAATATCAAAATTTTGTATGCTAACTAAGGAATTGAACTATACATGTTAACTGGTTTATATGTTGGTATACTGGTATTTCAAAGGTATTAAATTGGTTATAAGCATGGAATTACGTTCATTGTAATTTAATATATCAACAATGGAGTTTTTGTTTTAAAAATAGTGTTTTCAAAGAATTAGTTTATGATATTGTTGATTAGTGGTGGGTAATGGGTATATAGATGATTGTTAACATTTATGTATAAATTACATCAATTATATGTATGTAATTAGCTGCTAGAATTTTTTAAAGAGACCAAAAATGGTCTTCGTGCTCTGTTCTGTTAGTTTTTGGCGCCCCAGCGCCAAAATTCGCGCCACAACGCCAAAAATTCATGCAACAACACTGAAATTCATTCCTCAGCACGAATCTCACACTACGGCGCCACTGGTTAGCCTAGTTCTCTCGCCGTGGTGCCAGGACAGATGTCTGAGTTGGACAGTTTTGACCTCCTATAGTAAAATGGCCATAACTTCCTCATACGAACTCCGATTGAGGTGATTCAAGATGACCCGGAACGAGAACGAGTAGACCTACAACTTTTGTTCTTTAAGGTTTTAAATTTGAGGTAATTAAGATGGGTGAAAATGGTCATCTTTAGGACTGTTGTGTTTTCAGAGGCAATCGGAGGGCGTCGGGAATGCACATATGCATGTGTAGTGCTCCTGACCCTAAAAGATGATGTCCTAAGTTACAAAACATAAATATTAGTAAATATAATGATGCTTAACGTTAATAAATAATGTATTATATAAGTTATAGAAGCATAGTAAGCATACACAAGAGATGCCAAATCGGGCGTGTGACGAATGAACGTCGAAACGTCGTGCCAAGTGTTAATGAACTTAAAAAGTGTTTCAATTCAATTAAAATGAATATTTTAAGATATGGAGTGGATTTAATATAAAGCCAATAAGTAGTCCTAGCAAGACTTAAGCACTTTAATGAACTGCGAATATGAAATATAGTGAGATATAAGTTGAAAGTTAACACAATTAAGTTGAACATTGTGTATTTATGATAGGAAGGGTTATGAGACGTAGAGTAGAGTTTACATTAAAATTACTATGTCTTTTTATGTGACTAATATCTGATGCGTATGATTATATAATTGCGTAGGGCACGTGAAGTGCAGATAGCTGTAAGCTGTTAAACTGTTATTGGTAAACAACGATCAAGGAAAGTCTTTCGGTTCGTATTTTCTACGTGGACTTGATGAACTATTTTAAATTGCATGACATGTGATATATGTTATATAAGCAAGCATAATATATTATACATGTTGTATCATGAAATTATAAAGTCAATCTATGACTACAGTGTTTTGGTTAAATAATGATGATTGAGTAAGGAACTCAATTTTTATATTTGTTATGTGAATTAAAAGCATGTATGCCATGTTACTTTAATTATTATGATATGTATGTTGAGCATATTATTATGTACTATGTGATGGATGAAAACTGTTAGATTTTGCTAGGCTGTCGAGCTCACTCTTTCAAATAACCACTTTTGCAGGTCAAGGAATTAAGGTAAGGATATGTGCTAAGTGAGTTATAGATATCTATATTCACGAAAATTACTTATGTTTTATGAGAAATGTATGTAAGATTTTGAATGTAAATCTTGTTGAATTGTAAATTCAGCTATCCAGTGTATATGGATATCTATTTATGATGTAAGACTTTGTATAGTCAGTTTATTGTAACGATTCATGATATATATTTGAATCGAAGAGAAGTAATGTAAATGTTGCGATTTAGGGCAATAAAGAAGGAAATGTACAAAAGTTTTAAATATTTCGCAATTTTAGTGATTTTTAATATCGAATAATGATGTAAATTAGAGGTTGAATGTATGGTTAACGACCGAAGTCGATATTTAAATTGTATAGATTTTGGGATCGTTACAGTTGGTATCAAAACCGATAGGTTAGAGACCATAGGTAAGAGTACCTTAGGCTGTAACCTTAAAGAAGAGAGGTGAAGATAGTGAACGAATAAGCTCAAATAGAGTTTGAACAATAAGAAGTAATTTAAGAAATTTTTTAAACTTGCGTGAAAGGATTCAAAGAAGAATCTCGCAGAGTTATAAGGAATATGAATGTGGGGTTACCTAACTCTAATAATAAGGATGTAAGGTGTTAATAAATAGACAATATCTTTAAAAAGAGAGTGATAAAGAAGTTAAGAATAGAAAGTTATATTTAAGTATGGTGCAATTGTACTCTTTAGTAGTTGATGTATGGTATCTGGGCTGAACGATTCCTTCATAGAGCGGAGGTATATACGAACTAGTAACTCGGAACCTAGTTTGTTCGTTGTTTGTGGGAAACTACTCAGCGTACCATATTGAAACTATTAGAGACTCGATGTGTACCAAGTGTGTAACTTGAATGAAATGTGGAGCGATATAAATGAAGTTAGAATTCTTAAAGGAAGAATTGTTATATAAACAAGAAGATTCAAAGAAGAATCTTGAAGAGATATAAAGATAAGAAATGGGAGTTTCCTAACTCCAATAGCCAAGATAACGAATAATGTCGTAAGTGATGAAAAAAAAGGAAAGAAAGAGGATCGCAAAACAAAACGATCACGAGTTAAGAAAAGAATTTTAAGGGAGATGATTATAGAATAAGATCACGACATGATCTGTTTAATTTATAGAAGAAATATGGTCTGTAATATTTGAATGATTATAGCTTGATGCTATGAAGATATTGTACTATGAATAGTACAAGATGAACTCATGAGGAGTTATAGATAATGTGATATGAGGAATTCGTATCGATCAAAGAGTAAGTTATAAGAAAGATAGAGTTAGATGGGTTTTCAATTCAGGACTCATGTGATGATTGAGTTGTACAAACCTTTGTATGGGCGAGGGTTTTGTGCTTGCACTCAGTTTATCCCATTGATAATCATTGGAATGTTTGTGTCGCTCTATTTGCTATATGCTTGTTGAGAAGGTGATTCTTTTCTCATGTGTATAACAGATAGGTAGAGTATAGTTAGAGAATATTATAAGGTTAAGTGTGAGTTCTTAAAACTCATACTCATGGTAGGTTCGTGACTCATAATTATATGGTATGTTTTTGAACCCCTCAGCGAATGGACGCCTATGGTCTGACTAGGATAAGTTCTTAAACTCATATGATTGTGGCAAGTTCCTGAACTCATAACGTGTGGTAAGTTTGACGAACTAGGTATAGATAAATATAAATGGAGCATTGAGGATGATAGGAATAGATAGACCTATTAAGCAATGGATCATTATAGAAAGTGGAGTTGATGGTGGAAGCATATGTATTCTAAATCTACTAGCTATGCTACACTTTCAAAATTTATTGACTTCGTGCTGATATTTACACTTCTATTTTCTTGAAAAATATTGGATCAAATGATGGAACTAATGAGTTTTAACAACAATACTGTTATTCGTATGTCTATGCTAATTGCTTCGGCTAGACAAAAATGATTTCCAATATATCAAAATATATTTTATATCATTAATGCATCATGTAACCTGTGAAAAGATGATAAAAACGATGGAGTCATCAATGCAGTATTACCTAATGTTGGATGTGATCCAAGGATCGTCGGCCCACTATGGTATGATGCAGTATGATAAAATCACCAAATGACGGAATCCTCAACGGACTGTAAATACTGTGCGGTATCATGACGTCATAAAAAGATTTTTGAGATTTCTTTAACATATGAGAATACATATGTATGTATGTATATGTATATTTTTTTTGATGTCCAAATTGTTGTAGATGTCTATGCTATTTGATTCAGCTAGACAAATATTGAAAGATGTTCATGAAATTCAAATGTTCATTGAAAATTTATGCCAAACCAAATTATTTTGGTGCGGATTTAGATGTTGAAAAGCTGAGATGAACAACCCTATTATTTAGGGGTTGCACCTAGTTTTATACTTTGTGCTGAAATGTTTGTGCACAATACATGTACGAAGGATTAATCCCCTAAGTACCTTGGAGTCCTCAGTTGAATGCTTGCACTCTAAATTCTGAGATGAACAACTCTTTTATTAGAGGTTGCGCTTAGTTTATACTTTGTACTGAAATGTTTGTGCACAATACATGTACAATAGGTTGACCACCTAGTGTACGAGTGGAGGGAGTTTTCAGTCTTTGTGATTGATAAACATTCTGCCAAAGAGGGTTTAAAGTGTGAAGAACCGGGGGTGAAGCACTATTAAACCTAGAGAATAGAGTTCACGGTCTTGTGACCCTCAGCATAATTTGGAATCTTTTAAATTCATAAGTTATTCATACTACTTCCCAATTATTGAATAATTGTGGAAGATTCTTGTTATTCTATAAGATGGAAGTAAAAAAAGAAAGTATTCCTTAGAAAGAAGTAAGTCGTATAATGCGACACTGAATGATGAATATGTTGAATAAGTGAGAAAAGAGATTTTGAAGTGAGAAGGATGTGAGTTATCAAAGAATAATGTGAAACTTTTAATAGAAAAGATAATAATTGTAGAATGATCTTTGTGGAAAGAAGTGGTTATAGAAACCAATGAATGAATGAAGTAGTGACGTAAAATCTACTTTGATAGATTGAATGAATAAAGATTAATTTATAAAATTTCGAGGACGAAATTCTTAGAAGAAATGGTGAATGTAATATCCAGAGTATTGATGATAACGATCCTTAGAAAAGGAAATGAATGTGTTAAAAGATATATAATACTTAGAATATAATTGACTTCAAGTGAAAGTTATGAAATAAAACCTAAAATTTATTTAAGTAATGAATGTAGTAGAAAATATAAAATCTATATTTAGATAAAATGATGAAAGATTACTCTGAGTTATTTGTTTAATTTGTGTCTCCGATTATGGGGACAGAATCTTTGTAAGTTGGGAAGATTGTAACGAATGAGTTGTTTGAATTGTGATTCTATGGACAGAATCCTTGTAAGGAGGGAATGATGTAACAATCCATATTTTTATCCAAATATTTAAATATTTATTGATTTAAATAAATATTTATTAGATGTGTTTATTATTGGATAAATAATTATTCAATTAGATTGATTTGATTTAGTTAATTATTTAGTTGTTAAATAATTAATATGTGGATTGAGTTATGTGATTAAGTGAATTATTTAATAAAATGTTATTAAATAAAGTATGACAAATAACTATGTCATAAAGAGTTATTAAAATAAATTAAAGAAATTTTAAATTAGTGTTTGCCAAACAAGGTTTAAGTATATTAATCATGTAAATTTTAATGGTTTGCCAAACAAAGCCTTATGGCTTTTGGATTTCTTTTGAATTTAAATTACTAACTAAATAAATAATTTATATATTTATAAGTATACGTTATATGCTGATAACTGATAATACTTATTAGGTTTATTATGACTATATACGTTTCTTTTATGTACGCTTTGTTATCAATTTAGTTTTTACTTTTACGTATATTGTATATGGCCTAAGCCTAAGCCTAAGAAGAAGTTCAGAGAAAAAGGGTTTTCAAAGAGAAGGTTTCAGAGAATTTGAGAGAAAACCTAAGAGAGAGAAGTAGCAAAAGAAAGTTATCAGTGATTAACAAAGATTGTCTAATCAAACAAGAGGTATGTTCCTCTAAACTTAAAAAGATATACGTATATATATATATATATATATATATATATATATATATATATATATATATGTTATAGTTCGTGATGCCTAAAGTCTGTGTATTCTTCTATTTCATTGTATATATAAAGTTTTACAAAAATTTTGTTAAACTGTGTTTTATAATTGGTTATGATAATATGAGTAGCTGTAATTGTTATAGTTAGCATATATATATATATATATATTTGTGTGTGTGTTGTATGCTAAATTACGATTTAGAAAGAGAACTTGGTTTTACAGTGTAAAATAGATATACGAATATATGTTTTGTAGAAATATCAAAATTTTGTATGCTAACTAAGGAATTGAACTATATATGTTAACTGGTTTATACGTTGGTATACTGGTATTTCAAAGGTATTAAATTGGTTATAAGAATGGAATTACGTTCACTGTAATTTAATATATCAACAATGGAGTTTTTGTTTTAAAAACAGTGTTTTCAAAGAATTAGTTTATGCTATTGTTGATTAGTGGTGGGTAATGGGTATATAGATGATTGTTAACATTTATGTGTAAATTACATCAATTATATTTATGTAATTAGTTGCTAGAATTTCTTAAACATACCAAAAATGGTCTTCATGCTCGGTTCTGTTAGTTTTTGGCGCCCCAATGCCAAAAATGGAGCCCCAGCGCCAGAAATTAAGCCCAAGCGCCAAAATTCGCGCCCCAGCGCAAGAAATTCATGCCCCAGCGCTGAAATTCGCACCCCAGCGCCAATCTCGCGCTGCGACGCCACTGGTTAGCCTAGTTTTTACGCCGCGGCATGGGGACAGAAGTCTGAGTTGGACAATTTTGACCTCCTGTAGTAAAATGGCCATAACTTCCTCATACGAACTTCGATTGAGGTAATTCAAGATGATCTAAAACGAGAACGAGTAGACCTACAACTTTTGTTCTTTAAGTTTTTCAATTTGATGTCATTATGATGGGTAAAAATAGTCATCTTTAGGACTGTTATGTTTTCGGAGGCAATCGGAGGGCGTCGGGTATGCACATACGCATGTGTAGTGCTCCTGACCATAAAAGATGATGTCCTAAGTTACAAAACATGAATATTAGTAAATATAATGATGCTTAACATTGACAAATAATGTATTAGATAAGTTATAGAAGCATAGTAAGCATACACAAGAGAGCCAAATCGGGTGTGTGACGAATGAACGTCGAAACGTCGTGCCAAGTGTTAATGAACTTAAAAAGTGTTTCAATTCAATTGAAATGAATATTTTAAGATATGGAGTGGATTTAATATAAAGCCAATAAGTAGTCCTAGCAAGACTTAAGCACTTGAATGAACTGCGAATATGAAATATAGTGAGATATAAGTTGAAAGTTAACACAATTAAGTTGAACATTGTGTATTTATGATAGGAAGGGTTATGAGACGTAGAGTAGAGTTTATATTACAATTACTATGTGTTATTATGTGACTAATATCTAATGTGTATGATTATATAATTGCGCAGGGCACGTGAAGTGCAGATAGCTGTAAGCTGTTAAACTATTATTGGTAAACAACGATCAAGGCAAGTCTTTCGGTTCCTATTTTTTATGTGAACTTGATGAACTGTTTTAAATTGCATGACATGTGATATGTGTTATAAGCAAGCATAATATATTATACATGTTATATCATGAAATGTTAAAGTCAATTTATGACTACAGTGTTTTGGTTAAATAATGATGATTGAGTAAGGAACTCAATTTTTATATTTGTTATGTGAATTAAAAGCATGTATGCCATGTTACTTTAATTATTATGATATGTCTGTTGAGCATATTATTATGTACTATGTGATGCATGAAAACTGTTAGATTTTGCTGGGCTGTCGAGCTCACTCTTACAAATAACCACTTTTGCAGGTCAATGAATTAAGGTAAGGATATATGCTAAGTGAGTTATAGAGATCTATATTCACAAAAATTACTTATGTTTTATGAGAAATGTATGTAAGATTTTGAATGTAAATGCTGTTGAATTATAAATTGAGCTATCTAGTGTATATGGATATCTATTTATGATGTAAGACTTTGTATAGTAAGTTTATTGTAATGATTCATGATATATATTTGAATCGAAGAGATGTAATGTAAAGGTTGCAATTTAGGACAATAAAGAAGGAAATATACAAAAGTTTTAAATATTCCGCAATTTTAGTGATTTTTAATATCGAATAATGATGTAAATTAGAGGTTGAATGTATGGTTAACGACCGAAGTCGAGATTTAAATTGTATTGATTTTGGGGTGGTTACAACCTTCCCTCCGCTTAAGCCAGTCCCCGGACCCTAATTGAATCTCGGTTTCACCGACCCGTTTAGCAGTGTCACATCACTAGGTCAATGTGTAAACCTTTTCTCGGTTATGTTGGTACAACTAGTTAAAAAACTAACTAGCGACTCTTATAGTCTAATCGTCGACATTATACATGTCGGACCTTTTTCACTTATTTTTTTAAACAAATCTCACCTAAAATGAGAACATAAAAAAATAGGTAACGAAAAGGGAAAAATAAAAATCCCGATGTCGACATGAATTATGGATAAATTAAATTGATAAAGTCTTTAAAAATTTATCCTTTATCTCATGTGATCGATTCTTTATATCATTGTCATCATTCTCATACTTATATTGTGTTGAAAGTCATCTATGGCCAGTAGTGCATAGATGGACTTGGTATGATTATGACCAGGGCTTATTCGGTATAATCATGACCGTAATTTTACAAACGATGTGGTAAAAGTCATCTTTAGCCCGTAGTGCATAGATGGACTTGGTATGATTATGACGAGGGATTATTCGTTATAATCATGACCGTAATTGAAAACACGAATATCCTTGGCCCGTAAAGCATGGATAATTCGTGGTCATGATACTATTATACTGAGTCTCAACATTATTGGTTTTACAGTTGAATATCTTTGGCCTGTAGTGCAAAGATGGACTGTTGATTATTGGTTTTACAGTTGTATATCTTTGGCCTATAATGGAAAGATGGACTGTTGGTTATTGGTATTACAGTTGTATATCTTTGGCATGTAGTGCAAAGTTGGACTGTTGATTTACTTGATTATAAATATGAATTGTGATTTAATTATAATCTGTGGTGGTTCAGGTGAAGACAGGTGATGAGAGTTCTCTTTGTCTTGGGTATCACCAAGAACTGTTGATGATTATTATAGGAATGAAATATTAACGATTGACTTTTAATCTAGAGGAGATAGTAGACATTATGTTCTACTTGACTCTTCTATTGGATTGTTGATTCCGCTGCTATTATGGTTGGAAACTTTTATCTTCTACCATATGTTCTAAATATCTGATTTATTGCTGATGAAGACTATTGATAATTTAATTATCTTTAGTCATGATATTCTTTACTAGGCTATTTATGCTCAACCTTTTGCTTCACAATTCTTTTCAGGTAATAAGAGTGTAGCTTGGTCGAGCGGGGGTAATAGAGAAATAGAACGGGGGTCTCTAGTTGTGGATGTTCTCCCTAAGCAGTATAAAAAAGTGTGTTATATTTTATACATCATTTAGTAGTTATATTTGGTGAATCAAATAGGGTGAGGCAAACCCGACGTTGGAAGGGTGTTTTGCCACTATCATACAAGATGTCTAACTACATGCGACTTCGTGTTATCATAATACAGGGTTGTGCTCATCCACTTGCTGAGTATATCTACGAGCACTACCTATATAATCTTGGAGTTTGGATGCAATATAATTCTCAATTAAAGACAGCGGAGATAATTATATGCCAAGAGAAGACTCACCATTGGAGAGAATATGATAGTAATCTTCTTGTTTTTCTTTGGGGTCTATTGGGTCAACCAATGATAATTTTGTGGGCATATGATATCTATCATAACCTAAACATATGGCCTCCCATGTACGAAGGTTTCTTTTAGTATTTTCTGAAGATTTTAATTTCTAAAACAGTTATTGACTATACCTTTATGTATAGTGCTATTGTGATGTGCTATCAAAGGTTGGGATGAGAGTCACAGTTGGTATATATTTGTATCAAAACTCACAACATATGTGTTGTTGTATTTTACACGACAATTGTAATAATAAAGTTGTAGTTATTTTTTGTACCATGTATTTGGCGACTCAAAATGGGTTGGGTGGAATGGACCTATCTTGGGGGCATCACAGTTGGTATCAGAGCTTAGGTATATGGTCTTTGGCGGAGATCAGGAAATAGAACTAGGGGGAGAGACGAGTAATATCCTTCGCTAGTATGTGTCCTATCTAAGCTAAATTTTCTTACTTAAGTTGACAAATTGTGATATGTCAATTAACCTTTGTTTTGAAGCTGTACTATAGAATGATATCTGAAATACAGGAGATGAGCAATGGAGAAATTATGATGACCGGGAGATAGAATTTGAAATGAGAGCAAGGTATTCTTAACTCTTCAAATACCAGTTACGTAAATTTCGATGGCGAAATTTCATAAGGAGGGGAGATTGTAAGATCCCAAATTTTATGAAATATAAGTATTCAATTTTTCTATTTAGTAAATAGTTAAATTGATAAAAGTTTAAAGCACTGAGTGAAATTATTTTTTTTCAAAATAAGCAAGTGGTTATAAAATATTCATTGTTGTCGGGGAATATTCGTTTGGTCGTGGAATATTCTTGTTGTCGGGGAATATTCGTACGACGGCGCAGCTATTTGTGGGTCCCATAACAGAATAACTATCGGATGAAGAAAATGACAAATATGAGTTTTTATAAATAACAACATAGTTATTACCGTTAACACTGTTGGAATACCCAGTGGGTAAAGTAAATTAATACGCGTTGTTGCACAGTAGCACACGGTATTGTACATTATTTTTTTTTGAATTATTGATTCTTACGTAAGAAGACATTACTCAATAATTGTTACAGTAATTACTGTTCAATATTTTATTTTATTGATGCAATAATTGCTACGTTGATAGTTTATATTATTGTTGTTCAATAATTATCACTGCATAGTATTTTCCACTATCAGGTCAATAATTCATATTTTTTGAATAATATTGTTAGATAGAATTATTGGAAATATTTAAGGAAGCTTTGTCTAAGGAGTGGTTTGGTCACCTAATTGTGCGCCAATAAGGAGAAATTTTTATCAGAAAGCCCCCTCTTTCCTAGGAACGACCTGGTTGTCATAATTATAATTCTGTAATATTATATATGAATAATTAATTATTGATTTATATGAAAAGGAAATATATATTTTTATATGGATATAAATGAAGGAATTAATACTAAGGTTTTTTATCAATATTTTGTCGAAATGAAGAACGAAATTTAGAAATTTTCAAAAAATTAGTTTATTACTTGATTTTATAAAATCCATAACTCTTCGTGTATAATGATTTAGGAGATTAGCCACATATCAAAAGAAAGCCCTGGAAGTAAGCTAAACGCGGAAATTTGAATCACCCAAATATTCTTTGTGGATTTTTCTTGGTGACTGCTTAAGTGAAACTGGTACAAGGGACTTATAGTCTGAAAATCAAATCAGTGTTCTTAAGCTCTATTGCGTGAGTTATAATTTTGATCTCACCATTGGATCGTTGTGATTTTTGGATATGATATACATATATAAGTTGAGTATATGTCCACAAATTTTGAACCGTTAAAAATTAACGCATGATTTGTTATGAATTTTAAAAGGTGTTAAAAATCATCTGTTTGTGGATTTCGGATATTTTTTGTCTAGAATTTAGAGAAACTTAAAGCTACAAGTTGTAGAGAATTCGATTTCGTGTGGAATGAACATAAAATTCGTATATTTTTGATAAAAGGGCTATTTATTATGAATTATTGAAGTTTCAAAAATTAAAATATTTTTATTAAAATACTAGGTGGGACCCACTTTTGTTTTATTTTGAAAACATGTACTGAATTGGATTTTCAAAGGTGATGGGCTGCCATTTTGTCAAAATGGCATGCGTATAAAATTTTAATTAATATTTTATTATTTAGTCTCCTTTGGCGTTCTAACATTTTCCTATAAATAGGTGCTTAGGTTAGAATT
Source organism: Panax notoginseng (assembly GCA_016801055.1). NCBI lineage: Eukaryota > Viridiplantae > Streptophyta > Magnoliopsida > Apiales > Araliaceae > Panax > Panax notoginseng. The sequence goes on from CM029019.1 coordinate 136,712,462, forward strand.
GAAAATCACACCTGAAACATAAGTTTTCTCTCTCTATATTATCGAGCGTATTTTTGTGAGTATTTAGATACTTTGAGAGTTGTTATTCAGTGCAAGGTTCTTTCGGCTTTACATCCGATATTCCAGTTAGAAATACTGCTCTTTTGAGGTAAGGAATTGTAAGAGTTATTATATTTTTCTGTTTCGTAATATTTTTGAACCTCAAAAATTTTGGAAAAAATTGAAATGATAATTTGATGAGTTTTCTAGATTGTGTCCAAAAATGGTAATTTTTGGATGTATAGATTAGGAGTTATGAATTTTATGGGAAAAGACTATTTTAAAAGTAAACCCTTATAACTCATTGTGGTTAACTCCAAAATTAGTGAAATTTTTATTGAGAGTACATGTATATAATAGCAGTATACTTTGTAAATTTCGGAAATTTTGGACAAACGTACAGTTTATGATAAATGTCTAAATATTCGGCAATTTTGGCCATATGAAAAATAGTAAATGAATTTTAAAAATTCCGAGAAAAATATATGTTCAATATGGGACTATATTTTGCTAAATCCCAAAAAAGAAATTTTTTTGGGACTGATTTGTTATTTTCATAAAAATAGACTAGTTATGAATAAATGAATTAAATATGTTATGTGAAGTAAGAAAATTAGAAAATAGGATTTTATGGCTTGAGAATCCTATATAAGGTATATACAGATTTTCATAAGAGTTTTTGCTATTGTTGATGAAATCTTATGAGTTTGGTATTTTAGGATGATTAAATGCATTAATTAGTCAAGTGTAAACTATTAAAATAAATTGTTTAAAAGTTTATGAAATGATTAAAATATTGTTGTAATATAATTAGATTATGAGATTATTAAATGATTTATAGCATTCGGATGAAGGGTGTGAAATCATTCATTTAAAATATTATTTAATAATTAATAATATTAGTAAATAAATTTAATGTTATTATATAATGAATAATGTTATTATCTTCGTTTAATATTCGTTGAAATATTATTTTCTCTTCAAATCATTTTTGATATAATATTATTCTTGAATTTTACTTCACAAAGCAGTATCATATTGATAATTTGGATATTATTGAATTATGGATAAATTAAATTGTTAAAGTCTTTAAAAATTTATCCTTTATCTCATGTGATCAATTCTTTATATCATTGTCATCATTCTCATGCTTATATTGTGTTGAAAGTCATCTATGGCCAGTAGTGCATAGATGGACTTGGTATGATTATGACTCGGGATTATTCGGTATAATCATGACCGTAATGTTACAAACGATGTGGTAAAAGTCATCTTTGGCCCGTAGTGCATAGATGGACTTGGTATGATTATGACCATGGATTATTCGTTATAATCATGACCGTAATTGAAAACACGAATATCCTTGGCCCGTAAAGCATGGATAATTCGTGGTCATGATACTATTATACTAAGTCTCAACATTATTGGTTTTACAGTTGTATATCTTTGGCATGTAGTGCAAAGTTGGACTGTTGATTTACTTGATTATAAATATGAATTGTGATTTAATTATAATCTGTGGTGGTTCAGGTGAAGACAGGTGATGAGAGTTCTCTTTGTCTTGGGTATCACTAAGAATTGTTGATGATTATTACAGGAATGAAATATTAACGTTGGACTTTTAATCTAGAGGAGATAGTAGACATTATATTCTACTTGACTCTTCTAATGGATTGTTGATTCCGCTGCTATTATGATTGGAAACTTTTATCTTCTACCATATGTTCTAGATCTCTGATTTATTACTAATGAAGGCTATTGATAATTTATCTATCTTTAGTCATGATATTCTTACTAGGCTATTTGTGCTCACCCTTTTACTTCACAATTCTTTTCAGGTAATAAGAGTGTAGTTGGGTCGAGTGGAGGTAACAGGGAAATAGAACAGGGGTCTCTAGCTGTTGATGTTCTCCCTAAGCAGTATAGAAAAGTGTGTTGTATTTTATATATCATTTAGTAGTTATATTTGGTGAATTAAATAGGGTGAGGAAAACCCGACGTTGGAAGGGTGTTTTGCCACTATCATACAAGATGTCTAACGACATGTGACTTCGTGTTATCATAAGACGGGGTTGTGCTCATCCACTTGCTGAGTATATCTACGAGCACTACCTATATAATCTTGGAGTTTGGATGAAATATAATTCTCAATTAAAGATAGTGGAGATAATTATATGTCTAGAGAAGACTCACCATTGGAGAGAATATGATAGTAATCTTTTCATTTTTTTTGGGGTCTATTGGGTCAGCCAAGGATAATTCTGTGGGCATATGATATCTATCATAACCTAGACGCATGGCCTCCCATGTACGAAGGTTTCCTTGAGTATTTTTCGAAGATTTTAATTTCTAAAATAATTGTTGACTGTACCTTTATGTAAGGTGCTATTGTGATGTGCTATCAAAGGTTGGGATGAGAGTCACAGTTGGTATATATTTGTATCAAAACTCACAACATATGTGTTGTTGTATTTTGCACGACAATTGTAATAATAAAGTTGTAGTTATTTTCTGTACCATATATTTGACGACTCAGAATGGGTTGGGTGGAATGGACCTATTTTGGGGGCGTCACACTAATAATAATAACAATAATATAAATACCAAACTTAATTTACATATGCACCAGAGTCTAAATCCCAGGTACGTAACTTTTAAACATTCATTACATCGTAGATAATAAATATCCTTATCTTAATAAACTTTAACTATTACACAAAATATTATAAAAACTCATTCGAACAGCTTTTCTTTTCCCTTGTTCTTGCCTGAACCTTCTGGTTGATCATACTTAGCTGAAGATATTTAAATTTAAAGCAAGAATGAGCATTTGATTGCCCAGCAAGTAATAACAACAATATATATTAGCTGAAAGAATTAAATATTTTCTTTGAATGACACTTCTACAACGAATCAACAGTTATGAAGTAAGTTGAACCAATAATAACAATATATCACTTCTATATAAAATTTTTGAAACTACGTACTGACTATAACTGCAGATCAATCAACAGACTATAAACATTTTTTTCTGTTTTCCAAAAGGTATACAAATATTCATCTGCAGGCCGTCATAACTTACAGGCACGGGGGTGATCAGCCCGTTATGCCCTGTATTGATCAATACTACATGCAAGAACGATATTATCGTTCATCTTATCCACCTTAGGTGCACAAAAGTTTTTCAATGTTCGGGAAGTTCATACTTAGTCGGGAATCTGAACCAAAACAATCTGGTTGGATACAATAAAGTTCTATTGTGCTCAACAATATTTTTAAGTTTATGTCTAGCCAAATCAAATAGCTTAGACGGCTTTTAAGTCAACGTACACATACTAGAAATTAATAAGTATGTATACAATGATTATCCAAGTGGGGACACTTGTATAACCATATTTAGAAACTAATTAACGAATAGAATAAATATCTGGATTATGCACTAATACTGTGTTGATAAACAATGATCGGATAATTTAAGAACTTGTATGAATATGAATAATTGGATACACAATCAATAACAATTAAGTTAATAATCTGGCACATTAATATGATTCTAAAACTTTCTTACTCGTGTCCATTGCATAAAGTAAATACAAAGTTAGGATACTTGTCTGAGCTGCTGCTTACAATAACGCAACTTAGTTTTATCTTTTATATCGAAATCTATCATTAATATGATCATTCGTTCGATTAGAATAATATACCATATCACATAGTACTGTTATTTGCAGTCAACACATAACCTAATCGCATTGTCACATAGTTATATCAGTCATTGATTCACAAACACATACGTATCTCGTCCAATTATCTAAGTTCGGATCAATTTTTGAAATATTTCGGTGTACCGACGGCTTTACTAGGTAATTATCGAGTCTAAAACTCCATTCAGTAATTCAATAACTGTAAATATCAGTCATATTATTTTTAAATGACTTATAATAATTTTTAAATAATTATTATACTTTATTATGATTTTTCAAACATCGAAATAATTATTAAATGATTTAAATATTAACTAATTCTATTATCATTAATATTTAATTAATATTTAATTATTAATGAAACCATTACAAAAATATTAAAGTTATTTATAATAACTCAAAATATTTTTAAAACATTTTTATTACCCTTAAATGATTTTTAAATCAATTAAAATTATTTTTAAATAATTTATCATTAATATTTAAGCATTCATGTATTATTTATCAAAATATTAAAAGCCATTAATTTTAACTTAAAATATTTTTAATTCATTTATTTCCTTTTTCAATGATTTTTAAATCAATAAAACTATTTTTAAACTATTTATTTAATATAATTATTAAATAACTCTAATACCATTTAACATTAAATTATTAATGAAATTTACCTTTAAATATTATAAGTTATATTTTATAACTTAAAATATTTTTAAACTATTTATTTTCGTTTAAAATGGTTTTTATAATATTAAAATCATTTTTAATTAATTTATTTAATATAATTGTTAAATAAATCTAATATCATTAATATTAAATAATTAATGAAATTTGTCTTAAAATATTAAAAGTTATATTTAATAACTTAAAATATTATTAAATACTTTTTTATAATTTAAAAATAATTTTTAATATAATAAAACCATTTTTAATTAATTTATTTAATGCATTTATTAAATAAAAAAAATATCAATAATATCCAATTAAATATTAATATTTATGAAAAATATGTCAAATGATTAAAAGTTAATTTTTATAACTTAAAATAATTTTTAAAACTATTTTTGGAATTTTAAATAATTAATTTCTATTTATTAATAATTTTTGGATAATAAATTAATTAAAATTATTAAGTCTATCGCTAAAGCCTTTGGCGACAGAAACCGTCGCCGAAGGTGTTCTTGAGAAACCCAGGTCTTCATAGACACTGAACGAGTGAGCTACTTTGACCACGTTTAATGATCAGATCATAATGCTTCTGGGCTATCTATTAATCACAGTTTGTAGAACTAATGTAATACTACAAGATTCAACAATAAACAGGGTGATAACATATATCAAATGAAAGATCTAAAGGCCTAAAGTAGCTGTCAGAGCTGTTCATCAAGTTTTTGGGCTGCCCAGAAAATATGGTCATGGCCGGTCAACGTTTTTCATGGCCTTATATTATGAAATCTGTTCATGGTAAAGGTGTTATAGACGTCGGGCTGTGTAGAATAACTATCAGGGTACATGAATCAAGCACGTATCAGGTTTAAAAATCATCAAGCTAAAAGATCTAGGCCTCAGAAAATCGTGTCAGAGGTTGTTCTTCATTTCTGGGTTTTTCGCCCAGAAATGAAGAACAGAACGAGGGTGCTACTTTGGATCCTTATATCTTGCGTTCTGAGTTTGCTCTATGTGATCTATTGGTTCCAGGTTTTAACTAACATGTAATACTACAGATCTATTATATAAAACACATATAACAACAACAGGTCAAGTAGATCTAAGCCGGTCAAAGGCTGTTAGAGATCATGGTCATAGGTTTTCTAGGTTGCCCAGAAAACCGAATTCGTGTTCACCTTACTTACTTTGACCAGTCACTACGTTAAATCCATTTGATGTTTAGGAAATTTTAAGGCACAAATATGAAGTCCATATAACATATTACAATTCTATTACAACTAAAAGAACAACACAACAACCAATTGAAAGATCTGAGGCTATGAACATGTTGTCAGGTTGTTCTGGGCACATTCTAGGTTTTCCAGATTTTAGAAAGTCATGGTCGGTCAACGACCTTTGACCTTGATTATCTAACATTCTAAGCATGATCTTGTCCTGCTACAAGTTCTAGATTACAGACCTCATATCACACTACATAATCAAACCTTTAAACAACAAATTACATAAACAAGATGAGATCTAGATGGTCTGACATTCATTGTCAGACATCAAAAACAAATTTTTCCATTTTTTGTAAAACATCAAATTTGACCCTCTAGATGTTATGGATCTAACATCTAGCAACCCAGATCATCAATATATACTACATACTACATGTTTTAACACAAAATCATAACATTTAACATGGCCTTCAAGATCAGATTTCAAATTAGGTTTTTACCTTTCTATGAACAAGTTTTTGATTCTATGCTTATGATTTGTTAGAGAAGATGGTGGGGCTTGTTTCTGAGACTAATATACCTTATATTTTCGGAGGTTTGGGAGAGAGAAAAGCTGTTTGAGAGTTAGATAGCCAAATGAGCAATTTTAGTAACTTTCTCACTCTTAATCTATATGTATATCTTGTATGCAATGAACTTGGATAGTAATGGCTGATGTGCTTAAATTTATTAGCCCCTAGCTAGACTAGGTTAATGACTTGCCAAGATTTGGTAAGATTTTGTTAGCAATAATTTCAAGAATGGGACAAAAAGGGTACTTTGGTCATTTGGTTAGCAATTTTAATGGTATTCTTGTCCTTGGTACTTGACTCTAGGGTTTAATCACTGGATTTTAAATCTTAAAGTTTCCCAAATAATTTCTAGGGTTTGAAAAATTAAGTTTAAAGTTTAATAAAATTTTAATTAAAACACACTAATTAAAATTAGGATTTTTAATAGAAAATTAGGGTTTTAAATAATTAGGGTTCCTTAATATCATTAGGGTTCCCAAATTAACAATTTAATTTACTAAAATAATAAATAGTGTTTATAATTTTAGTAATTAGAGTTCCTAATTAGCAAATTAGGGTTTCTAATTTTAATTAGGATTTTCAGATATTAATTATGATTTTCCTAATTAACAAAAATTCTATAATATGCAACATAATTCATATAACACAATTTCTGATCGATCCTAAACTCCAGTTTTGAGTTTCAAATTATTGTTTATGACAAATATACTAAGGCTTGTCGTGATACACCATAATTAACTAACCATCATCAGTCTACACATATACAGTATATATTTATAACACTAAAAAATAATATTATAATTAATATACTATTATTATTCTCATTCACTGTTTAAAATCCAAAATTAGGGTTTGGATTCCTTATCTGGTTTATCATTCATATAAATAACATTATTAAGTTAAAATAATTAAATTAATAATCTGAACTAAAATTCATATAATAAAATAGTAATTATAATAATTCCAATAATCATTTCATGTACTATTTAAATAATATAAAAATCATATTTTCATAGAAAATAAATAAGGACATTTCTACAATAAAATTAATTATTATAAGTATATAATTTATAATGATCAATAATTATAACATAAAATTATTTGAAATTATTCATGTAATAAATAAATTTTATTTATCATATATATACATTACACATTACCTGGCACATATTCTCATCTTTAAAATAATAATAATAAAAAAAATTATATGCAAAATTTCTCATTTATTTATATAGAAAATATCGGGTTATTACAATGCGTCACTATACACCACAATTTTTCTTGTATTATCTGGTAAAGACAACACTGGTGCCATACTTAGCTTCTTCTTCAATTCCTGAAAGCTCTCTTCGCACTTCTCTTTCTAAACGAACTTTACAGCTTTCCTTGTCAAATTTATCAATGGAGTAACGATCTTGGAAAATTCTTGAATAAAGCGTCTATAGTAACCTGCCAATTCCAAGAAACTTCACACCTCTGATGGTGTCTTTGGTTGTTCCCAAATTATCAGAGCTTCCACCTTTGATGGATCCACCGAAATTCCATCCTTATCAATCACATGCCCAAGAAATTGCGCGCGTTCTAACCAAACTTCACATTTAGAAAATTTCGCATACAACTTTATCTTCTTAGTGTCTCCAATGTCAACCTTAAGTGTTCCACGTGTTCCACTTGAGTTTTGGAGTACACCAGAATATCATCGATAAACACCACCACAAACTTATCTAAGAATGGTTTAATCACTTTCTTCATCAAATCCATGAATACTTCTTGTCTAACAGCTCTTGAAGTTGGACCATCAACTCTTTCATCTCTACTGGAGTCATTCTGTATGGGGCTTTCGATATCGGTACAGTCCTTGGTTCTAATTCGATAATGAATTCAATCTCTCTGTCAGGCCAAAGTCCTGGAAAATCGTCTAAAAATACGTCCAAAAAATCCCTAACAACTGGTATCTCCTCCCGTTTCGCACCCTTCTTTTGAGTATCGACTATGTAAGCTAAACATCCTATGCAGCCTTGTCTTAACAACTTCCTAGCTTGTATCATCGTCAGACAACTAGCTTGTTTAGACAACTTGCTACCATAGAAAATTACCTTTGACGGAGTCATAAGGTTTACACACTTCTTTTGGCAATCAATTATTGCTCCATAATTGAATAACCAATCCATCCCCAATATAACATAAAATTCCCCAAGTTTAATCGGGATTAAGTCTACTACCATCACGTTTCCCTTACCATTCACCCTACAGCTCTTATATACATACCTAACATGAATCACTTCCCTATTCGCAATTTCTATGTTAAGTGGGAAATGTTGACGTCGGGAAATTTTTATCCTTTTTCTGTTCTTACCTTGTTTGTTCTCTATTTTGTTGAGTTTTGTCTGAAAAGGCGAGTTTGAAAAAGGTCCGACATATAAATGTCGACGATTTGAAAAATCATAGTTTTCAGATGGTAGATTTGAAATAGTTATACCAACTCAACCAATTTTGAAAAGGTTTACACAAAGGCCCAATGGCTAGACTCTGTTTAACAGGCCTTGGAAACCGAGATTCATAAAGTTCGGAGGCTTGATTAAGCGGGGGGAAGGTGTTAGGTGCCCCACGACTTTTGTGAAAACATGGTTATTTCAACTTTTCAATTTCCCGAATTTATCTGCATGTGTGCGTGTGTGATTATTGGGCCTATGTGCAGTTATCTGGAAGAAGTGTTATGCCTCGTTTGTACCTATATACAAAATTTTTACTTTGTATAAAAGTTTAGTTTTAAACATTATATAGCAGTGATGTTTCAGAAAACAAGTTTTCAAACCCTTATGATCAATAGTAATTGAGGCATTTAATACTTCCATTTTATTCTCTATTCGGCTTGATTGATTTTATTTTTGAGATGCAAAACATCTTCGAGAAAATAAAATACGTAGCAGTGTCGGACTCCTTATATAACGCCCCTAAATTTAGGTACTTTTTACCTCAGATCTAGTACGTTACTATACATCATTTCTATAACTATTGCGGAAGATATAAACATAAATTGTTTATACAATAAATCTTTACAACGTAATCTCCAAGGTCCTCAACCTTAACTTAATACATACCTTCAATATCTTAAAAGATTTACAATGTCTTTTGCGTCAGAAAATTTATAATTCTAAATGTATAATAATTTTATCTTGCACTTTACCTTTGCCTCTGTCTTTATTCGAGCTTTCATCTTAATCTGAAAATTTTATCATGATATAGCAAGGGTGAGAAACAAATTTGCCCAGCAAGTTTAAAATACAATGAAGATATAACATGATTGAAAAGGAATAAGCTTTCAAGTTTTCAACAATGTAATAATTGTGAAAAAACATGAATCAAGTTTCAATAATTGAATGATTGAATCAATAATGTTTGAAGGTCAACAATGACCATGAACAATTTAACTAAACCTTATGGTAATGAAGGTGATCAGCCTTTCATACCCGATGAACATATGCAACATGCACTAAGTGCGAATCAATAATCACTATAGATGTGAATAATCAACAATAATTATTCACTAACATGCTTTGAAAATTACAACTCAAGTTTGAGTTAGGGAAACTTGCCTGTACCGTTGATTACTGCTACGCAATCTAATTTAATCTCTTTATTGAAAAGACCTATCATTGTTAAGATTGATCTTTCAATCAGCATATCATAGTTTATCTCATAATACAATTATTATATCCGTAAATTATCTAACACTTAATCACAAAATCAAATATTAGATAACACCTTAACACATCATTGTTATTATCGTCCTTTGAAATTTTTTAATCACTATATCATATATATATTATGATTTAACACTTTAATCTTTCATATTATAACTTCTTCTTTATAATCCAGTAAGCCGAATACTAATACTATAATCTGGATTATTCAGACATATCAAACCAGCAACCTGGATTGACTAGTCCTTCAATCTAGTAACTTGGATTCACTAATCCTTCAATTCAGTAAACTATTTCCCAATCCAACAAACTGGAGTTAACTGATTTGCAATCCGCAAGCCTAGATTCAAACTAATCTCCAATTCAGTAAACTGTTTTCCAATCTTGCAAACTAGATTCAACTGACTTCCAGTCCAGCAAGCCTAGATTCATTAATCCTTCAGTCCAGCAACTTGGACTCACTAATCCTTAAATCCAGCAACTTGGATTCAAACTTGATTTTAATTCAGTAAACTGTTTTCCAACCCAACAAACTGGATTCAACTGACTTTCAATCCAGCAAGCCTGGATTCATTAATTTTTTTCATGAAAATACTAAATCAACTTATTATTTTTCTATCCTTTGGCCAAACATATATACATATATTCCATACACAAAAAGAAATTTTCTTGTAATTTTTTAACTCTCTTTAGTATTTTTCAAAAATTATTTTTAGCGCGTAGCTTAAGAAATTAGCCCCATCATGCTCAACTCCAGAAATTCCCATCTCTTGGCATAATCTTACACATGTTAACGTGAACCTCCATTTTAAATTTTGTGCCCACCGGAGTTATAGAACTCCGGTTATAGCCGGTTTTGTCGAAAAATCCCAACAATTGAAATGACCATAACTTGATCAATTTAAGTCGGAATGAGCTCATTTTTGGACAGAAGCTACTTTATATCATATATATTCATGTTCCAAAAGGCCGGAATTTATTTCAAAAATTAAATAGCAGAAACTGCCCATGGAAATTTTGGACAGTTTGTTTTTCGAAATTATAACTTTTGCCTACTTTGCCAAAAAACAGTCCATACGAAAATCTACAACTCCTTTTTCAGTGATTCCACTTGGGTTTGAACGATAACTCATCATAATATCATCCCAAATTTTTCTAGAATTCTTGAAGGTCAGAAAAATGACGAAATTGCCCCTGGCAGTGATTGGCCCAAAACAGTTTTGTTTCCTTTCTAAAAACGGGACTGTTTTAGCTAAAATAGTCACTACTTGTGACGCCCCCAAAATAGGTATACACTGCCCATTCTGAGTTGCCAGATACACGGTACAAAAGCAAATACAAACTTCATTTATACAATTTTTGAACTTTCGTGTAGAGTACGATAACACATATGCTGTGCATACCAAATGTAACTCTCATCCCTTTACTTGGATAGCATCTCATATTGATACCTTACAAAGGTACCTTACATAAAGGTACAATCAATAACTGTTTTAGAAATTAAAATCTTTGGAAAATGCTCAAGGAAACCTTCGTATATGGGAGGCCATGAATCTAAGTTATGATAGATATCATATGACTCGAGAATTATCATTGGTTGACCCAATAGACCCCAAAGAAAAACGAGAAGATTACTATCATATTCTTTCCAATGGTGAGTCTTCTATTGACATATAATTATCTCCATTTTCTTCAATTGAGAATTATATTTCAACCAAACTCTGTGATTATATAGGTAGTGCTCATAGATATAATCAGCAGGTGCATGTGCACAACCCTGTCTTATGATAACATGAAGTCGTAGGTCATTAGACATCTTATATGATAGTGGCAAAATACCCTTCCAAAGTTGGGTTCACCTCACCCTATTCGGTCCACCAAAATAAACTGTTAAATGATGTATAAAAACATGACACACTTATCTAAAATTCTCAATAAAATTATTTCCCTAATGTTTTAGGGAAACCTCAACAGCTATCGACCATCGTTCTATTCCCCTGTTACCCTCGCTCGACCCAGATAAACTCTTATTACCTGAAAGGAATAGTGAAACAAAAGGGTGAGCACAACTAGCCCAGTAAAGAATATCATGACTACAGATAATTAAATTATCAATAGCCAGTAATAAATCAGAGATTTAGAACGTATGGTAGATGATAAAACTTTTCAACCATAGTGGCAGCGAAACGAGCAATCCATTAGAAGAGTCAAATAGACCATAAAGTCTATTAACTTCTCCATGTTAGAAGTCCACTAACAATATTTTAACCCTATAACAGCAATCAATAGTTCCTGTCCATAATCATGCGAATAACTCATAATCATAATTGTAGTTCTAAATTTCTCTTCTCATCTAGGACGAAGATAATTTTCATCACCTGTCTTTACCTGAAACATCAAAGATCATGGTTATACCAAATCACAGTTCCTGTTCATAATCATACTAATAAATTCATCTTTGCACTACCGGCCAAAGATATTCATTAACAGTTCATCTTTGCACTACATGCCAAAGACATACAACTGTATTTTAGAAGAGTCAAGTAGAGCATGATATCTACTATCTTCTACGAATTAAAAGTTTATTATCAATATTTTATCGCTGAGACTCAGCTCAATATATCACCGAATTATCCATGCACTACGGCCAAGGATATTCGTTAGTATCACATCCATGAATTATCCATGCACTACGAGCCAATGATATTCATTAGTATTACGACCACGAATTATCTATGCACTACGGGCCAAGGTTATTCGTGTTTTCACTAATGGTCATGATCATGCCAAACAACAATTCATCTTTGCACCTTTGGCTGAAGAGAACGCATGGTTATGATTATACCAACATATGTCCATCAATGCACTTGGGCCAATGAGGACTTTTACCATATCATTTGTAACATTACGATCATGATTATACCGAATAATCCTTGGTCATAATCATACCAATCAATAGTCCATCTATGCACGTAAGCCACAGATGACTTTCATTACAATATAAGCATAAGGATGATGGGAATGATATAAGCATTAATCAAACGAAATCAAGGATAAATATTAAAGACTTTAAATTTATCAAGAGTTTAAAAATATCCAAATTGTCAACATGATATTACTTTGTGGAGTAAAATTTAAGAATAATATTCATGTATCAAAAATAATTTGGACAGAAAAAAAATATATTTTTCGGGTGAATAGTACTCCGTGAATAGTAACTTATGAATAGTAACCTGTGAATAGTACTTCGTATTTGTAAATAGTACCGTATACATGAATAGTGCCGTATACGTGAATAGTAACCCGTGAATAGTACTCATAAAAGGAAAATAAAAAAGAAAACGATATTCCATGACGAGTACAAAAGAAATGACATCTCATACGAGTATAAAAGAATATATGAAACTGCAAATATATTTTCACCCGTCATGCGGTAATCCACATAGACAGATCATTTTCAAAATTTAATAAAGAATGAATACGAAGGGTCATTCACCATGTATGCGGTAATCCGCGTAAACAGGTTACTCCCGTAGATTAATTAAAATAAATACGAAGGGTCATGCACCATGCATCCGGTAGTCTGCGTAGACATGTTATTCCAACCGAATAATAAAGAATTGAATAACAAAAGGATTTCACCATGCATGCGGTAGTCTGCGTAGACAGGTTATTCCAACAGGATAATAAAGAATGAAATAACAACCCTTAAGAGTATTGAAAGAAAATAAATCTATTTATGAATACGAAAGAAATAATACCCTTTACGAATACAACAAATAGTATCCCTTACGAATATTGAACAAAGATAATATTTCTTACGAATACAAAAAATAATATCGTAAATGAATATGAAATAAATAACACCCCTTACCTTAGTAGAAGATTGAATACTGAAGTAGGGTAGTAGTAGAATACACCTCTTCTTTTTCTCTAAAGTTTCTCTCTCTAGAGTTTCAGTGAATTCGTAAGAAATAATGAAGGAATGAGCTTCTATTTATAGGAAAAAGGATTGAATAGTAACTAATTCATGAACGACCCAGATTAATTTACTTTTAAACGGACGATCCATATTGATTTACTATTACAACTTAAAAGAACGGTCCATACTGATTTACTATTAAAACTTTAAACCAACGATCCATGTTGATTTACTATTATAACTTTCCACCAGCAGTCCATATTGATTTACTATTATATCTTCAACTAACGGTCTGAAAAATTAGCACATCCCCTCATGGAATAATAAGCCAAACTTATAACAAACACCTCATAACAAACCCCTCTATTTATATCAAATATTGAATAAATTATTACCACAAATCATTTATCTTTAATCAACACATTTTTAATCTATTAATAATTATTCATCATTAATCTTATAACTTACAATATTTAACAACCAGATCATTCTCAGGAAAGAGGGGGCTTTCCGATAAAGATTTCTCCCTATTGGCGCGCAATTAGGTAACCAAACATCTCCTCGACAGAACTTTATAGACATCGTCAATATTGCAAATAATAATATGAATAATTTTGTCGTCTCAATTATTGATTTAATAATATAAAATATTGTACAGATGGTACTGTGACAATAATTGAATTAATAATATGAGATATATGATGCAGCAATTACTGTAGTAATAATTGAGTATAACTGAGTGACTTCTCACGCAAGCATCAATAATCAATACCGTGTGCTACTATGCAACCACACGTATTACTGTACTTTTACCACCAGGTATTTCAACAGTTTAACGGTAAAAACTATTGCCGTTATTTTTTATAAGAAGTTATTTCTGTCGTTTTCTAACTCCGACAGTTATTTCGTTGTGGGGTCCACCAATGATGGTGTTGTTGTACAATCATTCTCCGACAAAAAGAATATTCCCCGACCAAACGAATATTTCCCGACACAACGAATATTTTATAACAACTTGCTTACTTTGCAAAATTTTTAAATATCATCCTTAACTTTAAACTTTTATAAATTTAATTATTTACCAAAATAGAAAATTGAATACTTTTTATTTACTAAAATCCAGGGTCTTACAATCTCCCCTCCTTAAGAAATTTATGTACCTGGTATTTCGAAGAGTTGAGAGTACCTTGCTTTCAATTCAGATTCCATCTTTCATGTCTTCCTGATTTCTCCATTGCTCATCTCCTGTATTTCAGATATCATTCTAGAATACAGCTTTAAAACAAGGGTTAATTGACATATCACGATTTATAAATTTATCAAGAAAGAAATTTTAGCTTAGGTAAGTCATATACTAGCGAAGTATATTATTCGTCTCTCCCCTCCTAGTTCTAGACTCAGATCTCCGCCAGCGAAAATATCCTTAAGCTCTGATTCAATTTGTGACGCCCCCAAAATAGGTAAACACGACCCATTCTGAGTCGCCAGATACACGGTACAAAATCAATATATAATTATTGAACTATCGTGCAGAGTACGACAACACATATGCTGTGTATACTAACTGTAACTCTCATCCCTTTACTTGGATAACATCTCACAGTGATACCTTACAAATGTACCTTACATAAAGGTACAATCAATAACTGTTTTAAAAATTAAAATCTTTGGAAATGCTCAAGGAAACCTTCGTACATTGGAGGTCATGCATCTAAGTTATGATAGATATCATATGACTCGAGAATTAACATTGGTTGACCCAATAGACCCCAAAGAAAAATGAGAAGATTACTATCATGTTCTTTCCAATGGTGAGTCTTCTCTTGACATATAATTATCTCTATTGTCATAAATTGAGAATTATATTTCAACCAAACTCCGAGATTATATAAATGGTGCTCATAGATATAATCAACATGTGCATGTGCACAACCCTATCTTATGATAACACGATGTCGTAGGTCATTAGACATCTTGTATGATAGTGGCAAAACACCGTTCTAAAGTTGGGTTCACCTCACCCTATTTGGTTCACCAAAATCAACGGTTACATGACGTATAAAAATACGGCAAACTTATCTAAAATTCTCAATAAAATCATTTCCATACTATTTTAGGGAAACCTCGACAGCTATCGACCACCGTTCTATTCCCTGTTACCCCCGCTCGACCCAAAAAAACTCTTATTACTTGAAAGGAATTGTGAAACAAAAGGGTGAGCGCAACTAGCCCAGTAAAAGAATATCATAACTAAAAATAATTAAATTATCAATAGCATTCATCAATAATAAATCAGAGATTTAGAACATATGGTAGATGATAAAACTTTTCAACCATAGTGGCAGCGGAATGAGCAATCCATTAGAAGAGTCAAATAGACCATAAAGTCTATTATCTTCTCCAAGTTAAAAGTCCACCAACAATGTTTTAACCCTGTAACATCAATCAACAATTCCTGTCCACAATCATGTGAATAACTCATAATCATAATTGTAGTTCTAAATTCCTTTTCTCATCTAGGATGAAGATAATTTTCAACACCTGTCTTTACCTAAAACATTAAAGATCATGGTTATACCAAATCACAGTTCCTGTTTATAATCATACTAATAAATTCATCTTTGCACTACGAGCCAAAGATATTCATTAACAGTTCATCTTTGCACTACAGGCCAAAGACATACAACTGTATTTTAGAAGAGTCAAGTAGAGTATGATATCTACTATCTTCTACGAATTAAAAGTTTATTATTAATATTTTATCGCTGAGACTCAGCTCAATATATCACTGAATTATCCATGCACTACGGCCAATGATATTCGTTAGTATCACATCCATAAATTATCCATGCACTACGGGCCAAGGATACTCATTAGTATTATGACCACGCATTATCCATACACTACGGGCCAAGGATATTCGTGTTTTCACCAATGGTCATGATCATACCAAACAAAAATTCATCTTTGCACCCTTGGCCGAATAGAATGCATGGTTATGATCATACCAACATATGTCCATCAATGCACTATGAGCCAATGAGGACTTTTACCACATCATTTGTAACATTACGGTCATGATTATACCGAATAATCCCTGGTCATAATCATACCAATCAACAGTTCATCTATGCACGTAAGCCACAAATGACTTTCATTACAATATAAGCATAAGGATGATGACAATGATATAAGCATTAATCAAAAGAAATCAAAGATAAATATTAAAGACTTTAAATTTATCCAGAGTTTAAAAATATCTAAATTGTCAACATGATATTACTTTATGGAGTAAAATTCAAGAATAATATTCATGTGTCAAAAATAATTTGAACAGAAAAAAAATATATTTTTCGGGTGAATAGTACCCCGTGAATAGTAACTCATGAATAGTACTCTGTATTCGTAAATAGTACCGTATGTGTGAATAGTACCGTATACGTGAATAGTAACCCATGAATAATACTCATAAAAGGAAAATACAAAAAAACAATATTCCATGACGAGTACAAAAGAAATGATATCTCATACGAATATAAAAGGATATACGAAACTGTAAAATGATTTTCACCCGCCATATGGTATTCCACGTAGACAGATCATTTCCATAATTTAATAAAGAATGAATACGAAGGGTCATTCATCATGCATGCGATAATCCGCATAGACAGGTTACTCCCGCAGATTAATAAAAATAAATACGAAGGGTCATTCACCATGTATGCGGTAGTCCGCATGGACAGGTTATTCTAACAGAATAATAAAGAATAGAATAACAGCCCTTGCAAGTATTGAAAGAAAATAACTCTCTTCATGTATACGAAAGAAATAATACCCCTTACGAATATAACAAATAATATCCCTTACGAATATTGAACGAAGATATTATTTCTTACGAATACGAAAAATAATATCGTAAGTGAATATGAAATAAATAACACCCCTTACCTTAGTAGAAGATTGAATAATGAAGTAGGGTAGTAGCAGAATACACCTCTTCTTTCTCTCTATAGTTTCTCTCTCTGGAGTTTCAGTGAATTCGTGAGAAATAATGAAGGAATGAGCTTCTATTTATAGGAAAAAGGACTGAATAGTAAGTAATTCATGAATGATCCAGATTAATTTACTTTTAAACGGACGGTCCATATTGATTTACTATTAAAACTTAAAGCAACGGTCCATACTGATTTACTATTAAAACTTTAAACCAGCGATCCATATTGATTTACTATTATAAATTTTCACCAGCGGTTCATATTGATTTACTATTATATCTTCAACCAATGGTCTTAAAAATTAGCACATCCCCTCATGGAATAATAAACCAAACTTATAACAAACACCTCATAACAAACCCCTCTATTTATATCAAAAATTGAATAAATAATTATCACGAATCATTTATCTTTAATCGACACATTTTTAATCTATTAACAATTATTCATCATTAATCTTATAACTTACAATATTTAATAACTAGATCATTCCCAGGAAAGAGGGGGCTTTTCGATAAGAATTTCTCCCTATTAGCGCGTAATTAGGTGACCAAACCTCTCCTCGACAGAACTTTCTAGACATTGTCAATATTATAAATAATAATATGAATAACTTTGTCGTGTCAATTATTGATTTAATAATATAAAATATTGTGCAGATGATACTGTGATAATAATTAAATCAATAATATGAGATATATGATGCATCAATTACTGTAGCAATAATTGAGTATAACTGAGTGACTTCTCATGTAAGCATTAATAATTAATACCGCGTGCTACTATACAACCACGTGTATTACTGTACTTTTACCACCGGGTATTTCAATAGTTTAACGGTAAAAACTTTCGTCGTTATTTTTTATAAGAAGTTATTTCTGTCATTTTCTAACTCCGACAGTTATTCCGTTGTGGGGTCTACCAATGATGGTGTTGTCGTACAATCATTCTCCGATAAAAAGAATATTCTCCGACCAAACGAATATTTCCCGACACAACGAATATTTTATAGCAACTTGCTTACTTTGCAAAATTTTTAAATATCATCCTTAACGTTAAACTTTTATAAATTTAACTATTTACCAAAATAGAAAATTAAATACTTTTATTTCATAAAATTCGGGGTCTTACACTACTACTTGTAAAAATGTTTTTTAGTGCTACTATTTGGGTTTAGTAGTTAACTTACATATCTAGCACCTCTCTTTGACGGATCGCAAAAAGAAGGAGTAGATCAAAAACTGTAGTTGACCAAAGGAAGAGAAACTAGGGTTTTCTAACTTAAAAAAAAAACTAGTTTCTTTTCTATCCTTTTGATTCACTTTCTAACACTCAAATATGTTAGATCTAAACATGAAACACTATAAATCATATAGATCTATAGTTTTCAAGTTAAAAAGCACAAACTCCATATTCCATTAAACAAACAAAAGTAATGGAAATAAAAGTTTTAAAATTAAAGTTTATACCTTGATTTTTGGGCTACTATTCTCTATCTTCCAAAGTATGAGATGAACTTAGGGTGCATCAATGGTGAAACTCCTTCTTCCTCTCCTCTTCCCCACTGAATTCTCTCTCTCTCTCTCTCTCTCTCTCTCTCCTTTGCCTCTTTCTAGTTTTGCTTTGTTAGTTAAAAGAAGAAAATGAAATAAAATAAAAAATTAAAGAGAAATGATTAGATTTTTGTTAGAAGTAATGTATAGATATAAGATATATATCTATACATATTCCCCCCAACTTGTTGCTCTATCTCTCTCCTTGATCATATAAGATTACTTACTAGTTTAATTAAATGTGGTGGCTCCTTAAACAAATTGACACCTAGCTAAGTGGGTTATCTTTTGCAAATGTGGAGCTTATAATTGATGATGTGGATCCCCCTTTTCCTCTCCTTTATAGCCGGCCATATGGCCTTCCTATCACCAAATATATATATTTTTTATTTAGTATATCAAATATTCAAAATATCCATCTTTAATTGGGCTACAAGTTTGGGCCACCATATTTAATCTCTTAGGCTTTTAAATTAGTTCTTTGGGCCATGGAAAATTAACATAGTCTAATACTTTCCATCTTATCCTACTTTAATTATTTAATTAGAGTTTCCATTCCACCCATTTGGAATTTAAATCATTACTCTTGTAAATTTTATAGCCCAATTAGACTTGTCAACGTTGGGATTTTTAGTTGTCCCTTTTTTGTTCTTGCATTTTGGTGTTCTCATGTTATGTGAGATTTGTTTGAAAAAATAAGTTGTGAAAAGGTTCGACATGTATATGTCGACGATTGGAGTGTAAGAGTCACCAGTTGGTATTTTTAAAATGGTTGCACTAACTCAACCGAGAAAAGGTTTGGACATTGACGTAGTGATGTGACACTATTTGACTGGTCTGTGAAACTTAGATTCATTAGGATCTAGGAGCTTGATTATGTGGGAGGAAGGTGTTAGGCACCCCCCGACATTCGTGTTACCACGGTGACCACCATTTTTTAATTAAAACCATTATCTAAATGTGTGTTTGTGTGTGTCAATGTATAATTATTTGGAAGTAGTGTTATGCCTTGTTTGCACCTATATACAAAGGGTTTGAATTTTGTATAAAAGTTCAATTTTAACAAGATATAGTAGTGATGTTTTGTAACAGAGATTTTTCGAACCCTTATGCTCAATAGTAATTGAGGCCTTTGATACTTCCATTTTATTATGTGTTCGACTGGATTGCTTTTATTTTCAAGATGTGAAGCATCTTCGAGAGAATAAGATAAAAAGCAGTGTCGAATTCCTTGTGGGCATGAGAACCATCTAAGGATATTCAAACACCGTGAATAATTTACAAGCCATGTGCAGCTGAAAATGTCCATCACGGGAACCATATCTAGATTCAGGAGACTAAATCTGTGATTACATGATTCCTAGGCTCATTTGATGTAGCAGTTTGTATGAAAGCTGTAAATAGTATATATATATATAGAAGCTATATATATATATATATATATATATATATATATATATATATAAGTAATAAACCACGAACCGACGGTCCGGGCATATACACACACGCGACTCTCAATGTGAACAATAGTGTCTGTAAGAAGTGGAGAAAAGTCATTAAATAAAGCAAGAAGGCTTACTGTGGACTGTCAAAGAAGACTTCAATAGCTTTAAATGAATGAACACTCGGTTCCCACCGGTAAAAAGTAGCCAAATATAAGCTCACAAGTGTTTGAAATGAGAAAGCACTCAATTTATAGTGTGTACAGAGTAAATTGGACAAGGCTTTCTCGCCATTTTCTCTTCCAAAATGGCTGTCCCAATCCCTCTATTTATAGAGGGAGAGCCGCAGGTGCACCTGCGACTGCCGGGGTGCCCCGGGCTCGGTGGGTCCTATTGTCTCGAAGTATGTGCACACGTGCAACATGAAGTCTGCTTAAACTTTTAGAACTCAAATCTGGACATCTGATCGAGGTGTATAAGACCTTTTTCAGCATGCTATTGTTGAGAGTTACACAATGACATGGGATTAGAGGTTGTACGAAGTTAGGAAGATGGAACCATGCCCTGAGTCTTTAAGTCTTCAAATTCTATCCGGTATGTTGTCATGTGTAGTAGTCACTCAGGATTGGAGCTATTTGGTTCTTGTAGGACATTCCTGTATGTAATGTAAGTTAAGACGGCGCCATGTGGGATCGAGGTGGTAAAATGATGATTTTTACCCTCACCGGGGTTATCTCCGGTTTGGGTTGATTTAGCAGTCGTTACTCAGGGTTATCTCTGAGATTGGGCTGCTGCAAGTGCTGGATGTCCTCAGGGTTATCTCTGAGGTATGGTTGTCCTCACAGGGTTATCTTCGGGTTCAGAACTGAGTGTCTCGGGGCTATCACCGGGCTTTGAAGCTGATCGCATGGGTTTGAAACAAGCATTTCTGGGGTTATCTTCGGAACTGCAACTGCGTGCCTCGGGGTTGTCTCCGAGGTTTGACCTGTATCTCCTGGGGTTGTCTCTGGGATTGGAAATGAAGATCTCAGGGTTTTGTTTGAGATGGAACTAAGGATTCCTGGGTTGTCTCCGGAACTAGAACTACATTCCTCGGGATTGTCTTCGAGGTTGAAACTGAGTATCCCGGGTTTGTCTCCGGGACTGGACTGAATATCTCGGGGTTGTCTTCGAGATGGAAAACTGAGTATCCCGGGATTGTCTTCGGTACTGTGCTGCTTTGACTTCCAGGGTTATCTCTGGAAGATGACTTTGCCCTCCTATAAGGTTAGTAACAGGAGTGCAAAATTTTGAGTGTGTACAGATGCCCCTCTTTATCATATTCATGCAGTGTAATGGCATCGATAGGATAAAGAACACTAGACACTTGAAACATGACAAGATATTCATGATGCAATGTACTGTAGCATGATGAAAATGTATGATGCATGTTGTTCATTGGACTGTTTTCTAACGGGATGTGATGATTGTTTGCTCCCATAACTTTTGATGGGGACTGGAGCGATCACTAATGATTCTGATGAGCTACTTGGATGTGTGCTTCAAAGTTCTCAAGAACTTCCAGGATGTTGACGTTGGGGTTATCACCAAAGTCTTTAATTGTTGGTACAGAATTTCCACCACAGTTGTTTCTCTCATGTACAAGAGACTATGAGGGAATGAGCATTTGTCTGATGCAGATTATGTATAACAGATTCCATCATCGGTCCTCCCCGATGAGGATGGCCTTCCCTAGTTTGTATCGCCAGGTCCTTCAAATGATCTGTTGGAGTTATTGCCAACAGTCTGCACTGGTCAGGGTTGCCTGACCTTTGTTGACATATGCATCAACGGCTGAGATCCCTGCTGGGGATAATGTCAAGGCTACTTGACCTTCGTTGACGTGTGCATCAATGGATGAATTTATCGGATGAACTTCGATGCTTCGCTGGATTTAATTGCCAACGGATAAAGTAACGTCAAGTTTACTTGACCTTCGTTGAAATGTGCTTCAACGGTTGAAAACAAATGAAATTCTCGCTGGGGAAAAGTGCTTTGGAGTTACGACCCCGAACTGATGGCATCAGACCTTGGTGAGGTATTGTCGATCGTTGTTTGCAACAATTATGATCATCAGTATAGTAAACCCTGTATATGGGCGAATACCAATGAGTGATAGAAAGACCCACAGTTTGAGTCTTGAAAACAAGGATTTCAGGCTTTTCCGCTCAATTGCATAGCATCTTTTCTCCTGATTTGACTGTTTTAACTTATGAGACCTTCTTTGTAACTCGAATTGGACCAAACCGTAGGGATAAGACCCACCTAGGGGAGCCACAGGTACACCTGCGGCTGCCACAGGTACACCTATGACAGCTGTAGGTACACTTGCGGCCAACCGTGGGTGGCCTTAAGTGGACTATTGCTTTCACAAGTCATTTTTATAATGTGCCACACAGAAATCCAAGAGCTCTTCTTCGGATCTGCTGAGTTCGGGCGTCTTTCTTCAAATTTTGTCACCGTACAACTTGTTTACACTATCCTGGTAACGTATGCATGTCTTCTATTCCAGTTTTTGTCCATTGGAAACTAAGTTATCACATAAAATGCGTCTAAACACATAGTAGTGAATATGCATGCTCATGTGACTTGATAAAAAATATTCAACATAGTAAATATTAGTATTTAACCATGCTGAACATAATGATGTGAAAAAATTTAACTTTTGAAACAATCAAATCGGCACCTTTTTATGCTATTTCTTATCCTATTTAAGGACAAATGAGCAAAGGTAGGAAAGCAAAGTAATCTTGGTAATTAGGCTTCCCTTATGGATCATGACTTTGATATATTCATGCATTATAGGATGTTTATGACTATGGACAGGTGTGCTACTGAATGGCCACCTAGTCATGCTTATGTGCATATGGATAGTCCTGTTTGCAAAGGAGACTCTGGCAAAATTTTCCAAAAGTCTAGGCATTGGGTAGACATGCATTTTTAACTCTACTATAGGTGTATGTTAAAGTAATGCATGCATGCATGTAGTCATAAAATGCATTTGAAAAGCTCAGGTTAGAATTTACCACACCCTTTCTGAGGTGATTTGGAGACTTGTGTCCTGATATATATTGATCCATATAAGCTGATTAGTTCCCGTAGGACCACTTCAGGTGTGTAGAGGAGGGCTTCTGATGTGCCTCGACCCCGTTCAGTTAGACAACCTCATCTTTTGGCGGAGGCAGTAATACGTCCTATCTAGGTTGATGTACCGGATGTTGAGGATGATGAGGAGGATGTACCGGTAGCAACTCCAGCTCCTACTACTAATGCTCCCCATAGGGATCTGCCAGGCATTGATATGACGATTCCAGATCTTCTAGGTGATTTAAGTCGCCACCCCTTAGTTTTCTTACAGGTAAATGAGGTAAAAGTTGGGTTTGAATCTTCCTTTTTCCTATTTGACGAGGAGCAAGGACTTTGACATTATTTTACATTTGATGTAGGTTTTCGGCTTTACACAGTATCGAGGGAACTGGTTCAGCATACACTCCCTGTATCAGGCTCTACATCTAGATTACCGAGGTATTGGGCATGGTTGGGGCTTTGGGGGCGTTCTTTTCCATTCTCCCCCGCCGTTGTCCCTGGGGTTACCTTAGGGCATTGTCTGAGTGCTGGTTTCACCAGACTCAGTCTCTCCATTTGTTGAATTGTGAGGTGATGATGACGCCGATGGATTGGCAGTTTATCACCAGTATGGAGTTTGGAGGGGAGCATGTGCCATATATGGTAAACATTACCCCGACTGTCGTTAGATCCTTATTAGGAGTTATGGCTGAGGCACTTATAGGTAGGATCGTCCGTACGGGTCCTTTGAGAGTAGATGCTATGAGTGGGATGTTGAGTGAGCCCATGCCCTCTGATGTGAGAGTCAGGGATCACATTCTTCAGTGATTTTTCCTGGTTATTATCAAGGGTTGCTTCATAGCAGACAACTCTTCCACGGTATCATTCGCTTTGATTAGCGCCACTCGGGAGGTGAACCGTATTGGAGAGTATGATTGGGGCTCCTATACATTTGCATATTTCCTCAGGGGAATGCGCATGTGTTCGCAGGGCTTGATAGAGGCTTGGCTAGGATTTTACCCATTTCTACTGGTGAGTATTTCTCTTTTAATTTTCCATGTACAGGTTAAGAGTGTTGACTAATAGCAGATGTTTTGCCTTTATGTTGGCAATTTTGGGCCTACGAAAGGCTTTCATGTTTGCATCCTATTAGTGTGTTAGGTTTAGATACCTATCCACAAGGATGACGATGACATCACTACATTTTGTCGGAGGTTCCTATAGCTGAGGGTTTCACCCATTATCGCTTACAGTTGGAGCTATTGATAGCTGATGCCATCACTTGGGTTCCCTATTCTGCGAACATTTGACTATCGACTTTGAGGATGGATAATTGACTGGTGTCGAGCATGTGATGTCCACCCGCCGGATTCCTCTCTTCACAGATGGAGGATGGGAGCTCTATTTAGGAGAACATGCTATTAGGAGCACCACAGCAGATATTCGTGTACCGATCTTACCTTTTGCCAGGCGTTATTGGCCTATATTGTAGCCGCCTGTTGATGATATCCCATTAATGGGTGTTGACGGCTACACTTTGTAAGTGGGTCTGTTTACTTAGGAGGCATTATACCACTGGTGGTCCCCTCGTACCATTGGAGCCCAGACCCGCACCACTCAGTTTATGGGGGATATGGTTCCTGAATCCATGAGGATGACGAATTGGATGACCTGTGTCTGAGATCCAACTCATTTGACACAGATTGACAGTTTGACCCGGCACATTTTTTCATCAGACATTTGCGCCGAGATCCTTCAGAGGCGGATAATTTTGATCCTTCCAGCTCGGGGGCTGGCCCTTCAGATGACCCATATGGCTTTATCGGTGCAGATCCTCCCTTGTATAGGCCTGAAATCTCTCTTGGTGGAGATCTAGTGACTCAGGAGGAGTTACATCAGGTGGGCAGGATTGATGATGTAGACATCAATACCCTTCACTTCTTCTGATGTGTATTCTCGCTATATCTTTTGATAGGCCTCTGTTAGATTTTGGGTGGTTGTGCCCCATTCTCGTTATATCTTTTGATAGGCATCTGTTAGTTGTAGGTCGTCTATGCCCTATTTCCTTATATTTTTCAGTTTGTACAGAGATGATATATTTAGATGATGATGTACTTAGGAATGCATGTACTATTTTCCATTCCCCACATCATATTCCCATCTATTATCTGTCATGCACGTATTATGTCATGCATATATATGTCTAGAGATATTCAACATTGACCCCTGAATGGTCTTATGATACGGCCCACATAGATGTCTTCCTCGACAGTCAGCCATATTGATCACATCCCACCAGTATTGGTGGCCTCACGCTTGAGATCTTGGTATAACAGTGTATCCCTTTCAGATAGGGTGATTATAAATCAGCTATTGCAGCATTCCATGACCCTCTTGACATTCTAGGTTCCATTAAGCTTCGTAGATGGCATGCTAGAGCACTGGGTACCGGAGATGCATGTTTTTTGGTTTGGCACCCAGGAGTTGACTCCTACGATGGAGGAGTATGAGTGATTGACGGCTTTGCCCTTAGATAGGCCTTGCGCTCGGATGGCTGTCAGAGATATGCGCCGACAGTTTATTACTCTCACCAGGTTACGGCATAGAGTAGTGCATGATGAGATTACAACCGGTCATGTAGTGTCCCAGCATTTTCTGATAGACAGATTTGGCTCAGTGGACAGTTACGCACGATACTCAGGGGATTTCACCACATCAGAGGATCAGTGGCATATGGCCAGAGTAGATGTACTCGTGATGTGCGTAGTGGCTTACTTGTACATGCCACTGTATATGGATGAGTTGGACATCGGTGTTGTCATGGCGGTGATAGCTCTAAGGGAGGGTCAGACCATTATTCTGATGATTGTGGCAGAGACATTGAGGTCAACTACGTATTGTCATTCTTATCCCGCAGGGGCGTTTATAGGCAGCTCGGTCATGTTGTACGTGTGGTTCATCTCACACTTGAGATCAATTGGCACGTTCCGAGGGCATGGGTATTGTTTTTCCCATAAGGTAGCCATGTCTTACTCCTTTCAGCCATCAAAGTGTGTAGACGTTGCATCTTAGTCGTTGTTCTTAGCAGGGATCGAGGATCCATTTGACATTCTGCGATGTACAGGGCTCAGCTCACCCTACAACTTCATTACTCATGCACCGGGCATGGATTATCTCCCTCTGGCTGGTTTGAGGGGCATGACCACATATCACCCACTGGTTGTGATGTCACAGTTTGACCAGTTTCAGGAGGTGCATCCTTTTGAGGGGGCATTAGGTCAGCGTTTGGCTTCTCGCCATTTATCAGCAGAGGAAAGATCCAGGGTTTATGCCTGTTGGGATCATCGCGAGCGTGCTAATTTTTCTGTTAGCCATCCGAGTTGTTCGACAGAGTATTCTGGGTGGATAGAGACAGAGACTGCACCGGCTGCGGTAGTATCCACAGTACCGGGGATTGATTTAGATGGTGGAGAGCCCATGGAGGACATTGATTCTCACACCAAGGAAGAGCCACTCACTGGGTTGCCAGCAGCTCTTGTAGATTCTCCCAGTACGAGTGCTACCGTGATCCAGCATTCCGTATAGTACCTAAAGCAGAGTCTTCATCTGATGACCTTCGAGAGAGATTAGGCTAGGGCCTTGATGTTGACAGCTCTTGATGAGAGAGACATTGCTCTGTTATAGAGAGATAAGGCATTAACTCATAGAGACACCGCTGTTGCTGAACGGGATGAGGCCAAATCATGTAGAGATGTAGTGATTGTAGAGCGGGATAGCGCTATATCTGCCCAAGATATCACTTATACAGATAGTACTGCAGTGAGGTCTCTTACTACTGGCATCATTACAGAGATGATCACGTATATTGATGAGCATTGCCACCATGCAGTTGGTTATAGATCTGTTAACTCACGTAGAGACCCTTGGGCAAGAGATCACAGCGTTACCCCCTTCTTCTGAGAGGGATGCGATGTTGGACTTAATAGTCTGTATACACACCGACTTGTAGATAGATTTGTATTTTCCTGCTCAAACTAGCTTAGCCATTTTGTCATGTACAGTACACATTATATATGTCAAACAACAATATATATAGCAGAGAAATATATGTTGATTCACTTCCCTTTTAGTTATGCCTTGTTGCTTGCATGATATTTGCATGTTCCTCTAGGGCTTGTGATCTTGATGTATTCTGAACTCCTCCTTGATGGACGGACATTGAGATGTCTCAGGATCTTTCAGAATGGATCGTTAATCTGTATGTATTCCCTATCATCTTTGGTGTCTTGAGACTAGTTTTTGTATGTAGATGTAGAGAGGAGTGTGGCTTTCCTCTATGAGGTTGACCGCACCACAGATGGTCATCGGTACTCCTCTGTATGGGGGAGCCCAGCTAGTTCCATCTCTTATGGATTGGTGTTTCTCTTTAAGGAATCAACCGCAACTTAGATGGTCGCCGATTCTTCTGTTTACATGGGGAGGTCAGGCAGTTCCATCCCTTTGGTCTGAAGCCGATGAAGTGTGATGGATTGAAGGATGATCCCAGAACCGTTGACATGTTTTTATGTCTTGGTAGACTGAACCATGATTGGCTGCCTACGTACTTCTATTGAAGAGGAGATTAGGTCTGCGTAGTTCGAACCTGGGGTGGAGGTTCAACGCTGTTTGTGGCAAAGTGGTGTAGATATGTGTTTTTATTATTTTTGTAGTGAGAAGGGTGTAGAAATATTTTTTTATTGCGATCGGACCATATAAAATGGCTGCCTACGTACTCCCGTGTATTGGGGAGATTAGGCCGGCGTAGTTTTCCCCATGTGTAGGGCAGTTTGCAGCCAAAAAGTTTAATCCAATGTACAGGATAAACTGGAGGTGTGAAAAGTTTAATTCCTGATGGGATAAACTGAAGATGTGAAGAGTTAAATCCCTAGTTGGATAACCTGAAGGTGTGAATGGTTTTGAAAACCTGCGAGGAGTAAAGTATCTGGTGATCTGAAAATAAGGTTGCCGATTGTAGGGTGTGAGGAAAGTTGTATGTAGTGAAAGGTTAGAAAACCTGAATTGACTAGGGATCTGGGGATCTGGTGATCCATAACCAGGATGTTTGCTTGATGATAACTTCAGACATAATACAGTTTCACAGTGTCCGAGTTAATGAGTTGTAAAAATTCATCGCCATTCATCTCTTGTGATCTGAGAGCCCCTCCTGTCAATACCTCCTTGACAACAAATGGGCCTTCCCAATTCGGGGCAAATTTTCCTTTGGACTGATATTGGTTGTCAATGATCTTCTTCAAAACCAAGTCCTGTTATTTAAACTGCCATAGCCGGACTTTTCTGTTCTAGGATCTGGTGATTCTTTGTTCATATAATTGACCGTGGAACATAGTAGCGGCTCGCCTTTCATCTATTAGAGACAATTGGTGATACCTATCTTGTAACCATTGGTCTTCATCCAGTTGAGCATTTATCAACACTCGAAGGGATTCCATTTCCACTTCTATGGGGAGCACTGCTTCCATCCCATAGGTTAATGACTAGGGGGTTGCCCCAGTGGAGGTGCGCATTGATGTTCTGTAAGCTAACAGAGTCAGAGGCAATAAGTATGGCCATCCTTTGTGATTGGCGGACATCTTTTGCATGATCTTTTTGATATTTTTGTTAGCCGCTTCAACAACACCATTCATCTTTGGATGGTAGATAACGGAGTTGAGATGTTTGATGTGGAATTTACTACATAACTCCTTCATCATTTTGTTGTTGAGGTTCTTAGCATTGTCTGATACAATTACCTCTGGTTGTCCATATCGACAAATGACATTATTTCTGATGAAAACAACGATAACTTCTTTTGTAACCCCATGGAAGGAGGTTGCTTCTACCTACTTGGTGAAATAGTCGATCATAGTGAAGATAAACCAATGCCCGTTACTGGCTTTGGGCTCGATGCGCCCGATAACATCCATTCCCCACATTGAGAAGGGCCAGGACGAATTCATGTTATGGAGCTCCTTTGGACGGGCATGGATAACATTCCCATGAATTTGGCATTGGTAACATCTCTTGACGTGATCATCACAGTCAGCTTTGAGAGAGAGCCAGTAATGCCCTCTTCTTAGGATCTTTTTGACAAGTAGAGGGCCGCTCGTGTGTGGGCCATATACTTCACCATGGATTTCATCCATGAGCCTCTGAGCTTGGTCCTTGTCCAGACATCTGAGGAGACCTAGTCCTGCATCTCTTTTGTAGAGTGCATCTCTGCTCATGTAAAATTTCATAGCCAGTCAATGGATCCGCCTTCTTTCAGTGGGGCTCGCCTCAACGGATGTAGATCCATCTTGTAAGTACTCCTTGATATGCTGATACCAAGGGTGTTGGATGGGAGGTAGCTCATCTGATACTTCTCCAATGTAATTCCTATAGACTGATGCCTTTTGTTGGGAAAATGTGATGGTTGGCATGTTTTCCTTGTCAAGTATGTTGATCAAAGAGGCCAATGTTGCTAACGCATCCGCAAAGTCATTCTTATTCCGAGGAATATGGAGGATGAATATTTCTTCAAACTCCGAAGCCATCTGTAGAACCTTTCGATGGTAAGGCAGCAAATATAGCTCTTTGGTGTGATAGATTCTTGCGGTTTGTCTGATTACCAATTCAGAATCTCCAAAGACAGTTAACCATCTGATGCCCATTGATCATGCAAGTTTTAGCCCCATGATACAGTATTCATACTCAACTGTGTTATTGGTATTGGCAAACTGCAATTTAACAGTGATGGGATGCTGCTCCCCCGTCATAGATACTAGAACTGCTCTGGCCCTAGAGCCTTCCATGTTTATAGCTCCATCACAATACATCCTCCATGTTTGGTGTGCATCGTACTGATGGTATTGCTAAACTGTCATTACCCCTTCATCGGGGAAGTATGTTTCCAAGGGTTTGAAATCCCCTGAAGGTGCGGCGACCAATTGATCTGCAATTCCTTGACCTTTTGATGGACTTTTGCGTCACGTAGACGATGTCAAATTTTGTAGGATCAACTGCCATCTGGACAGTCGATAATTCAACATGGGTTTATCGAACATGTATTTGAGAGGATCTACACGGGATATGAGATGGGTTGTGTGACCATGGAGGTAATGCTGTAACCTCAGGGTAGCCCATGCTAAAGCGCAACATGTTTTCTAAATCAAAGTGTACTTGTGTTCGCTGCTACTGAATCTTTTGCTGAGGTAGTAGATAGCTCGCTCTTGGCCTCTATCGTCTTTGTCCCACCATGAAACCAATGTCATTATCATTAATGGACAAGTACATAAACAGGGGAACATCATCCCTAGGTGGTACCAAAACAGGAGCGCAGACCGGCTGCTCTTTGATTGTAAGGAATGCTTTCTGGCACTCATCATTCCATTTCATAGAGGAGTTCTTCCTTAATAACTTGAAGATAGGCTCACAAGTTGCTGTGAGTTGGGATATGAATATGCTAATGAAGTTGATTCTTCTTAGAAATCCTCGTATTTCCTTCTCTGTCTGAGGAATGGGCATTTCCGTGATGACCTGGATTTTGGTGGGATCCAGCTCAATCCCCTTGTGGCTGACTAGGATACCTAGCAACTTGCCGAATTTGACGCCAAAGGCACACTTGCCTGGATTCAATTTTAAGTTGTACTTACGCAACCTGTTGAAGAGCTTTCTGAGATGACCGAGGTGATCTTCCTCCCTTCGGGACTTGACAATGATGTCGTCACATAGATCTCTATCTCTTTGTTCATTAAATCATGGAAAAGAGCCATCATGGCTCGTTAATAGGTAGCTCTGGCATTGATGAGGCCTAATGACAACCGTCTGTAGCAAAAGGTTCCCCAAGGAGTGATGAATGCAGTTTTCTCACGATCCTCTTTAGCAACCATGATTTGATGGTACCCCGTAAAGCAATCCGCAAAGGAGTACATGTCGTATTGAGCTGTATTATCAATGAGTATGTGGATGAATGGCACGTGAAAGCTATCTTTGAGGCAAGCTTTATTCAGATCCCGGTAGTCCACGTAACCTCGCACCTTCCCTCCCGGTTTGGGCACGGGGACTATGTTGATTAGCCATTCAGGGTATGTTGACAACATGATGATGCCAGCTTGAAATTGTTTCACAATTTCTTCTTTAACCTTTAAACTCCACTCAGGTTTTAATCTCCTGAGCTTCTGCCTGACTGGCTTGAATCCCTCTTTGATGGGGAGGTGATGAATAACAATGTCAGTAGACAAACCGACCATGTCTTCATGAGACCATGCAAACACATCCTAGAATTGGGTCAATAGAGTAACCATGTCATTCCTTTTGTTTGGAGTGAGGTCCATACCAATCTGGATTTGTTTGGGGTTTTCAAATGTTCTGAGGTTAAAAGAGGTGATTTGATCAAGATTTGGTTTGGGTTTGTCTTCGACCCATTCTTTGATCTCTTAAGCTATCTCATAGTCATCTTGTATTTCTATCAAGTCTGAGTCCAACCTTACATCAAAGTTATAGTCCTCATGGAGAAAAGGCACCTCATCAGCAAGTATAGGCACATCTAACTTTAGAGACCTGAAACAAAATGCTTTCACTTAATATATGAAACTATTTAATCATATAAAGTGTTAGCATGTAATGACAAAACAACTGCTAATACTGTACAAAAAGTAAGCAGTTATTGTTATCTACAGGGCAGAGGGAGTTTCTGCCATTTTTACCCTCGTCAGCAAATGCAAGGAGTGCTGCTCCAATTGCCAAGGGTGAAGTCTTGATGGACTGCTGTGACGGAGGGGCTGTTGTCGTCCTCCTTATCCCAAATGATGACCATGATTTCTGGGTAATCATCATCTAGGGTAATTCTTTTTGTACTGTTCGTATAAACTATGATGCGTATGTTTGATAAGCGTCTGGCAATATCCTGCTTACTCCTCCGGTCCTCTTCCTCTGCCTCCGAATCCGTTATCAAAATTTCTTTTCCTTTGACTAGTATCGGCTTAGGAAATAACATGGTCATCACATGTGCATGAACCTTTACTGAAGTCTGTATGGATTATGCTCCAGTAGGTAATGGTAATCGCCGTATGGCTGAAGATGAAGGAACCTGTCTGTGTTTGTAAGGATTCCTGTGACTGGTACTGGCAGCATAGCCTAGTCCGACTGTCCCCGTTTGATTGAGAACATGAATTGGGCGCTTGATGCTTTGATGGTCTTTACCCAACCCTATTCCAGGTTGATAACCCAAAGATAACATTTCATGGCTTGTCGACATTACCTTGGCGGAAACTCTGGGTATCAGAGGTGGTGCCCCAATGGGATGGTTGTGAGCATTGCTCACCTCCAGGACATAAAAGCTAACGAGCTCAACTTCTGAATTGAAACTTATGAGCGGGATGTCACTTTGTTCAAGACATTATGGCTCAGCATTAATAGTGACTAGGCTGTTGTTAATGATGTATTTAAGCTGCTGATGAAGGGTGGATGGGATGACTCCAGCCATATGAATCCACGGTCTTCCCAAAAGTAGGTTGTATCCTGTATCTATTTTGAGCACATGAAAGGATACACATAATGTATGTAGACCAATCTCAACAGGTAGTTCAATCTCCCCGCCAACATTTCTTCGAGATACGTCGAAAGCTTTAATAATTGTACGGCTTCTTCGGATTCTGTTGAGATTTATATTATTCTTCTCCAAGGTGGCATAAGGGTAGATATTCAAGGAGGACCCTCCATCTATCAATACTCCTGCCACCACGTATCCGGAGGACATAACCGCTATGTGCAACGACTTACAATGCCCAGTCCCTTCGGGCGGTATGTCATCATCAGTGAAAGATATCACATTGTTGTTAAGAATGTGATCAACCAAGTGATGGAACTTTTTGACATCCATTGATTTTGGTAAATGAGCTTCTTCTAAAACTCTCGGTAATACATTCAGGTGATCCTCTGACGAGAATACCAAATCCAGTATGAAAACCTGTTGTGGAGCTTCTTTCAAGATTAAAACCACCTTGGCTTCATTATGTCCCATAATATGGAGGAATTGTTCAATCTTCTCCATGGGAACTTTCCCCTTTGATTTGATGGCGGGCTTCATCACCCGTTGGGGAAGCTACAGTGGATTCTCTTTTGACATTGCAGTAGTTGCGTGGAATGTGGATCCTTTAACCTCTCAATAATTCCATGGAACTTTCTGTAGGCTGACAACAGAATGTTGTGGTCTGAATGGTATGATGATTGGCTCTGGCACAACCACTTTCAAAGGATTCTTAATACCCTTGAGTTTAATATGTTGAATGGTATGTGAGGGTGGTAGCTGAATCTTTCTCAGAAGATATAACTGCTACAACTTCCTTCCACTTTGTAGGAAATGCGTCCCCACTTTCAAGTAGTACAGTGTCATCCTCTGCTAACTGCAGGACACCATTGTCAATTAGATTCTAAATAAGGTGGCGGAGTGCCCAACATTCTTTAGTGTTGTGACAGCGAGAGTTGGAGTGGTATTAACACACTCCATTAAAATCAAACCTTCTTGAACGCATGCTGATTAGAGGTAGCAGAGCTGTGATTCTTCCTTCATTGACCAACATCTGAAATATCTCTTCCATCAGTTGGCCTAAGAATGTAAATTCCCTTTGATTGACGAAATCCCGACGGGCTTTGGCATTTGCTCTTTTTGCAATTTTATCCTCTAGTGTTTCATTTTCTGGAGTACGCGGTGGAGTTTTTGTAACAAGAGGAAGGAGGCTAGCATGCTCCTGACTAAATAATTGACGTGTGACTTGGTGCTGATGGACCACCAGTTTTGCCAATTGGTTGAGTTGCTTGCGCAGAGCATTCATTTTTTGTTCCATCATAAACTGGAACTTTTTATAGTCCCACTTATCATCACTATCCTTGCTGGTATGGGAAGATCCAGCAATGGAATGGGAAGTCTATCCACTACTCCAACTAAGCATGTTAACCTCTTCTTCTTTGTGTGGAGGAAGATGGTTTTCTTGCACATGGGGTTGGTTGGGTTTAGTTACCACGATCTCACCGTTATCAATCAAATCCTGGATCTTATGTTTCAAGGCCCAGCAATCCTGAGTATCATGACCTGGAGCTCCAGCATGATAGGCACATTTTTGACTAGTATTGAAACCCTTCCCACTTGGATTGGCCGATGGAAGAAGATGGGTACTTTTCTTCTGAGTTGTCAGAATATTGAGAATGTTCTCGAGTGAGTCCCCTAAGGTGTGAACACTTGAGTGCGTCTGATTTCTCCACCTTTTTGGCAATGGAGGGTTTGAAGACTGAGCTGGAAAAGGGGAGTAGTTTCTCCTTTAAATAGGCAGGCTTTGACTACCTTTTTGACCTTATAGTATCAAGGAAACATCCTCCTCTTTCTTTTTATGGACCCTCCGGGGTTTGTTTCCATAACTTCCAGACTGGATGTGCTCAGCTGCAGCTTAGAGAGCGGCAAGGTCTTGAATCTTTCTAGATTTCAATCCCATCTCAGCCATTTCTCCATATTCGATCATTTTGGAGAATGGTTTGCCAATGGTAGCTAAAACGCTCTCATAGAAAGGAGCCTCTTGAATATATATGAAGGTCATCACCATCTTAGACTCAGTTATAGAGGGAATAACTTGAGCAGCTAGGCGCTTCCACCTTTGAGTATACTCTCTGAAAGACTCACTAGCTTGCTTCTTGACTTTAGTAATTTGGTACCGATCAGGAGCCATTTGAGTTTGGAAACTGTACTGACTGAGGAATGTGTGAGCTAGTTCTTCCCAACTATAGATTTTTGAATTGTCTAATTTGGTATGCCATGATCTAGCTTCACCAGTTAGACTCTTTTAAAACAGCTGCATTCTGAGCTTTTCGACCTCGGCATAAGATTCGAGCTCCCCAATGAAGACTTTCAAATATGTGTAAGGATCTCCCAACCCGTCATACTTTTTAAAGTCAGGAGTTTTAAATTTCTCTGGATAATGTACACTAAGAAATATACAAAGATCTACATATGAGACACTCTCATGTGTTCCAATTCCTTTGATAGACTGAATGGTCTCTTCCATTTGTATGACTTTTTTCCTGATATCACCGTTGTCTGGATCTTCTTTGAGTTGGGTGTCTTTAGGATTTTTGTTGGTTTTGTCCAACTAGGATTCGAGTACAGGAATTTCTTTATCTTTTCCCTGAGTTCCTCCATGTGTAGAAGGTTCTGTAGGTATGAGCATTCGTGGACCCTGAGTGGATTTTTGCAGTTCCTGAAGCAGAACATCCAACTCTATAATTTGATTGCTTAGTCCTTCGAACTCCTCGCGAGAGACAGTAGTAGGACTAGACTGGCCAGATGAAGCCATGCTTGGCTGTTGGCTCGTCGCCTTTTTGGACTTTGAATGGGTTACTAGACCAATTATATCCCTACAAAAAGACTTATATAGTTTAGTCTTAGTGAATGTAGAAATATTATGTAATGTGTCCATTTTAGGAGTGTGGTCCTGCGAAACGGATGTCAGTTGACAATATAGGATGTCAGGTTTTGATATAAAGGGATTGTATGTACACATTTTTTCTTATATTTTCCATTACATTGTGATTGACATGGAAAGGAAATTACAAGTAATTGAATTTACTGGTAATTTTAAGATGTGAAAGTATGAAGAGACTTTCCTCCGCGTTTAGTTAATCAGAGGCTGACCTATCTTAGGCTACTCTCGCGGCTTTTCGGCATGAAGGTTCCCAAATCATCGCAATTTACTTGACGAGAAATTAATCCGGTCTTTTACCTGGAGCTAATTTGGGTGGTGCCTTTCCTGAGCCTCATTGGAATCAGTCTTCCTACGAGTCCAGTAATCAAACACCGACAGGGTAGCCTCCTGATGGAGGAACCACACAACATACATTCACATACAACGTGTCTCATCGTATTAAAATGATGACATGTGTGAAGCACTAATATCACAAGTAGATATGGTGCGAAGCACTAAGTGCAATAATTAAATGCTTTCGTACACATTCATTCAAATGTAAACGCAACATCCACCCACAAGCAGATAATGGTTTTAAAAAGTTTGTAATAACGGCTTAAGCCCTCTTACTGGATGTCCCTAGCAGAGTCGCCACCGGGATTTTTATTTGTCCCTTTTCTGTTCTTGCCTTTTGGTGTTCTCATGTTAGGTGAGATTTGTTTTAAAAAATAAGTTGTGAAAAGGTCCGAAATGTATATGTCGACGATTGGACTGTAAGAGTCGCCAGTTAGTATTTTTTAAATGGTTGCACCAACTCAACCGAGAAAAGGTTTGTACATTGACCTAGTGATGTGACACTATTTGACTGGTCTGTGAAACTGAGATTTATTAGGGTCCGGGAGCTTGATTATGCGGGGGGGGAGGCTTTAGGCACCCCCGACACCCGTGTTACCACGGAGACATACACTTTTTAATTAAAACCATTATTTAAATGTGTGTGTGTGTGTGTGTGTCAATGTGCAATTATTTGGAAGTAGAGATATGCTTCGTTTGCACCTATATACAAAGGGTTTGAATTTTGTATAAAAGTTCAATTTTAACAAGATATAGAAGTGATGTTTTGTAAAAGAGGTTTTTCAAACCCTTATGCTCAATAGTAATCGAGGCCTTTGATACTTCCATTTTATTATGTGTTCGGCTGGATTGCTTTTATTTTCGAGATGCGAAACATGTTCGAGAAAATAAGATAAAAAGCAGTGTCGAATTCCTTGTGAGCATGAAAACCATCTAAGGATATTCAAACACCGTGAATAATTTACTAGCCATGTACAGCTGAAAATGTCCATCACGAGAACCGAATCTAGATTCAGGAGACTGAATCTGTGATCACATGATTCCTAGGCTCACATGATGTAGCAGTTTGTATGAAAGTTGTAAATAGTTATAGTATATATATATATATATATATATATATATATATATATATATATATATATATATATATATATATATATATATATATATATATGAACAATCAACTGCCACCAAGTAAACTCCAGGCGGGACGAAATGTAAATATATAAAAACTGTATATATATATATATATATATATATATATATATATATATATATATATATATATAAAAGTAGTAAATAGCCACGAAGTAAACTTCAGGTCTGACAGAAATGTAAATAAAATAATAAAAGGCCGCCAATTAAACTCCAAGCCTGACAGAAATGTAAATATATATATATATATATAAGCAATAAACCACGGACCGACGGTCCGGGCATACACACACACGCGACTCTCAACGTGAATAATAGTGTGTGTAAGAAGTTGAGAAAAGGCTTTAAATAAAGCAAGAAGGCTTACAGTGGACTGCCAAATAAGACTTCAATAGCTTTAAATGGATGAACACTTGGTTCCCACCGGTAAAAAGTAGCCAAATATAAGCTCACAAGTGTTTGAAATGAGAAAGCACTCATTTTATAATGTGTACAGAGCAAATTGGACAGGGTTTCCTCGCCGTTTTCTCTTCTAAAATGGCATCCCCAGCCTTTTATTTATAGAGGGGGAGCCACAGGTGTACCTGCGACTTCCCGGGGCGCCCCGAGCTCCGTGGGTCCTGCTATCTCGAAGTACGTACATACGTGCAACGTGATGTCCGCTCGAACTTTTAGAACATCAATCCGGGCATTCGATCGAGGTGTCTAAGACTTTTTTCGGCATGATGTTATCGAGAGCTACACAATGACATGGGATTAGAGGTTGTACGAAGTCAAGAAGATGGGACCATGCCCTGAGTCTTCAAGTCTTCTAATTCTATTCGGTGGTTGTCCTATGTAGTAGTCACTCGGGATTGGTGTTATTTGGTTTCTGTAGGACATTCCTATATGTAATGTATGTTAAGACGGCGCCATGTGGGATCGAGGTAGCAAAATGACGATTTTGCCCCTCACCGGGGTTATCTTCGATTTGGGCTGATTTAGTAGTCGTTGCTCAGGATTATCTCTGAGATTGGGCTGCTGCAAGTGTTGGATGTCCTCAGGGTTATCTCTGAGGTATGCATGTCCTCCCTCCGGGTTCGAAACTGAGTGCCTCGGGGCTATCACCGAGCTTTGAAGTTGATCGCATGGGTTTGAAACAAGCATTTCAAGGGTTGTCTCTGAAACTGGAACTGCGTGCCTCAGTGTTGTCTCTGAGGTTTGAACTGTATCTCCCGTGGTTGTCTCCGGGATTGGAAATGAAGATCTCTGGGTTGTCTCCCAGATGGAACTAAGGATTCAGGGGTTGTCTCCGGAACTGAAACTACATTCCTCGGGGTTGTCTTCGAGGTTGAAACTGAGTATCCCGGGGTTGTCTCTAGAACTGGACTGAATATCTCGGGGTTGTCTCCGGGATGACAAACTGAGTATCCCGGGGTTGTCTGCGGGACTGTGCTGCTTTGACTTCCATGGTTATCTCTTAAAGACGACTTTGCCTTCCTGCAAGGTTAGTAACAAAAATGCAAAATTTTGAGTGTCTACAAGACTTGCTTAAATTAAGTTATAAAATTAATAAATTGAGATAGTAAAATATATCTATTAAATTAGTATAATTTTAAATATTATTATTCTCCCGCATGTTCCTTAACAAAAAAAAACGTAGCTTGGGCCACTTAACTTAATATGTTGGGCTCTCTAATTAATTTCTTGGGCTTTAAAAATTATCATAACCCAATACTTTTAATTTTATCTAGCCCTAATTATTTAATTAAGGTTGTCATGCACTCAATTATAATTCATATCATTATTCATGTATATTTAATTTCTTAACCTAATTAGACTTGCTATAATTAGGTTATAAAATTAATTAATTGAGATGTATAAAATAAATCTCTTAGAATTAGTATATATTTTAAATATCAATATTCTCCCATACCATAACCCTTAAGTTATTCAATTTTTTATTCCTAATATATAATTAGGTTACATTTGTTTCTTTTATTTGTTTATATAATAAACAAATATAAACCATCACATAATATTCAAATTCGTTTACTAACATATTCACACAAAATAATTTAATAGATTGAGACATGATCCACCAATCTCCAAGATTAGGTCACTAGTATATAATTAAAATACTAGGACCACTAAAAAAAATAACCATTTAGGTTATTTAATTCGCATACCTAATTTAAATAAATTATTTAATTATACAATTTATATTGTATAATTAAATTTAATTTCCTCATTCTCTCCATAAATTATTTTCAAACAATTTATTTATATATTAAATATATAATTTAATATATTCAATCATTTATTCAAATATTAATTTAATTTACTAACTAGTTGATACCAATATACATATTTTACATATTGGATCTCATCTCATATTTTTACTTTACATACTTTGGTATAATATTAAATATTATACCATTATCCATGTAACATAATATCATATATCTAATTATTTTCTTTCTTTTCTATAAATTGTATTCACAATTTATTTAACCGTAGTAAATATATTAATATATTCACCACATTAAATACATACATACATTACACTCAATATTGTAATATATGATTTCTTCAATAAAATAGTGGTTATATATGAAGTATATTTAATGCCACCAATTTACTACATTAAAATAATTTAATATTATGAATTATTTTAATTTTACCCATTTAATTTCCTTTAATAACTTACTCCTACACTTTGCTTACATATACTAAATATATAATTCCAATATATTTATTATACACAACATCACATATTGCATGACACCTATTCCTTTGTGCACTACAATATCACATAACATATCATCTAATAAGAATTTTCTTTGTTTAATTCTTATTTTAATATTACCCAAAAATTTGGGTTATCACACCTTATGGGCATGAAAGTCATCCAAGGTTGTCCATACACCACATATAATTTACAAGCTGACCGCATAGCTGAAAAGTGTCCATTGTGGGAACCAAACCTAGATCCGTGAGCTGAATCTTAAACCTCATGGCTCCTAGGCTCACATGATTGATTGATATTTACCAAAAACTAGAAAGAAAACTAGATTCAAATAAATCTAAGTTATTCTAGCTTCAACAGTTCCCGTTTAGTCACTTTTTGAATCGGTTAAAAGTATATATATATATATATACGAACGAGAATTTTGTAATTAATTATATAAACTTTAAATATTTATTGAATTAAATAAATATTTAAATGATTTATTTATTGAGATAAATAAATATTTATGAAATTATTGTGCAATAATTTAGTTAAAGTGTGTTATAATAATTAAATTAATGTATGATAATTTCATGGACTGAAGATTTAATTTAATGAAATAATTAAATTAAATTAACTGTTTAATAATTATAATGTGT
Source organism: Panax notoginseng (assembly GCA_016801055.1). Lineage (NCBI taxonomy): Eukaryota > Viridiplantae > Streptophyta > Magnoliopsida > Apiales > Araliaceae > Panax > Panax notoginseng. The sequence continues at coordinate 136,753,729 of CM029019.1, forward strand.
GTAATGACGATGTTCTAATTTGATTTTATAATTAAATTAGAAATTTAGTAATCTATTAAATAAAATTATAATTATATTGTAAATGTTTGGTTTAATTATTAATGAAATAAGATTAATAATTTAAAGTATTTAGAATTAGATTAATTTAATTTGCTAAGAATGTGACAATTGAACCATATTATATGTGACACCCCCAAATTCGGGTTACCTGACCCCCGAGTTTGGTGTTCACGGTCCACAATATAATATCATTTAACTATCCATTCATATATAAATAGGATTACATAAGTCATTAACATAAGTTGTTAATATATAAGTCTCAGGTCCACTAACCTTAATATTACAGAAATACCCCTTTAGATATACAAAAAGGGTTTACAATACAACATAATAATAATAATATTGTTCATTATAACTACTACAACATCTTGCCTTTGCCTTTGATCTTCTTTGACCCGCTGGCCTCTTCGTTCCTAACTGAAATATTTTATTTATAGCAAGGGTGAGCAACAAGTTTGCCCCGCAAGTTAAGACATACAATAAAGGTATCAATATCAATTGTTCTAACGTTCTCCGCAATACTAATCTGATAATGAAAGAGTACAACGCTTTCAAAGTTTCTACGATATTCTATTGAATAAGCAAGATTCAATTCTACGCAATTACGAAGTGGAATGTTTCCCAGATTTATGCTGAGTGATCCCACCGGATCTTAGAACTTATTTTCTCGGGTATCTATCAAAGATTTACTTTGATACATACGCAGGCGTATCAGATAACCATAAAGATTAAATCATACCCCTCTGCAAGTACTTAGAGCCGGCCAACTCCTTGTACCCTATATTATGCATAATACTTAACAGCGTGCAATGGTCGAATATACGACCCAAAATGCTCCCTTTATATAAAAGGTTGTTCTTCTCAGTCTCAGAATCAAGATTTTTGATTTAACAACGAAATACCGTGATTTCAAATTCTATCTACTTATCGATCTAGCCGAAACAACTGGCATCGATCTATCAATAACAATTAATTTCTCTTCTCGTATTTATCAAGTTCTAACAATTATTTGTCTAGCCAGAATAATTAGCTAAGACATTTCTCAATATAATTTGACAATAAACAAGAATTATCTGTACTGTCAATATTAGTTTCTACAGATATAAATATCCAACAACAGTAATTCTATGAATATATATTTTCCGAATCAATAATTCAATTTGAATTATTAATCATGCACTAACTGCGAATAATCAATAATAATTTCCCTGGACATGGTATAATTAACAATAATTAACCATTATAATAATTGAATGAATATAACTCAAGGTTGAGTTAGGAAACTTATCTTTCGCGTTGATTACAGCTACACAATAAACTTATCTGCTTTCGTAAGACCTATAACCAATAATATCGTTCTCACAATTAGCATAATCATTTATAACACGTAACACTTTATTCTACAGTCAAACTTCTCCTAGGCACATTACCACATAGCCACATTAGTGTTTATAACCTATATAAACACTTATCCAGTCTAACTATTTCGGTTTGTTTGGACCTCGGTCCATTCTTGGTGTTCTAGTCACCCTATCCGACAATTAACACATTGATTGTCAATTAAACCTGGTCTCTAAGCTTCAATATTATTTTAGATAAGTCAAATATCATTTATTATATTTTTTGGAAGCTTTTAATAATTTATAAATAATTATTATAATTTATAATAATTTTTCAAACACTTAAATCATTTTTAAATGATTTAATTATCAAATAATCTTATTATCATTAATATTTAATAATATAAAAATATTAATGTTATATTTGTCAAAATATCAAAGTTATTGTTAATAACTTAAAATATTTTTAAATCATCAATATTCTACTTAAATGATTTTTAAAATAATAAAAATTATTTTTAAATCATTACCATTAATATTTAAATATTAATGTAATTATTATCAGAATATTAAAAGTCATTAATTATAACTTAAAATATTTTAAAAATATTTTTCATATTTTTAAATGATTTTTAAATCAATAAAATCATTTTTAATTCATTTATTTAATATCATAATTAAATAAATCTAATATCATTTATTAATGAGAATTCTCCAAAAATATTGAAAATTATATATTTATAATTTAAAATATTTTCTAACACTTTATTCTTATTTAAAATTATTTTTAAATCATTAAAATCATTTTTATCTTATTTATTTAATTTAATAATTAAATAAATCTAATATCATTAATATTAAATTATTAATGAAAATTCTCTAAAAATATTAAAAGTCATATTTTATAACTCAAAATATTTTTAAATACATTATTCTTATTTAAAATGATTTTTCATAATATTAAATCATTTTTCTCTAATTTATTTAATATACTAATTAAATAAATTAAATACCTTTAATATTTAAATAATTATAAATATTAAAGAAAATATTCCAATTGGTCAAAAATTATTTTTCATAATTTAAAATAATTTTTAAAACCGTTTTTGGTAATTTTTAGAATTTATTTCTATTTTTAAATAATTTCCGGAATATTTAGAAATTAGAAAATTAAATAATCCGTCGCTAATTGCCTTTAGCGACACTTGTCTGTTGCCTTTGGTGTTCTTGGCTCAAGAACACTGACAAAGTCAGTGTTCAAGGTGTCACGTTTGACTGACTGTAATGCTCAGTATAATCATGTTCTATGCTAACTAAGGCTTCAATCATGTATTACACATGTAGTACTACCATTAACAACTAACACGTCGATCCAAAAACTACTCAGTTGCAAGATCAGAGCTTTGAAACATCTTGTCAGACGGTTTCTGGGTTTTCCCAGAAACCCAGAACCTCGACTAGGCACTTTCCAGTACAAATAAATCTAGGTTCTGATACTTGTTTTTGTGGTTTTATGATTCATACATGTAGTATTCATGACAAGGAACATCGACATGTCAATATCGAAGTCCAAAAACATCACAATCGCCAGATTCAATCTGGTCAAATGTTGTCAGAAAAATCGTTACTACAGTTTCTGGTTTTTCCAGAAACCGTACCCGTGAACAGATGGTCTAGTTTGACCACCTTTTACGTTCGATTAGATGATGTTTTAAAGAATATTAAAGAAGGGATCTAAAGTCCAAACAACAGACTACCATTCGGGTACAATAACAACAACAAACAACATCAAAAACCGTCAGATCCGGACCTTGAAAAACATTGTCAGACTCGGTTTTTAGGTTCTGGGCTGCCCAGATTTTAGCCCAGTCAACGTCGGTCAACGGTGTTTGACCATAAATAACTTGAAATCTAGCTATTAACTGACCCTGATTTCACTTGCAGATCCAATACAACATGTTAGGCTACAACTTACAACATTAAAACATTATAAATCATGAACACATGAAGATCTAAGCCAACTGACATTTGCTTGTCAGACAACTTTAGAGCTCAAGAACAGATTTTGGAAAAATCACTTTTTACCCATTTTGATGTTATGGATCCATCATAGATCAACATAGAACAACTAAAAACATCATATAACACATGATTAAACACTTTAACACAAAATTTCTCTTAGCATACAAGATCAAAATGAAGTAGGGTTTTATACCTTTCTCGCTAGATCTTTGATCTTGTCCTTCTAAATCTGATCTAGATGTTTTAGAGGACTGTAATGTGACTGAAATACTATGGATTTTCGGAGGTTTGGTGAGAGGAAGAGTTGGTGGTGAGCTAGAAAGAAAATAAGCCAAATACATGCATTTCTCTCTCTCTAATCTATATATATATAATCATATAATGCTAGATCTGATGTGTTGCTGTTACATAGAGGCTGATTTGCTGGATTTCTAGAGTCACCAAGTCAAAAGGTTAGTTGAACAACTAAAGGTTTTACCAATTTTGCAAGTTAGCTCATTTAAAATGTAAAAGGGCATTTTGGTTATTTGTAAATTAATTTTAATGGCATACTGTCCAATGCACAAAACCTTAGGGTTTAGGGTTTGGGTTAGGGTTTGGACCCTTTAGGGTTTAGGGTTTAAATCCTTTAGATTTGCAAATAAATTTCCAAAATTTTTGAATTTCGGTTTTCAAAATAGAAAATTAATTTTCCAAAATTATAATTAGGATTCAATAAATATATTAATATTTCCTAATCAAAAAATTTAATCTTGCTAATTAGGATTAATATTCCTAATTAAAATTGCTTAATTTAGCAATTAGGGTCAAAATGATCATTAGGGTTTATAACCCACGAATTAGGATTTTAATTAGAAAAATTATTTTTCTAAATTAGAATTAGGGTTTGTAAAATAAAAATTAATATAACTAAAATATAATTAGGGTTTTCTAATCATATTTAAGTTTAATACACACAATAGGCTTGCCAATTAGGATTAGGGTTTCCTAATTTAGGGTCTAGGATTCCCAAATTTAAAATTAGGGTTTCCCGGCGTACAATTAAGGTTTTTAACCGTACCATTGGTTTTCTAAATCTGAGATTAGGGTTTCTAATCCCTTATTAGGGTTTATAATTTTTAAACCTTATCCGATCAATCATTGATCAAAAATTATATACAGTACAAACACGTACTCAATAATATAATTATTTTAATTATATTTTCTACCGAATCCCTATCCAGAAATTAGGGTTAGGGTTTCTAAAGCTGTTAAGCACAACTCTACTCTAATTTTATTAGTCAATACACAAATTGACTTTCTCGAGAATCGTATCACCGATACTTGTCACATAAATGATAATTAATATTAATATTAATTAAAAAAAATTATTCGTAAACTTTGATTATTCGAAATCTCGGGTTATCACATTATATAAGTAATATAAAAATAAATTAAAAAGGAGATTTTGAGAGGATTGCCAAACATGGCCTGGTGGCCTTTGGCATAATATAACTGATAAAGCTTTTGGTTTGTTTTACCTGATGACTTAAGTTTGCGCGTAGTGGTATATATCAGTTTACATTATACGTATTATCCTAAGACTAAAGCTAGAAACACAAAGAGTTAGAGAGAAAGTCTGTAATCAGAGAAGAAGGGTGGAGCCATCAAACTTCTTCAAGCTTTTTGATCATCATCTTTGCTAGTTTAAACAATGGATTAAGGGTAATAATCTATTGCTAATTCCAAGTCTTGGTTTTTCAATGTTTATTCTCTATGATTTGGATTTTTGTTGGATTGTTGTTTAAAATGTTGATTATATGTATGTATAATCTTGTAAAATCTAATATTTATCATCTATAAACAATTTTTAGTGATCAAATTCATAGAATTTTATTTGAAGAAGTAAATTTAAGCTTATAGTGAAAGTGACTTATTTGAGACCAAAATTGAAGTTCAATTCTTATTGTAATCTGTAAATTGATTTTAGAGTATGTTAGTATGTTGAATTACGAAAAGAATACAATTGAAATGGTTTAATTTGGTTAAAAAACAAAGATTTGGTGATTGAATTCGCTAAACATGTTGGAAAATGAAGAAAACTAGTAAAAACATGATTTTAATCCTTAAAAGTTGATTATGTATGATGTTTATATTATTAGAATCATGATATGCATGATTAGTGGTGTTGTTAGTTAGTTTATAACTTCCGGGTTTCTGAATTTCTACTTTATTAAGGAAAAACTGGGTTGCTTGGGAATGAACTGTGAAGTAGGGTATGCAGTATGCAGTTTCTATCTGCGTACCGGCGCAGCTATGCCGGTACCAAAGGCAGAAATGACAGAACTACGTGTGCTGAGCGTTCAGGGTTTTGAGCACCAGCGCAGCTACGCCCGTGCCAAGCCTTGAGGTAGCGCAGCTGCATCCTCCCATGAGCAGAAATAGTTTGTTTTTTTTAGTTTTCAGTCCATGACATGTTAGCCTAACCTAGTCTAAGGTGCATGATAATGTGTTAAACATGTAATGAAGTTCCATAACAGATTGTAAACATATATTTGATGATTTTAGATTGAAAAGATAATGACTTAGAAAACTTTAACTTGTTATTTGATTAAGTCTTGAGATGTTATTTAAGCGTGATGATGCCGTACTAGATTTGTGATTTCAGACCTGTAAATGGTGTCAATGATTGGAATATAGGATAGGATAATGAGATGAACTTGAATGAGAATTAAACCTATAGGAGGCAAAGACTTAGTTCATGCTATGAAATTACTTCTATGTCCTAGCTGTCAATACTACTCCTTGTCTAAGCAACTCCAATCTCATCATCGGCCAAATTAACTTCAAACTAACTAACAAGATGGAATCATGCAGGTGCTAACTATATGCAACAAATTAACCCTAACTAATATTTTTTAAATTTTCCATTTATATATATATATATATATATATATATATATATATATATATATATCTTAATAAATAATTAAAAATGAAAAACTATTTAACAAAAAAGAAAAACTACATGAAAACTACACTAAATATGCAAATGAACACACCCCAAAACTTAAAATTAAACAATGTCCTCATTGTGAAAAAACTAAACAGAATTGAAGTACAGAAAACTTCCCTTAAACGGCTAAACATCAGGATCAACTTGTTCAACATCGAAGTCGGAGAGTGGATAGGTAGGTAATGGCTGTAGAATAGGAAATTAAAATAGTTCAGCATTAGGATTCAGTCGAACAAATGCTTTCGCGAAGGATGCATTAAAGGTGTTTTGAGTGGCAAAGGCATGATCCTGCCTCGCTACGATCCTCTTGAGTTTTCTACCCTTAACTTTGTCTCTCGCATCCAAATGATGCTAAAGACTCCTAAATTGAGTGCTAAACATTAATTTGGTCTTAAGCGATAAAGTAGTGGCATAGCCTCCTCACCCTGATGAACTTCATCAGCTCAAAAATCCTCATCCTCAGAATCGATAGCTTCTTCCTCCTCATCGTCCGAAGTCTCGGGAAATATAAACCCAAGTCCTTGTGGATGAGACTCACCTCCTGACCACACCGAATATGTGACACCCCCAAATCCAGGTACTCGAATTTTCCACAGATTTGGTGTTCACTCGCCAAAATAAATAACATCGATCTACCCATAGTAAAGATAACAATAAAATTTAAATAGAAATCCTCCCAATAAAGGGATACAACACATTAAACAAATAATTCCCTAGTTATCTAACCTTAATACAACAATGCGGAAACCTCATAAACAAATAATTCTTAAACATCACATTACAAGTCTCAATATAAACATTCTTAAAAATTAAATAAGTCTTCATCATTTGCTTGCTTTTCCCGTGCCTTTACTTATGGATGGTTCGTCAACTCTTTCAACCTTAGCTGAAATGTTATTATGCAAAAGTGAGCGACGATTTCCCATAAGTTTTAACAATTGGAGTAATAATAACTTTTGAATAAACAATGGACACTAAACAAAAGAAGGCTAAACTTTTGAATCAAGATTAGAATAGGAATTAAAAGTACATCTGAAGGTTACTAGACCATGAACTATGTCCCAGACTTTCAAGTATTTCTACTTTAAACCTTTAACTGTCGTAAGACTATATGGACCTTACTTCTCGTACCTAGGGGATCAGACCTTAGTACCATGTATGTGCACAGCATCTTAACGCTATTGCCTAATATAATCCCTTGTAGCAGGGTCGTTTATCTCAACTTTGGCATTAGAGTCCGCACCAAAGGAAGTTTGGTTTGGATTAATCTCAAGGGTAATTTAGAGTTCAAAAACTTTTGCCATAATTTTAATACTTTGGTGTTTCTATGAGATGAACTGTTTTGTGGTTGAATTGTTCAATATGAAAATGTTCTGTTTATCCATGAACCGTTATTGTTAAGTCTATGCTAATGATTCTAGCCGGACAGGATGTGTATGAAAAAGGTAGAAGACTGAAAGTATTTCAAAGTGAGTGTGACTAATGTTTTAAAATGATAGGAGTCAGGATTATTCATATTATTCAAGCTACTTCATAACCTTTGTTCGGTTATTGAAGTCTTAAAAGAATGTTTAAATTCTTGAGATTTTTTATTCAACTGCTATGACTTGTTGAGCAATTGAATGCTCACACTTACTTTAAATAAAAAATATTTTCAGCGTACGAGTAGAAGAACTTAAGGATCCTATAAAGATCAAGCTTACCGGTATCTAAATGAAGTGCCATTCATTATATGAATGAGCGTGAATATCAAGCTAATACTTGAAATGCAGAATAGTTTAATGAACTATCATGTATCCTTGATGGCAGATGAAAGTCACTCTTGTAAGATGTAAAGAATAATGTAATTATCATTATTTGTAATAAATGAGGTTATAAGATATTAGAACCTGAGATTTGAGAATGTATGTTGTTATATTTAACCATATAATGATGTATGTTTGGAAGAAGATGGAATCGTGACGTACGGAATCCAGGTGTGAAGATAGACCAGATTTCAGGGTGTCACAGAGTGGTATCAGAGCTGATAGGTTATAAACCTTATGTATGAGTATCTAAGACTATAATCGTTGAGAGAAGGATAAAAAAATTGTTGAGTTAAACAATTAAGGAAGAAGATCACCAAGCGATCATCTTGAATCGTAAAAACAGATGTTCTATTAAACGATGGATGATTTATAACTAATGTTATAAATGAATGGTACTACAAAGTAGTACGGGAAGGAGAACTCAGAAGAGTTGTACAAGATAGCATATGAATTAAAGAAAATTCATATTAAGGTAAGGGGAAGTTAGAAGTTGTAATATTTCAATTGAGGACTCGTGTGATAGCTGAGTTGTACAAACTTTTGCTATGGGTAGGAGTTTGTGCTTTGGGGTAACAACCACTCAGTTTATTATAGTTATAGTCATTGAAATAGTGATGTCGCGCTATCAATATGTATATAACGAGAAGGTGAATCTTTTCTTATGTATATACTTGATAGGTAGAGAATGATAAGATAGGTGCGAGTTCTTGAAACTCATACTTATGAAATGTTTGTGACTCATAGTTATACGCTATGTTTCTGAGCCCTGAGCATATGGATACTCCTTGATTTGTTCTTGGATTACATATTGCGAAGATAAGTTCTTAAACACATATGGTTGTGAAAAGTTCCTAAACACACAAAGGGTGGTAAGTTGGTGGACTATATAAAGGTATAGGAATGTTTAGACTGAAAATGAATTATTTTCAGTTTACTTAGAATTGGAGGTGTTAGAGAAGATTTTGTATTGTCGCAAGTAAGACAATGAAGGAAGATGGAGAAATAGGATATTCCAAGTCATCTAGCTATGCTAGATTTCGAAGTTTATTGAAATCATGCTGATATGTACATTTTGAAAAGGAAAGGATTGGTTTAAATTTTTGGGAACCAATAAATTTTAAAAGAACTGTTCTTTATATCTCTATGTTAATTGGTTCGGCTAGATGTCTATGATTCAACTAATTCTTTATATGTCTATGATTGAACCGTGTTTGGTTTGACCATAAGGTAATGAATAATAATGATTAAACCTATGAACGGTGAAGAAACTGAATTAATGACAATGACATATAACCAAATAGACAATTGAATACTTAAAATTAGTGGTGTTAGAGAAGATTTTGTATTGTCGCAAGTAAGACAATGAAGGAATACAGAGAAATAGGATATTCCAAGCCATCTAGCTATGCTAGATTTCAATGTTTATTGAAATCGTGCTGATATGTACGTTTTGAAATGGAAAGGATTGGTTCAAATTTTTGTAAACCAATAGATTTTAAAAGAACTATTCTTCATATGTCTATGCTAATTGGTTCGGCTAGATGTCTATGATTCAACTAATTCTTTATATGTCTATGATTCAACCGTGTATGGTTTGCCATAAGGTAATGAATAATAATGATTAAACCCGTGAACGGTGAAGAAACAAAATTAATGACAATGACATATAACGTTAAGAAGTCGAGTTAGTAATAATAAATGGGATGACGTTTCGAGTCGAATGAACCAGATGTTATAAGATAAGAATAAGGTAATATAAAATGCTTAACGCTATGAACGCATAGTATTAACATTGAACGATCGCTCTTAACATACTAAAAACTGTATGAATTAGACGATAAGAAATTAATCCTGATGTATGGCATTTAGTTGCTAGAAAGCCATAAGGAATGAGAAATCAACTTAACAAACATTATAGTTTTAATGGTTCGAATAAGTTAAGCTAAGTTTAGGTTGTGGTACAATCGTAATCATTAATGATTGACATATGGGAGCTGGGCTAAATAATTCCTTCAGAGAGTGAATGTATATACGAAACTGGCAACTGATCTAACTCACTATGAAAGACAGTGTAGATGAGACGGGAAACTAGTTTGTTGGTTATTTGTGGGAAATCACACAGAGTACCATATGGAATATTAGTAGAGATACGATGTGTGGTAGGTCCTAGAAAGGTTATAAGAAGAAGATAAAAATATAAATCATCAACGATGATGATCGTATGAGTTAAGACATCTCCGTATGTCATAACGCCATAAAATGAGAAAGAAATATGGTTACGTAAACTTAGGTTATAAAAATCAATCATAAGGAGTAAGGTTAAGTTTAACCAATGCTTAAGTCAAGTATATGACTAATTTATGCATGTATTCCTTATGTGTAATATAGGGATTGGAATGAGCAGTTCAGTGTAAACTCTAAGCTGTAGCTGTGCGAAAAATTAGTTTCCTAACTTCATTCATATTAAAATGGATGCTAGTTTCTTAAACTTCCCAGATGTTGAACATGAGAAGTTTTATCTATGTGCAATTGTGTGATATTTGTACAAGGTGGAAGAATGTATGAGGCCTTATGCCATAATTTTAACACTTTGGTGATTCTATGAGATGAACTGTTCTATGGTTGAATTGTTCAATATGAAAATCTTCTGTTTATCCATGAACTGTTATTATTAAGTCTGTGCTAATAATTTTAGCCGGACAGGATGTGTATGAAAACGGAAGAAGAATGAAAGTATTTAAAAATGAATGTGACTAATATTTTAAAATGTTAGGAATCAGGATTATTCCCATTATTCTGAAAATGAATTATTTTCAGTATACTTAGAATTGGAGGTGTTAGAGAAGATTTTGTATTATCATAAGTAAGGAAAGAAGATGGAGAAATATGATATTCCAAGTCATCTAGCTATGCTAGATTTCAATGTTTATTCAAATCGTGCTGATATGTACATTTTGAAAAGGAAAGGATTGGTTCAAATTTTTGTAAACTAATAGATTTTAAAAGAACTATTCTTTATATGTCTATACTAATTGGTTAGTCTAGACAAAAATTGATTTAAAATATCAAAATGAATTTCATATCATCAGTGCATTTGATGTAAAGATGGTAAAAGGATAGAGTTATTAATGCAATTGAACCTAGTGTTGGATGTCAACAACTCGCTATGGTATGATGTATAATAACAAAGTCATAAACTAATGAAGTCCTTAACGTGCTGTGAAATTGTACGGTATCATGACGTCATAAGACATTTTAAAGTATTGTAAAAGAATTTAAAGAGTAGTCGATGTCAATTGATTTGACTATATGAATGTTTCAGTTAATGTCAAATTTATTGGTATGGTCAAAGCTATTTGATTTGGCTAGACAAATGGTATGCCATGTTATACGAAAATCGAGCTTTCTTTAAGAAGTTGTGCCGAACCAAATTGCTTTGGTGCAGAATCTGATGAATAAGTTTAAGGTGAACATATCCCGAAATGGGGTTATACACTCAAAATTTTTTGTACACCTGTCACTAACATTGCAAGAGAGTAGATTCTTCTTTTAAGAGGGAACCCTGAAAGACGATCCATATCCATGCCGAATACTATCGGAAGTTCAGCATCAACCCCGGATCGCAATCTGGGAGTAATAATCTCGGAAATAACCCCGAGGCATGCAGATACAATACCAGAACACACACCGGAGAAGACCGATTAATCTCGGAGATAACCCCGAGGTATCCAGTCTCACTCCCAACCATGGGAATAGCCACCAACCTTGGTGATAACCCCAAGGAAGGCAATTTCGGTGATAACCCCGAAAATACTTGTTACAAATGCAACCAGCTTCAATCTCAGCGCTCACAACGAGATCCACTATACCAGCCCGACGATAACATCGGGAAGACAGACACACCTCAAAGATGACAATGAGGGCGTTCAACAAATTGCAGCAGTCCAATCTTAGCGAAGCTGAGCAACGTCTACTTTATCAGCCCAATTCGACGATAACACCGGTGAGGGGTAACATCGTCATCTGACCAACATGATGTCACGCCACGTCCCCTCAACATATCTACGTAATAATGTCCCACAAGACTAATCAATCCCGAGTGACTATTGTGCGGGGTAACGGATGAAAGTTGAAGCCTGAAGACCGGTGGGCACTGTTCCATCTTCAATGACTTCGCACAAACTCTAATCCCATGCCATCGTACAACTCTCGCCAATGGCGGTCCAAAATAGGTCCTGTATACCTCAAACGAATGCCCAAATTGCACTTCTAAAAGTTCGAGTGGACATTACAGTGCCTGAGTGCACGTACTTCGAGACGACCCGAGCCAAAAAACCCGAGCCCACCTGGGTTGCCTCTGGTACACCTGCGGCTCAGCCATAGGTACACCTGCGACTCCACCCTCTATAAATAGAGGGCTTGGGGTGGCCATTTTGTAAGAGAAAACGGCGAGGAAGCCCTGCCCAATTTGCTCTGTACTCACCCCAAACTGAGTGCTTTCTCATTTTAAACACTTGTGAGCTCATATATAGCTAATTTTGTACCTAAAAAAGCCAGTGTTTACCCACTTTAAAGATATTGAAGTCTTCTTTGGCAGCCCACTGTAAGCCTTCTTTCACACTTTAAAGTTTTTCTCTTTCTCTTTGCACACACTCTTCTACACGTTGAGAGTCGTGTTGCACATTTTGCTTGGACTTCAGTCCGTGGTTTATTTTTAGTATATATATATATATATATATATATATATATATATATATATGGACTAACATTATCGAGTTATGCCTCGATTGAGCCTAGACTTCGGTCTGGAGCGTTTAATTGCTTTTGTATATATATACACTTATATATATGAACTGCGTGTCGAACTCTGTTCGATGAGCCTAGACTTATATCTGGTGCATTTAATGGCTTTCTTATATATATATAATTATATATATAAACTACTATCGAACTTTGTTCGGTGAGCCTGAATTTTACATCCGTCGTTTATATATATATATATATATATATATATATATACTTATATATATTAGATGTTGTTGGACTTTATATCCGGTGCGTTTACATGCTTATATATATATATATATATATATATATATATATATATATATATTTCATCCCACCTGGAGTTTACTTCGTGGTGGTTGACCGTTTTTACAGCTTTCTGTACATTTTGTCCCGCCTGGAGTTTCCTCCGTGGCGGTTGATATCTTTTACAATTTTATTTACATTTCTGATCCCCCATGAAGGTACTTCGTGGTTGGTGATCATGTCTGTATATATATATTTACAGATTTTATATATATACCTGGTTACTGCTTTCATATAAATTGCAGTATTCTGTGCGCCTAGGAATCATGTGATCACAGATTCATCCCATTGGATCTAGATTTGGTTCACGTGATGGACATTTTCAGCTGTGAGCAGCTTGTAAATTATTCTGCGGTGTCTGAAATTCCTCAGATGGTTTACATACCCACGAGGAATTCAGCATCTTTTTGTAAATTTTTTCGTACAGAAGCTTCGCATCTGTCAAATAAAATCAATCCAGCCGAATACGGAATAAAATGGGAGTGTAAAAGGTCTCAATTACTATTGAGCATCAGGGTTTGAAAAACCTCTTTTATAAAACATCACTGCCATATCTTGCTTAAAATTAAATTTTTACATAAAATTCAAACATTGTGTATATAGGTGCGAGCGAGGCCTCGCACTACTTCCAAATAATAGCACAATAACCCACACACACACACACACACATTCAGATAGTAGTTTCTTGAAAAGAAGCGATCACCGTGGTAAAACGGATGTCGGGGGGTGCCTAACACCTTCCCTTCGCATAACCAAGTCCCCGGACCCTAATGAATCTCGATTTCACCGACCCATTTAGCAGTGTCACATCACTGGGTCAATGTGCAAACCTTTTCTCGGTTGTATTGGTACAACCATTTAAAAAACCAACTGGCGATTTTTAACAGTCCATCGTCGACATTATACATGTCGGACCTTTTTCACTTATTTTTTCAAACAAATCTCTCCTAAAATGAGAACACCAAAAGACAAGTAACGGAAAGGGACAATTAAAAAATTCCGACGTTGACAGGTGGCGACTCAGCTGTGGACTCCAGTAAGAGGACTTAAGCCGCTATTACAATTTTTTCAAAATTGTTATCTACTTGTGTGTGGATGTTGCATTTACATTTTGTAATGAATGTGTAGGAATGCATTTCCTTACTTAGTGCTTCGCACTATAAACTGCCTGTGATATTAGTGCTTCACACTATAAACTTCCTGTGATATTAGTGCTTCGCACTATAAACTGCTTGTGATATTAGTGCTTCGCACATGTCATCATGTCATACGGTAAGACACAATATATGTGAATGTATGTTGTGTGGTCCCTCCACCAGGAGGCTATCCCGTCGCTGTTTGATTACTGGACTCGTGAGAAGACTAATTCTCTGAGGCTCAGGAAAGGCACCACCCAAATTCGCTCCAGTTGAAAGACCGAATTAACTTCCCGTCAAGTAGATTGCGATGATTTGGAAACCTTCATACCAAAAAGCCGCGAGAGTAACCTAAGATAGGTCAGCCTCTGATAAACCCAAAATGGAGGAAAGTCTCTTCATGCTCTCATTTCAAATTACTTGTAAAGTACAATTACTTGTAATTATCTTCCATATCTATCTCCATGTAATGAGAAATATGAAGAAATGTGTACACATACATGCTATAAACAGCTGACATACGTTTTGCAGGATAAAATTCCTAAACTGGACACATCGCATAGCATGTTATTATCCACCCTAAAGACTAAACTATGCAAGTCTTTTGCAGGGAATCAATCGAACCTACCACCCGTTCAAAGTCCAAAAAGGGAACAGGCCTACAGTCAATCATGTCGTCATCCGACCAGACTGAACTTAATCCAGTTTCTCACAAAGAATTCGACGGATTAAGCAAATAGATTACAGATTTGGCTGTTCTACTAAAAGAATTACACCAGTCTACACAGGGTCAGAAAATACCCATACATGTTGAATCCTCCACACAATGAGGAACACAGGTCATTACAATACCTGAACTGCAGTTGGATCCGACCAACAAAACTCATGATGCTGCCCATCCCACTAGAGACCCAGACACTGGTGACATCAAAAAGAAAGTCCTCCAAATGGAAGAGACTCTTCGCACTATCAAAGGAATTGGAACACACGGGAGTGTTTCATATGCTGATTTGTGTATTTTCCCTATTATTCATTATCCAGAAAAGTTTAAGACTCCTGACTTTGAAAAATATGACGGGTTAGGAGATCCTTACACACATCTAAAGGTGTTTATTGGAGAACTGGGATCTTATGCAGAGGATGAAAAACTTAGAATGCAACTATTCCAAAAAAGTCTAACTGAAGAAGCCCGTTCGTGGTACACAAGATTAGACAATTCAAAGATCCATAGTTGGGAAGAGCTAGCACACACTTTCCTCACCCAATGTAACTTTCAATCTCAAATGGCTCCTGATCGGTATCAAATTACCAAGATCAAGAAACAGTCTAATGAGTCTTTCAGAGAGTATGCTCAGAGGCGGAGACGCCTGGCTGCCCAAGTTAGTCCTTCCATGATAGAATCAGAGATGGTCATGACTTTCATAGACATACAAGAAGCACCTTTCTATGAAAGAGTTTTAGTCGGAATCGGCAAACCATTTTCTAAAATGGTTAAACATGGGGAGATGGCTGAAATGGGATTGAAATCCAGAAAGATTCAAGACCTAGTTGCACTCAAAGCTATTGCTGATCACATCCAATCTGGAAATTACGGGAACAACCCACGGAGGGTCCATAAAAAGAAAGAAGAGGATGTTTCCCTGATACTATAGGGTCAAAAAGGCAGTCAAAACATGCCTATCCAGAGGAGAAATTACACTCCCTTCCAAGCACAGTCTTCAAACCCTCCAGTACCAAAAGGTGGAGAAGTCAAATGACCTCGAGTATTCACACCCTTAGGGGACACCCTCGAGAACATTCTCAATCTTCTAACAACACAGAAGAAAATCACGCATCTTCTTCCACCAGCTAGCCCTAATGGTCGGGGTTTTAATGCTGCTCGGAAATGTGCTTATCATGTCGGGGCACCTGGACATGATACTCAGGATTGTTGGGCCTTAAAACACAAAATCTAAGACCTGATAGACAACGGGGAAATCGTGGTCACCAAACCCGATCAGTCTCGCGTTCAAGACAACCCTCTTCCTCAACACAAAGAAGAAGAGGTCAATATGATCAATTAGAGCAGTGGACAGAGTTCCAATTTCAGCTGTGAATCCTCCCAGACCCCCAAAGATGGTGATGACAGATGGGATTATGCCAAGTTCCAATTCACAATGGAATGAAAGATGAAAGCTCTCTGTAAATAAATTGAGCAATTGACTGAACTGGTGACTTATCAGCATCAAGTGACTCGTCAGCTAATCAGCCAGGAGCATGCCAGTCTCCTACCTATTGTCATGAATATTCCCTCTTCACTTTCAAAAAATGAAATGCTAGAAGACAAAGTGACGAAGAGAGCAAATGCTAAGGCCCGTCGGGATTTTGCCAACAAAAGAGAATTCACATATTTGGGCCAACCTATGGAGGAAATCCTTCATATGTTAATCAATGAAGGATTATCGTATAAGTATAATATTTCAAACTTATTCCATTAATCAAACTTAGATTCCTATTCATTCGACTAATTCATAGTACATATCATAGCGCATACTGCTTTAAACTTCCAATATCCCTTTGTGACCACAACAGTCGGGAATCACTACTACGACTTATACAAAAGTTAGAAATATACTATTACATAGACATACTTGTCATAGAACACACATATTCAAATAATACTTATACTACTTATTCATTACGCCTTTTCCTGATCCTGGACAACCTTTCGCTTGATGACCTTCCATCCCACAAATAACATATGCACCTAACTTAAAGTCGAGACAATGATGAGAGATATGTGCCTCATGTCCGCAAATGTAACATATCTTTTTCCCTTTCCTGCATATGCCTTAATATTTCTTGTCACAATTTGAACATTTTTCTATTTTCTTAGCGTCCTCTTGGTTATTATCGAAATATCCTAAATCACGGTCTTTCATCTTTCTTTTCCCCTTCTTGCTCGGAGCTGCACACGATATGTTACTTTAGGCTCCCATCTGATCAATTTAGATTTTAAGCTTATCTTGTTCTTCCATCGTTTCGACTAATGCCTTTCGTAATTGACTATTTAGTAGCTTTTCTATCTCCCACAACTTCTCCAGAGAAGAAACCTTGTTCCTCAGATTCTGCACTTCAGTTGATGCTTGATCAGCTCCAACTTCGGTGTCCGAATCACTATCTGTTAGTTCCACCATTTCTGGGTTCGGTACTATCTTTTCCAAAATGATCACCTCATTGAGGTTATCATCAACTTGAGCCTCTATTTCAGCTATTGACTTTGATATTGGCTCGGTTATGGAGATTGACTCATCCTTTACGATGTGAAGGTATCCTAATCCTTTTCCACCTAATATCTACACATAATTTATCTAGATTAGCATATAATATATACACACAATAAATAATACTTTTATATAAGTTATCTTTTATTTGGTTTGACGATGAATTTATTCAATTCATCTCCTTTTAAACTCTATATGAGTTATTTGTATTTTCAACGTTTTCCTATGCCCTAAGGTTATAGCCTAAGGTCTATCCCACCTACAGTTTCTAACCTTAAAGCTCTGATACCAACCTGTGACGCCCCCAAATTCAGGTACTTGAAACCCGAATTCAGTGCTTCACGATACCATTTCTTTGAGCGGAATAATAAAAATATTTTCATAAATATCAAACTTAATTTACATATCAGAGTTGTCTAAATCCCAGGTACGCGACCTTAAAACATTCATTACATGATACTTAATAAATAGTATCATCTTATTTAAGTCTATCTATTACATATGATAACACAACTTATTCTGACAGATTTCCTTTCCCGTTGTTCCTGGCAGAGCCCTCTATTGATCATACTTAACTGAAAATATTTAAATTAAGCAAGGATGAGCATTTGAGTGCCCAACAAGTAACAACAACAATAAATATTAGCTGAAAGGATTAAATATTTTCTTTGTACTACCCTTCTACAATGAATCAATAGTTGTGAAGTAATCTGAACCGATAATAATAACATAACCACTCTTTATCAAATTTTTGAAACTACGTACTGACTATAAATAGGGTTAAGGTGACATACTATGAACATTATTTTCAATTTTCGAATAGGTTTAGCATAACTTCATCCGTAAATCGTCATAACTTACGGGCACGGGGGTTATCAGCCTGTTATGCCCTGTACTGATTAATACTACATACCAGAACGATATTCTTGTTCATCATATCCGCCTCAGGCGCACAAAAGTTTTCCTATGTTTGGGATGTTCATACTTAATCGGGAATCCGAACCAAAGCAATTTGATTGGATATAAAAAGGTTTTATCATATTCAACGATATTTCTAAATATGTGTCTAGCGGATCAAATAGCTTAGACGACTTTTACTCAATATATACATATCAGCAATTAATAGGTGTGTGTGTGTGTATATATATATATATATATATATATATATATATATATATATATATATCAACATGTGATTAAATACAATGATTATCCAAGTGGGGACACTTGTATAACCATATGTATAGAAATTAACGAACAAAATATACATCTGAAATACAATATAATAACATGTTGATAATCAATGATCAGATATAATATATATAACAACAGGGTTAATAATATGGTACAATAATAATATAATTATAAAACTTTCTTACTTCTGTCCATTGCATAAAGAAAATGCAAAGATAGGATACTTGCTCAATGAAAGTAGAGTTCAAGGAACTTGCCTTAAGCGTAGATTATCCACGTTAATAAATCAACACTTTCGAATCCTATTTACAACGTATTACAAGCATAAGATGCTTATTAGCTAACATATTCTTTATTCAGGTTTGACATGATTCAAATATGCACATATGATACAAAACCAGCTCACAAGTTTATCACGAAATCAATTATCTAGTTATTTCATAAGCAAATTAAGAATGCTCAAGTTTAAGGTATTTTCACTCATGAACTTTCATTATCTAAGAGAACACTTTCTTATTACTTAGTCCTCACATATACACATACATTAGTAGATTTTAAACCAGTTCTGGTATTAAAGACACCATACAAGTTAACTGTCAAAAATTAGATTATAAAAACTCAGATTCCAGACTGGCGCAGCTGCACCATGACTAGGATTAGGATCGGCGTAGCTGCGCAGCCCTCTGGACAAGCCAAGACTTAGATGTTGCCTTGTGGTTTCTGTTCGGCAAGAACAGACCATACATACTACCATGGCAAAGGTCATTTCTTGGTTCTTAAGTAAAGCTAGGTTTCCCACTTTCATAACATGGTTCTAAGTTTTACATTTTAGCAAGTTAAGGCCATTCAAGCTCATGAAACCACAAAGTCTAATATGCTTTCCTTCTAAACATACAATAAAGTTATATAACTCATATTAGGCATGCTTGTGAGTTTTCATAACACATATGTGTAACTATTCCAGTTATTATTTTGAAAATATGATTTACTTAGTTCTAACTTGATTTCACACTCTTAACTTATTAGATATATATGTATGATACATTTAGCAAGTTTAAAAGTACCATCAAACATGCTCATAAAAGTCAGATTCTAATTCCAAAGTAGTATGTTAACATTCTCGTTCAAAGTTCATATTTTCATTCGTAACCTTACTAGTAGGTTCTACATGTTAAATACATATGGGTTATGTATAGGTGTATTATAGACGTAACACGATCTCTTAATCCTTTAGAATCTAAACATTCATGTGATGCAACTATATTTTGAAAATATGTTCAAGTTTGCTTTTGAAACTATTTTAAACTTGAACAATGCAATTTAACACATACCAGACAACTTTAAGGCTCTAATCATTTGAGATCAAGTCATGTTATCATGCTTGCAAAGTTAGTACATAGAGTATGTTGTAGTCATGCATATTAGCTCACTATACTAAGTTTAATACAAATCCTAAGTAAAGTGGTTATGAGCAAAGAACTATGAATCATTTGAACACAAGTTAACGGGTTATTCATGCCTTTCTAAATCATACCAACATGCTTGCAAGGTCAGTCTATAACATGGCATACGTACATATCAAGTTCCTTTCTAAAATCCTAATTTTCATCTAACTATATGTTTTTGATTATCATGTATGCTATCCTAGTAAAACATGCTCACATTAGGGTAATATACTAATATATACATGTTACACATACTTGCATGTTAGTTTAAGTCGTATTAGTTGACTAACATTGATCAGATTTGAAAACAGAAACTCCAACTAAAAACAGAGACTGGCGCAGCTGAGCTGCGCCTTAGTGTAAATCCGGCGTAGCTGCGCTGTGCCTGGTTCCAGCCAGGAATAGTCTGCTTCAGCAGAACTTTAGCCCAAACACAAAAATTATTCACAATTTCGATTCTAACCAGTCATGTATCAATTACAACATGCATATATGGTTATATAACAACTAATTAAACATTACCCAACCTCACCATCATCAACATAATTGAATTTCAAGAACTCACGAATTCATTTGACAGAAACTGAAAATGGAAGAATTGATACCTGTGCAATTATGAATTAGCTTGCTCCTAATGAACTCCCAATGTCCTAGAATGCTTGAATGCTCTCAATCTCACACTCAATGGAATTCTCAGCAATGAAAATTGGAGAAAATGGGTGGTATTTATAGAGAATTAAAAACACAGACAATGCATATATACACCAAATTGAAGGTTAAGAGAGAGTTGGTAAATAGTAGTTGAAATCATCATAACCACCACTCCCCCCCATAATCATCAGCTAGACAATTTTTTAAGAAAAAGAGAGAATAGGCCTTAGCCTTTATGGGATTCACGTGAAGGAGAAATAGGGAGAAATTTGGACACTAAATTTGGGATAACCCAAATACTCAGCAATTGTAACACTTATACCATTTCTTACTCTTATGTTTTATTTTATATACACATTCTCCATACATGGCTATATCCTAATGCCACAACATAGTTTGATATTTCAAGGTAGTAGATGTAATATGAAAATGTAACATACATATTGTACATGCATATTTTATTACACCGGTATACTATATTAAAATAATAGCTTACAATGTGTTCATGATATATTATTTTAATATATACCCACATACATTTTGTCACATACACCTTCATGATGTATTTATAACCTATAGTTATAATATGCATAATCACATTGCTTCACACAACATAGTTTCATATAACTTAATATATAGTCACATAAAAGTCACACTACGCTATATCGTATAGTCGTAATACTTCTCACATGCACATAACCGTTAATCTAATATTATTATATTAATAACTTATTTATTTATGTCAATTAAATAAATTATTCACTTCCTTGACTAATTAACACTAAAATTAATTACTTTAATCACCATCGGTTAATGTATTTATGGATCTCCATAATCATTAATTATTTATATAATTCTTATTATATTTATAGGTATATTGCAAATAATTGTAATCATTTATTATTAATTAATTACCAAGTAATCAATATTCTACCACAATTAATTAATATTAATTAATGGTTTACTTAATATTTCCTTCGTCAAACATAACGCACTTCATTTCATAGTTTACCAATGTTACACATATAACAAAATGTTCCATTTTATTTTTGAAGAAGAAAAATTTAATTTTCTCCAACTGTCCACTGGCGCAGCTGAGCCAGTTTGTACTGCTGGGACAGTGCAGCTGCGCCGTGCCCTATAGTGCCAAGACTGGTTTAGCTTAAGACAGTGTCAATTTTCATTCCTAAACTCGTTTTATACGACATGAATTGATGTCTACGTGAGTGATATTACAAGTCCAAGAGTGTATTCATTACTTATCATAATACTACTAATAATCATATCATATATACAATAATCATATATTCACGGAAAATTATTTTTATTATAAAATTAATTTATTATAAGAACATAATATATAATGATCAATAATTCTTAAAAAGAATTTATTTATAATTATTCGTCTAAATCATTTTATTTATCACATATATACATATACTTTACTTTGCACATATTCCCACCTATATATATATATATATATATATATATATATATATATATATATATAATTTATTCGCAAAAAAAAAATTTATTGAAAATATTGGGTTATTACAACAAGTATACACCCGGGATCGGTCCTCTGCTGATTAGTGGCGAGAAGCTAAGCGTTGACCTAACAGCCCATCAAAAGGATGGAAATCCTGGAACTGGTCAAACTGTGACATCACGGCCAGTGGGTGGTAGGTAGTCATGCCCCTCAAACCAGCTAGTGGGAGATAATCTATGATTAGAGCGTGAGTAATGAAGCTATAGGGTGAGCTGAGCCCTGTACATGGCAGGATGCCAAACGGATCTTTGATCCCTACCAAGAATACCAACCAAAACATAGCGTCTGTACACTCCGATGGCTGAAGGGAGTAAGACATGGCTATATCATGGGTAAAGCAGTACCTGTGTAGGCAGAAAGTACCAATCGGCCTCAAGTGTGACATAAACCACACGTATAACATGACCGAGCTGTCTGTAAATACCCCTGCAGGGTAGGTGCTGCAAAACGTGGTCGACCTCAATGTCTCAGCCACGATCATCTAGATAATGGTATGATCCTCCTGAGAGCTCTAACTGCCATGATGACACCTATGTCCAACTCATCCATATACTGTGGCATGTATACATATGCCACTACACATATCACGAGTACATCCACTCTGGCCACATGCCACATGCCACATGCCACTGATCCTCTGGTGTGGTAAAATCACATGAGTATCGAGCATAGCTGTCCACTGAGCCAAATCTGTCTATCAGGAAACACTGGGGCAATACATGGCTAGATGTAATCTTATCCTCTACTGCTATACGCCATAACTTGGTGAGGGTCATGAACTGTTGGCGCATATCTCTGGCAGCCATATGAGCGTAAGGTCTGTCTAAGGGCAAAGCCGTCAACCGATCGTACTCCTCCAATGTAGGAGTCAACTCCTGGGTACTAAATCGGAAAACATATCTCTTCGGCATTCAATGCTCCAGCATACCCTCTACAAAGCCTGCGGGAACCTGAAACATTTAGAGGGTCATGGAATGCTGTAATAGCTTATCCACGGTCACCCTATCTGGGGGTGACATACTATCATACCAGGATCGCAGACGGGATGCCACCAACACTGGTGGGGTGTGATCTATGCAGCTGACTGTCAAAGAAGACATCTGTGTGGTCCGTATCATAAGACCATCTAGGGGTCAATGCTGAATATCTCAGGACATACATACATATGCATAACATGATACATGCATGACAAATAATAGATGGCATTATGATGCAGGGAATGGAAAATAGTATGTACATTCCTAAGTACATCATCATCTACATACATCATCTCTGTACAGCTAAAAATACATGGAAATAGGGCACAGACGCCCTACTACTAACAGAGGCCAATCAAAAGATATAACGAGAATGGGGCATAGCCACCCAATATCTAACTGAGACCTATCAAAAGAGATAACGAGAATATATATCAGAAGAAGACAATGGTGTCAATATCTACATCATCAATCTTGTTCACCTAATGTAACTCCTCCCGAGTCACTGGATCTCTATCAACAAGGATGTCAGGCCTATACAAGGGAGGATCTGCATTGGCAAAGCCATATGGGTCACCTGAGGGGCCAGTGCCTGAGCTGGAAGGATCAAAAGTATCTGCCTCTGAAGGATCTTTACCCAAGTGTCAGATGAAAAAATGTGTCCGGTCCAACTGTCGGGTCAAACGGTCAATCTATGTCAAATGAGTCAGATCTAGGACACAGGTCAGCCAATCCGTCATCATCACGGATCCAGGAACCATATCTCCCCATAAACTGAGTGGCGCGGGTCTGGGCTCCAATGGTACGAGGGGACCACCAGTGATGAAATGTATCCTGAGTATGTGAACCCTCTGACAAAGTATATCCGTCAATCCCCATCAATGGAATGTCATTGATGGGTGACTGCAACACAGGCCAATAGCGCTTAGCAAGAGGTAAGATCGGTACACGAATCTCTCATGTGCTGCTCCTAAAAGCACGCTCTCCTAAATAGAGCTCGCATCATCCATCCGTGAAGAGAGGAATCCTACGGGTGGATATCATGTGCTCGACACCAGTCTGGAATCCATCCTCAAATCCAATAGTCAAATGTTCCCCAGAATAGGAAACCCAAGTGATGACACCAGTTGTTAACAGCTCCAACTATAAGCGACAATGGATGAAACCCTCAGCTATAGGAACCTCCGTTAATATAGAATGATGCCATCGTCGTCCTCGTGGATAGGTATCTAAACCTAACACACTCACAGGACGCAAACATGAAAGCCTCTCATAGGCCCAAAACTGCTAACATAAAGGCAAAACATCTACTGTCAGTGAACACTCTTAACCTGTACATGGGAAATCAAAAGAGAAATACTCACCAGCAGCAATGGGTAAAATCCTCGCCAAGCCTCGGTCAAGCCTTGCGAATGCATGCGTATTCCCTTGAGGAAATAGGCAAAGGTGTAGGAACCCCAATCATACTCTCCAATACGGTCCACCTCCCGCGTGGTACTGATCAAAGTGAATGACACCGTAGAAGAGTTATCTGCTATGAAACAACCCCTGATGATCACCAGGAACCATCACCGAAGAGTGAGATCCCTAACTCTCACATCAGTGGGCATGGGCTCACTCAACAACCCACTCATAGCATCTATGCTTAAAGGACCCGTGCAGACGGTCCTGTCCTTGAGCGCCTCAGCTGGAACTCCCAACAAAGATCTGAAGGCAGTCGGGGTAATATTCCTCGTACATGGCACTGGCGCCCCTCCAAACTCTATACTGGTGATAAATCGCCAATCCATCTGTGTCATCATCACCTCACAATCCAACAAATAGAGAGATTGAGTCTGGTGAAACTAGCGCTCAAACAATTCCCTGAGGTAACCCTAGGGACAACGACAGGGAAGAATGGAAAAGAACGCCCCAAAGCTCCAATCATGCACGATACCTCGATAATCTGGATGCAGAGCCTGATACAGAGAATGTATGTTGAACCAGTTCCTTCGAGGCTATGTAAGGCTGGGAACCTACATCACATGCAAATCAATGTCAAAATCCTTGTTCCTCAATAGGAAAAAGGAAGATCAAATCCATCTTTTACCTCATTTACATGCAAGTAAACAGAGGGGTGGCGACTTAAATCACCCAGAAGATCTTGAATGGCCACCTGAATACCTGGAAAATCCCTACGTGGAACATGAGCAGCAGGAGTTGGAGCCGCTACCGGTACATCCTCCTCCTCGTCCTCGACATCCGTTACATCAACCCGGAATGGACGTATCACCGCCTCTGCTAGACGACGAGGTTGTCTAACTAAACAGGGTTAAGGCACTTTAGAAGCCCTCCTCCGCACACCTGAAGTGGTCCTGCGGGAACTACTCGGCTGATCTGGATCCATAATATCTGGAACACAAGTCTCCAAATCACCTCAGAAAGGTGTGGTAAATTTTAACTTGGAGCATTTTTATGCATTTTATGACTATATGCATGCATGCATTACTTTAACATACGCCTACAATAGAGTTAAAAATGTATGTCTGCCCAATGCCTAGACTTTTGGAATTTTTTTGCCAAAGTCTCCTTTGTAAATAGGACTATCCACATGCACGTAAGGCATGACTAGGTGGCCATTCAATAGCACACCTACCCATAGTCATAAACATCCTATAATGCATGAAAAAAAATCAAAGTCACAATCCATGATGGTAGATTAAATACCCGGATTCCTTTGCTTACTTACCTTTGCTCATTTGTCCTCAAATATGATAAGAAATAGCAGAAAAAGGCACAAATTTGATTGTTTTAAAAGTTAAATTTTTTTATATCATTATGTTCAACATAGTTTAATACTAACGTTTACTATGTTAAACATTTTTTATCAAGACATATGAGCATGCATATTCACTACTATGTGTTTAGACGCATTTCATATAAAAAGTCATTTTCCAACACATAAAAATTGGGAAAAAAGACATGCATACGTTACCAGGACAGTGTAGAACACTTTTACAGTGACAATTGGCAGAAAGACGCCCGAACTAAGCAGACCTGAAGAAGAGCTCTCTATTTCCTATGTGGCGCAACGTAAAATGACTTGAGAAAGCAACCTACAACCTTTAAAGCCATGCACGGATGGTCGTAGGTCCACCTGTGGCTGCTGCAGGTGTACTTGTGGCTCCCCTGGGTGGGGCCTACCCCTCTAGCTTAGTCCAGTTCAAGTTGCAAAGGAGTTCTCACAAGCTGAAAAGGCCAAATCAGGGATAAAAGCGCTACGCGATTGAGCAGAATAGCCTGAAATCCTAGTTGTCTTGGGCCATACTGTGGCTTTTCATATCATTCATTGGTATTCGCCCAAACACAGGTTTACTATACCAATGTTCACAACCGTTGCAAACTACATTCGACAATACCTCACAAAGGTCTGATGTCGTCAGTTTGGGGTCGCAACTCCAAAGTACATATCCCCGACGTGGGTTTCACACATTTTCATCTGTTGAAGCACAGATCCCTAGTGGGGGTGTCACACATTTTCATCTGTTGAAGTACAGATCCCCGACGGGGGTGTCACGCATTTTCATCTGTTGAAGTACAGATCCCCGGTGGGGGTGTCATGCATTTTCATTCGTTGATGTACTGGTCAACGAAGGTCAAGCAACATTGACGTTACTTTAGCTGATAGAAGGTAAACACATCGAAGCATCAGAAGCCATTCGATGATTTCATCCGTTGATGCACACGTCAACAAAAGTCAAGCAGCCTTGACGTTATCCCCAGCAGGGATTTCATCCGTTGATGTACCTTTCAGCAAGGGTCAGGCAATCCTGACAACACAGACTGTTGGCAGTAACTCCGATAGAGCATCCTCATCGGGGAAGACCGATGATGAAATATGTTATACACATCCTCAACAAACAAAACACATCCCCACAGAATCTCTTGTACATGAGAGATACATCTTCAGTGAAAGTTTATACCAAGGATTAAGGGCTTTGGTGATAATCCCAACGGCAACATCCTGAAAGTTCATGGTTGTAACGGTCGCGAAATTTGTAAATTAATTTAAATATTTATTGAATTAAATAAATATTTTAAATAATTTATTTATTGAGGAAAATAAATAATTGATGAAATTATGATGCAAGAATTTTGTAACTAAATTAATTAATGGTAATTTTATTATTTGAGGATTTAATTTAATGAAAATAATTAAATTAAATGAATTGTTTAATATTTAATGAAATAATTAAATTAAATAAAGTGATGTTCTAGTCTAATTTAATAATTAAATTAGATATATTATAATTTATTAATCATAAGTATAATTATAATAAAAATTATGTTAATTACTATTGTAAGTTATTTAAATTAACTAAACTAAAGTCATTTAAATTAACTAAAATAAGTGTGACAAAAGTGACTATATAATATAAATATTATAAAAATAAACTAGTATGAGAAATTTTATGTAGCCAAACACATCCTTGTGGCTTTTGGCCTAACATAACTGATTTGGCGTATTTTTTTTTAATTGATGAACGTGGGGAGTCTTCAGTTTATATCTTCGCGCTCTTTTTCTAAGGCTAGTACTGAGTTGGGTGAGAAGAAGAAACACAATGTGAAATTGAGAGAGTAAATCTCTGTGATTTTACCAAGAGGAAGGAGAGGGTCACCATCTTTTGCTAGCATACAACTAGGGTTTGAAGGTATATTTTACTTCTAATATTTATGTTTTCAGTTTCCATGATCATTTTCTGTAAATTGCTAAATCATGTTGGATCGATACATGTATGTAAGGGTTATAATATGTCAATCATCATATGTGAGTGTTATTTGATGTTTAGAATACAAGAAATTGGTTTGTTGAAGGAAAAGTAAATAACAGTGGTTATGCATGAAAAATAGCTTAAGAAAGTATAAAATTTCATGTTCAATATGTGATGTAATCTACAAATTGATGTTGGATTATGTTAGTATGTTAAAAAACAAAAGCGACATAGTTTAAATCGTGTCAATTGGTTAAGAAACGAAGTCGTGGCGATCTAATTCGCTAAAAGTTTAAAAAATGACGAAATTGGGAAAGTTGTGGTTTTGATTCTTCAAAATTGAGTATACGTAATGTTTATGTGCTTAGCATAGTGTGTATCATGATTATAGATATTGTTACAAAGTTTTAGTTGCTAGGTTTCATGAATTTCTGTGAAAAAATGATTAATTGGTGTGTTGGTGCAAGAAAAGAGTTGTTGTTGTTTCTGTCTGTGTACGGCTCAACTGCGCCGGTACCACAGCCAGAAACGACGCATGTGACGCCCCCAAAATAGGTATACAACACCCATTCTGAGTCGCCAAATACATGGTACAGAAAGCAAACTACAACTTCAATAATACAATTGTCGTGCAAAATACGACAACACATACTGTGAGTTTAAATACAAATATTGTCTTCTGGACAATATCCACACTCAAATAAATCCTCATTACAATTATTCAAACACTATTTTACAGAAATAGTGAGGACTGCTAATACATCTTTCTAGAACCATCACTCCATACCCCGACTAGATCCTGCTATGTTCTCACCTCCTGAGAAGAAAAATGGAACAAAAAGGAAAAGGGTGAGCTCAACTAGCCCAGTAAAGAATATTATGACTAAGATAATATACAACAAATTATCGTTAGTCTTCAACAGGAAAAAATCTGATAAAATATAATCGACAACAAGTTTTAGATCAACAACTGCAGCAGAAACAGCAAACCATTAGAAGAGTCAAGTAGAGAAAGAATTCTACTATCTTCTAAGATTTAAAAGTCCATCATCAATATTTTATCCCTGTAACATCAATTAATAATCATCTTTAACCAAATATTCATCTTTGCACTACAGGCCAAAGATATTCATTTGTATCATCAGTCGGTCATGTTCATCTCAACACCTGTTCATCTTTGCACTACAGGCCAAAGATATTCATCAAGTAATTATACATCTTTGCACTACAGGCCAAAGATATTCAGTAATATCATCATTTAGGACTGAGGATGATGAAAAATATCTTAAAGAGAACGAATCCAATGAGACAGAAGGACAAATATTAGGGATTCGTATAACAGTTTATCCAAGATCAATAATACTTCATAATAATCAATTGTGAAGCAGAATTCAAAAATAAAGATCAAAACATGGATACAATCAAAGATAGTAACCATAATAGACATCTTGGACAAAAAGGAAAAATTTTATTTTTCGGTGAATAGTGCCGTATTCGTGAATAGTGCCGTGTACGTGAATAGTGCCGTATACATGAATAGTAACCCCGACACAAAAAGTTCCAAATTTGATAAAAACTCATATCAATACTTCAGCATAATGATATTGAAGAAAATAATATCATTTAAGAAGAAAATAATATCCCTTACCTCAAAATATCAGTACTTCTGGTCGGAATACCGGTATAAGGCTGAAAGAAACTTGCTCTGATGAATAGAAACTCTCAAAGTATCTAAATACTCACAAAATACACTCAATAATCTAGAGAGAGAAAGAGAGAAAACTTGTTTCTAGTGTGATTTTCAATTCTAACTTAGCCCTCTATTTATAGGAAAATTTTGGTAGGTTTGACCTGCAACCTGATGGCTTTACCTGCTACTATTCCCACCCACCACATTTGAAATATAATTCAGCACATTTCTTCACCAACCACAAGTGGGGCCCACCAATTCTAGAATTTTCCATCAAAATGATAAACTCCGAAAATTTAACAATTTCTGAACCAGTCATCTTGTAAAATTCGTAATAAATCATACGTTCATTTTTAACGGTTCAAAATTTGTGGACATATACTCAACTTATATATGTATAACATATCCAAAAATTACCACGATCCAACGGTCGGATTAAAAATTATAACCCCCGCAAACTATCTCAAAAACCCTGATTTTTAATACCTCTATTCCGACAAAAATACTGACAAAAACCTCAACATTAACTCCTTCATTTTTAACCACAAAAATATATCCCTCATTTATATCCACATAAAATAAATATTTCCTTATCATATGAATCAATAATTAATTATTCACAAATAATATTACAGAATCACATTTATGACAACCAGGCCGTTCCCAGGAAAGAGGGGGCTTTCCAATAAGGATTTCTCCTTACTGGCGCGCAATTAGATGACCAAACCTCTCCTTAGATAGAACTTTCTAGACATTGTCAATAATGTTATCTAATAATATTATTCAAATAATATGAATTATTGATCTGATAAATGAAAATACTGTGCAACAACAATTATTGAAATAACAATAATATAAAATATCAACGCAGCAATTATTGAATCAATAAAATAAAATATTGAATAATAACTACTGTAACAATTATTGAGTAGTGCCTTCTTACGTAAGAATCAATAATTGGTGCAATACCGTGTGCTACTGTATTTTAACCACCGGGTATTCCAACAGTATTAACGGTAACAACTACGCCGTTATTTATAAACAACTTATACTTGTCGTTTTCTTCATCCAATCGCTTTCCGATATGGGGCCCACACAAGGCTGCGTCGTCGTACGAATATTCTCCGACAGCAAGAATATTCCACGACCAACCGAATATTCACCGACCAAAAATAAATATTTTATAATCACTTGCTTATTTTATAAAATTTGCATATTTCACCCATAACCAAAGTATTATATCAAATTAACCCCTTATTATTCACAATAATATTTAGAGAAAATTTGATTTTATTCATTAATAAGTTGGGGTCTTACAACCTCCCCTCCTTATGAAATTTCGTCCTCGAAATTGACGTACGTACCTGATGTTTCAAAAAGGTGAGGATACCTCGCTTTCATTTCTGATTCCAACTCCCAGGTCATTTCTTCAATAGCATGGTTTCTCCACAAAACCTTAACTTGTGGTATAACCTTCGTGCGTAGGACATGCTCTTTCCTATCCAAGATCTTAACAGGTACCTCCTCGTACGTTAAATCTTTAGCTATCTCGTCTGGTTCTAACTCAATAATGTGGTTCGGGTCTTTAACATATTTACAAAGCATAGATATGTGAAAAACATTATGAACACGAGACATGCTTGGAGGTAATGCGAGTCTATATGCCACATTTCCTATTCGCTCAAGAATCTCAAATGGACCAACAAATCTTGGATTGAGCTTTCCTCTCTTCCCAAATCTTGTAACTCCCTTCCATGGTGCCTTTGTGTTAAAAACATTCCACTCGTACCCGCATATGATCCTCTACTCAATGCGTCACCAGGATGCGCTGCGTCTGGAGTCTTACAACGCATACAACGCAAATCTGCTCGCCAACTGTCTTAATAGGAGAATAGGATAGCTTTCTTTCGTTGATCATACTGGCATGCCATGGGCTGTTTAAGTCTTATCCCCCGTCAGTACAGCTGATCGTAATCTTTCAACAGCTAACGCCGCATGTGAGTTCCTTTTGGGTGAAGAAATATTTGAGGCTTTTATGATCTGATAGATCTCCATCCTCCAGATCTTCACAAATGCCAACTCCAAATCGATAATTCCTCTCATATTCTTTGACCAGGCATAATGACTTTCCCATGTTGCATGAGAACACAAAGCCTACTGTAGATAACAAATCCATCCGAACCAGATGGTATTGTCAGAACAGGTGCCGAAATGACTTGAGTTCTTGGAAACTCTTCTCGCATTCCTCACTCCATACAATCTTTCCGAGTGCTGATGGCGATTCAATCCTTCCACAAATCTCCGATAATAACCAGCGCCCAGGCTACGACACCGATCCCAACTTTGTATGGCTTCAATCGACAGATACTCCATGTTTTGACACCACGTGCCCAAGGAATGCTACTTCCTCAAGCCAGAACTCGCATTTCTTCAGTTTGGCATATAGCTTGTTTTCACGAAGCCTTTGCAGTACCAGCTTCAAATGGCGCTCATGATCTTCACGGCTTTTGGAATAGATGAGGATGTCATCAATAAAGACAACAACGAACTGATCCAAATATTCTTTAAATACACGGTTCATCATATCCATGAAGGCAGCAGGAGCATTAGTCAATCCAAAAGACATTACTAAGAATTCATAATGCCCGTACCGAGTTCTGAAGGCAGTCTTTGGAATATCCTCAGTTTTAATCTTCAGCTGATGATATCCAGAACGAAGATCGATCTTTGAAAAGAATTGTGCTCCTTGCAACTGGTCAAACAGGTCATCAATGCGAGGTAGCGGATACCTATTCTTGATGGTGACATGGTTCAATTCTCGATAGTCAATACAAAGTCGCATACTCCCGTCTTTCTTCTTTACGAATAAAACAGGAGCACCCCAAGGAGACGTACTAGGACGAATAAAACCGATGTCCAACAACTCCTGTAGTTGGACTTTTAACTCCTGAAGTTCAATAGGAGCCATTTGATATGGGGTTTTAGAAATGGGCTTTGTACCGGGTTCAAGGTCAATAAAGAATTCAATTTCTCGTTCCGGGGGTAGACCGGGAAGTTCTTCAGGAAATACATCGGGAAATTCTCTAACAATAGAAATATTATTCAAATCTGACTTGTCTTTGTTCAAATCCATTACATGGGCTAAGAAAGCTTGACATCCGTTTTTCAATAAACGAATAGCTTTGTGGCTTGATATGACAGTGACTGATTTTAGTGGTTTAGTAGTTTAAATTCGTATGACAGGTTGGTTAGGAATATGAAAACTAACAACCTTACGAAAACAATCAATTTTAGCATGATGAGTGGTTAACCAATCAATTCCTAAAATCACATCAAAAGCAAGTATCTTTAAAGAGATAAGATCAACAGGTAATGTGATAGTACCAACTTGGATCATGCAAGATTTATAAACTGTAGATGTAACGAAGGTTTCACCCAACGGAGTTTCAACAGATAAGTTAAAGTCCAATTTCTCCGGAGTCAAGTTTAAACGTTGAGCACAAGCAGGAGAGATAAAAGAATGGGTAGAACCGGTATCTAGTAAAGTATAAACTTCGCAAGAATTCAAGATTAGCTTACCCGTGATCACCTCGTTCGGGTTTCTCGCGTTTTGGCCAGTAACGACAAACGCCCTTCCAGGAACCGCTGATTTCGACTTATCCGGGACAGCTTTTGGAGTCACCATCCCCACTGAACTTGGTTTTGCTACAGAACACTCTCGAGCTATATGACCCTCCTTTCCACAGTTATAACATACCTTAGATTGTTGTGGGCAGTTTGGGCTGATATGTCCCTCTTTCTCACATTTGTAACATACGACCGGTGGTCGTTCTCCTCCCCTAGAAACAGTTGATGTTTGTGCTTACGTCTTCACGTTATCATTGTTGTATCTTCTCTTCTTGAAATCTCCTCCCGACTCGCTCCTTCTATTATCACGACCACGATTACCACCAGAGTGGTTACCGCTTTTGTCCGAATGTTTTCCTCCCTGCTGGTTTTCATTGCTTCGATGACTGCCGCCACCGGTATGACCCTGGTTGTGGTCCCTCGGTTGCACATACTCATTATCTCGCTCTAATAATTGAGCCATGTTTACAACATCTGAATATAAAGAAAATTTATGAGAGATAAGATATTGCCGAATCTCGGGTTTTAGACCTCTCAGAAACATCCTTGTCATTCGTTCCTCATTTTCGACCAAATGAGGTGCAAACCTGGATAACTCTGCAAACTTCGCCTCGTACTGGGACACCGTTATGTTGTTTTGTTCTAGTCTAATAAACTCAACCTCCTTCATATGATGAATACTTTCAGGAAAGTACTTGTCATTGAACAGTTTTTGAAATGTTTCCCAGGACATGTTGAGTGCGTCAGGCTGGGTACGCTTCACAGACTCCCACCAGTAGTCTGCCTCACCGCGGAACATAAATGTGGCGAATGGAACCTTCTGTTCCTCCGTGCATCCCAAGACATCAAATATCTTGGTAATTTGCTTGACCCACGTTTCCGCCATGATCGGATCCGGCTTTCCCTTAAATTCTGGTGGTCCCAATTCTTTGAACTGCTTAGCTGTGACAAACCGCGCGTTGTTATCATTTCCACCCGTATTCTGCACACGAGTCTCCCTCGTCTGATTTTGCATGAACTGCAAAAAGCTCCTAAACATTCCATCATTCATCGTTTGCTCGGTAACGTTGTTTACAGGAGGAATATTGTCTTCCTGTTGCACGTTCCCCTGGGTAGTGATCAAAGGTGTCTCCACGGTCTGATTTACTCCATTATTAACGTTCTCAGCTGCCATTCTTAAATACTGACATAAAACAAGGGTTAATAGTCATGTCATATATTATCTCTATACTCTGACCGACCAAATAGACACCAAATAAACTTAGTCAGGTCATACTAGCGAAGGAATTCCCCGTCTCTCCCCTCCTAGTTCTTGTCTCACATCTCAGCCAGGTATCATATCCCTAAGCTCTGATACCAACTGTGACGCCCCCAAAATAGGTATACAACACCCATTCTGAGTCGCCAAATACATGGTACAGAAAGCAAACTACAACTTCAATAATACAATTGTCGTGCAAAATACGACAACACATACTGTGAGTTTAAATACAAATATTGTCTTCTGGACAATATCCACACTCAAATAAATCCTCATTACAATTATTCAAACACTATTTTACAGAAATAGTGAGGACTGCTAATACATCTTTCTAGAACCATCACTCCATACCCCGACTAGATCCTGCTATGTTCTCACCTCCTGAGAAGAAAAATGGAACAAAAAGGAAAAGGGTGAGCTCAACTAGCCCAGTAAAGAATATTATGACTAAGATAATATACAACAAATTATCGTTAGTCTTCAACAGGGAAAAATCTGATAAAATATAATCGACAACAAGTTTTAGATCAACAACTGCAGCAGAAACAGCAAACCATTAGAAGAGTCAAGTAGAGAAAGAATTCTACTATCTTCTAAGATTTAAAAGTCCATCATCAATATTTTATCCCTGTAACATCAATTAATAATCATCTTTAACCAAATATTCATCTTTGCACTACAGGCCAAAGATATTCATTTGTATCATCAGTCGGTCATGTTCATCTCAACACCTGTTCATCTTTGCACTACAGGCCAAAGATATTCATCAAGTAATTATACATCTTTGCACTACAGGCCAAAGATATTCAGTAATATCATCATTTAGGACTGAGGATGATGAAAAATATCTTAAAGAGAACGAATCCAATGAGACAGAAGGACAAATAGTAGGGATTCGTATAACAGTTTATCCAAGATCAATAATACTTCATAATAATCAATTGTGAAGTAGAATTCAAAAATAAAGATCAAAACATGGATACAATCAAAGATAGTAACCATAATAGACATCTTGGACAAAAAGGAAAAATTTTATTTTTCGGTGAATAGTGTCGTATTCGTGAATAGTGCCGTGTACGTGAATAGTGCCGTATACATGAATAGTAACCCCGACACAAAAAGTTCCAAATTTGATAAAAACTCATATCAATATTTCAGCATAATGATATTGAAGAAAATAATATCATTTAAGAAGAAAATAATATCCCTTACCCCAAAATATCAGTACTTCTGGTCGGAATACCGGTATAAGGCTGAAAGAAACTTGCTCTGATGAATAGAAACTCTCAAAGTATCTAAATACTCACAAAATACACTCAATAATCTAGAGAGAGAAAGAGAGAAAACTTGTTTCTGGTGTGATTTTCAATTCTAACTTAGCCCTCTATTTATAGGAAAATTTTGGTAGGTTTGACCTGCAACCTGATGGCTTTACCTGCTACTATTCCCACCCACCACATTTGAAATATAATTCAGCACATTTCTTCACCAACCACAAGTGGGGCCCACCAATTCTAGAATTTTCCATCAAAATGATAAACTCCGAAAATTTAACAATTTCTGAACCAGTCATCTTGTAAAATTCGTAATAAATCATACGTTCATTTTTAACGGTTCAAAATTTGTGGACATATACTCAACTTATATATGTATAACATATCCAAAAATTACCACGATCCAACGGTCGGATTAAAAATTATAACCCCCGCAAACTATCTAAAAAACCCTGATTTTTAATACCTCTATTCCGACAAAAATACTGACAAAAACCTCAACATTAACTCCTTCATTTTTAACCACAAAAATATATCCCTCATTTATATCCACATAAAATA
Source organism: Panax notoginseng (assembly GCA_016801055.1). Lineage (NCBI taxonomy): Eukaryota > Viridiplantae > Streptophyta > Magnoliopsida > Apiales > Araliaceae > Panax > Panax notoginseng. The sequence goes on from CM029019.1 coordinate 136,790,424, forward strand.
AATATTTTCTTATCATATGAATCAATAATTAATTATTCACAAATAATATTACAGAATCACATTTATGACAACCAGGCCGTTCCCAGGAAAGAGGGGGCTTTCCAATAAGGATTTCTCCTTACTGGCGCGCAATTAGATGACCAAACCTCTCCTTAGACAGAACTTTCTAGACATTGCCAATAATGTTATCTAATAATATTATTCAAATAATATGAATTATTGATCTGATAAATGAAAATACTGTGCAGCAACAATTATTGAAACAACAATAATATAAAATATCAACGCAGCAATTATTGAATCAATAAAATAAAATATTGAATAATAACTACTGTAACAATTATTGAGTAGTGCCTTCTTACGTAAGAATCAATAATTGGTGCAATACTGTGTGCTACTGTATTTTAACCACCGGGTATTCCAACAGTATTAACGGTAACAACTACGCCGTTATTTATAAACAACTTATACTTGTCGTTTTCTTCATCCAATCGCTTTCCGATATGGGGCCTACACAAGGCTGCGTCGTCGTACGAATATTCTCCGACAGCAAGAATATTCCACGACCAACCGAATATTCACCGACCAAAAATAAATATTTTATAACCATTTGCTTATTTTGCAAAATTTACACATTTCACCCATAACCAAAGTATTATATCAAATTAACCCCTTATTATTCACAATAATATTTAGAGAAAATTTGATTTTATTCATTAATAAGTTGGGGTCTTACAACGCAGCTGCGCTGTTGGTCTTCTTTGAATCTGCACCAGCACAGCTACACCGGTGCCAAGACTTGGGACAGCGTAGCTGCACCATGCCCTGAGCCTAGGCAGTGAAGTCTGTTTATTTGTGGGTCATAATTCATGGACTTAATCTAGTTTGGCATACATGTTAATGATGTTAAAACATAACGTGGGCTATAATAACAGACTATAATGTAATGTAATATGAAGAGTGAAGATTTTAAGTGATTATTTAATTAAGTTATGTAATAAACAAAAATTGATGTTTACGAGAGTTAAAGATGAATGATAATGTTTATGTTAGACCATGGTGAGATTTTTGATTTGTTAAGGATGTTAACCTACATGGTTAGGTGTTAAGTTAAGGGTATGACTTAAATGGTGGGTTAAACCCATAAAGCTAATATTAATACAACTAATTGTTATTGTGATTTCAATGATATTTATAGGGTAATTGGCGAACATTATTATACTTGTGTAGCTCACATTCAAGGCAAGTTTCCTAAACTTCATTCTTTTATTAATGAATGCATGTTTCATAGCTTTGTTATCTTTTATGTCAAGCAAGCTTTCTTTTTCTAAATTTTTAATTAAAGTTGAGCAAGCCTATTTATTCTATCTCGTGTATGATTGTACAAGCCCTTGTAATCTAGTTCATTTCATTGAGCGAGTTTCATTTTCCTAAGTCTTGTTAGTGTTATTCAAAGTATATATTGTTCTAATACATTGATTCAAATGAGATTGTTCTAACTCTTTTGAATATAGTACTTTGCATGTATACCATGTTTACTCAATTGTACGTTTCTATTATTCAATCTTTGACTTTGATAACCTTGTTCAATTCTATATTGTTGTACTGAACTTTTAAGTAGTAAGCAAACTCTTATTGTTGGAACTAGTCTATAATGGAATAGTGTTCTAAAATTTTAGAACCACTGATAAGTTAGTTCCAAACTAAACTTTATTTAGTGCGGAAATTCTAAATTCAAGCAGAGACGAACAACCCTAACATAGGGGATTTTGTACGTGTAACGTTTAGATGTTTGTGCACAATACATGGTACAAAGGGCTGATCACCCTAAGTACGTTAAGAAGAATCTGTACAGTCTAAATGACTATTATGGTTGAGGTAATAACACCTAAACATCGGGGACATAGTCTGTCGTCTTAAGAGCCTCAGATATTAAATTCGAACTTGTTTTCTATATTTTGATTCGTAGAACAAGTTCAATATTGTACGGCACTCGTTGTTCATTCTCATGTTGTTATCATTACTACTCTTTATATCAGTGACCAATTGTTTGCTCACTCTTGCATTTAACACTGCACCTAAAGGTCAGAAAGTTGATGAACCATCTACTAGCAAAGGAAAGGGCAAGATGTCCAAGTGTTGAAGATTTATTGAATTTATTTAAGTGAATTATGTTATAAGACTTGTTTTTATTTTATGATGTATTCGATAAACTTATGTAATAATTTAAGGTTAGATTAACTAGGATTGTTTTTGAGATGATGTAACCCTTTAAGGGAAAAGATTATTGTTTAAGTTATTTTATGTCTTTATCCTTTATTATGGGTAGTTAGATGTAATTATTTTTGATAGTGAGCACCAAATCATGTGGGAATGAAATACCCGGGTTTGGGGGTGTCATAGGTGGGGAAACCTTAGGAAGTAACCTTTAAGGAGACAGAAAACATAGAGGTGTCTAACTCTTATCGAGTTTTAAGGAATGGATTAAGGCATTCATTGAAGTTAAGTAATAAAAGACATTATGTGCTATGTGTTAATAACTTATGTGCTTACGAGTATCGAAGAATGTCATATAATAAATAAAACCTAAAATATATTTTGTTGTCAGGATGTCTAGCGATGGAGGATCTAGTCCAGCTAGGGAAGTGATACCTCAGATACCTAGAGATGACAAACCCCGGGATATCCACGTTGTGCGGGAATAGTTTATCCAAGAGAATGAGCATGTGACCGATCCCGAGGAGGATAGTTTAGAGGATGATGAGGAAGAGGATCCTGTGGAGTTTCTACCAAACTCCATATAAGCTGAGATGTATGATGCACTGTACGATCGTAACATAGAATTACAGGACAAGGTTAAGGAGCTGAAGGAGTTAGTTGAGATGCATCATGCTACGATGGAGCAGAAGGATGTGGAGATTCAGGAACTCGACTCACACCTTGGAAACATAGAGTGGGACCTAGTTCATACAAAGGGTCAACATGAAGATTTGTTGGCGGTGAACGAGAAGACGAAGACTGATGTGGAGAAGTTAAAAGTTGACTTGAAAGAGGAATCAGCTAAGCGTGCGAGAGCAGAGGACGTTTGGGTGAAGGCGACTCATCGTACAGACCGTGCTGAAGCTAAGGTCCAAACGAAGAAAGCTAAAATGAACGAAATGGATCATGCCTTTAATTCTGCGATTGATAGGGCCCAGGATCGAGTCTTTTATTACCCACCTCAGTTTGAAGATTCACTGTGGTTCATGATGGATCGTAGGATGGCGTATCATATTATGGAGGAAGAGCATAGAGAAGCCTCTCGACGTCTTAATATGCCTAGATAGAGAGAATAAGAGTAATAATAATTTGTGGTTAAGTATATGAATGAATAAACTGTAAATCCCTTATTTTGAGATAAATAAAGGGGTAATATGAGTATGTAATCCTGAAAGTCGTCTAGTTCAAGAAAGTTGTTGTTAATAACGATTATGCTATCTTTAATGTGTTTTAAAAACACTATGAATGAATAAAATATCAAAATTTATTTGAAATATTATGTGTTATAGCTTTAATCTTAAAATGTTTAAGTCAAATTTCAAATACTCAAAAAGTTGAGTAATGAACTAATAAGCATATATTTTAACAGAAAATACCTCCTAGAAGAAGACAACCACGCCAAAAACTACCTCCTAAGGGGTCTACTAACAATAATAATGAGGCCAATGCTAACCCTGTTCAACAGTTGGTAACATTGTTAACGGGAGCACTTGCGAATTAACCGCAAGCTCAAGTCATGACCTTCAAGGAATTCAAAGCAGTTGGACCGCCAGAGTTTCAAGGGTCTATAAATCAAGTGGAAGCCCAAACTTGGACCATAGAAATGGAGAAGGTGTTTGACGTTGCTAGAGTCAACGAGGATCAGAAGACTATATTTGCAACGTTCATGCTGAAGTCTGAAGCTAGCTACTGGTGGCAGGAAAATAAGGTTCGTGGGGGACAAGGAGTGATAGCATGGGATAGATTTAAGGATATGTTTTTCGAAATGTACTTTCTAGCGAGTTCTCAGAATCAGCTGGAGGTGAAATTTTTGGAGTTGAAATAAGGAACTATGACAGTGCCAGAATATGTTGCGAAGTTTAACGAGTTGGCAAGGTTTGCAACTTATCAAGTTAATACCGACAAGCGTAAGGCGAGAAGGTTCGAACAAGGATTGAAGCCCTTGATTTCGAGCAAGGTTTCAATGTTCTAGTTAAATACATTTGCGGTTGTACTGGAAAAGGCAATTATCGCGGAAGGCGAAAGCAATGCCTTAATCAAGTACAATCAAGAACAGAAGAAGAGGAAGAATGATAATGAAAATAAGGCTGGTAGAAGTAACGTTGGAAGTAACAATCAGAAGAGGAAGTGAAGCGAGAATTCAACTGCAGGAGGACATCAAGGAAGTCAGCAGAAGAAAAAGTTTGAAGCTTGTGCGACGTGCGACGTGCGGGAAGAACCACACTGGGGTTTGTTTGAAGGGAAAGCGGGTGTGTTTCAACTGTGGTCAGGAGGGATATATTGCACCAAATTGTTTTAGCCCAAAGAAAGGAGCATGTTTTACCTACGGTTCGAAGGATCACATGGCTCGTGATGGTCCTAAAAAGCCAGCGGGAAGTGCAAGTAGAGGAAAGGGAAACAATGGTGGTGGTACATTGACTATCAATGGTCCAGCACAGTCAAGCCGACTTACTACGAGGACTTTCAATATAATCGTGCAAGATGCTGTACAGTTTAATGATGTGGTTTCAGGTATCATTCTGATTAATGGTATTAAAGCTTATGTGTTGTTCGATTCGGGTGCTACTTATTCATTTATATCCGATGAATTTACTCAGAACTTAGATTTGCCTCAGGAAGAATTAGATTATCCTTTGAGCATAGAGATTGTGAATAGGGAAGTGATTCCTATTAGATTCATATATAAGAATTGTAGAGTGGTTATTAAGGATCACGAGATAATGGTAGATTTGATACCAATTAGACTTGGTGAATTTGATGTCATATTGGGAATGGATTGGTTGTTCAATTACGGAGCAGTAATTGATTGCCAAAAGATATATGTTAACCTTATGACTCCGTCAAAGGTAGTGTTTTATGGCAGTAAGTCACCTTGACAAGCAAGTTGTCTGACGGTGATGCAAGCCAAGAAGTTGTTGAGACAAGGATGTGTAGGATACTTAGCATACATAGTCGATACACGGAAGAAGAGTGTAAAGTTAGAAGAGATACCTATCATAAGAGATTTTGCAGACGTATTTCCAGACGATTTGTTGGGTCTTCCGCTGGATCAATAAATCGAGTTCGTGTTTGACTTACTACCAGGAACGACCCCGATATCTAAGGCACCATACATAATGGCCCCGGTAGAGATGAAAAAGTTGATGGTGCAATTGCAAGAATTGCTCGACAAGAAGTATATCCAGCCAATTGTATCGCCATGGGGAGCACCGATGTTGTTTGTTAAGAAGAAAGATGGATCGATGTGGCTCTACATTGTTTACAGAGAATTGAATAAGGTCACGATAAAAAAAAATTATCTATTACCGAGAATCGACGACTTGTTCGATTAATTGAAGGGTGTAATATATTTGTCAAAGATAAACTTGAGAAGTGGTTATCATCAGTTGAAGGTGAGGCCAGAAGATGTACCAAAAATAGCGTTCAGAACTCGGTATGGTCATTACGAGTTTCTGATTATGTCATTTGGTTTAACCAATGCACCTGCAGCGTTCATGGATTTGATGAACAGGGTGTTTAAACCATTCTTAGACAAATTTGTGGTGGTGTTTATTGATGATAAATTGGTGTATTCCAAGAACAAGGAGGAACATGTTGAACACTTAAGAGTGACATTAGAGACATTGAGAAAAGAGAAGTTGTACGCTAAATTTTCAAAATGTGAGTTTTGGTTGCAACGTGTACAGTTTCTCGGGCACATTATTGATAAAGACAGAATTTTGATAGATCCATCAAAAATAGAAGTTGTAATAAACTGGGATCAGTCGAAGACACCGTCAGAAGTAATGAGTTTCTTAGGATTGGCAGGATATTATAGGCATTTTATACAAGACTTTTCCAAGATTGCAACCCCATTGGTGAATTTAACTAGGTAGGCGGTTAAGTTTGTTTGGACGGAGAAGTGTGAGGAAAGTTTTCGAGAATTAAATAAGAGGTTAAGTTCAGCACCTATGTTGTCATTGTCTGATGATACAGGGAATTTTGTAGTGTATAGTGACACATCGCATAAAGGACTAGGCTGTGTGCTTATGCAGAACGGTAGAGTTATTGTGTATGCATCACGACAATTGAAAGATTATGAGAAATGGTATCTGACTCATGACTTAGAGTTGGCTGCGGTGGTATTTGCCCTGAAGATTTGGAGACATTATCTTTATAGAGAGAGGTGTGAGATATATACCGACCATAAAAGTCTGAAGTATATCTTTACACAAAAAGATTTGAATATGAGGCATAAAAGATGGTTGGAGTTGATCAAAGACTATGACTGCGAGATTTTCTATAATCCTAGAAAGGCGAATGTTGTTGTTAATGCTTTAAGTAGGAAGGGACGGGAGAAGTTAATGATGTTGACTACTCAGGAGAAGCTAATATCAGAAATGGCAAAGATGGAGTTGGAAATTAAATATCCGACAGAATCCGACGAAAAGTTGTTCCAGATGGGAAATGGTTCAACGTTGGTAGATAAGGTGAAGAATGCACAACTTTAGGATGAAGACTGTGAAAAGATAAAATAGAAAATCTGAAGGAGAGGAAAATAAATTCAAAATCGATTCGGAAGGGTTACTTCGATACGAAGGGAGAATTTGGGTTCCGCCAGTGCTGGATGTTAAGGAGGAAATTCTGAGTGAAGCTCATAACTCAAGATATTCGATTCACCCTGGAAGTACAAAGATGTACCAGGATCTTAGACATCATTTTTGGTGGCCGAATATAAAAAAGGTTGTGGCTGAGTGTGTGGCGAAATGCTTAACATGACAGAAAGTTAAAGCTGAATATCAGAGGCCAAGCAGATTATTACAACCATTGGAGATACCAGAGTGGAAATAGGAGCATATCATAATGGATTTTGTGGTAGGTCTTCCAACGACTCAACAAGGTTCTGACGCCATCTGGGTGATTGTCGATCGATTGAAAAAGTCGGCACACTTTTTGCCAATCAAGATTAGATTCAACCTAAATCGGTTGGCAAAACTGTACGTGAAGGAAATCGTTTCAAGATACGATGTTCCAATGTCCATTGTATCAGACAGAGATCCGCTTTTCACATCTAATTTTTTGAAACCACTACAAGAATGCTTGAGAACACAATTGAGAATGACCACAGCATACCATCCTCAAACCGACGGACAGAGTGAGAGAACCATCCAAACACTAGAAGATATGCTCAGAGCATGTATCATGGATTTCAAGGGAAATTGGGATGACCATCTACCATTGGTTAAATTTTCCTGTAATAATAGTTATCACGCAAGTATTGGAATGTCGCCTTACAAAGCATTATACGACATGAAATGCAGAACTCTGTTATGCTGGGACGAGGTAGGTGAACGTCAACTATTGGGTTCAGAATTGGTAAAATAAACTGTCGAGATCATCAAGGTCATTCGACCAAGATTGATAGCTGCACAGGATAAATAGAAAAAATATACCGATCAACACCGACAAAATTAGGAATTTAATGTTGGTAGTTATGTTTTCTTGAAAGTGTCTCCCTAGAAAGGGAAAATTCGATTTGGCAAAAAGAGGAAATTAAGCCCTAGGTTTATAGGACTTTTTGAAGTGCTTCGACGAGTTGGTGAAGTCGCGTACGAGGTAGCTTTACCTCCAGAATTGGAGAATATTCATAGTATTTTTCATATATCAGTGTTAAGGCCATATAAGCCTGACTATAAGCATGTAATAGAATATGAACCGTTACAGTTTGAGAAAGATTTATCCTACGAAGAAGTCACTGTTCAAATTATTGAAAGAAAAGAGCAAGTACTAAGGAGTTAAGTGATACCTTCTGTTAAGGTAATCTGGAGGAACCACAATGTTGAAGAAGCTACCAAGGAACTTGAAGATGTTATGATGAGGAATTATCCTCAGTTATTTTCTTAATCTGGTATAATAATTCTCGGGACAGAATCTTGTTGAGGGAAGAATGTGATGAATGAATTTATCGAGTCGTGATTCTGGGGACAGAATCCTTTTAAGGAGGGAAGGATGTAACGATCGAGAAATTTGTAATGTAATTTAAATATTTATTAAATTAAATAAATATTTTAAATAATTTATTTATTGAGGAAAATAAATAATTGATGAAATTGTGATGCAAGAATTTTGTAACTAAATTGAGTAATGTTAACTAAATTAATTAATGGTAATTTTATTATTTGAGGATTTAATTTAATGAAAATAATTACATTAAATGAATTATTTAATATTTAATGAAATAATTAAATTAAATAAAGTGATGTTCTAGTCTAATTTAATAATTAAATTAGATATATTATAATTTATTAATCATAAGTATAATTATAATAAAAATTATTGTAATTACTATTGTAAGTTATTTAAATTAACTAAACTAAAGTCATTTAAATTAACTAAAATAAGTGTGACAAAAGTGACTATATAATATAAATATTATAAAAATAAACTAGTATGGGAAATTTTATGTAGCCAAATACATCCTTGTGGCTTTTGGCATAACATAACTGATTTGGCGTAGTATTTTTTTAATTGATGAACGTGGGGAGTCTTCAGTTTATATCATCGCGCTCTTTTTCTCAGGCTAGTACTGAGTTGGGTGAGAAGAAGAAACACAGTGTGAAATTGAGAGAGTAAATCTCTGTGATTTTACCAAGAGGAAGGAGAGGGTCACCATCTTTTGCTAGCATACAACTAGGGTTTGAAGGTATATTTTACTTCTAATGTTTATGTTTTGAGTTTTCACGATCATTTTTTGTAAATTGCTAAATCATGTTGGATTGATACATGTATGTAAGGGTTATAATCTGTCAATCATCATATGTGAGTGCTATTTGATGATTAGAATACAAGAAATTGGTTTGTTGAAGGAAAAGTAAATAACAGTGGTTATGCATGAAAAATAGCTTAAGAAAGTAGAAAATATTTCATGTTCAATATGTGATGTAATCTACAAATTGATGTTGGATTATGTTACAATGTTAAAAAACAAAAGCGACATAGTTTAAATCGTGTCAATTGGTTAAGAAACGAAGTCGTGGCAATCTAATTCGCTAAAATTGTAAAAAATTATGAAGTTAGGAAAATTATGGTTTTGATTCTTCAAAATTGAGTATACGTAATGTTTATGTGGTTAGAATAGTGTGTATCATGATTATAGATATTGTTACAAAGTTTTAGTTGCTAGATTTCATGAATTTCTATGAAAATTGGATTAATTGGTGTGTTGGTGCAAGAAAAGAGCTGATGTTGTTTCTGTCTGTGTACGGCTCAGCTGCGTCGGTACCACAGCCAGAAACGACGTAGCTACGCTGTTGGTCTTCTTTGAATCTGCACCACCGCAGCTGCGCCGGCGCCAATACTTGGGACAGCGCAGCTGCGCCGTACCCTGAGCCTAGGCAGTGAAGTCTGTTTATTTGTGGGTCATAATTCATGGACTTAATCTAGTTTGGCATGCATGTTAATGATGTTAAAACATAACGTGGGCTATAATAACATATTGTAATGTAATGTAATATGAAGTGTGAAGATTTTAAGTGATTATTTAATTAAGTTATGTATTGAACAAAAATTGATGTTTACGAGAGTTAAAGATGAATGATAAAGTTTATGTTAGACCGTGGTGAGATTTCAGATTCGTTAAGGATGTTAACCTACATGGTTAGGTGTTATGTTAAGGGTATGACTAAAATGGTGGGTTAAACCCATAAAGCTAATATTAATACAACTAATTGTTATTGCGATTTCAGTGATATGTGTAGGGTAATTTGTGAACATTATTATACTTGTGTAGCTCACATTCAAGGCAAGTTTCGTAACTTCATTCTTGTATTAATGAATGCAAGTTTCATAGCTATGTTATCTTTTATGTCAAACAAGCTTTCTATTTCTAAATTTTTCATTAAAGTTGAGCAAGCCTATTGATTCTATCTCGTGTATGATTGTACAAGCTCTTGTAATCTAGTTCGTTACATTGAGCGAGTTTCATTTTCCTAAGTCTTGTTATTATTATTCAAAGTATATATAGTTCTAATACATTGATTCAAATGAGATTGTTCTAACTCTTTTGAATATAGTACTTTGCATGTATACCATGTCTACTCAATTGTACATTTCTATTATTTGATCTTTGACTTTGATAATCTTGTTCAATTCTTTATTGTTGTATTAAACTTTCAAGTAGTAAGTAAACTCTTATTGTTTGAACTTGTCTATAATGGAATAGTGTTCTAAAATTCTAAAACCACTGATAAGTTAGTTTCAAACTAAACTTTCTTTAGTGCGAAAATTCTAAATTCAAGCTGAGGCGAACAACCCTAACATAGGGGATTTTGTACGTGTAAAATTTAGATGTTTGTGCACAATACATGGTACAAAGGGTGACCCCCCCTAAGTACGTTAAGAAGGGTCTGTACATTCTAAATGACTTTTAAGGTTGAGGTAATAACACCTAAACATCGGGGACATAGTTCGTGGTCTTAAGACCCTCATATATTAAATTTGAACTTGTTTTCTATTTTTGATTCGTAGAACAAGTTCATTATTGTTCAGCACTCGTTGTTCATTCTCATGTTGTTATCATTACTACTCTTTATATCAGTGAGCAATTGTTTGTTCACTCTTGCATTTAAAACTGCAGCTAAAGTTGAGAAAATCGATAAGCCATCTACTAGCAAAGGAAAGGGCAAAATGTCTAAGTGTTGAAGATTTATTGAATTTATTTAAGCGAATTATGTTATAAAACTTATTTTTATTTTATGATGTATTCTGTAAACTTATGTAATAATTTAGGGTTAGATTTTCTGAGATTATTTTTGAGATGATGTAACCCTTTAATGGAAAAGATTATTGTTTAAGTTATTTTATGTCTTTATCCTTTATTATGGATAGTTAGATGTAATTATTTTTGATAGTGAGAACCAAATCCTATGGGAATGAAGTACCCGGATTTGGGGGTGTCACAATGGTAGCTTTGGTTCACAAAACCAAACAGTTTATCAGAGTGGTCATGAATAACCCTGTTTCCGGTAGAAGTCAAGGGGAGCCGACAATCATCCCATCATGTTGGGGAACAATCCAACAAACCACATAAATTTGCATCACGCTGCTGTACATTGCATCATGATCGTCTTGTTACAGTTCAAGTGTCTAGTATTCTTTATCCTATCTATGCCATGGCATTGCATGAATATGATAAAGAGGGGCATCTGTAGACACTCGAAATTTTTTGCATACCCGTTACTAACATTGCAAAAGGGCAGAATTGTCCTTCAGAGATAACCCTGGAAGACAGCTTAGTACAATTCGGGAGACAACCCTGGGATATTCAGTTATTACCATATCGAAGATAGCCCCGAGACATCCAGCTCAGTCCCGAAAACAACACCGGGAGTTTTAGTTTCAACCTCGGAGATAACCCCGAGGAATGCAGTTCAAATGCCAGAAATAACACCGAAGAAGATAGTATCAACCTCGGAGATAACCCCGAGGCATGCAGTTGCAGTTCCAGAGATAACCCCATAAATACTTGTTTCAAACCCATGCTATCAGCTTCAACACTCGGCAATAACCCCAAGGCACTCATTCCCCAAGCTCGGAGATAACCCTGGGAAGTCAGGCACACCTCAGAGACAACCCTAAGGATGATCAACACCTGCAGTTGTCCAATCTCAGAGATAACCCTGAGCAACGTCCGCTAAAATAGCTCAAACTGAAGATAACCTCGGTGAGGGGCAGAATCATCATTTTGCCATTTCAATCCCACATTGCGCTGTCTCAACAACATTTCAACATACATTATACGGAAATGTCCTACAAGAACCAAAGAGCTCCAATCCCGAGTGACTCCTACACAAGACAGCACAACGGATAGAATTTGAAGCTTAAAGACCAAGGGCATGGTCCCATCTTCTTGATTTCGTACAACCTCTAATCCCATGTCATTGTGTAGCTCTCGATAACAGTATGTCATAAAAGGTCTTATACACCTTAATCGGATGCCCGGATTGAAGTTCTGAAAGTTCAAGCGGACAACACGTTGCACGCGTGCACATACTTCTAAACGGTGGGACCCGCAAAACTCGGGGCACCCCGGGCAGCCGCAGGTGCATCTGCGGCTACTGTAGGTACACCTGCGGCTCCCCCCTCTATAAATAGAAGGCTTGGGGCAGCCATTTTGTAGAGAGAAAAGGTGAGGAAGCCCTGTCCAATTTGCTCTGTACACATCCTAAACTGAGTGCTTTCCTATTTCAAACGCTTGTGAGCTTATATTTGGCTATATTTTTACCTGCGGGAGTCGAGTGTTCATCCATTTAAAGTCATTGAAGTCTTCTTTGGCAGTCCATTGTAAGCCTTCTTTCACTTTCTAAAGCCTTTCTTCACTACTGTGCACACACAGTTCCTCACTTTGACAGTCGTGTAGCATGTGTATACCCGGACTTCGGTCCGTGGCTTTTATTTCTTTGTGTGTGTGTGTGTGTGTGTGTGTGTGTGTGTGTGTGTGTGTATATATATATATATATAGAGTCCGGATTAGGTCCGGACTCCCGAACCGGACCAAAATCCAGACTTTTTTTTTTGCTTTTTTTTTAAAACAACTAAAAAAAAATAACAAATTATGGAATTGAAATTTTTTCATAATACAGTGTTTTGGGTGTGATTTGGGTACGTATAACAAAACATGGCGGTATAGTCTGTGCAGACTGTTCCGCTATTTTTTGGTATAGGTATCCAAATCACGTCCAAAACATTGTATTATGAAAAAATTTCAATTCCATAAAATATTAAATTTTTTTTTTTAGTTGTTTAAATAAAAAAAAAAGGGTCCGGATTTTCTCCCGTCCGGGAGGTCCAGACCTGATCCAAATTGTATATATATATATATATATATACATTTCAGTCTGGCCTGGAGTTTACTTCGTGGCCTTTTACCGCTTTATTTATATTTCTATCAAGCCTGGAGTTTACTTTGTGGCATTTTACAGCTTTATTTATATTTTGTCCCGCCTAGATTTTACTTCAAGGCGGTTGATTGTTTTATTACTTTATTTATATTTTCCAATCCCCCATAGAGGTGCTTCGTGGTGGGTGATTGGTTTTACTGCTTTATTTATATTTGCAATCCCCCATGGAGGTGCTTCGTGGTGGTTGATTGGTTTTACTGCTTTATTTATATTTGCAATCCTCCATGGAGGTGCTTCGTGGTGGTTGATTGTTTGCACACACACACACACATACACACACACACGCATATATATATATATATATATATATATATATATATATAACTGTTTACAGCTTTCATACAAATTGCTACATCATGTGAGCCTAAGAATTATGTGATCACAGATTCAGTCTACTGAATCTAGATTCAGTTCCCGTGATGAACATTTTTAGCTGTACACGGCTTGTAAATTATTCATGGTGTTCGAATTTTCTTATATGGCTCTCATGCCCACAAGGAGTTCGGCACTGCTATGTATATTATTTTCTCAAAGATGTTTCGCATCTCGAAAATAAAAGAAATCAAGCCAAACACCTAATAAAATGGAAGTATCAAAGGCCTCAATTACTATTGAGCACAAGGGTTTGAAAAACCTCTTTTTACAAAACATCACTGCTATATCTTGTTTAAAACTGAATTTTTACACATATTCAAACGCTTTGTATATAGGTACGGACGAGGCATAACACTACTTCCAAATAATTACACATTGATCCACACACACACACACACATATTCATATAACAGTTTAATTGAAACGTGATGGTCACCGTGGCAACACAGATGTCGGGGAGTGCCTAACACCTTCCCTCCGCATAATCAAGTTCCCGAACCCTAATGAATCTCGGTTTCACAGACCCGTTAAGTAGTGTCACATCACTAGGTCAATGTGCAAATCTTTTCTTGGTTGTGTTGGTACAACCATTTAAAAAACCAACTGGCGACTCTTACAGTCCAATCGTCGACATATACATGTCGGACCTTTTCACAACTTATTTTTTCAAACAAATCTCACCTAACATAAGAACACCAAAAGACAAGAACAGAAAAGGGACAAATAAAAATCCCGACGTCGATAGTGGTTAACGTGACTAGTAATCATTTAGCTTATAAACAAGGCAAGTTTCCAAATCCTACTCTTTTATTAGGCAAGTTCCTTGTTCTAACTTGATTACGATGTTGCAAGTTTCCCTACTCTATCTTGATTTGAGCAAGCACTATTTTGATTATGATTATGCAAGTTTCCTTGCCCTATCATGATTTTAATTACGCCAATTTCATAATGCTAAACTTACATTGAGCAAGTCCTTAAACATTATTATTGTTGAGCAATCTCCATATTCCAAATGAAATGTTTTAAATCTTTTGAAGTATTACTTTTGTTTCACAATGTTTATTCAATTGTATAGAGATTAGACTTAATCTTTAATTTGACTTTTGATTTTAATATTTCATTGAAACCTTGAATAGATAGTGAATCCTTATTGATTCAACTAATCCTTAACTGAAACAATCTTTATATGTCCAAATGATGAAGACTTGTTAGTGTAACTAATCGGTATTGCGATTATTTCAATGGTATATGTAGAGTATTTGGCGAACGTTTGTTATAATCGTGTAGCTTACGCACGAGGCAAGTTCCTAAACCTTATTTCTTTATGAAGAGCAAGATCTTTATCGTATCTTGTTTATTACTGTTATGCAAGTATCTAAATCTTACTTTTCATTAAGCAAATTTCCTAATCTTGAACTTGATAATTGTTTAATTAAGATAGCTCAAGTTGTTTGTTCATATTGAGTGAGTTTCTAATAATTGTTTCTTATTAATTCAAAGCTTAAGATGTTCATTATTTCGAGCGAGACTTTCTAATTCCTTTATAGATAGTCTACTGAATATACAATGTTTTATTCAACTATATATTGTTGTGATTCCATTCTTGGTTCTAAATATGGTTACTCAATACTTAGTTATTGTATCGAACTTCGAATGACTAGCAAACCTTTATTGATTTGACTAGTCTATAGTTGATGAGCGTTCTAAAATTCTAGACCCATTGTTAAGCTAATCCAAACTAAACTTTCTTTAGTGCAAAAATCCTAAGTCAAACTGAGATGAACAACCCTAATATAGGAGATTATGTACGCGTTAGCTTTTAGATGTTTGTGCATAATACATGGTACGAATGGTTGATCCCCCTAAGTATGATAGGAAAGGTCCTTATAGTTTGAAGACTGTTAAAGGTTGAGGTAAAAATACCTAGTAACCTGGGACACATTCATGGTCTTATGACCCTCAGATATTAATCTTGAACTTATTTCCTAATCTTGATTCAAAGAACGAGTTCTTTATTATTCAATATTCATTTCTTACTCTTATGTTATTGCTATTGTCGTCATTATATTAGTTAACAATTTTTTTCTCACTCTTTCATTTAACACTGTAACTAAAGTTGAGAAAGTTGAGCCGTCTACTACAAGGGAAAGGGCAAGATGTCCAAATGATGAAGACTTGTTAGATTTTATTTAATAGAATCTATGTTATAAGACTTATTTATTTATGTGATGTTTTTCGCAAACCTATGTAATAATTTAAGGTTAGATTACTTGGGATTTATTTTAAGTTGATGTAACCCTTTAATGGGAAGGATTATTGTTTAAGTTATTTAAGTTATGTCTTTTTCTTTGATTATGGGTAGTTAGATGTAATTATTTTGGTTAGTGAGCACCAAATCCTGTGAGAATGAAGTACCCGAATTTAGGGGTGTCACAAGTTGGTATCACAACCTTAGGTTATGAACCTTAAGTGGGGAAAACCTTAGGAAGTAGCCTTTAAGGAGATTGAAAATAAAGTGGTGATAACTCTGATCGAGTTTTAAGGAATGGATTAAGGCATTCATTAAAGATAAATAATAAAAGACTTTATATGCCTATGTGTTGATAACGTATGTGCTCGCGAGTATCGAAGAGTGGCACGTAGTAAATAAAACTTAAGGTATTTTATTGTCAGGATGTCTGTTAAAGGATCCAATCAAGATAGGGAGGAGATACCTCAGGTGCCTAGAGAAGAGGAGCCCCGAGATGTCCATGTTGTTCGGGAGTAGTTGATCCAGAGGGAGCCTTCTCTGTTGGTCGCTGATGAAGGATAGGGGAATGAGCCTTTATCTGATCCAGAGGAGGAAGACTCTGAGGAGATTGAGGTGGGGGATAAGGAAGAGGATCATGTGGAGTTTCCACCAAATTCCACTGCAGCTGGGATGTATGATGAATCATATGACCGTAATATAGAATTACAGGCTAAGGTTGAGGAGCTGAAGGAGCTGGCTGACATGCGTCAGGCTAGTATAGAGAAGAAGGATGTGGAGATTCAGGATCTTGACATACATCTTGGGAACGTGGAATGGAACCTAGTTCACACAGAGGCAAGAACAACTATTGGCTGAGAATGAAAAGATGAAGACTGGAGTTGAAAAGCTAAAAGATGATTTGAAGGGGGAGTCAGCCAAGCGTGCGGGAGCAGAAGACACTTGGATGAAGGCTACTCAGCGTGAAGATCGTGCTAAAGACAATGTTCAGATGAAGAAGGCCAAGATGAACGAAATGGATTATGCTTTTCATTCTGCGATTGATATGGCCTAGTCCCGAGTCTTTTATTACCTAGCTCAGTTTGAACACTTGTCATGGTATATGAGGGATCGTAGAACGATGTTTTGTATCATGGAAGAAGAGCGTAGAGAAGCTTCTCGATGTCTTAATATGCTAAAATATGAAGAGTAATAAGTTATGTAATTAAATATGTGTTTAATAAATTGTAAATCCCATATTTTGAGATAAATAATGAGGTAAGATGAGTATGTAATTCTGAAACTTTACAAGTTCAGGAAAGTTAATGTAGATAGCAGAGATGCTATGCTTACTATGTTTTGGAAGTTATGAATAAATAAGATATCAAAGTTTATTGAAATGTTATTTGTTAAGCTTTAATCTTAGAATGATTAATTTAAACTTTCAAGGAATTAAGTAGTGATCTAATAAGCGTATATCTTAAACAAAAAATGCCTCCTAAAATAAGACAACCACGCCAGCAACCACCTCTTGAGGAGTCTACTAACAACAACAATAACGAGGCCAATGCTAACCCGGTTCAACAGTTGGTGACCTTGTTAACAGGAGCATTTGCGAATCAGCCGCAAGCTCAAGTTACGACTTTTAAGGACTTTAAAGAGGTTGAACCGCCAGAGTTTCAAGGGTCTATGAATACAGTTGAAGCCCAAACTTGGATCATACAAATGGAGAAAGTTTTTGACGTTTCCAGGGTCAATGAGGATCAGAAAATCGCCTTCGCAACGTTTATGTTGAAATCTAAAGCTAGTTATTAGTGGCAGGAGAATAAGGTTCATGGGGGATAGGGAATAATGATATGGGATAGGTTCAGAGAAATATTTTTTTAGATGTACTTTCTGACGAGTTCCCGGAACCAGATGGAAGTTCAATTCTTGGAACTAAAGTAAGGAACCATGTCTGTGCCAGGATATGCAGCGAAGTTTAATGAGTTGGCAAGGTTTGCTCCGTACCAAGGTAATACAGATGAGCGTAAAGTGAGAAGGTTTGAACATGTGTTGAATGTTAGAGTTTATGCCCTAGAGGGTAATTATTTGATATAATTGTTTAACATTTTGATATTATATTTGATTTAATAAATGAATGATTTTATTAAGGTTTTATATACTGCATTTTATAAATGTTAACATAATAAAAGTCGTTAGAATAGTGATACAAATTATATAGCTTCAAGTAAGTGACTTGAACATGAGATTATATAATTATAATTAGTATCATTGCTCTTAAATGTTCCTAGTCGAGTATCATTGTTAATGGGACAACAATGATACATTGAGACTAGTATGTGGATTGACTGATAACCAAATCTCATTACTCATAAATATATGAGATATTGAGTCAATGCATAGGTACATGTTAGAGAACGATGCCATGAGAATTCTATGTGGAGCATTATGCGAAGTGTCATTAGCAATTCTCATAGTGACAATGATGTAATGATCCTCCGACCTGAAATCACTATATTACTACACTGGAATTTATGTACTTTCATATCATCAAAGGTCACCTTTAATAGGGTGGACTATAAAGGTGATTATTGGGTACATCATGAATCGTGTGAGAAATATGAGTGATCTAGATGAAATTTAACCCTCCTATATAATAGGGGTGATATCCATAGGCCTCTTGATTGAGTAGGACTATGAAATGCATGGTCATGCTCAAATAGTGATTTGTTTCATATAGTTTACTCATTGATCAAGAAAAACTCAGATTAAATTATGAAGAGTATGACACATTCCATGACTCGAGTTTAATCTAGGATGTCAAGGTTAAAAGGATTAAATTACATTGAAACATTGGTCACGAAAAGGTTGCATTGAATCATCGATCTTATTATTACTTGGGTAGCAGTGATGCATTACTATATGCCACTCACTGTTTATAATTTTTTAATATGATTTAAAATTATTGTCAACGTAATAATAACCTATAGAGTCACACATATAGAACATAATTTAAAAGAGAATTAATTTAAATTGTAAGGATTTAAATATAAGAATATGATTGATAGTATTTAAATCACGAATTTAAATTAAAAGGATAATTTGTGTATATATATATATATATATATATATATATATATATATATATATATATATATATATATATATATAAATTCGGATTTTAATTAGATTAGATTTTGATTAATTCCTTCTAACTACTATATATAAGATATATCAGCCATTTAGGAAGAATAATCATTAACCAAAACCATAGCCGCTCTTAGAGAGAGACTAGAGAAAATAGTTTCAAAAATCCTCATCCTTGGTGGCTAGTACCGCAGTTCCTTTTTTCGTAGATCATACGATAATTCGCGGGGCGTTCGTGTGGATACCGTAGAGGCGCAGTTCGTTTGGATTGCATTGGAGATTTGACTGCATCGATTCTTGCTTCAATGATCAGTATAAATTTCTAACCACTAAATTAATATGGTTTTCGCATTGATCCAGTTTTAGGGTTTCAAAATTGCACTTTAAATTATTTATTTCCGCTGCGTTTTATGCGTCGAAACCCAACATTGAAGCCCTAGCTATATAGCAAGGTTTCAATGTTTCAGTTAAATACGTTTACAGCAGTACTAGAAAAGGAAATTATCGCGGAAGGTGGAAGTGGTGCCTTAACCAAGTATAATGAAGAACAGAAGAAGAGAAAGAATGAGAATGAAAACAAGGCTGGTGGAAGCAATAGTGGACGTAATAACCAGAAGAGGAAATGGAATGAAAATCCAAATGCAGGAGGACAACAAGGAAGTTAGTAAACTAAGAAGTTTGAAGCTTGTGTTGCTTGCAGAAAGAACCACATTGGCGTGTGTCTGAAGGGTAAGCTAGTGTGTTTTAATTATGGACAGGAGGGTCACATTGCACCAAATTGTTTTAGTTTGAAGAAGGGAGCTTGTTTCACTTCCGGGTCGAAGGATCATATGGCTTGTGATTGCCCTAGAAAGATAGTGGGAGGTGCAAGTGGAGGAAAGGGAATCAGCAGTGGTGGTACGTTGACTATCACTGGGCCAGTGCCATCAAACCAACCCACTGCTAGAACGTTCAATATGACCGTACAAGATGCTGTGCAGACAAAGGATGTCGTGTCGGGTATCATTCCGATCAATGGTATTAATGCTTATGTGTTATTTGATTCGGGTGCTACTTGTTCATTTATATCCGATGATTTTTCTAGGAATTTTGATTTGTCTCAGGAAGAATTAGATTTCCCTTTAAGCGTAGAGATCGCGAATAGGGAGGTGATTCCTGTTAGGTTTATATACAAAAATTGTAGAGTGGATATAAAGGGCCACGAGATGATGGTGGATTTTATACCAATTAAACTTGGGGAATTTGATGTTATATTGGGAATAGATTGGTTATTCAATTATGGGGCAGTAATTGATTGCCAAAAGAAATGTGTTAACCTTATGACTCCGTCAAATGTGGTCTTTCATGGCAGCTAGTCGCCTAGACAAGTAAGTTGTCTGACGGTGATGCAAGTCAAGAAGTTATTGAGACAAAGATGTGTAGGATACCTAGCCTACATAGTCGATACTCAAAAGAAGACTACCAAATTGGAAAAGATATCGGTTATTAGAGATTTTGCGGATGTATTTCTAGAAGATTTTCCTGGACTTCTACCGGATAGAGAAGTTAAGTTCGTGAGTGATCTAGCGCCAGGAACGACGCTGATATCTAAAACCCCCATATTGAATAGCCCAGTAGAGATAAAAGAGTTGATGTTACAATTACAAGAATTAATAGACAAGAAGTATATCCAGCCGAGCATATTGCCGTGGGGAGCGCCGATGTTGTTTGTTAAGAAGAAAGATGGATCGATGCGGCTCTGCATTGATTATAGGGAATTAAATAAGGTCACGATTAAAAATAAAAATCCATTACCGAGAATCGATGACTTGTTCGATCAACTGAAGGGAGTTAGGTACTTTTCGAAGATAGATTTAAGAAGTGGAAATCATCAGTTGAAGGTAAGGAAGGAGGATGTATCGAAAATGGCATTCAGAACTCGGTATGGTCATTATGAGTTTTTGGTTATATCATTTGGTTTAACCAATGCACCTGCAGCGTTCGTGGATTTGATGAATAGGGTGTTTAAACCTTTCTTAGATAAATTTATAGTGGTGTTTATTGACGATATATTGGTGTATTCTAAAACCAAGGAGGAGCACTTTGAACATTTAAGGGTGACATTGGAGATGTTAAGGATAGAGAAGTTGTACGCTAAATTTTTAAAATGTGAGGTTTGGTTAGAACGTGTGCAACTTCTTGGGCACGTTATTGACAAGGACGGAATCTTGGTAGATCCATCGAAAGTTGAAGCTGTAATAAACTGGGATCAGCCGAAGACACCACCAGAATTAAGAAATTTTTTGGGATTGGCAGGTTACTATAGGCGTTTTATTTAAAAAATTTCCAAGATCACAACTCCGTTGACAAATTTGACTAGGAAGGCAGTTGAGTTTGTTTGGACAGAGAAGTGCGAGGAGAGTTTCCAAGAATTAAAGAAGAGATTGAGTTCAGCACATGTGTTGTCATTACCTGATGATACAGGAAATTTTGTGGTATTTATTGATGCATCGCATAAAGGACTAGGTTGTGTGCTAATGCAGAGTGGTAGGGTCATTGCGTATGCATCGCGTCAATCAAAGAATTATGAGAAAGGGTATCCGACTCATGACTTGGAGTTGGCTGCAGTAGTGTTTGCTTTAAAGATTTGGAGGCACTATCTGTATGAAGAGAGGTGTGAGATATATACAGACCATAAAAGTCTAAAGTATATTGTTACACATAAAAATTTGAATATGCGATAGAGAAGATGGCTGGAGTTTATTAAAGACTACAACTGCGAGATTCTTTATCATCCCGGAAAAGCGATTGTTGTTGTCGATGCTTTAAGTAGAAAGGGTCAGGAGAAATTAATGATGTTGACTGCTCAGGAAAAGCTTGTTGTATAAATGGCCAATATGGAGTTAAAAATTAAGTATCCGACAGAATCAGATGAAAAATTATTCCAGATGGGGAGCAGTTCAATTTTGGTGGATAAGGTGAAGAATGCACAACTTCAAGATGAGAACTGTGAAATGAAATAAAAAGTGTCTAAAGGTGAAGAATACAAATTTAAAGTTGATACAGAAGGGTTACTTCGATTTGAAGGGAGAATTTGGGTTCTGGCCATACCTAAAATTAAAGCGGAAAATTTAAGTGAGGGTCATAACTCACGATATACGATTCAGCCTGGAAGTACGAAAATGTACCAGGATCTCAGACATCATTTCTGGTGGTCGAATATGAAAAAGGATGTTGCTGAATGTGTGGCAAAATGCCTAACGTGTCAAAAAGTTAAAGTTAAACATTAAAGGCCAAGTGGATTATTGCAACCGCTAGAGATACCAGAATTAAAATGGGAGCATATCACAATGGATTTTATAGTAGGTCTTCCAACGACTTAGCAAGGTAATGATGCGATTTGGGTGATTGTGGATCAATTGACGAAGTCGACACACTTTTTGCCAATCAAAATTAGATGTAACCTACATCAGTTGGCAAAACTGTATGTGAAGGAGATTGTATCAAGAGACATTGTCCCGATGTCCATTGTATCATATAGAGATTCACGTTTCACATCAAATTTCTGGAAATAACTACAGGAATGATTGGGAACACAATTGAGAATGAACACCTTGTATTATCCTCAAACCGACGGACAAAGTGAAAGGACAATCCAGACATTGGAGGATATGCTCAGAGCATGTATTATGGATTTTAAAGGGAATTGGGATGACCATCAACCATTTGTTGAATTTGCCTATAATAACAATTATCACGCAAGTATTGGCATGCCACCTTACGAAGCGTTGTACGGCAGGAAATGCAGGACTCTTTTATGTTGGGACAAAGTTGGTGAACGTCAACTATTAGGTCCAGAATTGGTACAGCAGACCATCGAAATTGTCAAGGTGATTCGGGAAAAATTGATAGCTACACAGGATAGGCAAGAGAAATATGATGATCAACACCGACAAAATCGAAAATTTGATGTCGGCAATTTTGTTTTCTTGAAAGTGTCTCCCTGAAAATGGAAACTCTGATTTGGTAAAAAAAAGGAAAACTAAGCCATAGATTTATAGGACCTTTTGAAGTGCTACGACGAGTTGGTGAAGTGGCATCTGAGGTAGCTCTACTTCCGGAATTAGAACATATTTATAACATTTTTTATGTTTTGGTATTATGACCATATAAATCCGATTATAAAAATGTTATAGAATATGAACCGTTACAATTTGAAAAAGATTTGTCTTATGAAGAAGTTCCTATTTAGATTATCGACAGGAAAGAGCAAGTACTAAGGAATAAAGTGATACCTTCTATTAAGGTAATATGGAGAAACCACAATGCTGAGGAAGCTATGTGGGAACTTGAAGATGTTATAATAAAAAATTATCCTCAGTTATTTGCTTGATTTTGTATAGTGATTCTAGGGACATAATCTCTTTAAGGGGAAAAGAATGTGACGAATGAATTTATCGAGCTGTGATTCCGGGGACAGAATCCTTTTAAGGATGTAACGAATGAGAATTTTATAATTAATTTTATAAACTTTAAATATTTATTGAATTAAATAAATTTTTTAATTAATTTATTTATTGAGATAAATAAATATTGATGAAATTACTATGCAATAATTTAGTTAAAGTATGTTATAATAATTAAATTAAGGTATGATAATTTTATGGACTGAAGATTTAATTTAATGAAATAATTAAATTAAATAAATTGTTTAATAATTACAAAGTGTGTAATGACGATGTTCTAATTTGATTTAATAATTAAATTAGAAATTTAATAATCTATTAAATAAAATTATAATTATATTGTAAATGTTTGGTTTAATTATTAGTGAAATAAGATTAAAAATTTAAAGTATTTAGAATTAGATTAATTTAATTTGCTAAGAATGTGTCAATTGAACCGTATTATATAAGTAATATAAAAATAAATTAAAAAGGGGATTTTGAGAGGATTGCCAAACATGGCCTTGTGGCATTTGGCATAATATAACTGCTAAAGCTTTTGGTTTGTTTTGCCTGATGACTAAAGTTTGCGCGTAGTAGTATATATCAGCTTACATTATACGTATTATCCAAAGACTAAAGGTAGAAACACAGAGAGTTGTAGAGAGAAAATCTGTAATCAGAGAAGAAGGGTGGAGCCATCAAACTTCTTCAAGCTTTTTGATCATCATCTTCGCTAGTTTAAACAAAGGATTAATTGTAATAATCTATTCCTAATTCCAAGTCTTGGTTTTTCAATGTTTATTCTCTATGATTTGGATTTGTGTTGGATTGTTTTTTAAAATGTTGATTATATGTATGTATACTCTTGTAAAATCTGATAGTTATCATCTATAAACAATTTTCAGTGATCAAATTCATGGAATTTTGTTTCAAATTTTTTTTATGTTTATAGTGAAAGTGGCTTATTTGAGACCAAAATTGATGTTCAATTCATTTTGTAATTTGTAAATTGGTTTTAGAATATGTTAGTATGTTGAATTACGAAAAGAATGTAATTGAAATGGTTTAATTTGGTTAAGAAACAAAGATTTGGTGATTGAATTCGCTAAACATGCTGAAAAATGAAGAAATCTAGTAAAAACATGATTTTAATCCTTAAAAGTTGATTGTGTATGATGTTTATATTATTAGAATCATGATATGCATGCTTAGTGGTGTTGTTAGTTAGTTTATAACTTCTGGGTTTGTGAATTTCTACTTTATTTGGAAAAAATTGGGTTACTTGGGAATGAACTGTGAAGCAGGGTATGTGTAACACCCCAACTTTCATGAATAAAGATTAATTTTTTTCGAAATATATTTTTGAATATTATGGTGTGGATTTGATATAATATTATAGTTGTGGGTAATATTTATAAATTTTGTAAAGTAAGCAAGTTGTTATAAAATATTCGATTGATCGGGGAATATTCGTTTTAATAGGGAATATTCGTACGACGACACAATTATTGGTGGACCCCACAACAAAATTATTGTCGGAGTTAGAAAACAACATAAATATCTTTTTATAAAAATAACGGCAAAAATTTACCATTAACTGTTGAAATACCCAGTGATAAAAGTACAGTAATACGCGTGGTTGCATAGTAGCACACGGTATTGATTATTGATGCTTATATGAGAAGTCACTCAGTTATACTCAATTATTGTTATAGTAATTGCTGCATAGTATCTCATATTATTGATTCAATTATTATCACAGTATCATATGCACAATATTTTATATTATTAAATCAATAATTGAGATGACATGTTATTCATATTATTATTTGCATTATTGACAATATCTAGAAAGTGTTGTCGAGAAAAGGGGTTTGGTCACCTAATTGCACGCCAATAAGGAGAAATCCTTATCGGAAAGACCCCTCTTTCCTGGGAATGATCTTGTTGTTAATATTGCAAGTTGTATTATTGATGAATAAATGTTGTTAAAAATATTGAGAGGATTTTTATGAAGTATTTGTTGTAAGTTTGACGTATTATTTGAACCCCCACTTACCCATTTTTCAAAAATGTCGGGAGAAGTTATCTCAGTTTTGTTATATATATATATATATATATATATATATATATATATATATATATATATATATATATATGTATGTATGTATTGTCAGGGAAATGAGTGGGGGAAAAGGGTGACGTGAAGGGGAGGTAAGGTTATTATTATTATTATTATTATTATTATTATTATTATTATTATTATTATTATTATTATATATATATATATATATATATATTATAATAAGTTTTGTTTTTTTATGAAAAATAGAATATATTATATTTTATTATGCATAGTATTTGCATAGTATCTGTATAGTGTTTGCATAGTAAATCATGTGAATTTCGAATTCAGCCGATTCAGCCCGTGATAAGCCCACTGTTCACTCGTGAAAATTCTAAATAGTGTAATTCTCCTATAAATAGGATGCTTAGTTTAGAATTGAAAATCATACCAGAATAAGAGAATTCTTCTTCTATAATATTGAGCGTATTTCTTTAGAGTTTAAGGAAGCTTTGAGAGTAGAAAATAGTTCAGGTTTTCTTCAAGAATATCCTCGTCCTACCAGTCAGAAGTATTCTCTTTTTTAAGGTAAGGGATATTATTTTTGTTCAATATTCGTAAGAAATAATATATATTTTTTTTCATACTCTGTAGTATGTAAGTAATATTATTTCGTTTCAGATTCCGAATTCTACACTCATTTTGTTAAGTATTGCTTCTATACTCCTTGAAATTAGCAGAATATCTTTGAAATTTGCGCTTCATCTAGTATTGTTTCACAAGGATATTTTTCTGAACATTCTTGTTAAGTTTTAACCTTTTCATGCCGAAGTACTATTCACGGGATACTATTCACTTGGGTACTATTCACCCAGGGTACTATTCATGATAAAAATTGATTCCTTTTTTGTCTAAATTATTTTTGAGACAATATTATTCTTGAATTTTACTCCACAAAGCAGTATCATGTTGACAATTTGGACATTATTGAATTCTAGATAAATTAAATTATAAATCTTTAAAAAATTTCCTTGCTCACATTTAATTGAATTCTTATATCATTGTCATCATCCTCATGCTTATATTGTGATGAAAGCCATCTTTGGCCCGTAGTGCATAGATGGACTGTTGATTGGTATGATTATGACCAGGGATTATTCAGTATAATCATAACCTATAATGTTACAAATGATGTGGTAAAAGTCCTCATTAGCTCGTAGTGCATTGATGGACAGTTGTTGGTATGATCATGACCATTGGTGATAACACGATTATCATTGGCCCGTAGTGCATGGATAATTCGTGGATGTGATACTAATGAATATCATTGGCCCGTAGTGCATGGATAATTCAGTGATGTGGATTATTTATTAAGTTGAGTCTCAGTGATAAAATTTATGGTAAACTTTTAAATCATAGAAGATAGTAGATATTATGCTCTACTTGACTCTTCTAATGGATTGCTTGTTCCGCTGCAGTTAAACTTGATGTTTATTGTATTTTAATCAGTTTAACACTGTTGAAGACTAATGATAATTTATTCTGCATTATCTTAGTCACAATATTTCTTATTGGGCTAGTTGAGCTCACCCTTTTGCTTTCATTATTCTCTTAAGGAAATGAGAATGTAGCCGGGATTAGTCGGGGAGTGGAGTGACAGTCTGAGATGGAGGCTGTAGTAGTCCTCACTATTTTATAAAATAGTGTGATAATAATTATAATGAGGACTCCATTTGAGTTTGGATATTGTCTAGAAGACAATATTCGTGTTATTTACATGACAGTTGTATAATTATGTTTATATTTGTATTTAATATCATGTATTTGGCGACTAAGAATGGGTGATGTAAACCTATTTTGGGGGCGTCACAGTTGGTATCTAAGCTTATGGATATAATCCCTGGCTGAGATGTAAGACTAGAACTAGGAGGGGAGAGACGGGTAAATCGTTGGGTAGTATGACCTACCTAAGCTTATTTGTTATTTAATTGGTCGGTCAGAATATAGGGATAATATGTGGTATGTCAATTAACCCCTATTTTGTGGCAGTGTTTAAAAATGACATTAGAGAATGTTGAGATAAGCAATGGAGCACAGGAGACCGTTGAGTCACCACAGATCAATAACCAGGATAATGTGTATCAGGAAGGCAACAATCCCCATGTAAATAAAAACACTGACCAACTGATGAATGATGGGATGTTCAGAGGCTTTATGCAATTCATGCAACACAGGCAAGAGAGACTCCTTTTCAAAATGTAGGTGGAAGCACTGGCAACTCTCTAATGGTCACCGCTAAGCAGTTCAAAGAGCTGGGACCACCGGAGTTTTTGGGAAAGCCAGAACCACTTAAGGCGGAGACGTGGATAAAGCAGATCACCAAGATATTTGATGTCTTGGGATGCTCTGAGGAGCAAAAGGTTCCCTTTACCACCTTCATGTTACGAGGAGAGGTAGATTACTAGTGGGAATCTATAAAACGTACTCAGCCTGCCGCACACAAGATGTCTTGGGAGAAGTTCCAAGAACTGTTCAACGACAAGTACTTTCCCGAAAGTATTCGTCACATGAAGGACGTGGAGTTCATCAAGATAGAGTAAAACAATATGACCGTATCGCAGTACGAAGCTAAGTTTGCCGAGTTGTCCCGGTTTGCATCCCATTTGGTAGATAATGAGGAGCGTATGACGCGAATGTTTTTGCTAGGTTCAAAACTCGAAATACGTCAATACCTCATTTCTCACAAACTGTGTTTGTATTTCAGATGTTGTAAATAAGGCTCAGTTATTGGAGCGCGGTAATGAGTCAACCCAACTAGGAGAGACCAACCGACAAAATGATAATACCAGTGGTAGCAGTCATCGAAGCGATGACATCAAACGTGGTCGGAATTAAAATGCCAGAAACGATAACCACTTCAGTGGTAATCATGGTCAAGATAATAGAAGTGGAAATTTTAAGAAGAGGAGGTTCAACAATGATGGAAAGACAGCAGAACCAGCACCCGTTTTCAAGGAAGGAGAACGACCATTGATCGTACGCTTCAAATGCGGAGGGGATGGACATATCGGTCTAAATTGCATGATGCAGTCCAAAGCATGTTATAATTGCGGAAGAGAAGGTCACATAGCTCGATTTTGTCGTGTAGTGAAGCTAAGTCCAGTTGGGATGGTGACACCAAATGCCGTCCCAGACAAATTGAAGCTGGAAGTTCAAGGGAGAGCGTTTGTCGTGACCTTCCAAAAAGCGAGGAACCTGAATGAGGTTATCAAGGGTAAGCTAATTATAAACTCTTTTAAAGTTTATACCTTATTTGATACCAGTTCTACCCATTCTTTTATTTCTCCTACTTGCGCTCAACGTTTAAATTTAACTCTAGAGAAATTAGACTTTGACTTATCTGTTGAAACTCCGTTGGGAGAAACCTTAATTACATCATCTGTTTATAAATCTTGTTTGATTCAAATCGGCAACCGCACGTTACCTGTCGATCTTATCTCTTTGAAAATACTTGCATTTGATGTGATTTTAGGGATTGGTTGGTTAACTACTCATCATGCTAAAATTGATTATTTTTAAAAGGTTGTTAGCTTTCATATTCCTAGCCAACCTATTATGCGAATACAAGCAACCAAACCACTAAAGCTAATCACTGTAATATCAAGCCATAAAGTCATTCATTTATTGAAAAATAGATGTCAAGCTTTCTTAGCTCATATCACAGATTTAAACAAAAATACGTCAGATTTGAATGATATTCCTATTGTTAATAAATTTCCTGACGTATTTCCTGAACAACTTCCTGGCTACCCCTAGAGCGTGAAATTGAATTTTGTATCAACCTTGAACCTGGTACAAAACCCATTTCCAAAGTCCCATATCGAATGACTCCTATTAAAATTCAGGAGTTAAAAACCCAACTGTAGGTATTGGTAGACATCGGTTTCATTCGTCCTAGTACGTTTCTTTGGGGTGCTCCTGTTCTATTCGTAAAGAAGAAAGATGGGAGTATGTGACTTTGTGTTGATTATCGGGAGTTGAATCATGTCACCATCAAAAATAGGTACCCGTTACCTCACATTGATGACCTGTTTGACCAGTTGCAAGGAGTTAAATTCTTTTCAAAGATCGATCTTCGTTCCGGATATCATCGGCTAAAGATTAAAACTGATGACATTCCAAAGACTGCTTTCAGAACTCGATACGGGCGTTATAAATTTCTAGTCATATTTTTTAGATTGACTAATGCTCCTGTTGCCTTCATGGATATGATGAACCGAGTATTCAAGGAATATTTGGATCATTTTGTGGTTATCTTTATTGATGACAGCCTCATTTACTCCAAAAGTCGTGAAGATCATGAGCAACACTTGAGGCTGATACTCCAAAAGCTTTATGAAAATAAGCTATATGCCAAGTTGAAGAAATGCAAGTTCTGGCTTGAGGAAGTAATATTCATTGGGCACGTGATATCAAATCATGGAATATCTATTGACCCAGCAAAGATTGAAGCAACCTAAGTCAGTAACTGAAGAACGTAACTTTCTGGGCTTAGCTGGTTATTATCGGAGATTCGTGGAACGATTTTCTTGAATCGCTACTCCATTAACTCAGCTGACTCGAAAAGATACAAAATTTGGTTGGAGCGAGGAATGTGAGAAGAGTTTTCAAGAACTCAAGAGGATACTCATTTCAGTACCTGTTCTGACAATATCATTTGGTTCGGAGGGATTTGTCATCTACAGCGATGCTTCAGGCAAAGGGTTATGATGTGTTCTTATACAACATGGGAAAGTCATAGCCTATGCCTCACGACAACTCTAAGAATATGAGACAAATTATCCTACTCATGATCTAGAGTTGGCAACAGTCGTAAAAGCCTGTATGGGGAGAAAGTGGATACCTATACGGATCGTAAAAGCCTCAAATATTTCTTCACCCAAAAGGAACTCAATGACCATCAATAACTTTCAATTTATAGAAGATCTGATCCTGATTCAAGTTTTAGAGTAAAGCCCACATGATATACTACAAGTAAAAACCTTTAACACATAAAAATCATTAACGATCACTGATCTATGAGGTCTGACATTCAGTTATCAGACAACAATTAAAAAATTTCCAGATTTTGAAGAACATCAAATTTGAGCAACTAGATGTTATGGATCCACTAAATACCAACCCGGATCAACTATATACACTACATATAACATGTTTAAACATAAAAACTTAACATCTAACATATGATCTAAGATCAAATTTGGTTTAGTGCTTATATCTTTCTTGATCAAATCCTTGATTCTAGGCTACTGATTTGTTAGTAGAGGTAGTGGGGCTTGTTTTTGGGACTGATATACTTATAAATTTTGTGGGTTAGAGAGAGAGAGGGACTTGGTAGAGAGTTCGTGTACAAATGGGCTAAATAATGAACTTTATCTCTCTTGATCTATATATATAACATGGTACAATGTATTGGCTGAGATATGTAGGTTGTTTGCTGATTATTTAGAGCACATGGGCAATCCTAGTTGGTCACCAACTTCAATTTTGGCAAGATACACAAGCTATCTCCAATAATGCAATAAGGGTAAAATAGTCATTTGCCTTGCAAATTTAATGGCTAATATGTAATCTTGGCAACCCTTAAGGTTTGACCCTTAGGGTTTAACCCTAAGGTTAATTTTTTTTAGTTTTCTAGGATTTTGTAATTATGTTTAAAATGAAAATTTTAGTTTCTAAAAATTACAAATTAGGGTTTCCTAATTAGTTTAGGTTTCCTAATTATATAAAACAAAAAAAAATAGGTTTAATAATTCACTAATTATCATATTAAGCTTGCTAACTAGCGATTATGGTGTCTATTTTAGCATTTAGGGTTCCTAATTGATAAATTAGGGTTCCTAACTAACAATTAGGGTTTCCCTAATTAAATCTATAATTAATAAAATCTATTATTATTCATAAAATATAATCACTAAAAAGTCTTGAACTCATATTTGACTTTTTAAATTAGGGTTTCTAACAGTTTAACACTAGGGTATTGGCATGATACACCATAATTGACCAACCATTATCAGTCTACACATACAGTATATATTTATAGCACTGAAATATAATTAATATTATATTATTATTCTCATTATTTATTCAAAATCCAGAATTAGGGTTTTGTATCCATATCCGACATGACTTTCATATACATACCATTATTAATTAAGTTAAAATAATTAACATAACTAATATAAATAAATTCATATACTAAAATAGTTATTATAATAATTCTAATAATCATATCATATATTATTGAAATAATATAATATTCATATTTTCATAGAAAATAAATAATAAAAACATTTCTACTACAAAATTAATTTATTATAAGAATATAATTTATAATGATCAATAATTCTAAAAATTATTATTATTTGCAATATTCATGTAATAAATAAATTTTATTTATCACATATATATACATACAATTTGCCTTGCACATATTCTCACCTTTATTTTAAAAAAACATTATACGCAAAGTTTCTTATTTAATTATATCAAAAATATTGGGTTATTACAATAAAGCCTTTGTCACGAGGATGTGTCGTGCCACCAGCCCAATCATCAAATTTCTATATGGTGGCGTGTGTGATGTCCTGACTAGGCATTTAGACCTGTTCGTCCTCCCAATCATCTCCATCCTTGGCGCACAGATGCGCCACAACTGATGCATATAAGATACTGCCAATGGTGCTCCCCCGCATATATCATAGCATGTTCTGATGGAGAAGGTGCCCAACATCAATGTATTTCCTGATTATAATTCCCCACAGAATTATGGCCCTCTCAGTCGGAATGTCGTGCTGGTGAGTGGACGGCATCAGTTTGGCACATATGAACTGATTCCAAGCCTTTGCATAACGGTTCAGTGCTGAACTAGGAAAGTTGGTGGGCATATTTGTGCCCTGCTTATAGTTCCACCTCATTCCCGGCACACATAAATCTACTATCACCCTATCTAAATCAGTTTCAAATCGTTTCGCCTCTACCCAATTTGCTTGGCCAGTCAGAGGGTTGGGCAAATTAAACACCTCACGTATCACTTGTGGACGATATTCAACCTGAAAGCCCCTAACGAAGGAGATGCCACTTTGTGTCTCCTTGGCATTAGCATAGAATTCACGAACAATTGTCATCGGGGAAGGCACAAGACTGGCAACAACACTCATCCAGCATCTCTCTCTGATCATCTCCAACAGTTGACCATCTTGCTTGCTAGGCTTCTACCCTCGTTCTTTGACAAATGTCTTGGCCACAATCCGATAGTATTCAATTTGTGTTTCTAGGCTGATGAATTTGGTCAAGTCCACAATATCCTCGTCCTGTTTACTATTGGAAGAGGATTTTTGGGTGCGTGAGCAAGCTCTCTTAGGTGCCATAAGTTCTGCCTAAGAATTTGCTTGGAAGCCCTAAACTGCACTATGAATGGAACCCCAAACTAACCTCTGAGATTGTTCTGTACAAACCCTAGATAATTGAAATTCAAACTCCAAACTTGTTTGCTAAAGTAGGGACAAAACTCTTCTGTAAGCTCTGATATTAGGTGAGTGGCAGAGACCAATTAGGAGAGGAGAGGAGAAGTTGCAATGTATTAGGAGAAGGAGTTTGATATACTTTGGCTTTGTGTGAACTCTAGACTGAAGGAGTTATGTTATAAGAGATGTGTCATGTTTTTAGGATTTTAAAATTATTCGGATCCGGACACGGGCGCGCCAGTTTTGGTCATGAGGATGGCATGAGCGCGTTGAGCATAATTGCATATTGAAGCATGGCACGGGCGCGTCGGATTTAGCTATGGTTAAGGCGCGGTCGCGCTTCCCTGAGCCCGTCAATGATTTCTGATCTGCAACAGTAGGGGACAAGCAGCAACTGATATGCACTTTCTAACTTGCACAAATAGCATTAAAAAAAATAAGATATGTTGATTCCAATATCAAAATTGAACTATTTCAAATGAATGTACGATGGTATCCTCAAAAATGTTATCTATGTGATTCCTACCAAAAAGATATATGAAATAAGCTCCTACTCAAAATTGGTTCAAAATTTCATGACTTTTAGAATTAAACAAAAGGGGGAATAAACATGTGTAGTTAGAATTAAACAAGAGAGAGAAGTGGAAATGATGTATCTTGAATTAAACAAGAGGGAGAAGATAGATAATGGGGTGCCTCCCATCGAGCGCTTATTTATAGTCAATTAGCCTAACTATCTCTGCAATGGTCATGTTGTGGAAAGGATCGAGGCAACTTTCTGTCGATCGACTTTGCCTCCATAGTAATGCTTCAACCTTTGTCCATTCACGTTAAATGGTTTGTCCAGGTATTTGTCAAAAATCTCAATTACACCATGTGGAAACACTATTTTTACTGTAAAAGGCCCCGACCACCGCGATTTGAGCTTTCCAGGGAAAAGTCTAAGACGAGAATTAAACAACAATACTTCTTGCCCCGGTTCAAATTTTGTTTCCATGATTTTGAGATCGTGCAACCTTTTCACTTTCTTCTTGTACAACTTTGAGTTTTCGTAGGCCTGCAGTCTAAATTCATCAAGCTCATTTAATTGGAGAAGGCATTTCTCCCCTGCAGACTTCAAGTCGAAGTTTAGCTTTTTTTATAGCCCAATAAGCCCTATGCTCAAGTTCCATGGGAATGTGACAAGCTTTCCCATACACTAGCTGATACGGCGACATACCCAATGGTGTTTTGTATGCAGTCCTATATGCCCAAACTGCATCATCGAGCTTAAGGGACCAATCTTTACTCGTGGGATTTACAATTTTCTCTAATATCCTTTTCACCTCATGATTGGACACCCTAGTTTGGCCGTTCGTTTGGGGATGGTAAGTTGTGGCTACACGATGATTCACCCCATACTTGGCCAATAGTTCAGTAAATTGTCGATTGTAGAAATGGGTGCCTTCATCACTTATAATAGCCCAAGGACTCCTGGATCTTGTAAATATACTCTTTTGAAGAAATCTCAAGACCACTCTAGCATCATTTGTTGGCAAGGCTGCTACTTCCACCCATTTGGACACATAGTCCACTGCCAGAAAGATATACAAATTTATGCATGATGAAACAAAAGGCCCCATGAAGTCTATCTCCCATACGTTAAAGATCTCAACCTCGAGGATCGTATTAAAAGGCATCTCATTCCGTTTGGATATATTACCAACCCTCTGACATCGGTCATATTTTTTCACAAAGTTATAAGCATCTTTAAAGAGAGTCGGCCGATAAAAAGCTGCCTGAAGTACCTTGGCCGCTGTCCGTTCTCCCCCATAGTGACCTCCATAAACTGATGAATGGCAATCCTGTAGTATACTATCTGTCTCACTGTCTGGAATGGACCTTCTGATCATTCTATCTACATACTGCTTAAATAGGTAAGGCACATCCCAAATATACCATTTAACATCATGGAAAAACTTCTTCTTCTGATGTCCAGTCAAATAATGTTGCTCACTATAAAGTTCACATAGTCCGCAAACCGTGGCACTTCGCCTTGCACCACAAACAGTTGTTCATCTAGGAGGGATTCATTAATCATCACTTTATCATTTGTATCATTTCCCAGATTCTCCAATCGGGATAAGTTGTCAGCCACTTGGTTTTCGGTCCCTTTCTATCTTTGATTTCTAAATCAAACTCCTATAGAAGAAGAATCCATCTAATGAGACGGGGCTTTGCATCTTTCTTGGATATCAAGTATCAGATTCCAGTATGATCGGTGTATAAAATAGCTTTTATGCCAATCAGATAAGAACAGAATTTGGCAAATACGTATACCACCGCTAGAAGCTCCTTCTCTATGGTAGTGTAATTCAATCGGGCATCCGTCAAGGTCTTACTAGCATAATAAATGATATGGAAAACTTTGTCCCTGCGTTGCCCCAAGATAACTCCCACGGCAAAGTCACTTGCATCACACATCAGTTCAAATGGGAGAGGCCAGTCAAGAGCTGTAACAACAATTATGTCTATCCCAACAACTATTATCAGGATTGGGGGTATCACCCGGATTTTTTATGGAGCCATACTCATCAAGATCAATTTTAAGCTCCAAGTCCAACATACCCACCGGATTTCTCTTGTCCACCTCCACTGCAACAGGAAGAACATTCAAATTTGGAGGAAACTTTGTCCAAGTTCATAGCTTCATGTGAGGAGAGGAGGATTAATCAAGAGATATTGAGTCAAAATTTTACCAACCAAATGGAACAACTAATCAATGCCTCGAACATTTGTCCTCAATACACTTGGCTCTATGACATGGATTTCGAGATTGATGGTGAGCCCGAACCAAATCTGCAACCGGATGTGCCAAATGATATAGATGTTGAAAGAGAGGAGACACTTGGGACCAAGAAAATGAGATCGGCAAAGATCTAACTTTGAGAACCAACGAAGATGAGCCAATTTTGATAGTGTCCCATGTATCTTCTCCACCAAAGTTCAAGGATCCGGGCAGTTTTGCAAAACCATACCCAATTGGCAGTCATGTCGTCGGCAAAGCTCTTTGTGACATAAGAGCTAGTACAACTGTGGAGTCATGGTGGGATGAAAAGGAGAAGATAGAGGAAGAGCCCATTGTGTTTATTAAGCTTCAATACTCCAATCTGATCATAGACATAATGGAGAAAACACCTAGTTGTTGGACGTTCTTAATAGGGAACCTATCTACTAAGAGCATGCTAGGTGACTTTAATTCAAGGGCCTTTGTTAATGGGAACCTCTCAAAAGAGACATTGCTACTGATGGATGGAGTATTCCTCAATTTTCGAAGGAGAATTAGATAGAGAATTGAAGAAGTCAGGCTGAGACTATAAAACAAGCACTTATTGGGAGGCAACCCAAGTTTAATTTTTAGTTTTTGTTTTCATTCGGTTTTATATTAGTAGCTTTGAATTTGCATTTATTTAGGATTTAATAAAATTGTTTCTATCATGGTTTACAGGTTATTCAAGTCAAGTTCAAGTGTGGTGCCTAATTTGTTCCATGTGCCTAGCCTATTCTCCAAACTTAGCGGACAAGAAGGAAGATTTCTATATTTTCAGGGAAGTCCTCTGCTTTATTTTTTTCTATTTCCGCCATTGAGGACAATGTTTACTTTAAGTTTGGGGGCATTTTAGTGTCGTACTGCATATAGTTAGTTGTTTGCATTGTAGTTCGTTATTTTTATGTGTTAGCATTGTGTTTTTTTTAGGTTACATATCATACATGGTAGTTAATTGCATATTCATATATGTGTTGCATTAGTATGTGTTCATGTAGTATAATTGCATTTTTTTGTGTTCATAAATCTAGGCAATGGATTGGTTTGAATTTAGCTCGGCATGTGATAAGATTGATATTAATTGTTAACTTGAATAGTGTTGATAATTGATGTTGAGGTCTAATTTTAATCATGATGATAATCTGAGCTTTTCTGAAACTTATGTAACCGATTAGCACTTAAAGTTTAACTGTTTTAATCGACTTGGTTCAAGGGTTTCATAATTTCTTTCTAAGGGAAAATATTGGTTAAAATTTAAGGAAATTAGTGAACTGGCGGTAAAGGTTGGAATGACGTAAAAACTTGAGTTTGGGGGAATTTATGGGGTATGTGACGCCCCCAAAATTAGGTATACATCACCCATCTTGGGTCATCAGATACATGGTACAGAATACAAATACAACTTACTAATACAACTGTCTTGTACAATACGACAAAACATAACTGTGAGTTTGAATATAATTATTGTCTACTAGAGACTATACAAACTCAAAAGGAGTCCTTATTACAATTATTGTCACACTATTTAACAGAATAGTGAGGACTACTAATACTATCATTTGGTCCATCACTCCGTTTCCCGACTCGTCCCAGCTATATTCTCATTTCCTGAAGAGAACAGTGAAAGAAAGGGTGAGCTCTACTAGCCCAGTAAGAAATGTTATGACTAAGATAATGCAGAATAAATTATCATTAGCCTTCAACAGTGTTAAACTGATAAAATATAACGAACATCAAGTTTAACTGCAGCGGAACAAGCAATCCATTAAAAGAGTCAAGTAGAAAATAAAATATACTATCTTCTATGATTTAAAAGGTTTTTCAGCACTGTTATCGCTGGGACTCAGCTTAATAAAATAATCCACATCATTGAATCACCCTTGCACTACGGCCAAGGATATTCGTGTATTCATTAATGGTCATGATCATGCCAACAACTGTCCATCAACAACTGTCCATCAATGCACTACGGGCCAATGAGGACTTTTACCACATCATTTGTAACATTACGGTCATGACTATACCGAATAATCCCTGGTCATAATCATACCAAGTCCATCTATGCACTACAGGCCACAGATGACTTAAAATATTTTATAAACATGAGGATGATGACAATGATATAAGAATTCAATAAAATAAGTTCAAGAATTAATTTATCCAAGAATTAACAACGTCCAAATTATCAACATAATACTGCTTTTGTGGAGTAAAATTCAAGAATGCTTAGAAGAATATTTTCATGAAAAGATACTGGATGAAACGCAATTATCAAGGATATTCCACAAATTTTATGGAGTATAGAAGTCGAAACTTAACCAACTGAGTATAATAAAGAATGGAATAAAAGAAATCACCATGCATGCGATAGACCGCACAGACAGGTTATTCCAACAGAATAATAAATAATGGAACCAGGTCCGGCGTAAAACGCACAGACAGGATATTCCAACAGAATAATAATAAAGACGGAACCAGGTCCGGTGTAAAACACACAGACAGGATGTTCCAACAGAATAATAATAAAGACGGAACCAGGTCTGGTGTAAAACACACAGACAGGATGTTCCAACAGAATAATAATAAAGACGGAACCAGGTCCGGTGTAAAACACACAGACATGATGTTCCAACAGAATAATAGAAGAATGTCATCAAGTATAGGGTAGACCGCGTATACAGGTTATTCCAACAGAATAATAAAGAATGGAATAATAGAAGTTCTCTTCATTAATAAGAAAGAATAACACCCCTTACCGTTTTAAAGAAGAACTAAAATAAGGAAGTAGTTAAGTAGCATAATACTTTTCTTCTCTCTCTTTATAGTTTCTCTCTCTAGAGTTTAGTGAATTCATAAGAAATAATGAAGGAATGAGCTGCTATTTATAGAAAAATGGAATGCATAGTAACTAATCCATGAACAGTCCAGATTGATTACTTTAATCTGACGGTCCATATTTAAAGAAAAATCTTTTAAATAAAATATAATATATTCTATTTGTAGAATAACTTTAATAAAGTATTCTATTTTATATAAAAAGATGTTTCTGTTTTATTACGTTAATAATACGAATAAAACAAAACTTCATTATCGCTAAATAATTCATATTATTAACTGACAATAATTGAATCAAACTGAGTGACTTCTCACATAAGCATTAATAATCAATACCGTGTGCTACTATGCAACCACACGTATTACTGTACTTTTACTACCGAGTAGTTCAACAGTATCAATGGTAAAACTTCCGCCGTTATTTTTAATAAAATATTTTTGTCGTTTTCTTAATCCGATAATAATTCCGTTGTGGGGTTCACCAATGATTGTGCCGTTGAACGAATATTTCCTGTTAAAACGAATATTTCCCGACCAATCGAATATTATATAACAACTTGCGTACTTTGAAAAATTTATAAATATTACCCACAACTATAACATTATATCAAATTAACTCCATAATATTCAAAAATGATATTTATAGAAAATTCATCTTTATTTATAAAAGTTGGGGTCTTACAACCTCCCCTTATGAAATTTTGCCCTCGAAATTAGGGTACGTACCTGGTATGTCGAAGAGGTAAGGATACCTTGATTTCATTTCAGATTCTAACTCACAAGTCATTTCCTCAACATCGTGATTTCTCCATAAAACTTTGACTTGAGGTATAACCTTGGAGCGTAGAATATGTTCATTCTTATCCAAGATTTGAACAGGAACTTCTTCATACGTCAAATCCTCCGCTATTTCGTCCGGTTTTAACTCAATAATGTGGTTCGGGCCTTCCACATATTTACGTAACATGGATATGTGAAAAACATTATGAACACGAGACATACTTGGCGGTAAAGCGAGTCTATAAGCCACAGTTCCTACTCGATCGAGGATTAAAAATGGACCGATGAATCAAGGATTAAGCTTTCCTCTCTTTTCAAATCTCGTAACTCCTTTTCATGGAGCAACACGTAAGAACACATGATCTCCTATATCAAATTCCACATCCTTTCGATGAAGATCAGCATAACTCTTTTGTCGATCTTGTGAGGTTTTTATACGTTGTCGGATCGTTTGAATCTTTTCTGTAGTCATACGTACCAACTCCGGTCCCAACAACGTTGCTTCACCCACCTCATCCCAGCATACTGGAGAACGACACTTTCTTCCATGCAACGCTTCGAATGGAGCCATGCCAATACTTGCTTGATAACTGTTGTTGTAGAAAAACTCCACCAATGATAAGAACTTGTCCCAACTTCCCTTGAAGTCAAGGACACAGAGTCTTAATAAATCTTCCAGAGTTTGAATAGTCCTCTCTGATTGTCCGTCCGTCTGAGGATGATATACCGAACTAAATCGTAAATCCGCGCCCATAGCTTTTTGTAAACTAACCCAAAATCGTGAAGTGAATCTTGGGTCTCGATCAGAAACTATGGATACTGGCATACCATGCAGTCTTACAATCTCGTTTATGTACATACGAGCAAAATGTTCAAGTGTATAAGTTTCTCGTATCGGTAAGAAATGAGCAGACTTGGTCAATCTATCAACAATGACCCAAATCGCATCTATACCTTGAGAAACCTTAGGAAGACCGGTAACGAAATCCATGGTAATGTGCTCCCACTTCCATTCTGGAATTTTAAGTGATTGCAATGGACCTTTTGGTACTTGATGCTCCGCTTTGACTCGTTGACAAGTTAGACACCTTGAGATAAACAGCGCTATCTCTCGCTTCATATTGCTCCACCAAAATGTATGACGAAGATCATGATACATTTTGGTACTCCCGGGATGGATTACAAACGGTGTGTTGTGCGCCTCCATCATGATTTCATACTTTAAATCAGGGTTGTTAGGAACACAAAGTCTAGAGTTGACTCGAAGTATTCCTTCTTCATCGATTCTTGCTTCCGGCATAGCACCTTCTTGCACTTTTTTTCTCATACGCATCAGCTCCAGGTCTGTAGCTTGAGCAACTTTAACTTTATCGATTAAAGTCGGTTCTACTCGTATATTCGCCATCATCACATGGGTCCCTGGAGTCTTTAACTCTATCTCCATCCTTTGTAAGTCACACAAAATTGTCCTTTGTGTTGATAATATCGCACTCGTACTTGCATATGATCTTCTACTCAATGCGACAGCTACCACGTTCGCTTTTTCAAGATGGTATTGAATGGTATGATCATAATCTTTCAACAGTTCAAGCCAACATCGTTGTCGCATGTTGAGTTTCTTTTGAGTGAAAAAATATTTGAGGCTTTTATGATCCGTAAAGATCTCCACCTTCTCCCTATACAAGTAATGCCTCCAAATTTTAAGTGCAAAGACAACAGCTGCCAACTCTAGATCATGAGTAGGATAATTCCTCTCATATTCCTTGAGTTGTCTTGATGCATAGGGTATGACTTTTCCATGTTGCATGAGAACGCATCCCAACCCTTTGCTCGAAGCATCACTGTAGATGACAAATCCCTCCGAGCCAGATGGTATTGTTAGAACAGGTGCTGAAATAAGTCTCCTCTTGAGTTCTTGAAAACTCTCATCACATTCTTCGCTCCAACCGAACTTTGTATCTTTCCGAGTCAGCTGAGTTAATGGAGCAGCGATTCAGGAAAATTCTTCCACGAATCTCCGATAATAACCAGCTAAACCAAGAAAGCTACGTACTTCGGTCACTGATTTAGGTTGCTCCCAGCTTTGAATAGCTTCAATCTTTGCCGGGTCAACAGATATTCCACGACTTGATACTACGTGCCCAAGGAATGCTACCTCCTCCAGCCAGAACTCGCATTTCATCAACTTGGCATAAAGCTTGTATTCACGAAGCTTTTAGAGTACCAGCCTCAAGTGCTGCTCATGATCTTCACGGCTTTTGGAATAAATAAGGATGTCATCAATAAAGATGACCACAAAGTGATCTAAATATTCCTTGAATACCCGGTTCATCATAACCATAAAGGCAGTAGGAGTATTAGTCAATCCAAAGGACATGACTAGGAATTCATAATGCCCGTACCGAGTTCTGAAAGCCATCTTTGGAATATCCTCAGTTCTAACCTTCAGCTGATGATATCCAGAACGAAGATCGATCTTTGAAAAGAATTGTGCTCGTTGCAACTGGTCAAACAGGTCATCAATACGTGGCAATGGGTACCTGTTTTTTATGGTGACATGATTTAACTCCCGATAATCAATACAAAGTCGCATACTTCCATCTTTCTTCTTCACGAATAGCACAGGAGCACCCCAAGGAGAAGTACTAGGACGAATAAAGTCAATGTCAAACAATTCCTGCAGTTAGATCTTTAACTCCTGAAGTTCAATAGGAGCCATTCGATATGGGGCTTTGGAAATGAGTTTTGTACCGGGTTCAAGGTCGATACAAAATTCAATTTCACGCTCTGGGGGTAGGCCAGGAAGTTCTTCAGGAAATACGTCAGGGAATTTATTAACAATAGAAATATCATTCAAAACTGACGTATTTTTATTTAGATCCATAACATGAGCTAAGAAAGCTTGAAATCCATTTTTCAATAAATGAATAGCTTTATGGTTTGAGATGACAGCGATTGATTTTAATGGTTTGGTTGCTTGAATTCGCATAATAGGTCGATTAGGAATATGAAAGCTAACAACCTTACGAAAATAATTAATTTTTGCATGATGAGTAGTTAACCAATCAATCCCTAGAATCACGTCAAATGCAAGTATTTTTAATGAAATAAGATCGACAGGTAATGTGTGGGTACCAACTTGAACCAAACAAGACTTATAAAATGTGGATGTAATGAAGGGTTCTCCCAATGGAGTTTCAACAGATAAGTCAAAGTCTAATTTCTCCGGAGTCAAATTTAATCGATGAGCGCAAGTAGCAGAAATAAAAGAATGGGTATAACCGGTATCAAATAAAGTATAGACTTCATTAGAGTTTATGATAAGCTTACCCGTGATGACCGTATTCGGGTTCCTTGCTTTCTGGGAGGTCACAACAAACGCTCTCCCTTGCACTACCGGTTTTGACATTTCTGGGACGGCCTTTGGTGTCTCTATCCTGGCTGAACTTGTTTTTGGTAAACGACAAAATCGAGCTAAATGACCTTCTCTTCCACAATTATAACATGCTTTAGACGGCATCACGCAGTTTGGACTGATGTGCCCCTCCCCTCCGCATTTGAAACATATGATAGGTGGTCGTTCTCCTTCCTTAACAACGGGTGCTGGTGCTGACGTCTTTCTATCATTGTTGAATCTCCTCTTCTTGAAATGACCATTCTTATTGTTTTGGCCCTGATTACCACCGAAGTGGTTATCATTTCTGGCCTGTTGATTCCCTCCACGCTTGTTG
Source organism: Panax notoginseng (assembly GCA_016801055.1). Taxonomy (NCBI): domain Eukaryota; kingdom Viridiplantae; phylum Streptophyta; class Magnoliopsida; order Apiales; family Araliaceae; genus Panax; species Panax notoginseng. The sequence continues at coordinate 136,833,542 of CM029019.1, forward strand.
TCACCGCTTCGATGACTGCTCTCACTGGTATTATCATTTTACCGACTGCTCTCTTTTGGTTGCGTTGACTCGTTATCGCGCTCCACTAACTGAGCCCTATTCACAACATCTGAATACAAACACAGTTTATGAGAAATAAGATGTTGACGTATCTCAGGTTTCAAACCTCGCAAAAATATTCGCGTCATTCGCTCTTCATTATCCACCAAGTGGGACGCAAACCGGGACAACTCAACAAATTTAGCCTCATACTGCGACACGGTCATATTATTCTGCTCCAATTTGATGAACTCCACCTCCTTCATGTGAGGAACACTTTCGGGAAAGTATTTGTCATTGAACAGCTCTTGGAACTTCTCCCAAGACATCTTCAGTGCGGCAGGTTGAGTACGCTTAATCGATTTCCACCAGTAATCTGCCTCTCCTCGCAACATAAAGGCGGCAAAGGGAACCTTTTGCTCCTCAGAGCATCCCAAGACATCAAATATCTTGGTGATCTACTTTTTCCATGTTTCCGCTATAAGTGGTTTTGGCTCTCCCTTAAACTCCGATGGTCCCAGCTCCTTGAACTGTTTAGCGTTGACCGTCCGAGAGTTTTCAGTGTTTCCACCTACATTTTGAACAGGAGCCGCTCTCGCCTGCTGTTGCATGAACTGCATAAAGCTTCTGAACATTTTATCATTCATCATTTGGTCAGTATTGTTGTTTGCATGAGGATTGTCGCCTTCCTCATGCACATTATCCCGATTATTGATATGTGGTGAATCAACAGTCACCTGTGCTCCATTGCTATTCTCAACATTCTCGGATGCCATTTTCAGATACTGCCACAAAATAAAAGTTAATTGATATATCATATATTATCCTTATATTCTGACCGACCAATTAAATACCATGCAAATAAACTTAGGCAGGTCATACTAACAAAGGAATTCCCCGTCTCTCCTCTCCTAGTTCTATTCTCACATCTTAGCCAAGGATCATATCCCTAAGCTATGATACCAACTGTGACGCCCCCAAAATTAGGTATACATCACCCATCTTGGGTAGTCAGATACATGGTACAGAATACAAATACATCTTACTAATACAACTGTCTTGTACAATACGACAAAACATAACTGTGAGTTTGAATACAATTATTGTCTACTAGAGACTATACAAACTCAAAAGGAGTCCTCATTACAATTATTGTCACACTATTTAACAGAATAGTGAGGACTACTAATACTATCATCTGGTCCATCACTCCGTTCCCCGACTCGTCCCAGCTATATTCTCATTTCCTGAAGAGAACAGTGAAAGAAAGGGTGAGCTCTACTAGCCCAGTAAGAAATGTTATGACTAAGATAATGCAGAATAAATTATCATTAGCCTTCAACAGTGTTAAACTGATAAAATATAACGAATATCAAGTTTAACTGCAGCGGAACAAGCATTCCATTAAAAGAGTCAAGTAGAAAATAAAATCTACTATCTTTTATGATTTAAAAGGTTTTTCAACACTGTTATCGCTGGGACTCAGCTTAATAAAATAATCCACATCATCGAATTACCCATGCACTACGGCCAAGGATATTCGTGTATTCATTAATGGTCATGATCATGCAAACAACTGTCCATCAATGCACTACGGGCCAATGAGGACTTTTACCACATCATTTGTAACATTACGGTCATGACTATACCGAATAATTCCTGGTCGTAATCATACCAAGTCCATCTATGCACTACAAGCCACAGATGACTTTCAATATTTTATAAACATGAGGATGATGACAATGATATAAGAATTCAATAAAATAAGTTCAAGAATTAATTTATCCAAGAATTAACAACGTCCAAATTGTCAACATAATACTGCTTTTGTGGAGTAAAATTCAAGAATGCTTAGAAGAATATTTTCATGAAAAGATACTGGATGAAACGCAATTATCAAGGATATTCCACAAATTTTATGGAATATAGAAGTCGAAACTTAACCAACTGAGTATAATAAAGAATGGAATAAAAGAAATCACCATGCATGCGATAGACCGCACAGACAGGTTATTCCAACAGAATAATAAATAATGGAACCAGATCCGGCGTAAAACGCACAGACAGGATATTCCAACAGAATAATAATAAAGACGGAACCAGGTCCGGTGTAAAACACACAGACAGGATGTTCCAACAGAATAATAATAAAGACGGAACCAGGTCCGGTGTAAAACACACAGACAGGATGTTCCAACAGAATAATAATAAAGACGGAACCAGGTCTGGTGTAAAACACACAGACAGGATGTTCCAACAGAATAATAATAAAGACGGAACCAGGTCCGGTGTAAAACACACAGACAGGATGTTCCAACAGAATAATAGAAGAATGTCACCAAGTATAGTGTAGACCGCGTATACAGGTTATTCCAACATAATAATAAAGAATGAAATAACAGAAGTTCTCTTCATTAATAAGAAAGAATAACACCCCTTGCCGTTTTAAAGAAAAACTAAAATAAGGAAGTAGTTAAGTAGCAGAATACTTTTCTTCTCTCTCTCTATAGTTTCTCTCTCTAGAGTTTAGTGAATTCGTAAGAAATAATGAAGGAATGAGATGCTATTTATAGAAAAATGGAATACATAGTAACTAATCCACGAACGGTCCAGATTGATTACTTTAATCTGACGGTCCATATTTAAAGAAAAATCTTTTAAATAAAATATAATATATTGTATTTATAGAATAACTTTAATAAAGTATTCTATTTTATATAAAAAGATGTTTCTGTTTTATTACGTTAATAATACGAATAAAACAAAACTTCATTATCGCTAAATAATTCATATTATTAACTGACAATAATTGAATCAAACTGAGTGACTTCTCACATAAGCACTAATAATCAATACCGTGTGCTACTATGCAACCACACGTATTACTGTACTTTTACTACCGAGTAGTTCAACAGTATCAATGGTAAAACTTCCGCCGTTATTTTTAATAAAATATTTTTGTCATTTTCTCAATCCGACAATAATTCCGTTGTGGGGTCCACCAATGATTGTGCCATTGTACGAATATTCCCTGTTAAAACGAATATTCCCCGACCAATCGAATATTATATAACAACTTGCGTACTTTGCAAAATTTATAAATATTACCCACAACTATAACATTATATCAAATTAACTCCATAATATTCAAAAATAATATTTATAGAAAATTCATCTTTATTTATAAAAGTTGGGGTCTTACAGGGTATATACATACAAAATGAAAAAAAAAGAAAAAAAAGAAATGATGAAAAAAAAAAGAAAAAAAATTGAATAAACACCGTGGCATGCTTGTCTAGTTTTGTGGCATTTGTTACTTGAGTAAGTAAGCCCGAGGGGATTGTCTTTACACCTAGCGCCCAAAGGTCTTAATGGTCTGGGAGTCGTTGGTCGAAAGCTCGTTAAGGTAGCATTGAAATGCCCAAGGGAATAAGACATTGCACAACCATGAGAAAAATAAAAAATGAATAAAACACGAGAAAGAGCAAAAATGCCCTCGTGGTTAAATAAAGGTAGAAATAAATTATGTATTTACCCTTAGACTTGGTATTTGCTTAGTTTTAACTGGAGTTGTCATGTTCACAAAAGTAATTGAATTGGAACTGAAATTTTCCTTCTAAGAAGTTTGTTATGTGATTATCTTGAATTGTGGTTGGTTAGAATGGTTAACAAGCACACACACACAACATGGGTGATGACATGTTTGGATTGACTAACTGGTTAGAGTTATGGACTTCGACTTGATTGTATATATTATTTGAGTATCATTGGTATCTTTGAGGCTTGTTGCTATATATCATACTGATTTATTACTTGGTTCGTAGGTATATTAAGAAGTAGATCATGCATATGTATTCATGTAGTTGAGTTACGTTATTTATGTGACACCCCCAAATTCGGGTACTTCAATTCCACGGAATTTGGTGTTCACTGTACAAATATCATATATCTATCTACCCATAATAAATGCAAACCATGCAATAGATAGAAATAAACATCCTCCCCTTATGGGGTTACAACATCCAAATAAAATACAATCCCAGGTTAAACTAATCTTAAACATCTGTGCGGAAACATAAGCAATTAATAAGTCTTAACAACATTAAGTCTTAACACATAAATTTAACATCTCATAAATACAAGTCTTCATCATTTGTTAACCTTTCCCTTGCCTTTACTAGTAGAAGGCTCGTCTGCTATTTCGTTCTTAACTACAATGTTATTATTACGCAAGAGTGAGCACGATTTCCCACAAGTATAATAATGAAATAATAATGTATAATAACATGCGAGGGAATCGAAGACTTCTAAAATAAAACCTCAACTTTTGAATCAAGAATGAATAACGAGAATCAAAAGATTTCTGAGGGTCATAAGACCTTGAACTATGTCCTATGTTAACAAGGGTTATACTTGAAACCTTTAACAGTCATAAGACTATGGACCTTTCTACTCGTACTTAGGGGGATCAACTATTAGTACCATACTGTGCACAATATCTTAACGCTAATGCATAAGTAAATCCCTTTGCAGGGTTCTTCATCTCAGTTTGACATTAGAGTCCGCACCAAAGGAAGTTTGGTTTGGATAAATCAATAAGGGTTCTAAATTTAGAACGTTCATCAACTATGGACTAGTTGAATCAATAAGGATTCGCTAGTCTAACAAGGTTCAACAATAAATGATATTTATAATGAATAACAATCTCGATAGGTATATAATAGAACAATTATTGTATAATAGAATCATACTTTAAAAAGATAGTAAATCTTTAACATAACAAATGAACTTGATTTATAACTTGAATAATGATAACAAGTAGGGTTAGGAAACTTGCCTCGTGCATAGGCTAAACGATTACTACTTCCGTTCACCACAAATCCTACGCACATACCATATGTATTCACGACATTAATTAGTTATATTTTCACTTAATTATTTAATATAAACTCCACTTTATTTAACAAATCATTACCCTTCTAATTTAATTACTTAATTAAATTAGAATATTTTCATTCTCTTACTATTATTACACTCGAATAAATTATTTCATAATAATTTCCATCGAATATTTATTTTATTCCATAAATATCTCAATTAAAATATTTACTTTATTATAAATATTTTAATAATAATTTTCATCGAATATATTTTATTCCATAAATATCTCAATTAAAATATTTAATTTATTTTATAAATATTTTAATAATAATTTTCATCAAATATTTATTTTATTCCATAATATCTCAATTAAAATATTTAATTTATTTTATAAATATTTTAATAATAATTTCATCGAATATTTATTTATTTATTTTTTATTTTTTTTATTTTTATTTTTTTTTTATTTTTTATTTTTTTTGACCGCCGGGGCGGGGTAATGTAGTTTGGTAACGCCCGCCGGGGGCGGGGTTACCCAGGCTCATTTTCTGCAGTTTCTGCAGTTCTGCAGTTCGCGAACATAACAAAACCAAATTAGGCCAAAAATCAATCACAAGTAAAATTATACGTGAGTATGGCCATAACTTCCAATTAGTTATTTTTACATAAATTTAGACTTACCCAATCATTGTAATACATATATAATCATTACCCAATATTTATAAAGTGATTTTAACCCATTAAAACACATAATCACAGAATTAAATTATATAAATTTCACTGTTCTTGATGTTCTTGAAGGTTTTGAACATAAATCATAAAAATTAATACTACGAGTTCGTTATAACACCGAATTCGTTCATTTAAAGTTTGGTCTCTTCGTATCAACATGCATAATAAAATAAGAGTGTAAATTTTACGAAAACATATAATCAAATACGATTTGATATGACATAATACATATACAACCCATAATCATTACTCCTATCTCAATTTTAGAGGTTTAAATCAAAAAACTATGAAACTCATATTCATGAAACTTAACAACGTAAAACAGAAATTGGGAAGGAGGAGATTACCCTGTAGAGTATCAATTAGTAGACTTAGATTCTTCACTCTCAATCTCCTTCACAAACTTACAATTTCTCTCTGAAAGTTTTATCTCTGTGATAATTTTCTAGATTTAGAATAATAAGAAAAGAAAGGAAGAGAAGACGTCGAATAATTAAATAAACTGAGCGCAGAGTGGTCAGTTGGCCCAATTATGGGTTAACTGCTGATAACTCCCCCTACAGCCTTGTGTGGCTTAACAAGAATAGATTATAAAACCATTTAATTTAATAAAACTTTATCATACAGTTTAAATCATGTCACACCCATACACAATAACTCAATTATATTATTTAATTTAATATAAAATAAATATAATAATTTCTCATAAATTCACATAGTCACATAATTGAATTTTTCATTCAGTAATAATGTTAAATTATTAAATCTCCAATTAATTATTAAATTAATTAAAATAGCAATAGGCTTATTAAATATTTCTTTTAATACAATAAGCTCACATACTCACATACTTCGATAATAAAATTCTCCACATTAATTTCATAAATATAACACATATAATTAGATTAATCTATCACAATTGCATTACTTAATTATTTAATCTAATAATTAAATCATCGAGACAAATATTTATTTAATTCAATAAATATTAAAATTAAATTACAAAAATCTCGTTCGTCACAGTTTATTTTTAGTTCTTTTGTGTTTTTACTCGAGGACAAGTAAATGTTTAAGTTTGGGGGTATTTGATGAGTGAGTTTTATACCCATGAATTGAATGCGTTTGAGCTTAATCTTTTAGATGTTTTTAAATGTTTGTGTCTATTCATTCATGTTTTATGTTGTTTTGTACGAATTGGGACAAAAGTTACTTGGATCGACGTTTGGGGTTTTAAGATTCGCATTTTCGGCTTGCCATTTACATAGCAGACCGATTTCAGTATTGCTCCGGACCTTATTTAGAAAAACTTAAAGAATGAAAGTTGTAGATCTATGTCTCCTCTTTCCGGAACATCTTGAATCATCAAAATCGGAGTTCGGACGAAGAAGTTATGGACATTTTTCCAAAGGATGTCAGTGCATAAAATTCTCAAAAAAGGGACCAGCGCCGGGGCGCCCATTTCCAGTTCATTTGCAGCGCCGGGGCGCTAGGGGGTAGTGTTCCAGTGTGGTGCCCAGCACCGGGCCACTGGGGAAGGGTTTGGTCAAGCTTGGACGCGTTTTGGGGCGAAACTTGACACTTTTTTTACTCCAAATTGGAATGGGTTTGTTCTTAAGCTAAAAATTGGACTTGTAGCCTATAAATACATGATGTAAGCCATAAAATAAGGAGAGATTACATAGATTAGCTTAGATAAAATACTCCATTAGATTAGAACGTAAACCTTAGTTTATATTGAATTGTTAGAGATTGAAGCAACTTGAGGATCATTGAAGATTCAAAGCATGTGCAGAAGATAAGTCTCAAGACTACTGACAATAGATTCTATTCTCTTCTCTTCTCTTATTTTTATCTTTTAATGTTTATTCAGTTGTAGATTCTTGATTTTAATTCACTGAAAATGAACTAAATTTCTTTTATTAAGACTACAAATTGAACATTTTATGTCTATGAATTAATTGTCTAATTTATTCTAATTATTTATGTCAAGGTGAATTGTTTATGATGTCTTGTGCATTTTTTATTAATTATTTGGCCAATAATTACCGTGTTACTCTAGAAAGATTCGGGAGATGAAATCTAGGGTTGAAACTGGACATGATAACATGTATGCTTAATTATTTGCATGAGATGAATAATTATTGTCGTGAATTGGATAGGAATATCTATTCACTGCATGGAACGAATTGGCAATTGGAACTTAACGGATTTGGTTCAATTATTCTGCATAGGAATATCGCAGGATTAATTGAATTGAATAAAAGTTATCTGTTCACTTGGGAAAGGGCTTTTAACAACTAGAATTTCTGTTAACAATTCTGGTGGCGTAATAATTGGGATAATTGGATAATTGGTTTACAGCTCATAATTGAGGATATTGTAGTCTTGATCTTTATTTATTTGAAATTCATTTTTAAAGTAATCTAGTTTATTTAGTTAATTTATTTTTCGTAATTAGAAAAATCACAATTTGCAGTTGTTTAAATAAAATTAATTTGGTTAAGAGTTAGTACTTGGTAATTTTTATTAAATAATTCCTTGTGGGAACGATACTTTTCTTATCACTTTATTACTTGTTGACCGTGTATACTTGCATGTATTTATTGACTGCGAAATTGATCAACATTCTCCTTGTCTGAGACCTCTGGAGCTCCCAAAAAACCCTGTAAGAGAGCCATTAACCTTTACAAAAAACATAGCAAATGTGATACATGCTTTGATCCAACCAATAAATGAAGAGGGAAATTGGAAGGCTCGTAAGGTGTCAAAGAGGAAATCCCATCTAACTATGTCAAAAGCTTTAGAGAGGTCAATTTTTAGAGCACATCTAGATGGACCAGTGGATATGAGATAGCCTATGAACATTTCTTGAGGAATAAGAATATTATCGCTAATACTTCTTCCTTTTACAAAAGCAAATTGTGCTTTGTCCACAAGAAAAGGAAGCACCTCCTTTAGCCGGTTAGTGAGGAGTTTGGCAATGCATTTGTATATCGTGTTGCATCATGAGATCGGTCGAAAATCAGATATGGATGTAGGATTGGAGCTTTTAAGAATGAGAGCAAGAGCAGTCGAGTTGAAACCTCTCGACAGTCTACTATTATCAAAGAAGAAGTGAACAACCTTTAAGAAATCCACACCCACTATATCCCAACAACAAAGGAAAAAGTTGACATCAAACCCATCTGGACCAGGATTTTTGTTACATTTCATGGATTTAAGAACCCCAAGAATTTCCATATCCAAAATAAGGTCAGCCAATTTAATGGCTTGAGCAGTACTGATCAAACTTGAAGGAGTGATGCCATAATTTTCAAACCCAGGATCAGATTTCTTCAATGTTCCTTTGGCCTTGCACTAAAGTACCTGCCGAGTTGAGGATGGATAAAATTTTGTTAGAGCTCTAACGATTCTTCATTATGTTAGCAAAGTAACTAGAGTTACGATCACCCAAGGCCAACCAATTTTCTCTTGATTTCTGTTGAAAGAAGGTTTCCTCTTTTTCCATAGCAGTCCAGAGTTGATGGTAACTTAATTTTTCTCTCACAAGAAGGCCACAATGCATAGGTTAGTCATTAAGTAAAGTCCACACTAGGTGCAGTTCCTCTTTTACAGTGCAAATAAGAGAGGCAAGATTCCCAATGGTTAGGTTGAGAGACACCAAAGCATGTCTAGTACGCTTTAGTTTCTCAGAAAACACATGGAAGGGATTCCCAGAAATGGAAACATTGCACACCAAGTCCTTGAAGCCCTCAATAAGAAATATGTGGTTAAAGAATTGAAAGTGCCGCCTAGATTGAGGGACCCGAAGACCAGTCCGAAGTAGAACCAAAGAATGATCAGATAAACCACAAGGGGCAAAGGTGACATGAGACATACTAAAATTAGAAAACCAGTCAGAGTTTCCCATAGCACGATCTAGTTTTTTGTGCACTGGCCGAGAGAGCTGCATGTTAGACCAAGTAAACAAGGGACCAATACCTCTAATGTCATCAACTCTGACAGAAATGGTGCAGGATTTAAATTCTTCCATCCTAATGTCCCATGAATCGTTATCATTATTTGTTTCAGAGAGGTCCTTTCTAACATTAAAATCACCCAACATGCACCAGCTAATAGTAGGAGAGAAAGAAAGTAAGTCATTCCATAAGTCCCTCGTTTCCATATATGAATTTAGCCCATAAACAAAAGAAATTAAAAAAGTAGTACTAAACAGGTCAACAGATTGGACTTTACAATGGATAACTTGGGAAGAAACAAAAATAACATCCAAAATACAAAGATTTGGATTCCATCCAACCCAAATTCTACCGTTGATATGAGTATCATAATTCAAGGCCCATTTTCAGGAGTGACAGATGTTTATGGAAATTTTTGAAGCCTTTGCCTGTTTGACCCGAGTTTCAAGAAGACCCAAAAGAGAGATTTTATTGCCAGCTATAAGCTGTTTAGCGAAAGCCTATTTAGGCATTTTATTGAGACCTCTAATATTATAAGATACTAACATAAAGAACTATGAAGGGGAGGAACTAGCCTTGCCTTTCCCTTTCCACTTCTTTGCAGCTTGAGGATTATCATGACTATAACTTTGCTTGTTCTTGAGATCTTTGCCTTCCTTTTCATCAATCACCTTTACTTTAAAAACTAAAGGGTTTGGGATAGTGGGGGATTCATAGTCAGAGATGGTCGGGTGATCTTCCTCATCTATAGGGGCAAATGTGTTAGAAGTACACATGGCATGACGAGAAGCTAAAATACCCGCTCCAGCTTTTACACCACGAGAGACATTCACCCAATCATTGTGGGAAGGGTCAAGAACCTTTTGCTCAGAAGAGGTGATAATGGGTGCAAGATTAGGAAGTGTAGAATCAGATGTGCTAACCTTAAGAGCAGTTGAACCTTTTGGAATCCATTGATAATTTGCCTTTGGACATTTAACGGGTGTATGACCAAACACATTACACGTGGGGCATGAGGGAGGTTTACTCTGATATTCGACTTTAACATGAACAAAAATGTTATCCAAGGAATCCTCAGTTTTTATAGCCATACGGATTGAGGGAGGAAAGGAAAAAGAAGCTTTGACCTCAATGAATACACGAGCATAATTCATAAAATATTTTTTGAGGTCATTTCATCAGTGAATAATGGTTTCCCAATAGCACTAGCTATATAACTAATTCCTTCATCCGACCAATAAGAGAGGGGAATGTTGATTAGCTTTACCCATACCAGGAACACAACACATTTTGACTTGGAGAAAGCAACACCTTCCTTCGATTTCTGTAGAACAATGCCTTTTGAAGCAAAATGCCAGGGACCGGAAGCAAGAATATTATCTCGGTCAGAAATAGAATCAAACTTGAAGATATAGTACCCTTTATTATGGAGGTGCACATTTGAGAGACCCAAATGTCCCCATAAACGTCTAGCAATAGGTTCAATAACCTTAAATGGAAGAGATGATTGCAGAAAATATCCAACCAAACTAGAGGCCCATAGCTAGTTACCTCTGTTATACATCTCGTTAGGAGGACAGACTGTGATGGTCCCATCTTCCAAGGAGGGAGGGTGGTACGAAATATTACGAGAAGATTTTCCAGAGTGCTTGCCCACAATATCACTCCAAGACTTGGTGGGCCCTCAGGCAAAAGCTGCAGGAATTTCACCATCCTCAAGAATAAGGGCGAGAGATTTGAAAAAAGATGTACCTTCTGCCAAAAGAATATGAGTGGACTTGACAAGATGAGAGAGACTAGGCGAGTGAGCACCAATCGCCAGAGAAGCTAGGCGAGTGCCTCCCAAAAAAGTAGGCGGAGAAGATTTCTTGATTTGTCAAAGAGGACTATTATCACCCACATTTCTCCCCCCAAACTTAGGTTCTTACCCAATTCTTCGTCTTCACTGTCTATCCTTGTCCTTTTCTCATTCACACTAGCATTATCCTCTAGAAACTCATTATGTATCAATTTGAACTAACCAATCGACACAGATGTTATTAGCGTGCTACCCTTTTTATATCAGTTTCAAACATGCTCAAGATTCAATTCATAACAGAGTTTATCAAGGTTCTAATAATCAGTGATGTACTTGTCAATTTCATCTCAATCTCATCATTGGCCAATATAAAATGAACTACAGCACTGCTATACATATGCAAAATTAACACAATGGTTAACCTAATCATTTTTTTAGGGCAAACATAACATGAATGCAAACATAAAACAAACATAAATAAAACCTAAATATGCACCTAAGCTACTATACAACTATATGATTACATGAATGCTTAAAACTAACATGCAAAACTAAAGTGCAATAACAAATACAAACCTAACTAATGACATTATGCATACAAACATAAAATGCAAAATAAAATCTAACTCCCCCAAACTTAAAAATTACAATGCCCTCATTGTATAGATATAGCAGTAAAAATCTGAGGACTTCCCTGTAATCGAATAAGTCTGGGGGGGTGGTGGTGGTTGATCTTCTTCTTCAGAATCACTTGGTGGAAAACATTGGTATTGGCATGGGCTGCTGGTATGGGAAATGGGAAGTTGGATTGAAGCTCTGGAGCATCGCATTCAATGAAGCAAAAGATGTATTCATAGCTTTAAATATGTGGTCTTGCGTCGATGCAAGTCGGCGCATCTCTCGGCGTGCTTCCGTGTTGTGCTCATCCACTTGGCGTTGAAATGCAAGAAATTGAGGGCTAGATATGGCATCAAAAGATGGTTCCGCCTCAGCTCCTTGCTCTCCCATAGTTTCATCCTCATCCTCTAAGGTGTCTTCAGCGTCACCTTCATCCTCTGAAGTTGATGGAAAAGTAAAGCTTAACCTTCTAGGATGGGAATTACCCCCGGCCCACACCAAATACCGCGCAATCATTCTAGAATCTAGTAGCTGCAGCGGCATTTGAGTGGGTTCATCATCAGACCATCGAACAGCCGCTTGGCAACATGACCCACAAATGAGTGATGGGTGTGGCAAGCCACCCGAAAAATTTCCTCATAAGCATCGGCGAATGGAAAAATTGATTATGGCCCCGACGTCGATGATGAAATCTTACACAATTGCGTATAACAGTAGTGCCTTCTCTTTGGTCATATCTGATGTGTGTGTGGACGGAAATAGTTTAGCACATAAGAACGCGTACCATATCTTCCCATACCTGCTAAGATCCTTGCTATGAAAAACTGTGCCTCCTTTCCGACCCTTGATCCATGTTGTACCCGGCTTAGTCATATCCTTTAGAATAGTCTCAAAATATGGATCGTTGTCACGTAAATGAGCATACTAACAATGTCTAGGGACTCGTAACTGATAATACGTGTTGATTGCATCGGCACTAAACCGGACCAATCTACCCCGCACAAAAGCATTGAAAGGTGCCTTGTCCTCAGCGTTTGCATAAAATTCTCAGACCACATTTACCACAGCGGCCTCGGGCTCCTCCATGAATTTGTTCCATCCTTTCTGATAAATCTATTGCATCGTCTCACCATTGACATGGTCCGGTACCAACCCCCGCTCCGGTATGAGTGCTTTTGTAAACATAATCGTATCGAACGGCGGCGGTGGTACTTTTGAACTTGCGTCGGTCGAAGGTTTATGATGGTGGTGTTATTATGGAACTCTCCCCTCGTTGCCTCTTTAATGTGGGTTTAGGTGCCATTGATTTTCGGAAGCCTTGACAACAATATCCTCCCCAAACTTAGTTCACACAAATTATCGAACACTTGGTGTGCACAGAGGTTTATCCCCCCCAACTTGAAAATTTTACTCTAACTCTGGTGCTAGGAAGGGAGGAAATAGACGATACGGTGCTCACTCTCAATTGGTATAGACTAACCTCACTGAGAACCCTAATTCGTAGCTTTTTGAGTTTAAATTGTATGTGATGAACTTGGGTTGTGAGGGTGTGAATTAATAGAGATGGTAAGAGTGAGCAAGGTTGTGGTGTGAAGTAATGGGTTAATGGGTAATGTAATGGAGTAGGGTGATGGAATTACATTTACCAAAATCGTGGGTAGATAGTGGGGATTATTTATGGGAATGGGAGGTTCATTTGATGTAAGTTGTAAGAGTGGGCGCACACATAACTGCCAAACCAGCCCTTTCAAATCCAGGACCCCCGCCCCGGCAGGGGGTATAAAGCCTTTGAAGCCCACCCCGACAGGCATGCCCACTGTTTTCCAACTGAAGAGACCCCCGCCCCGGCGGGGGTATAGTGCATAAAGGGCCCGCCCTGGCGGGGGTGGGTTTTGTTAACTGATGATTTAGGGCATGTTTCTTCCTTGCTACTCCAATCCTTATGCATGTTAGGTTCCTGCAAAATCATGAAACATAAATATAAGTAGATTTTGAGCAATCCTAAGCATGGTAACGCAATTATCTAAAGATGACTTCATCTTTTAACTACTAATAATTGAATTGACATGAATTGAATCGAAACTAACTAACATTCTAATCTACAATCTAGCTAGTATGGATAAAATATGAAAAATTTAAAGATGATTGGGTTGCCTCCCAATTAGCACTTGATTTTAAGTCGTTCAACCTGACTACTCCCTGTTTAAGGTGCGTCGGATAATGTGATTGTGATGACATCCGTGTTGGATTCGTCACCCCAATAATGTTTCAACCGTTGACAGTTGACCTTAAAAGTTTCCAATGGGTTTCTACTGTAGAGTTCAACGGCGCCATGTGAGAAAACTCTTTTGATGGTGAATGTCCCGACCACCTCGACTTAAGCTTGCCTGGGAACAACCTCAATCGTGAGTTGAGCAGCAATACTAATTGCACCGGCTCGAACGTTCGGTGCATGATTTTCTGGTCGTGCCATTTCTTGACCTTTTCTTTGTATAATTTCGAGTTCTCGTAAGCTTGCAGTCGAAATTCATCGAGCTCATTTAGATGAAGTAGTCTCTTTTCACCCACAGCTACTTGATCGAAGTTCAGTTTCTGAATAGCCCAGTAGGCCTTGTGTTGTAACTCGACAGGTAGGTGACATGCTTTCTCATATAGTAATTGGTATGGTGACATACCAAACGGTGTTTTATATACAGTCAGGTAAGCCCATAGTGCATCGTCCAACCTGAGAGACAAATCCTTTCAATTCGGATTCACTACCTTTTCTAAAATTCTCTTCACCTTAGTGTTCAAAAACTCAGCTTGCCCACTTGTTTGGGGATGATATGATGTAGCTACCTTATGGTTGACCCCATACTTTACTAAGAGAGCTGTAAACGATTTGTTGCAGAAGTGACTACCTTCATCACTTATAATGGCTCTCGGCGTGCCAAACCTTGTAAAAATATTCTTCTGCAAGAATTTGAGAACCACTTTGGCATCGTTGGTCGGGAGTGCTACTACTTCAACCCACTTTGAGACATAGTCCACCGCAAGCAAAATGTACTGATTGGTAAATGATGAAGGGAATGGCCCCATGAAATCTATGCCACATACATCGAAAATCTCAGCTTCTAAAATAGTTTGAAGTGGCATCTCATTCCTTTTCGATATGTTGCCCACCCGTTGACATCTATCACAAGTTTTAACAAATTCGTGGGCGTCTTTAAATAATGTAGGCCAATAAAACCCAGCTTGAAGCACTTTTACCGCTGTTCTCTCACTACCATAGTGTCCCCCATACGCAAATGAGTGACACTCATGCAATATGTTCTTCACTTCACTGTAGGGAACACATCTTCTGATCATCTTGTTGGCGCACTATTTGAATAAGTAAGGCTGATCCCACATATACCACTTGACATCATGAAGAAACTTCTTTTTCTGTTGTTGTGTAAGATCAGGGGGCAGAATGTTGCTCACTAGATAATTTATGAAGTCCGCGTACCATGGAAATTTTGTATTTATCCCAAAAAGTTGCTCATCCGGGAATAACTCATTAATTACACACTTGTCCTCTTCCTGTTTACCCTGATTTTCCAGCCTTGACAAATGATCGGCTACTTAATTCTCTGTTCCCTTTCTATCCCTTATTTCTAAATCAAATTCTTATAAAAGGAGAATCCATCTGATAAGGCGTAGCTTAGCATATTTTTTCGAAATTAAGTACCGAATAGCCGAGTGATCTGTATAAACTACTACCTTTGTCCCGATCAAATATGCCCGAAATTTATCGAACACATACACCACTCCATGTAATTCTTTTTCCATAGTTGTGTAGTTTATTTGAGTCTGCATAAGTGTCTTACTTCCATAATATATGGCATAAAATACCTTCTCTTGGCGTTGACCCAAAATAGCTCCGACTGCATAGTCGCTCGCATTACACATTAACTCGAAGGGCAAATTCCAATTCGGCGCGACGATTACGGGGGCTGTAGTCAACTTCTTCTTCAATAGCTCGAATGCCACTTTACATTCCTCATCAAACTTAAAAATTGAATCCTTCTCTAAAAGGCTGCACAAGGGTTTTGCAATTTTAGAGAAGTCCTTTATGAATCTCCTGTAGAACCCAGCGTGTTCCAGAAAACTTCTAATTCGCTTAACTGAGTTTGGTGGAGGAAGCTTTTCAATTATTTCCAGCTTCACTTTATCAGGCTCTAATCCTTTAGCTGAGACCTTGTGACCCAAAATTATGCCTTCTTCAACCATGAAGTGGCGCTTTTCCTAGTTAAGTACCAGATTCGTGTATGTGCATCTTTGTAACACCATCACCAAATTCTCTAGGCACACATCAAAATCATCCCCATAGACAGAGAAATCGTCCATGAAGACTTCCATATTTTTCTCTACCATATCTGAGAAGATGGCCATCATACACCTCTGGAAGGTAACGGGTGCATTACACAAGCCGAACGACATTCTCCTGAATGCGAATGTGTCGTATGGGCACGTGAATGTAGTCTTCTCTTGATCTTCAGGAGCGATGACGATCTGATTATAACCCGAATATCCATCCAATAAGCAGTAGTACTCATGTCCCGCTAATCTGTCCAACATCTGATCGATAAAGGGAAAAAGAAAGTGATCTTTGCGGGTCGCCTTATTCAACTTCCTGTAGTCTATGCAAACCCTCCAACCAGTCGGAATTAGCTCATTGTCATCATTCTGAACCACGGTCATTCCTCCCTTTTTCGGCACACATTGCACCGGTTTGACCCACTTACTATCTGAAATCGGGTAAATGATACCCGCATCTAACCATTTCAGGATTTCTTTTTTAACTACTTCTTTCATGATTGGGTTAAGCCGTCTCTATTGCTCCACTATCGGTCTTGCATCGTCTTCCATCAGGATTTTATGCATGCAAAAGGATGGACTGATTCCTTTAATATCTGCGATTGTCCATCCTATACCCGATTTGTGGTCCCTAAGCACTCTCAACAACTTTTCTTCCTGTAATTCGTTAAGTGCAGCAAAATAATAACAGGTAAAGAATTAGAATGGCCTAAGTATGCATACATGAGGTGTGTAGGGAGTGGCTTAAGTTCAAGAGTCGGTGGCTCTTCCAATAACGGTTTTGTCCTTGTTGTGGCTTTTTCATCCATGTACAATGGTTCAAATAGTGCTCTAAATCTGCTAACTCGTGGTAGGGAGTCTAGCATCTGCAAGTAGTCCACAAATTTTAGATCATCTGATTCTTCATCTCCCAATAATGTCGTTTCCAATGGATCGTTAACCAAACTCTTGCCCATGTCTTCGCTGATTATCTGATCAATAATATCCATCCAGAAACATTCTTCTTCATCCGTAGCGAATTTCATGGCTTTGAAAACATTGAATTTTACTACTTGATCTTGAACCCTCATCGTTAGTTCACCTTTTTGTACGTCGATGAGTGTCCTACCCGTAGCCAAAAACGGTCTCCCGAGGATAATTGGGATGTTCTTATCTTCCTTAAAATCCAGAATAATGAAATCCACGGGGAATATAAACTTGTCTACCTTAACCAATATGTCCTCCACAATGCCTCTCGGGTACGTGACTGACCTATCCGCCAACTGTAATGAGATGTTCGTAGGCTTTGGAGCTGGTAAACCTAATTCTGTATAAACTGATAACGACATAAGGTTCACACTTGCCCCCAAATCTCATAAGCACTTGTTGAATGACATATTCCTAATCGTGCATGGAATGGTGAAACTCCCCGGATCTTTCAACTTCGGTGGCAACTTTCGCTATAAAATCGCACTACACTCCTCTGTTAATGTCACTATTTTAAAGTCTTCCAACTTCTTTTTCCTGGACAAAATCCCTTTCATAAACTTCGCATAACTTGGCATCTGCTCTAGGGCTTTTGCGAACGGGATGTTAATCTGAAGTTTCTTAAAAACATCCAAAAATTTTGCAAACTGCTTGTCTAATTTCTACTTTTGTTCTCTTTGCTGAAAAGGTGGGAGAGGATAGACAACCGGTGTGTTAACTGGTATACTCTTTTCCAATTGCTTTTCTTCTCCCTGTATGTTCTCAACCACTTTATTCTCATTGTCTGGCTCAACCTCCTTTGTAACCAAAATTTCTGTTTTCTGACCCTCAAGCTATTTTCCACTTCGCAACATTATTGCCTGACATTGCTCATGATTACCTTTCGGATTTTTCTTTGTATCACTTGGTAATGTTCCTTGAGGCCTGTTATTCAATGCCAATGTTATCTGTCCCATCTGATTTTCTAAATTCTTAATGGCTATTTCTTGTGATTTCATTGCCATTGCTTGATTTTTCATGGCTACCTTGTTGCTCGTTATATACTTCGATAGCAACTCCTCTAAATCTGATTTCCTCTCTTGACGTTGAACTGGTTGTTGTTGATTCTGAAATCTCGGGGGATACAATGGTCGGGGGAATTACTAATTCTGATTATTATTCCACGCCAAATTCTTATTCCCCTGATTATATGCATTCTGGTACGTATTATGGGGAATTATGTTGTACCTACTTAAAAATTGTACTGACTCTGGGTTGATTGCACATTGTTCTGTCGGATGTTTACCTGCGCACAACTCACAAATAACTTCAACTTGCGGTGTTTGTCCCCCTGACCAAACGTCAAACTTCTTAGAGAGTGTTGAAATTTGCGCTGTTATTGTTGTCACTCCATCTACCTCTAACACTCCCGCGACTGTAGGTTGTGTCATTTTGTCGTGGGCCACTGATATTTGTTAGAGGCCATCATTTCTATCAACTGATATGCCTCCCCATAATTCTTTGCCATGAAAGCTCCCCCCGATGCTGCATCAATACTTGTTCTGAGATTCCCATGTAGTCCGTCGTAAAATGTGTTCATCTGCAACCACTTAGGCAATATGTGATGTGGGCATTTTCTGAGAAATTCTTTATATCTCTCCCATGCTTCGTACAATGACTCCTCATGTTGCTGATCAAATATGGTAATCTCGTTTCTCATATTTGTAGTCTTCACTGGTGGGAAAAATTTTGCAAGAATTTTCTGAGCAAGGTCATGCCATGTAGTTATCGATCCAGGGGGTAGAGAATGTAACCAACTCTTCGCCTTGTTCCGCAGAGTGCATGGGAACAAGCGAAGTCTTACCGCGTCTTTCGACACCTCGTTGTACTTGAAAGTGTCGTATATTTCCAGAAAGCTGATCAGATACTCGTTAGGATCATCATTTTCCAGTCCCCCAAACTTAACCAAGTTTTGGATCATCTGAATAGTCCCAGGCTTGATCTCGAATGTATTCACAGCTATAGCAGGCCTGGTGATACTCGACTGCAGCTCAGTCACCTTGGGTGTAGCAAAGTCCCTCAATGCTTTCTGGTCATCGACAACCATTGCTTCTTCTTTCTCAAAATTTTTAAAGTCGCCCCTTGTTTCCTTAATACACTTACTTAGCCTTTGAAAGCGTCTTTCAATGTCGTCCTCAAAAGGAAGCAAGTATGGATTTTTGGATCGAGTTTGCATAAACCAACTTCAAAAACCTGAATTAAGATGAACAAAACAAAACAAAAAAATGTTTAAGTAAAACTGGACTAATTAAACTGATATTACAAAATATTAAACTCTATACTAAAGTCCCCGGCAACGGCGCCAAAAACTTGTTCGGCAAATTCTAATTACGCACAGCATGCAAGTATACGTGGTCAACAAGTAATATAATAGTAAGTAAAGTATCGTTCCCTCAGAGACTGTAAATAGAATTTAAACCTCACAATTACCAATTTCCTATTAATCCTAATTTTATTAAACTAATCAATTTCCAGTTTATAATTAAAAGTATTAAGATTATTATAATCACCAAACAATCAATAAAATCTAAAAACTAAATTTTCAAACAAAAAATGGAGAATCGGGCTTCTGACTTCAGTTTAAGCATCACTCTGATTATTATACCTTTATTCTAGTTTAACGCACTATCCCAGTTTATTAATCAAGAACACATATGTAGCACTAGCCACCTATTGATGCACTAATACTGTATTAACTCAAATCCACAATTAAGATAGAATTAAGTTAAACACCTTAATCAACTAACTCACTATATCTCTATGTGAATTACAATTAAATGAGGTTTAAGTTCAAGTTCTTTATATGATAACATGCGATGTCAAGCATATCTCCACCCTAACATTCATCAAGATTCTATTCATTCACAAAATTAAAGAACACATGATATATCAACTAAGTCTAGACTCGTATTTCATCTCTCAAGTTCATACAAGTCCACAAAGAATCGTTGATCAGGCAATTCATAAACTCAAGCTCAAATTAATATAGATAAATCGTATACTAGCTTATTAAACTGAAAATCAAAGATTACATAACCATCGTTCCACTTAAAGATTCGTCTTAAGCCTAAAAAGAAATTAGTTCATCATGAATGAAATAATAACTAAATAAATTAAAGATATCATCATTTCAATTACAGAAATGAAACTAATGAAGAAGAATAACACAGAACACCCTTCACTCTAGCCTTAATCTGCAACCAATATGAATTTCTTCAAAATCTTCACTCCGATACTCACTATCCAATTCTGTCCTTAATCTTTGTTAATTGCTTTTTATGGTATCCCCCTTATTTCGTTGTTCGTTGCTCGATATATATACCACACCTGAGTTCTGATCGAATTCCCCTGTCTTATAGCGTCCCAAAGTTATGCAAGTCCTCAAGTCCACGTTCCAGCAGAGTTTAAATCAACTTAGGAGTATCAGGATTCGAAACCCCCTCCCCGGCGGGGGTATACACTTATAAAATGTTTGCCCCATTGGGCTAGGCTACTGTCAACAAGAATGAAGACCCCCCGCCCCGGCGGGGGTGTAAAGGTTAAATATGTCCGCCCTAGCAAGCTAGCCCTCTTCAAATTGACTTTGGACAATCTCTTAACTTGCTCAAATTTAGCTCCAATGCCCCTCTTTTTCAATCACATGCCACACCAACCACCCTACACATAAAACAACAAGAAACAAGTAAAAATGAACATAAAAACAAGGATTTCACAACAAATAAGCTTGAACTACAAATCAATTCATGGATATATAATCCACTTATCATCGTGCCACTTCTTGACATTTTCGTTATATAATTTTGAGTTCTTGTATGCCTGCAGGCAAAATTTATCTAACTCGTTGAGTTGTAGAAGTCTTTTCTCCCCCGCTGCTGTGAGATCAAGATCTAGCTTTTATATGGCCCAATATGCTTTATGCTCAAGTTCGACTGGGAGGTGACACGCTTTTTCATAGACGAACGAATACGGAGACATACCAATCGGTGTCTTGTATGCTGTGCGATATGCCCATAAAGCGTGATCCAATTTCAAAGACCAATCTTTTCGGTCCGAGTTCACTATTTTCTCCAAAACCCTCTTCACCTCTCTATTCAATACATATGCTTAGCCACTAGTTTGGGGATGATAAGAAGTAGCAATTATATGATTGACCCCGTATTTAGCCAAGAGAGCTGTGAAATATTTATTACAGAAGTGACTTCCATCATCACTAACAATTGCTCTTGGGGTGCCAAATCTTGTGAAGATATTCTTTTGCAAAAATTTCAAGATGACTTTGGTATCATTCGTCGGAAGTGCTACAGCTTCAACCCACTTAGACACGTAGTCTATTGCAAACAAGATATATAAATTATTGTATGAAGGTGGAAAAGAGCCCATGAAATCAATCCCCTACACATAAAAAAATTCTACTTTCAAAATCATGTTGAGTGGCATCTCATATCGTTTGGGCATGTTGCCCACCCTTTGACATCGATCACAATTTTTGACAAACTGATGTGCGTCTTTGAACAAGGTGGGTTAATAAAATCTTGCTTGAAGATCTTTGGCGGCTATTCTTTCACTTCCATAGTGTCCCCCGTATAAGGATGTGTGACATGCGTGCAAGATACTGTCCACTTCGCTTTGTGGTACGCACCGACGTCATCTTATCTGTACACTGTCTAAATAAAAATGGCTCATCCCACATATACCATTTTACATCATGTAAGAATTTCCTCTTTTGTTGACCTGTCAAGTCTGGAGGAAGGATATTGTTCCCCAAGTAGTTGGCAAAATCCGTATACCATGGAAATTCTGAACTAACTCCAAACAACTGTTCATCCGAAAATGATTCATTGATCAACACTTTATCTACCTTGTCTTGGTCCAGATTCTCTAATCTCGAAAGATGGTCAGCCACTTGATTTTCTGTCCGCTTCCTATCTTTGATTTCTAAGTCAAACTCTTGAAGAAGTAGAATCCATCGAATTAGTCTAAGATTT
This sequence comes from Panax notoginseng, assembly GCA_016801055.1. Lineage (NCBI taxonomy): Eukaryota > Viridiplantae > Streptophyta > Magnoliopsida > Apiales > Araliaceae > Panax > Panax notoginseng. The sequence continues at coordinate 136,855,897 of CM029019.1, forward strand.
GCGTCTTTTTTGGAAATTAAGTACATTATAGCCGAATGGTCAGTATAAACTACAACCTTTGTTCCTATCAGATACGAGCGAAATTTATCAACGACATACACAACATCAAGTAAATTCCTTCTCGATGGTTGTGTAATTCAGTTGAGCATCCGTTAGAGTTTTACTCGCGTAGTAGATTGCATGAAAATTTTTATCTCGACGTTGTCCCAAAACAGCTCCTACCATATAATCACTAGCATTACACATTAGTTCAAATGGCACGGTCCAGTCCGGTGCTACGATTACAGGTTCTGTCGTTAATTTCTTCTTTAGCTGCTCAAACGCCGATAAACAATCTTCATCGAATCTAAAAAGTACATCTTTCTCCAATAAACTGCATAATGGTTTTGCGATCTTGGAGATGTCCTTTATGAACCGGCAATAAAATCCAGCATGTCCGTGAAAACTGCGAATCCCCTTTACTGATGTCGGTGGTGGAAGATTTTCAATTATTTCTAATTTAACACGGTTCACTTCCAACCCCTTTACTGAGACTTTATGCCCAAGGATGATTCCTTCTTCAACCACGAAGTGACACTTTTTGCAATTAAGCACCAAATTGGTTTCAACGTATCTTTTAAGTACCATGACCAAATTCTCTAAACAACTGTCAAAGGAATCCCCATACACTAAAAAGTCATCCATGAATACCTCTACATTGCGTTCCATCATATCTGAAAAATATTGCCATCATGCATCTCTGAAAAGTTACTGGTGCGTTACAAAGTCCAAATGACATCCTCCTAAAGGCAAAGGTGGCATATGGGCATGTGAACGTTATCTTTTCTTGGTCTTCCGGTGCAAATACAATCTGATTGTAACCCGAATAACCATCTAACAAAGAATAGTAATCATGTCTCGCCAATCTATCTAACATCTGAACAATAAAAGGTAAGGGGAAGTGATCCTTTTGGGTTACCTTGTTGAGTTTCCTATCATCCATGCACACCCTCCGACCGGTCACTGTCCGTGTCGGTATCAGCTCATTATATTCATTAGTCACGACCGTCATACCTCCTTTCTTTGGGACATATTGTACTAGGCTCACCCATGAGCTATCTGAGATAGGATAAATTATCCCAGCATCAAGCCATTTCAGAATTTCCTTCTTCACTACCTCTTTCATGATTGGGTTGAGCCTCCGTTGTTGTTCTACTATGGGGTTTGCATCATCTTCCAAGAAGATCTTATGCATACGAGATGATGGACTTATCCCCTTGATATCGACAATGGTCCATCTTATAGCAGATTTGTACTCTCGGAGAACCCTCAGCAGCTTACTTTCCTGCAAGTCGTTAAGTGCAAATGCAATAATAACATGTAAAGTAGATAAATTACCCATAAATGCATACTCGAGGTGTGAAGGAAGAGGTTTAAGTTCGAGTGTGGGTGGTTCCTCTAGTGAAGGTTTCATCCGTACCGATGATTTTTCTGCAGTTTATAATGGTTTAAACAGAATCTTAAATATGCTTACTCTAGGTAACACATCCAACATATGCAAATAATCAATCAACTCAGGATCATCCAGGTTAACATCTCCCAGTAATGTGTTTTTCAATGGGTCCCTATCCATGCCTCGCATCAAATCTTCACTCACCATTTTCTCAATCACATCCATCCTAAAACATTCTTCATCATCTGTAGGGAATTTCATTGATTTGAATACATTAAACGTAACCTCTTGGTCTTGAACTCTCATAGTCAATTCTCCTTTTCGCACATCGATGAGAGTCCTCCCAGTTGCTAAGAATGGTCTCCCTAAAATAATCAGAATGTTCTTATCTTCTTCGTAATCACGGATAATGAAGTCAATTGGAAATATGAACTTGTCCACTTTCACAAGTATATCTTCTATAATTTCCCTCGGGTACGTAACTGACCTATCCGCAAGCTGTAACGAGATGTTCATTGGTTTTGGTGCTGGTAAACCCAACTGAGTGTAAACTGATAACGGCATGAGATTAACACTTGCACCAAAATCACACACACACTTGTTAAAGGACATGCTTCCAATAGTGCAAGGAATGGTGAAACTACCCGGATCCTTTAACTTTGGAGGCAACTTCCTTTGCAAAACCGCGCTACACTCCTTCGTCAATGCTATTATCTAATAATCCTCAAATTTTTTATTTCTTGACAAAATAACCTTTATAAACTTAGCATAACTCGGCATCTGTTCTAGGGCTTCTGCAAATGGAATGTTTATTTGTAACTTCTTGTAGATTTCCAGGAATTTAGAGAACTATTTATCTAACTTCTGCTTTTGGACCCGTTGTTGAAACGATAGTGGTGGATAGACAACTGGTACACCATGTGCATGTTCCTTAGCCACTTGTCTTTCTTCACCCTTTTTCTCCTCAACTAATTTTGGTTCACTTTCCTCAACACCTTCCCTTGGCTTTGAATTTTTTGCACTTTACCCAACTAACTATTTTCCACTCCGAAGTGTAATAGCTTGACACTACTCTTGACCTCCACTGGGATTCTTTCTGGTGTCGCTTGGCAAAGACCCTTGAGGTCTATTGTTCAAAGCAAATACAAGTTGGCCCATTTGATTTTCCAAATTTTTAATTGCAGCTGCCTGAGATTTCATTGTCGCCTTATTACCTGATATGTATTTCAAAAGTAACTCCTCCAAATCTGACTTCTTCTCATGTCGCAGAGAAGATTGTTGATGCTGATTTTGAAAACCGAGGGGGTATGATGATCGTGGAACTTGCTGCTAATTCTAATTATTGCTCCATAATAAATTGGGATGGTTCCTTTCCTCCGGATTGTAGGTATTTTGATACAGGTTTGGTGGCCAACTGTAACTACCCAAGAACTATAATGCTACAGAATTTATTGTACATTGATCCGTTGGATGATCCCCTTCACATAACTCACATACTTATGCTACCCGCTGAACCTGTACTCCCGTGCGGGCATCCATTTTCATCGACAGTGCAGATATCTAAACTGCTAAAGTTGTAACTCCATCCACTTCCAACACTCCAGCTGCCTTAGGTTGTGTGATCCTTGCAGTTGGCCACTGGTAGTTATTAGCTGCCATAGTTTCTATCAAATCGTATGCCTCCTCAAACCTCTTAGCCATAAATGTTCCTCCCGACGATACGTCTATGCTTGTCCGAAGATTACTTTTTAACCCATTATAGAAGGTGTTCATCTGCAACCACATGGGTAATTCGTGATGTGGACATTTCCCCAATAATTCTTTTTACCTCTCCCAAGCTTCAGACAGTGACTCACCATGCTGTTGTTCAAAAGTAGTAATCTCATTCCTCATTTTTTTTGTTTTCACCAGTGGGAAGAATTTTGCTAAGAACTTTTGAGCCAGGTCATCCCAAGTAGTAATTGAACATGCTGGTAATGAATATAGCCAACTTTTCGCCTTTTCGCTCAGTGTGAATGGAAATAACCAAATCATCATTGCATTATCTGATACCCTATTGTACTTGAAGGTATCACATATTTCTAGAAAGCTCACAAGATGCTCATTTAGGTCGTCGTTAGCCAAACCGTCAAACTGCACCGAGGTCTGAATCATCTGTATTGTACCAGGCTTTATCTCAAAATTATTAGCAGTAATAGCAGGTCTGGTAATACTCAACTGAATCTCGGTAACCCTCGGTGTGGCATAATCCCACAATGCTTTCTGATCATCTGCAACCATTGTCTCTTGTTATTCTAAGTTTTCTTGGGTCTCCTTTATCCACTTACTCAACCGCTGAAACTTTCTCTCGATATCGTCCTCGTAACGTACTAGTTCTGGTTTCTTTGATCGAGTTTGCATGCACTATTCAAGAGAACCTGAAACAAGAAATAAAACAAAAACAAAAAAAAAAGTGTTTAACTAAAACTGATATAATTAAACTGATATGGAAAGTAATAAATTCATTTATCTTTTTCCCGGCAACTACGCCAAAAACTTGTTGGGTTTGTAAAATCAAATTACGCACAACACGTAAGTATACGTAGTCAACAACTAATAAAGTGATGAGTAGAGTATCGTTCTCACAGAGAAAATAATTTAATTTTGACCTTATAATTACCAATCTTATATTATCTCAATTTTATTAAACTATTGATTAAGTGATGATATTTATAAAAAACTACTAATTAAGGAAAAATTATCCAACTACCACAAACTTTAATCAGATATTGGAGAATTAAGCCTACAATTTCATTTGATGCTTCACTTAGACTGACACACTTCCTTTTAATTCACATTAACTATTCCATATAATTAATCAAGAACACAACAGTAGATATAACCCTCTCTCAATGCATTATACCCATATCAACTTAAATCCACAATTGATAGAATTAAGAAGAACACCCTAATTAACTAATTCACTATATCTCTATGTGAATTACAATTAAAGAAGGTTTAATCACAAGTTCTTATAAGATTACGCACGATGTATAGATATATCTCTATCCTAGACATAAATTATGAATCCCAACAATACGCAGAAATCACAATCACACGCTACTATGAATAGGTCTAAACTCATACTTCAACTCTCGAGTTCATATGGATTCACAAAGATTTGGTGATGAAGAAATTCATAAATTAAGCATAAACCATAATAGACGAATCTTAAAATAGCCTCAATGAATTAAAATAAAAACATGTCAGCCTTCGTTACACAAAAAGATCCATTGTAGACTTAAAAAGAAAATTAGTTCATAAAGAATGAAATAAATCTCAAAATCCACAAAGAAACTAGCATCCTGAATATAAAGATGAATTAAAAGAATAAAAGCAGTAAATAGAACTGCTGCTCTTCTTCAATCCCTCCATAATTTTCGTGTTCCAAATCCTTGCTTCAATCCTCCAAAATCACGATCCAAAGTTAGGGTTCTGTTAATTCTGATCAAAAATAGCTTCTTTCCTCCTGAATATGTGTTTTATTCTCTCTTAATCACGTCCTGAATCTACCAGCCACAGATCTCTAAAGTTAGCATTACATCAGAACACTTCAAGTATCTGCCACGTAGCCCGCCCCGACGGGTGTTCAAGCTTGGTGAAGGCCCGCCCCAGCGGGTATGCTAGCTATAATTTTGAGCTTTTTTTCCTCTTTTGCCCCTACTTCCTGCTTTAGGATAGACATATACCAAAGCATCATTCGTAGTCAATTGAGGACTAGGGTTTAAACCTTATTTATTTGTAAATCACATATGCATATAGTGGCTTTTAGGTAATGTGGGTGTTCATGTGTATTCTATCAATGGTGGATTATATGTGATATGGGTATGGTACACCAAGAGATGGCTATATTTTACTTTTGTGTTCTCGACTAACAATCTGGTATAATTAATTTGGCTTAACAGGAAGTGTGTTGATTTAAATGATTCAATAGGGGAAATTATAATCTCGAGTCTTCATTATCTAGTTTCATTCTAGGGGTAGTTAGTACTATTTAAATTACATAGTTTAAATATAAAATATTAAAGTAATCGTTTAAATAAGTTTGAGTTGGTTATGGGTTAGTGTTTGTTAAGCTTAGTTAGTAATTCCTCGTAGAAATGATACTCTACTTACTCTTTATTACTTGTTGACCGTGTATACTTTCACACATATATTGATCGGGATTACGACCAACAAGTTTTTGGCGCCGTTGCCGGGGAATTATTTTAATAATTTTTGCCAACATTAATTTCAATCAAATTAGTCTTAATTTAAACATTTTATTTTATTTTAATTCTCTTCCTATATTTCTCTATTTTCAGGTACCATGGATGACTTTGCTTATCAATGGCCATATGCGAACATGACTCAACCAAGGGACACATGAGTTGATGGACTCAATGCATTTTTTGCATTGTCAGCACAAATTGAAACACTTTCGAAGAGGTTGGATGTTCTTGCGGCCCAACGTACTCGAGAGATAGTAATTACATGTGAATATTGTGCTGGCGAGCATCCGAGTTATCAGTGCAACATCAGTGTTGCACAAGTACAGTATGGGGTTGATTACCTCAACAACTATGCTTATCCCAATTATCATCAAGGTTGGGCGTATCTGTAAGACCCCAACTTTTATAAATAAAGATGAATTTTCTATAAATATCATTTTCGAATATTATGGAGTTAATTTGATATAATAGTTGTGGGTAATATTTATAAATTTTACAAAGTACGCAAGTTATTATATAATATTCGATTGGTCGGGGAATATTCGTTTTAACAGGGAATATTCGTACAACGGCACAATCATTAGTGGACCCCACACCGGAATTATTGTCGAATTGAGAAAACGATAAAAATATTTTATTAAAAATAACTGCGGAAGTTTTACCATTGATACTGTTGAACTACTCGGTAGTAAAAGTACAGTAATACGTGTGGTTGCATAGTAGCACACGGTATTGATTATTAATGCTTATGTGAGAAGTCACTCAGTTTGATTCAATTATTATCAGTTAATAATATGAATTATTTAGCGATAATGACGTTTTATTTTATTCGTATTATTAACGTAATAAAACAGAAATATCTTTTTATATAAAACAGAATACTTTATTAAAGTTATTCTATAAATAGAATATATTTTATTTTATTTAAAAGATTTTTCTTTAAATATGGACCGTCAGATTAAAGTAATCAATCTGGACCGTTCATGGATTAGTTACTATGCATTCTATTTTTTTATAAATAGCAGCTCATTCCTTCATTATTTCTTACGAATTCATTGAACTCTAGAGAGAGAAACTATAGAGAGAGAGAAGAAGAGTATTCTGCTACTTAACTACTTCCTTATTACAGCTCTTCTTTAAAACTGTAAGGGGTGTTATTCTTTCTTATTAATGAAGAGAACTGTTGTTATTCCATTTCTTATTATTCTGTTGGAATAACATGTATACGCGGTCTACCCTATACTTGGTGACATTCTTCTATTATTCTGTTGGAACATCCTGTCTGTGTGTTTTACACCGGACCTGGTTCCGTTTTTATTATTATTCTGTTGGAACATCATGTCTGTGTGTTTTACACCGGACCTGGTTCCGTCTTGTTATTATTCTGTTGGAACATCCTGTCTGTGTGTTTTACACCGGACCTGGTTCCATTATTTATTATTCTGTCGGAATATCCTGTATGTGCGTTTACGCCGGACCTGGTTCCATTATTTATTATTCTGTTGGAATAACCTGTCTGTGCGGTCTATCGCATGCCGGGTGATTTCTTTTGTTATTCCATTCCTTATTATACTCAGTTGGTTAAGTTTTGACTTCTATACTCCATGAAATTAGTGGAATATCCTTGATAATTGCGGTTCATCCAGTATCTTTTCATGAAAATATTTTTCTAAGTATTCTTGAATTTTACTCTACAAAGCAGTATCATGTTGACAATTTGGACGTTGTTAATTCTTGGATAAATTAATTCTTGAACTTGTTTTATTGAATTCTTATATCATTGTCATCATCCTCATGTTTCTAAAATATTGAAAGTCATCTGTGGCATGTAGTGCATAGATGGACTTGGTATGATTATGACCAGGGATTATTCGGTATAATCATGACCGTAATGTTACAAATGATGTGGTAAAAGACATCATTGGCCCGTAGTGCATTGATGGACAGTTGTTGGCATGATCATGACCATTAATGAATACACGAATATCCTTGGCCGTAGTGCAGGGGTGATTCGATGATGTGGATTATTTTATTAAGCTGAGTCCCAGCGATCACAGTGTTGAAAAACCTTTTAAATCATAAAAGATAGTAGGGTTTATTTTCTACTTGACTCTTTTAATGAATTGTTTGTTCCGCTGCCGTTAAACTTGATGTCTATTATATTTTATCAGTTTAACATTGTTGAAGGCTAATGATAATTTATTCTGCATTATCTTAGTCATAATATTTCTTACTGGGCTAGTTGAGCTCACCCTTTCTTTCACTGTACTCTTCAGGAAATGAGAACGTAGCTGGAGCAAGTCGGGGAACGGAGTGATGGTCCGAATGATAGTATTAGTTAGTAGTCCTCACTATTCTATGTAATGGTGTGTTAATAAATGTAATGAGGACTCCTTTTGAGTATGAATACTCTCTAGAAGATAATATTTGTATTCAAACTCACAGTTTATGTTTTGTCGTATTGTACACGACAGTTGTATTAGTAAGTTATATTTGTATTCTGTACTATGTATCTGACGACCCAAGATGGGTGATGTATACCTAATTTTGGGGGCGTCACAGTTGGTATCAGAGCTTAGGGATATGATCCCTGGCTAAGATGTGAGAATAAAACTAGGAGGGGAGAGACGGGGAATTCCTTCGCTAGAATGACCTACCTAAGTTTATTTACATGGTATTTAATTGGTCGGTCATAATATAAGGAAAATATATGACATATCAATTAACTTTTATTTTGTGGCAGTATCTGAAAATGGCATCTGAGAATGTTGAGAATAGCAATGGAGCACAGGCTACTGTTGATTCACCACATATCAATAATCAGGATAATGTGCATCAGGAAGGTGACAATCCTCATGCAAACAACAACACTGACCAGATGATGAATGATGGAATGTTCAGAAACTTTATGCAGTTCATGCAACAGCAGGCGAGAGCGGCTCCTGTCCAAAATATAGGTGGAAACACTGAAAACTCTCGGACGGTCACCGCTAAACAGTTCAAGGAGTTGGGACCACCAGAGTTTAAGGGAGAGCCAAAACCACTTATAGCGGAAACATGGATAAAACATATTACCAAGATATTTGATGTCTTGGGATGCTCCGAGGAGCAAAAGGTTCCCTTTGCCGCCTTTATGTTGCGAGGAGAGGCAGATTACTGGTGGGAATCGATTAAGCGTACTCAATCTGCCGCACTGAAGATGTCTTGGGAGAAGTTCCAAGAGCTGTTCAATGACAAATACTTTCCCGAAAGTGTTCGTCACATGAAGGAGGTGGAGTTCATCAAATTAGAGCAGAATAATATGACCGTGTCGCAGTATGAGGCTAAATTTGCTGAGTTGTCCCGGTTTGCGTCCCACTTGGTGGATAATGAAGAGCGAATGACGCGAATGTTTTTGCGAGGTTTGAAACCTGAGATACGTCAACATCTTATTTCTCATAAACTGTGTTTGTATTCAGATGTTGTGAATAGGGCTCAGTTAGTGGAGCGCGATAACGAGTTAACGCAACCAAAAGAGAGCAGTCGGCAAAATGATAATACCAGTGAGAGCAGTCATCGAAGCGGTGACAACAAGCGTGGAGGGAATCAACAGGCCAGAAATGGTAACCACTTCGGTGGTAATCAGGGCCAAAATAATAAGAATGGTCATTTCAAGAAAAGGAGATTCAACAATGATGGAAAGACATCAGCACCAGCGCCCATTATTAAGGAAGGAGAACGACCACCTATCATATGTTTCAAATGCGGAGGAGAGGGGCACATCAGTCCAAACTGCGTGATGCCGTCTAAAGCATGTTATAATTGTGGAAGAGAATGTCATTTAGCTCGATTTTGTCGTTTACCAAAAACAAGTTCAGCCAAGATGGTGACACCAAAGGCCGTCCTAAAAAAGTCAAAACCAGTAGTGTAAGGGAGAGCGTTTGTTGTGACCTCCCAGAAAGCAAGGAACCCGAATAAGTTCATCACGGGTAAGCTTATCATAAACTCTAACGAAGTCTGTACTTTATTTGATACCGGTTCTACCCATTCTTTTATTTCTCCTACTTGCGCTCATCGATTAAATTTGACTCCGGAGAAATTAGACTTTGATTTATCTGTTGAAACTCCATTGGGAGAAACCTTCATTACATCCACGGTTTATAAGTCTTGTTTGGTTCAAGTTGGTACCCACACATTACCTGTCGATCTAATTTCATTAAAAATACTTGCATTTGACGTGATTCTAGGGATTGATTGGTTAACTACTCATCATGCAAAAATTAATTGTTTTCGTAAGGTTGTTAGCTTTCATATTCCTAATCGACCTATTATGCGAATTCAAGCAACCAAACCATTAAAATCAATCGCTGTCATCTCAAGCCATAAAGCTATTCGTTTATTGAAAAATGGATGTCAAGCTTTCTTAGCTCATGTCACGGATCTAAACAAAAATACGTCAGTTTTGAATGATATTTCTATTGTTAATAAATTCCCTGACGTATTCCCTGAAGAACTTCCTGGCCTACCCCCAGAGCGTGAAATTAAATTTTGTATCGACCTTGAACCCGGTACAAAACCCATTTCCAAAGCCCCATATCGAATGGCTCCTATTGAACTTCAGGAGTTAAAGATCCAACTGCAGGAATTGTTAGACATTGGCTTTATTCGTCCTTGTACTTCTCCTTGGGGTGCTCCTGTGCTATTCGTGAAGAAGAAAGATGGAAGTATGCGACTTTGTATTGATTATCGGGAGTTGAATCATGTCACCATCAAAAATAGGTACCCTTTGCCACGTATTGATGACTTGTTTGACCAGTTGCAAGGAGCACAATTCTTTTCAAAGATCGATCTTCGTTCTGGATATCGTCAGCTGAAGGTTAGAATTGAGGATATTCCAAAGACGGCTTTTAGAACTCGGTACGGGCATTATAAATTCCTAGTCATGTCCTTTGGATTGACTAATGCTCCTGCTGCCTTCATGGATATGACGAACCGGGTATTCAAGGAATATTTGGATCACTTTGTGGTCGTCTTTATTGATGACATCCTTATTTATTCCAAAAGCCGTGAAGATCATGAGCAACACTTGAGGCTGGTACTCCAAAAGCTTCGTGAATACAAGCTTTATGCCAAGTTGAAGAAATGGGAGTTCTGGCTGGAGGAGGTAGCATTCCTTGGGCACGTAGTATCAAGTCGTGGAATATCGGTTGACCCGACAAAGATTGAAGCTATTCAAAGCTAGAAGCAACCTAAATCAGTGACCGAAGTACGTAGCTTTCTTGGTTTAGCTGGTTATTATCGGAGATTCGTGGAAGGATTTTCTCGAATCGCTACTCCATTAACTCAGCTGACTCGGAAAGATACAAAGTTCGGTTGGAGCGAAGAATGTGAGCAGAGTTTTCAAGAACTCAAGAGGAGACTCATTTCAGCACCTATTCTAACAATACCATCTGGCTCGGAGGGATTTGTCATCTATAGTGATGCTTTGAGCAAAGGGTTGGGATGCGTTCTCATGCAACATGGAAAAGTCATAGCCTATGCATCAAGACAACTCAAGGAATATGAGAGGAATTATCCTACTCATGGTCTAGAGTTGGCAGTTGTTGTCTTTGCACTTAAAATTTGGAGCCATTACTTGTATGGGGAGAAGGTGGAGATCTTTACGGATCATAAAAGCCTCAAATATTTCTTCACTCAAAAGGAACTCAACATGCGACAACGACGTTGGCTTGAACTTTTGAAAGATTATGATCATACCATTCAATACCATCCTGGAAAAGCGAACGTGGTAGCTGACGCATTGAGTAGAAGATCATATGCAAGTACGAGTGCAATATTGTCAACACAAAGGCCCATTTTGTGTGACTTGCAAAGTTTGGAGATAGAGTTAAAGACTTCAGGGACCCATGTGATGATGGCGAATATACGAGTAGAACCAACTTTAATCGATAAAGTTAAAGCTGCTCAAGCTACAGACCTGGAGCTGATGCGTATGAGAAAGAAAGTGCAAGAAGGTGCTATGTCGGAAGCAAGAATCGATGAAGAAGGAATACTTCGAGTCAACTCCAGACTCTGTGTTCGTAACAACCCTGATTTAAAGTATGAAATTATGATGGAGGCGCACAACACACCGTTTGCAATCCATCCTGGAAGTACAAAAATGTATCATAATCTTCGTCATACATTTTGGTGGAGCAATATGAAGAGAGACATAGCGTTGTTTATCTCAAGGTGTCTAACTTGTCAACGAGTCAAAGCGGAGCATCAAGTACCAAAAGGTCCATTGCAACCACTTAAAATTCCAGAATGGAAGTGGGAGCACATTACCATGGATTTCGTTACCGGTCTTCCCAAGGTTTCTCAAGGTATAGATGCGATTTGGGTCATTGTTGATATATTGACCAAGTCTGCTCATTTCTTACCGATACGAGAAACTTATACACTTGAACGTCTTGCTCGTATGTACATAAACGAGATTGTAAGACTGCATGGTATACCAGTATCCATAGTTTCTGATCGAGACCCAAGATTCACTTCACGATTTTGGACTAGTTTACAAAAAGTTATGGGCACAGATTTACGATTTAGTTCGGCATATCATCCTCAGACGGACGGACAATCAGAGAGGACTATTCAAACTCTAGAAGATTTATTAATACTCTGTGTCTTTGACTTCAAGGGAAGTTGGGACAAGTTCTTACCATTGGTGGAGTTTTCCTACAACAACAGTTATCAAGCAAGTATTGGCATGGCTCCATTCGAAGCATTGTATGGAAGAAAATGTCGTTCTCCAGTATGCTGGGATGAGGTGGGTGAAGCAACGTTGTTGGGACCGGAGTTGGTACGTATGACTACAGAAAAGATTCAAACGATCCGACAACGTATAAAAACCTCACAAGATCGACAAAAGAGTTATGTTGATCTTCATCGAAAGGACGTGGAATTTGATATAGGAGATCATGTGTTCTTACGTGTTGCTCCATGGAAAGGAGTTACGAGATTTGGAAAAAGAGGAAAGCTCAATCCTCGATTCATCGGTCCATTTTTAATCCTCGATCAAGTAGGAACTGTGGCTTATAGACTCGCTTTACCACCAAGTATGTCTCGTGTTCATAACGTTTTTCACATATCCATGTTACGCAAATATGTGGAAGACCCGAACCACATTATTGAGTTAGAACCGGACGAAATAGCGGAGGATTTGACGTATGAAGAAGTTCATGTTCAAATCTTGGATAAGAAGGAACATATTCTACGCTCCAAGGTTATACCTCAAGTCAAAGTTTTGTGGAGAAACCACGATGTTGAGGAAATGACTTGGGAGTTAGAATCTGAAATGAAATCAAGGTATCCTTACCTCTTCGACATACCAGGTACGTACCCTAATTTCGAGGGTGAAATTTCATAAGAAGGGGAGGTTGTAAGACCCCAACTTTTATAAATAAAGATGAATTTTCTATAAATATCATTTTTGAATATTATGGAGTTAATTTGATATAATAGTTGTGGGTAATATTTATAAATTTTGCAAAGTACGCAAGTTATTATATAATATTCGATTGGTCGGGGAATATTCGTTTTAACAGGGAATATTCGTACAACGGCACAATCATTGGTGGACCCCACACGAAATTATTGTCGGATTGAGAAAACGACAAAAATATTTTATTAAAAATAACGGCGGAAGTTTTACCATTGATACTGTTGAACTACTCGGTAGTAAAAGTACAGTAATACGTGTGGTTGCATAGTAGCACACGGTATTGATTATTAATGCTTATGTGAGAAGTCACTCAGTTTGATTCAATTATTATCAGTTAATAATATGAATTATTTAGTGATAATGACGTTTTGTTTTATTCGTATTATTAACGTAATAAAACAGAAACATCTTTTTATATAAAATAGAATACTTTATTAAAGTTATTCTATAAATAAATATATTATATTTTATTTAAAAGATTTTTCTTTAAATATGGACCGTCAGATTAAAGTAATCAATCTGGACCGTTCATGGATTAGTTACTATGCATTCTATTTTTTTATAAATAGCAGCTCATTCCTTCATTATTTCTTAGGAATTCTAGAGAGAGAAACTATAGAGAGAAACTATAGAGAGAGAGAAGAAGAGTATTCTACTACTTAACTACTTCCTTATTACAGCTCTTCTTTAAAACGGTAAGGGGTGTTATTCTTTCTTATTCATGAAGAGAACTGTTGTTATTCCATTTCTTATTATTCTGTTGGAATAACCTGTATACGCGGTCTACCCTATACTTGGTGACATTCTTCTATTATTTTGTTGGAACATCCTGTCTGTGTGTTTTACATCGAACCTAGTTTCGTTTTTATTATTATTCTGTTGGAACATCATGTCTGTGTGTTTTACACCGGACCTGGTTCCGTCTTGTTATTATTCTGTTGGAACATCATGTCTGTGTGTTCTACCCCGGACCTGGTTCCATTATTTATTATTCTGTCGGAATATCCTGTCTGTGCGTTTGCGCCAGTCCTGGTTCCATTATTTATTATTCTGTTGGAATAACCTGTCTGTGCGGTCTATCGCATGCCGGGTGATTTCTTTTGTTATTCCATTCTTTATTATACTCAGTTGGTTAAGTTTTGACTTCTATACTCCATGAAATTAGTGGAATATCCTTGATAATTGCGGTTCATCCAGTATCTTTTCATGAAAATATTCTTCTAAGTATTCTTGAATTTTACTCCACAAAACAGTATCATGTTGACAATTTGGACGTTGTTAATTCTTGGATAAATTAATTCTTGAACTTGTTTTATTGAATTCTTATATCATTGTCATCATCCTCATGTTTATAAAATGTTGAAAGTCATCTGTGGCATGTAGTGCATAGATGGACTTGGTATGATTATGACCAGGGATTATTCGGTATAATCATGACCGTAATGTTACAAATGATGTGGTAAAAGTCCTCATTGGCCCGTAGTGCATTGATGGACAGTTGTTGGCATGATCATGACCATTAATGAATATACGAATATCCTTGGCCGTAGTGCAGGGGTGATTCGATGATGTGGATTATTTTATTAAGCTGAGTCCCAGCGATCACAGTGTTGAAAAACCTTTTAAATCATAAAAGATAGTAGAGTTTATTTTCTACTTGACTCTTTTAATGGATTGCTTGTTCCGCTGCAGTTAAACTTGATGTCTATTATATTTTACCAGTTTAACATTGTTGAAGGCTAATGATAATTTATTCTGCATTATCTTAGTCATAATATTTCTTACTGGGCTAGTTGAGCTCACCCTTTCTTTCACTGTTCTCTTCAGGAAATGAGAACGTAGCTAGGGCAAGTCGGGGAACGGAGTGATGGTTCGAATGATAGTATTAGTTAGTAGTCCTCATTATTCTATATAATGGTGTGTTAATAAATGTAATGAGGACTCCTTTTGAGTATGAATACTCTCTAGAAGATAATATTTGTATTCAAACTCACAGTTTATATTTTGTCGTATTGTACACGACAGTTGTATTAGTAAGTTGTATTTGTATTCTGTACTATGTATCTGACGACCCAAGATGGGTGATGTATACCTAATTTTGGGGGCGTCACAGTTGGTATCAGAGCTTAGGGATATGATCCCTGGCTAAGATGTGAGAATAGAACTAGGAGGGGAGAAACGGGGAATTCCTTCGCTAGTATGACCTACCTAATTTTATTTGCATGGTATTTAATTGGTCGGTCATAATATAAGAAAAATATATGACATATCAATTAACTTTTATTTTGTGGCAGTATCTGAAAATGGCATCTGAGAATGTTGAGAATAGCAATGGAGCACAGGCGACTGTTGATTCACCACATATCAATAATCAGGATAATGTGCATCAGGAAGGTGACAATCCTCATGCAAACAAAAACACTGACCAGATGATGAATGATGGAATGTTCAGAAACTTTATGCAGTTCATGCAACAGCAGGCGAGAAAGGCTCCTGTCCAAAATATAGGTGGAAATACTGAAAACTCTCGGACGGTCACCGCTAAACAGTTCAAGGAGTTGGGACCACCAGAGTTTAAGGGAGAGCCAAAATCACTTATAGCGGAAACATGGATAAAACAGATTACCAAGATATTTGATGTCTTGGGATGCTCCGAGGAGCAAAAGGTTCCCTTTGCCGCCTTTATGTTGCGAGGAGAGGCAGATTACTGGTGGGAATCGATTAAGCGTACTCAACCTGCCGCACTGAAGATGTCTTAGGAGAAGTTCCAAGAGCTGTTCAATGACAAATACTTTCCTGAAAGTGTTCGTCACATGAAGGAGGTGGAGTTCATCAAATTGGAGCAGAATAATATGACCGTGTCGCAGTATGAGGCTAAATTTGCTGAGTTGTCCCGGTTTGCGTCCCACTTGGTGGATAATGAAGAGCGAATGACGCGAATGTTTTTGCGAGATTTGAAACCTGAGATACGTCAACATCTTATTTCTCATAAACTGTGTTTGTATTCAGATGTTGTGAATAGGGCTCAGTTAGTGGAGCGCGATAACGAGTCAACGCAACCAAAAGAGAGCAGTCGGCAAAATGATAATACCAGTGAGAGCAGTCATCGAAGCGGTGACAATAAGCGTGGAGGGAATCAACAGGCCAGAAATGGTAACCACTTTGGTGGTAATCAGGGCCAAAACAATAAGAATGGTCATTTCAAGAAGAGGAGATTCAACAATGATGGAAAGACGTCAGCACCAGCACCCGTTGTTAAGGAAGGAGAACGACCACCACCTATCATATGTTTCAAATGCGGAGGAGAGGGGCACATCAGTCCAAACTGTGTGATGCCGTCTAAAGCAAGTTATAATTGTGGAAGAGAAGGTCATTTAGCTCGATTTTTTCGTTTACCAAAAACAAGTTCAGCCAAGATGGAGACACCAAAGGCCGTCCCAAAAAAGTCAAAACCGGTAGTGTAAGGGAGAGCGTTTGTTGTGACCTCCCAGAAAGTAAGGAACCCGAATGAGTTCATCACGGGTAAGCTTATCATAAACTCTAACGAAGTCTATACTTTATTTGATACCGGTTCTACCCATTCTTTTATTTCTCCTACTTGCGCTCATCGATTAAATTTGACTCCGGAGAAATTAGACTTTGATTTATCTGTTGAAACTCTATTGGGAGAAACCTTCATTACATCCACGGTTTATAAGTCTTGTTTGGTTCATGTTGGTACCCACACATTACCTGTCGATCTTATTTCATTAAAAATACTTACATTTGACGTGATTCTAGGGATTGATTGGTTAACTACTCATCATGCAAAAATTTATTATTTTTGTAAGGTTGTTAGCTTTCATATTCCTAATCGACCTATTATGCGAATTCAAGCAACCAAACCATTAAAATCAATCGCTGTCATCTCAAGCCATAAAGCTATTCGTTTATTGAAAAATGGATGTCAAGCTTTCTTAGCTCATGTCACGGATCTAAACAAAAATACGTCAGTTTTGAATGATATTTCTATTGTTAATAAATTCCCTGACGTATTCCCTGAAGAACTTCCTGGCCTACCCCCAGAGCGTGAAATTAAATTTTGTATCGACCTTGAACCCGGTACAAAACCCATTTCCAAAGCCCCATATCGAATGGCTCCTATTGAACTTCAGGAGTTAAAGATCCAACTGCAGAAATTGTTAGACATTGGCTTTATTCGTCCTAGTACTTCTCCTTGGGGTGCTCCTGTGCTATTCGTGAAGAAGAAAGATGGAAGTATGCGACTTTGTATTGATTATCGGGAGTTGAATCATGTCACCATAAAAAACAGGTACCCATTGCCACGTATTGATGACCTGTTTGACCAGTTGCAAGGAGCACAATTCTTTTCAAAGATCGATCTTCGTTCTGGATATCATCAGCTGAAGGTTAGAACTGAGGATATTCTAAAGACAGCTTTTAGAACTCGGTACGGGCATTATGAATTCCTAGTCATGTCCTTTGGATTGACTAATGCTCCTGCTGCCTTCATGGATATGATGAACCGGATATTCAAGGAATATTTAGATCACTTTGTGGTCGTCTTTATTGATGACATCCTTATTTATTCCAAAAGCCGTGAAGATCATGAGCAACACTTGAGGCTGGTACTCCAAAAGCTTCGTGAATACAAGCTTTATGCCAAGTTGAAGAAATGCGAGTTCTGGCTGGAGGAGGTAGCAGTCCTTGGGCACGTAGTATAAAGTCGTGAAATATCGGTTGACCCGGCAAAGATTGAAGCTATTCAAAGCTGGGAGCAACCTAAATCAGTGACCGAAGTACGTAGCTTTCTTGGTTTAGCTGGTTATTATCGGAGATTCGTGGAAGAATTTTCTCGAATCGCTACTCCATTAACTCAGCTGACTCGGAAAGATACAAAGTTCGGTTGGAGCAAAGAATGTGAGCAGAGTTTTCAAGAACTCAAGAGGAGACTCATTTCAGCACCTATTCTAACAATGTCATCTGGCACGGAGGGATTTGTCATCTATAGTGATGCTTCTAGCAAAGGGTTGGGATGCGTTCTCATGCAACATAGAAAAGTCATAGCCTATGCATCAAGACAACTCAAGGAATATGAGAGGAATTATCCTACTCATGGTCTAGAGTTGGCAGCGGTTGTCTTTGCACTTAAAATTTGGAGGCATTACTTGTATGGGGAGAAGGTGGAGACCTTTACGGATCATAAAAGCCTCAAATATTTCTTCACTCAAAAGGAACTTAACATATGACAACGACGTTGGCTTGAACTGTTGAAAGATTATGATCATACCATTCAATACCATCCTGAAAAAGCGAACGTGGTAGCTGACGCATTGAGTAGAAGATCATATGCAAGTACGAGTGCAATATTGTCAACACAAAGGCCCATTTTGTGTGACTTGCAAAGTTTGGAGATAGAGTTAAAGACTTCAGGGACCCATGTGATGATGGCGAATATACGAGTAGAACCAACTTTAATCGATAAAGTTAAAGCTGCTCAAGCTACAGACCTGGAGCTGATGCGTATGAGAAAGAAAGTGCAAGAAGGTGCTATGCCGGAAGCAAGAATCGATGTAGAAGGAATACTTCGAGCCAACTCCAGACTTTGTGTTCCTAACAACCCTGATTTAAAGTATGAAATTATGATGGAGGCGCACAACACACCGTTTAGAATCTATCCTGGAAGTACCAAAATGTATCATGATCTTCGTCATACATTTTGGTGGAGCAATATGAAGAGAGAGATAGCGTTGTTTATCTCAAGGTGTCTAACTTGTCAACGAGTCAAAGCGGAGCATCAAGTACCAAAAGGTCCATTGCAACCACTTGAAATTCCAGAATGGAAGTGGGAGCACATTACCATGGATTTCGTTACCGGTCTTCCTAAGGTTTCTCAAGGTATAGATGCGATTTGGGTCATTGTTGATATATTGACCAAGTCTGCTCATTTCTTACCGATACGAGAAACTTATACACTTGAACGTCTTGCTCGTATGTACATAAACGAGATTGTAAGACTGCATGGTATGCCAGTATCCATAGTTTCTGATCGAGACCCAAGATTCACTTCACGATTTTGGGTTAGTTTACAAAAAGCTATGGGCACAAATTTACGATTTAGTTCGGCATATCATCCTCAGACGGACGGACAATCAGAGAGGACTATTCAAACTCTAGAAGATTTATTAAGACTCTGTGTCTTTGACTTCAAGGGAAGTTGGGACAAGTTCTTACCATTGGTGGAGTTTTCCTACAACAACAGTTATCAAGCAAGTATTGGCATGGCTCCATTCGAAGCATTGTATGGAAGAAAATGTCGTTCTCCAGTATGCTGGGATGAGGTGGGTGAAGCAACGTTGTTGGGACCGGAGTTGGTACGTATGACTACAGAAAAGATTCAAACGATCCGACAACGTATAAAAACCTCACAAGATCGACAAAAGAGTTATGTTGATCTTCATCGAAAGGACGTGGAATTTGATATAGGAGATCATGTGTTCTTACGTGTTACTCCATGGAAAGGAGTTACGAGATTTGGAAAAAGAGGAAAGCTCAATCCTCGATTCATCGGTCCATTTTTAATCCTCGATCGAGTAGGAACTGTGGCTTATAGACTCGCTTTACCGCTAAGTATGTCTCGTGTTCATAACGTTTTTCACATATCCATGTTACGCAAATATGTGGAAGACCCGAACCACATTATGAGTTAGAACCAGACGAAATAGCGGAGGATTTGACGTATGAAGAAGTTCCTGTTCAAATCTTGGATAAGAAGGAACATATTCTACGCTCCAAGGTTATACCACAAGTCAAAGTTTTGTGGAGAAACCACGATGTTGAGAAAATGACTTGGGAGTTAGAATCTGAAATGAAATCAAGGTATCCTTACCTCTTCGACATACCAGGTACGTACCCTAATTTCGAGAGCGAAATTTCATAAGAAGGGGAGGTTGTAAGACCCCAACTTTTATAAATAAAGATGAATTTTCTATAAATATCATTTTCGAATATTATGGAGTTAATTTGATATAATAGTTGTGGGTAATATTTATAAATTTTGCAAAGTACGCAAGTTGTTATATAATATTCGATTGGTCGGGAAATATTCGTTTTAACAGGAAATATTCGTACAACGGCACAATCATTGGTGGATCCCACACCGAAATTATTGTCGGATTGAGAAAACGGCAAAAATATTTTATTAAAAATAGCTGCGGAAGTTTTACCATTGATACTGTTGAACTACTCGGTAGTAAAAGTACAGTAATATGTGTGGTTGCATAGTAGCACACGGTATTGATTATTAATGCTTATGTGAGAAGTCACTCAGTTTGATTCAATTATTATCAGTTAATAATATGAATTATTTAGCGATAATGACGTTTTGTTTTATTCGTATTATTAACGTAATAAAACAGAAACATCTTTTTATATAAAACAGAATACTTTATTAAAGTTATTCTATAAATAGAATATATTATATTTTATTTAAAAGATTTTTCTTTAAATATAGACCGTCAGATTAAAGTAATCAATCTGGACCGTTCATGGATTAGTTACTATGCATTCTATTTTTCTATAAATAGCAGCTCATTCCTTCATTATTTCTTACGAGTTCACTGAACTCTAGAGAGAGAAACTATAGAGAGAAACTATAGAGAGAGAGAAGAAGAGTATTCTGCTACTTAACTGCTTCCTTATTATAGCTCTTCTTTAAAACGGTAAGGGGTGTTATTCTTTCTTATTCATGAAGAGAACTGTTGTTATTCCATTTCTTATTATTCTGTTGGAATAACCTGTGTACGCGGTCTACCCTATACTTGGTGACATTCTTCTATTATTCTGTTAGAACATCCTGTCTGTGTGTTTTACACCGGACCTGGTTCCGTTTTTATTATTATTCTGTTGGAACATCATGTCTGTGTGTTTTACATCGGACCTGGTTCCGTCTTGTTATTATTCTGTTGGAACATCTTATCTGTGTGTTTTACACCGGACCTGGTTCCATTATTTATTATTCTGTCGGAATATCATGTCTGTGCGTTTACGCCAGACCTGGTTCCATTATTTATTATTCTGTTGGAATAACCTGTCTGTGCGGTCTATCGCATGCCGGGTGATTTCTTTTGTTATTCCATTCTTTATTATACTCAGTTGGTTAAGTTTTGACTTCTATACTCCATGAAATTAGTGGAATATCCTTGATAATTGCGGTTCATCCAGTATCTTTTCATGAAAATATTCTTCTAAGTATTCTTGAATTTTACTCCACAAAGCAGTATCATGTTGACAATTTGGACGTTGTTAATTCTTGGATAAATTAATTCTTGAACTTATTTTATTGAATTCTTATATCATTGCCATCATCCTCATGTTTATAAAATGTTAAAAGTCATCTGTGGCATGTAGTGCATAGATGGACTTGGTGTGATTATGACCAGGGATTATTCGGTATAATCATGACCGTAATGTTACAAATGATGTGGTAAAAGTCATCATTGGCCCGTAGTGCATTGATGGACAGTTTTTGGCATGATCATGACCATTAATGAATACACGAATATCCTTGGCCGTAGTGCAGGGGTGATTCGATGATGTGGATTATTTTATTAAGCTGAGTCCCAGCGATCACAGTGTTGAAAAACCTTTTAAATCATAAAAGATAGTAGAGTTTATTTTCTACTTGACTCTTTTAATGGATTGCTTGTTCCGCTACAGTTAAACTTGATGTCTATTATATTTTATCAGTTTAACATTGTTGAAGGCTAATGATAATTTATTCTGCATTATCTTAGTCATAATATTTCTTACTGGGCTAGTTGAGCTCACCCTTTCTTTCATTGTTCTCTTCAGGAAATGAAAACGTAGCTGGGGCAAGTCGGGGAACGGAGTGATGGTCCGAATGATAGTATTAGTTAGTAGTCCTCACTATTTTATGTAATGGTGTGTTAATAAATGTAATGAGGACTCCTTTTGAGTATGAATACTCTCTAGAAGATAATATTTGTATTCAAACTCACAGTTTATGTTTTATCGTATTGTACACGACAGTTGTATTAGTAAGTTATATTTGTATTCTGTTCTATGTATCTGACGACCCAAGATGGATGATGTATACCTAATTTTAGGGGCGTCACAGTATCACCCAAATTCTTCATGGAGCTATAGTTATGAAGACCAATACTATGTTCCAAATCCAACATACACGCTGGATTTCTTATATGCACCTCCAATGCAATAAGAAGAAAATTCAAAGTTAAAGGAATTCATGTCGAAGATCATAGCAGACCAGGAAGAGATGATGATGAGTCAGGAGTTATCAACCCAAAATCTTAATAGACAGATGGAACAACTCATTAATCCCTCAATGAATGGTCCTCAATACATGGATTTCAAAACTGAAAAAGATAATTCAAGACTAGTGGATTTGTGGTTAAAGTTCATAGTGTCAACTGATGAGAAGATGATTAAGAAAGAAATGTCAATTCGAAATCTTTAGAATCAGATGGATCGAATGTTCAAAACCTTAAACAATCACCCTCCAAACAATTGGTGATATGGCATAGATGATGAAACTGATAGAGAGCCAGAAGTGTACATGCTACTTGATGAATTGAAAGAAGTGGACATTGAGGAGACAACTGACAATATGGAAAATGAAGAATATGAACTGACTTTTATAATACCCCAAGTACCTTCTCAGCTAGAGTTAAAAAATCCAGTGAACTTTGCACACCCATGTCCCCTTGGTAGTCACATCCACGACAAAGATCTCTATGATAATGAGGCATTTTACAAACAATGGTGGGCTGAGGAGGGGAAAATAGAAGAAGAAAGGCACGTTGTATTTTTCATGCCTCTATGCAAAAATCTATTCATAAATACAACGGAAGAAGCACCTATCTATGCAATGGAAATGGGGACATCATGTACAAGAAATATGCTAGATGGCTTCAATTTGAAGACTCTCGTGATGGGGAGCCTACCAATGCACATTGCAATTCTAATGGATGGAGGGTTCCTATCTTATCGTAGAGGAATTGGATAGTTGTAACGACCCCAAAATTCATACAATTAAATTCTCGATTTCAGTCGTTAATAATACATTCAACCTCAAAATTTACATCATTAAATGATAATATAACCATTGAAAATTTGTGGAATAACTAAAATTTTCTATTACAAACTATCCTTGTTCCCAAAACCTTCAACCTTTACATCTAAATATCTCAGAATCAATTTAATACAACAATAGTTTACATTGCGAAACGATATTATATTTCAATGTTAATACATCATTCGGAACCTTAAACATGGTTCAAAATAATAATAACACAGCTAAAGTGTAAAAATCTTCAAGTATCGTATATGATTCATGTCTTTCAAGTAACACATAACTTTACCTCGAAATCCTGACATGTAAAAATGGTTATTTGCAAGGTTGAGCTCAACAGCCTAGCAAAATCTAACAGTTTCCATGCATCACATAGCATATAATAACATGCTCAACATATATTTCTTAAACATTGGACTAACATAATATACAGACTACAGTTCACATAACAAGTATAAAGATTGAGTTCCTTACTCAATCAACATGCTTTACTCAATCAACGTAGTCATAAGTTGACTTTAACGTTTAATGCTTTTAATATAAATATAACACATCATGTTATTTACAATAAAGACATAAAACAGTTAATTATCAAGTTCACGTAGCAAATAGGAACTAAAAGACTTGCCTGATTTGTAGTTTATGAACTACGACTTAACTGCTTATCGCTTATCTGCACTTCGTGTATTCCTACACAGTTATACCATTATTCACATTAACTATTAGTCACATAATAACGTATAGTAGCTATAATGTAAACTTTACTCTACATCTCATAACTCTTCTTCCTAATCAATACACAATGTACTAATATCTATTTTCCAACATAACACTCATTTCTAGTTAAACTTGTTATTTCGGTACAAGTCTTACATTACCATTTATATTTCAGAAATCCCAAGTGTTAACATCACAACACCTATCTAACATTCATTGTATAACTAAGTTATCACATAATGCGATTGTAACCTACTAATCACTTTTACAACTTTGACTTCATAATCCATATAACACCACTCTGTTTTAGCCTTGTTGTTACATGGTGGACATATTAACCTATCATTAATATAAGTTAAATTGGATGCCCAAAGTCTGCATAATTAACAGACTTCACTGTTTGTGGCAGGGGACTGGCGCGGCCGCGCCAGTTTTACACTGGGTTGAGGCACGCCCGCTAGGCAGCTACGCGCTCGTGCCACAGGGCTGCGCGCCGGCACGACACACCAGTTACAGATTTTGCAGAACATGGTTACGGCAGCTTTCTTAAGCCAACTAACACGAATTTCACCCACCAAACAGTAATAATAACATGTAAAATAAGTATACAATATCATAAACATGTTTGTTGACATATTCCATCAATTAGAACAATTTAACAACAACTAAAACTATTTTAATTTCTCAAAATTCATATTTTTATACAAAAACTCCATTTTTGCGATTTTTGACATCTCTTGCAAAAATTATCACTGTAATCTCTATACTTGGCCAAATTTCTTCGTTTAAATTACGTTATGCTTGTTTCTTAATGAACTATATATACAAAACTCAATTCACAGTTTAACATATGATTTGACTATCAAAATTGGTACTTTTACAAGCCATATAAAAATATACATAAAAACATACACGATTAATTATCTTTCCTACTTTTTTACTGTAATTAGCATACAAATTTCTTGTTTATATACAACTAAAGCCTCACCAACATGAATAATAACCACAATATATTTGTATAGCAAGAATTCAAAAATATGGAATTCACATAGCTTAAAAACTTTATGCCTTAAAACACACACACACACACACACACACACACACACACATATATATATATATATATATATATATATATATATATATCAAGGTTATAAACAATACCTTCAATTGCTCGATAATTCTTGCCAAAACACAACGAATTTCTTTGAAATTCTCAGAAATCTTCCTCTCAAACTCTCTATGTTCCCTCTCCAAGTCTCTGTAAAACCTTTCTGATTTCTTCTTAAGCTTAGGTAAAAATCCTTTTACGTAGAAATAAAAACCACGCACCAAACGTCTAAAATCGACACTCGAATAAATACAATATTAAGTTATCAGTTATAAAATATAATATATATTATTTTAGATTTTTATTTAGATTATTTAAATTTAAGAAATTAAAATTCAAAAGCCATAAGGCTTTGTTTGGCAAAACCCTTTAAAATTTAAAGACTTAATATATTTAAGCTTTGTTTGGGTTAAATTAATTTAAAACTACTTTAATTATTTTAATAAATAATTTAGTTTATAATTTATAATCACATATTATTTATTTGGATCTCCATATCCAACATTAATCAATTAAATTAGTTACACACTATATTTTAATTAAATATACCATTTAAACAAATAACACAAAATTATAATTTCATTAGAATTTTATTTAATAATTTAATACACCAATTTAAATTATTAAATTTAACAATAATATAACCTCTCATGTTATATTATAACTTTCTAAATTACTAATTAATTTAATTTAGAATATTATCTAATAAATTTAATTCATGCATATTTACTAATAATAACTGCATCAATAAAATATTTATTTCATTAATTTAAACAATAAATATATCAAATAAATATTTATATAATTCAATAAATATTTATTATTATAATTTAAAATTTTGGATTGTTACAATAGTGGTGTCAAGAAAAGAGTTTAGCTAACGGACTATAAACCGAAGTCAAAAATATTGAAGCTGTCAGGGTATAGGGTAGCGCGGCCGCGCCCAACTACAAGCCAAACACAGCGCGACCGTGCCATATTCTCAGTCACAGAAAACAAATACTGCTAAATTTTTAGAATTTTTGACTCAAGCATTCGGACAGTTAGAAGCCCACACTCAGTTTTTAACTTTAGATTATCTCAAACTTATCCATCGCCTGATATACCATCGAATCATGAGGAGACGAACAGAGATGACATAGCCACTTAGGGGAGTATTCTTTAACTTTTAATTACAATGAGGTCATTGTTCGTTTTAAGTTTGGGGGTATTGGGTTGTAGTTAGTAGTTGTTGCATATAGATAGCTGCATATAGTTTTATTGCATGTTTAGGTTGCATAGTAGTGGCATTTTAGTATCTTGCTAGTTAAATTTTTGGCATAATTTTTTTTTTCAATTTTCTTTTGTCTTGTTTACTTAGTATGTGTTTAATTGCATTACATAGCATATTCCCATGTTTTTAGTCGGTTGAATTCTAATATGGCCATTGATGATATAGAAATTTGATTGATTTTTGAACTTGGTTGATATCTTGAGCTTAGTTATAATTTTATACATGATATAATTCATGCCTGTTGTTTAGATGTTACCGGGTAGCACGACAGTGTTCCTTTTTGCTTGTTGGTTAAGATTAGCATGCTTGTCTGCTGAGAGGAAAATATTGTTTTTAATGATAGAATTGTGTAGAAAGTGAGTAATGACTATGAAGACACTGAAACTCAAGTTTTGAGAACGCGAAGGTATACTTGCTATCTTCTTAAAAAAATAAATAAACACCGTGACTAGTCTTGTTTCGGGGCTTTTGTTACTTGAGTAAGTACGCCCGAGGGGATTTTCTCTACACATAGCGCCCTAAAAGCCTGAATGGTTTGGGAGTCATTGGTTGAAAGCTCGCTAAGGGGTAACGTTATATAACCTAATGGAATGAGACATTGCACAGCCATGTGATAAAAAATCAATAAACACCGTGGGAAAGTGCGAAAATCGCCCTCGTGAGTAAAATAAAGCAGAGTGAACCCTTTGTTGAATCTTAGCTTGTATTGATGTGTTGGATTGGTTGTTGCTTCAATTAAGTGCATAGTTCTTGACTTAAAACCTCAGTTTTCTTTCTTAGAAGTATAGCATGTGGAATCTTCACCTTTGTTAAGCTTATTTGTGAATATAGCACACACACACACACATAACATCTTTGTAGCAGGTTGTGATTTTCAGATTATATGTCTTTATGGCTTTAGCTTGATTTGATGTTTTGTTCACAGATCTTGTAATTTCTCTGAGGCAACTCTTATTGGAATTCATATTTTGCTGAGAATGTGGGATTCATTGTCATAGTAGCGTAGCTTGCATAGCATGTTGATTGCATTATGTTGTGTTGCTTGGGGACAAGAAATAGTTTAAGTTTGGGGGTATTTGATTAGTAGGTTTATACCTACTTATCTGATATCTGTTACTTGAATTAGTTACTTAAACTCATGTTTTTTAGTTACTTTTCATGCATTTTGTGTTCAGTTTATAGATTATATGCTTGGGAGCTGTGTGAGCGACTATTGGCATGAAAACGCAAGGAAAAGTAATCCGGACATCGTTTGGGCTTTCATGTTCATTTCATGTTCTTGGCTTGGAACTTGGATAATGTTGTAGAGCTTCTTCTTAGCTTTTCGGAACTTCTTGAATCATTCCAATCGGAGTTCAGATGCAAGAGTTATGACCTTTGTACCAACGAACGTTGAACTTCAATGTTTTTAGTGGCCATTTGCATAGCAGTCACTTCCAACCCAATTTTGACCTTCATCCATCCATTATTTCTCAAATCTCACAGAATAGAAGTTGTAGACCTCGTCGAGAGCTTCGATTTGATAGGTGTCAGGCCCCGTAACTCATTCCGGATCAAAAGTTCTGGCCATTTTACCAGAGGACACTACAGTAAAAAACTTACAGCGTGGGCACGAGGATTTCTAGTGTATTTTAGGCGTGGCCATGCCAGTCCCTGGACCAAAAAAATGCCATCTGCTACTTTAGTGCGGGCGCACCCAATTTTAGGCTATTTCCAGCGCGGCCGCGCCACTTCGGAAGTTGACTAGAGCTGACTTTTTCACTAGACAGAGCAATTGGAGCATAACTTGGAGAAGGGTTCAATTAGGGCTTATATATAGGAGAGATATCAGTATTTAAAAGGGAATTCCACCCTTGGTTAGATTAGATTAGAACCCTATATTAGATTAGAGTTGAAGACTGAAGCAATTGGAGAGCATAGGAAATTCAAAATTAGAGCAAGAGAGATCAGATTTGCATTCTCAATTCCCTAACTTCTCCTTACTTCTATCTTTATTTCTCAATGTATAATCAATTGTGGATTATAGATTTTGATTCTATGATGAGCTAAACTCTATTTTGAGATTACAATGGAATTTATTGCCTAGTTTATTTCGATATACTTCATTGTTAGTCTTATTGATTGTTATGAGATTGTCTATTAAGATTCATGCTTATTTGCTTAGTTGATTGGCCATCAATTACTGTGATAATCCATATGAACTTGAAAGACGAAGTATGAGTTTAGATCTGATCTTGATAGCTTGTGTTTGTATGTTCTACATGGTGATGGGATGTATGATTTGTGCTTAGGATATACATATACCGAAGCATCACTCGTAGTCAATTGAGGACTTGGGTTTAAACCCTATTTATTTGTAAATCACATAGACATATAGTGGTTTAGGTAATGTGCGTGTTCATGTGTATTCTATCAATTATGGATTATATGTGATATGGGTATGATATACCGAGATATGGATATATTTTACTTTCGTGTTCTTGACTAACAATCCGGTATAATTAATTTGGTTTAACATGAAGTGTGTCGATTTAAATTATTTAATAGGGGAAATTATAATCTCGAGTCTTCGTTATCTAGTTTCATTCTAGGGGTAGTTAGTACTATTTAAATTACATAGTTTAAATATAAAATATTACAGAAATCGTTTAAATAAGATTGAGTTGGTTGCGGGTTAATGCTTGGTAAGCTTTATTAGTAATTCCCCATGGAAACGATACTCTGCTTACTCTATATTACTTGTTGACCGTGTATACTTACACGCATATATTGATCGGAATTACGACCAACAACAATATGTGCATATCAATAAATATCATATATGTAGAATAATGAACAATAATTATCCACTAACACACTTGAAAAATAATAACTCGAGTTTGAGTTAGGAAACTTGTCTGTTTGACGAGCTACGGCTAACTAGCTTTAATTAAAACTTTTTGAAGGACCTAGCATTGACATTGTTGGTCTACTAGTTAGTACTGCGTATAATCGTACGTCTATGCGCTTACTTATGCTATTATCTAACAAATAATTCAATCACAATGTTCACATAATATGGAGTACCATTATTAACCCTATAAGATATTTAATAAATCTTAGGTTAATGATTTTACAAATTTATAAGGTCTTTCTTAAGTAATAAACACTTAATAGATCCTTAAACAATTTATTATAATTGTTTAATTAATAAGTCATTTAAATTATCTTCATTTAATTACCATTTAATATTAGTTAAATAGTAATTAATTAATTAGCTTTAGTTATTATTATTTAATAAATAATAGCTCATTACATCTACATATTATTTAATGATAATTAAACAATGAATAATTACATTATTAACATCATTTGTCTTTAATTATTATTTAATACTAATTAAGTAATAATTAATTAATTAATTATCTTTGAATAATAAATAATTGATTTATTTTCTTCATTAGTCTTTAATTATTCATTAATACTAATAAATGAACAATTAATTAACATTGTCCTTATTTAATATTAATTATTTATCCTTGAATAATAAATAATTAATTCACTTCATAAGTCTTTAATTATTTTTTCTTATTAATCTAAGAATAATTAATTATCATTTATTCTTATTTATTATTTAATTAATTAATTACTTATCCTTGAATAATAAATAATTAATTTACTTTATAAGTCTTTAATTATTCTTTCTCATTAACTTAAGAATAATTAATTATCATTTATTCTTATTTATATTTAATATTAACTAAATAATAAATAAATATTTTATAAATTTTATGTCAATGTAAATAAGTAATTACATTATTACATAATCTTACTTAAACATTTTTAATCATTATTTAATATTAATCAATGGTTTAACCCTATTTACTATTTAATCTTAATTTAATAATTACTTTATTAATGTTATTTCTAGTTTATTATTATCCAATACTACTTACATAATAATTAAATAGTTAATTACATTCAAATTACATGTAATTAGTTTAATAATAAATTAATTGCATTAAAAATTATAAATTAGTAAGTTTTAAATGATTTGAAATGAGTTTAAACCACTAATTACTTAATAATTAGCTAACTGCTCAGAAAATTTTTGGATTAAATATCTTAATATGCTTCAGAATTTTAAAAAAGTTTGGGTCCAAGAACTACCACCAGAACCGCCCGGAAAGTTGCCAAACCAATGGCCGAAAAGTTCCGGCCGGTTCACTTCTCGCTGAACCGGCAGTACCTTTTTAGGATTTTTGATTTTTTTCCAGATTTGGGGTCCTTCACTACAACTTGAATAAAATGAAATCTACACCTCTGATTTGGGTCCAATTGGTCTCGTTGGATTCATATCTTCCCAAACTACAATTTTCATTCATCAAATATCAAATTTGGATCTGTTTTGGTCCCGAAAATTGGTTCAAAAGTGACTTCTCTTGCACATGAGTTCTTTAGTTGAGGTGTTTTAGTAATAAATCCATATCACACTCATTTTTTAACATTTTTACATGCTTCTGAAGGGGTTTTTCTCTCAACTCATAGTTCTAGCATACCAAGAAACAAAATCACAAAAACCATTTGTAGATTTCAAAATGAAAAGCATTGATCCCCCCCTTTAAATTAGGGTTTTTCCCAAAACTACCTTAGCTTCCTTTTTTCCAAACTTTTCCAACATAAACTATATAGATGGACATGTTAAACATATTATACTCAAGATATATCATTCATATGAGATTTTAACTTATTAGAACTTGCACTTCCATGAATATTTTACAAGATCACATAGAACATACACAACATAAAAACTAGGGTTTGATTTCCTTACCTTGTCTTGTGGGATGCTCTTCTTTTCTTTCCAAAGTAGACTAGGAACTTGGGATGCATGAACAATATGCTCCTCCTTCTTACTTAGAATTCGAACCTCTCATCTCTCGTACTCTCTTTGTGGTGGAGGAGGAAAATGAAATGAAGATAGATATAATGTTGGTGAATTGGAGTGGAATGCTAATATCCCCCATATTTCTTTTACCCCTTGGACAAAAGGGTTAGCCTTATCTCTTCCTAATCATGCCTAATCATGCCATTAAGTTTGCTAATTAGGCTTTCCACCAATGGGAGACACACTTGTCCTTGTGTGTAAGAGTTTCTACTTATGGAACTTGATTAACTTAATTTCTTTGCCTTAAAAGGCCTAGTATGGCTGGTCCCATATGCCCAATAACCCATCCATTTTCTAAGAACCCGAATTTTCAGAAAATATTAAAATAAGAATTTGGTAGATAAAATTCTTAAAGCATGAGATAGGTTCGAACAAGAATATATGTGTGATACGAGGTATGTAGTATTGTGTTACATAAGGTAGTATGAGCTATGTAATAAGTAATGTTATTTTAATAAATATATATCATTATTATATATTTGTTATAAATTCTAGACATTAATTAGTAAAGAAGATGGGTAGAAATTTATCTATTGATATTTTAAGACCCCAACTTTTATGAATAAAGATGAATTTTTTATAAATATTATTTTTGAATATTATGGAGTGAATTTGATATAATATTATAGTTGTGGGTAATATTTATAAATTTTACAAAATACGCAAGTTGTTATATAATATTCGATTGGTCAGGGAATATTCGTTTTAACAGGGAATATTCGTACGACGGCACAATCATTGGTGGACCTCACAACAGAATTATTGTCGGAATGAGAAAACGACAGAAATATATTTTTATGAAAATAACGGCGGAAGTTTTACCGTTAACTGTTGAACTACCTGGTGGTTAAAATACAATAATATGTGTTGTTGCACAGCAGCACACGGTATTGCACAGTATTTTTGAATTATTGATTCTTACGTAAGAAGGTACTACTCAATAATTGTTACAGTAATTACTGTTCAATATTTTATTTTATTGGTTCAATAATTACTGCGTTGATATTTTATATTATTATTGTTTCAATAATTGTCACTTCCCAGTATTTTCCATTATCAGATTAATAATTCATATTATTTGAATAATATTATGAGATATCATTATTGGAAATGTCTAGAAAGTTCTGTCAAGGAGATGTTTTGTGACGCCCCCAGAATAGGTATACAACACCCATTCTGAGTCGCCAAATACATGGTACAGAAAGCAAACTACAACTTCAATAATACAATTGTCGTGCAAAATACGACAACACATACTGTGAGTTTAAATACAAATATTGTCTTCTAGACAATATCCACACCCAAATAAATCCTCATTACAATTATTCAAACACTATTTTACAGAAATAGTGAGGACTGTTAATACATCTTTCTAGAACCATCACTCCATACCCCGACTAGATCCTGCTATGTTCTCACCTCCTGAGAAGAAAAATGGAACAAAAAGGAAAAGGGTGAGCTCAACTAGCCCAGTAAAGAATATTATGACTAAGATAATATACAACAAATTATCGTTAGTCTTCAACAGAGAAAAATCTGATAAAATATAATCGACAACAAGTTTTAGATCAACAACTGCAGCGGAAACAGCAAACCATTAGAAGAGTCAAGTAGAGAAAGAATTCTACTATCTTCTAAGATTTAAAAGTCCATCATCAATATTTTATCCCTGTAACATCAATTAATAATCATCTTTAACCAAATATTCATCTTTGCACTACAGGCCAAAGATATTCATTTGTATCATCAGTCGGTCATGTTCATCTCAACACCTGTTCATCTTTGCACTACAGGCCAAAGATATTCATCAAGTAATTATACATCTTTGCACTACAGGCCAAAGATATTCAGTAATATCATCATTTAGGACTGAGGATGATGAAAAATATCTTAAAGAGAACGAATCCAATGAGACAGAAGGACAAATAGTAGGGATTCGTATAACAGTTTATCCAAGATCAATAATACTTCATAATAATCAATTGTGAAGCAGAATTCAAAAATAAAGATCAAAACATGGATACAATCAAAGATAGTAACCATAATAGACATCTTGGACAAAAAGGGAAAATTTTATTTTTCGGTGAATAGTGCCGTATTCGTGAATAGTGCCGTATACGTGAATAGTGCCGTATACGTGAATAGTAACCCCCGACACAAAAAGTTCCAAATTTGATAAAAACTCATATCAATATTTCAGCATAATGATATTGAAGAAAATAATATCATTAAGAAGAAAATAATATCCCTTACCTCAAAATATCAGTACTTCTGGTCGGAATACCGGTATAAGGCTGAAAGAAACTTGCTCTGATGAATAGAAACTCTCAAAGTATCTAAATACTCACAAAATACACTCAATAATCTAGAGAGAGAAAGAGAGAAAACTTGTTTCTGGTGTGATTTTCAATTCTAACTTAGCCCTCTATTTATAGGAAAATTTTGGTAGGTTTGACCTGCAACCTGATGGCTTTACCTGCTACTATTCCCACCCACCACATTTGAAATATAATTCAGCACATTTCTTCACCAACCACAAGTGGGGCCCACCAATTCTAGAATTTTCCACCAAAATGATAAACTCCGAAAATTCAACAATTTCTGAACCAGTCATCTCGTAAAATTCATAATAAATCATACGTTCATTTTTAACGGTTCAAAATTTGTGGACATATACTCAACTTATATATGTATAACATATCCAAAAATTACCACGATCCAACGGTCGGATTAAAAATTATAACACCCGCAATATTTCTCAAAAACCCTGATTTTTAATACCTCCATTCCGACAAAAATACTGACAAAAACCTCAACATTAACTCCTTCATTTTTAACCACAAAAATATATCCCTCATTTATATCCACATAAAATAAATATTTCCTTATCATATGAATCAATAATTAATTATTCACAAATAATATTACAGAATCACATTTATGACAACCAGGCCGTTCCCAGGAAAGAGGGGGCTTTCCAATAAGGATTTCTCCTTACTGGCGCGCAATTAGATGACCAAACCTCTCCTTAGACAGAACTTTCTAGACATTGCCAATAATGTTATCTAATAATATTATTCAAATAATATGAATTATTGATCTGATAAATGAAAATACTGTGCAACAACAATTATTGAAACAACAATAATATAAAATATCAACGCAGCAATTATTGAATCAATAAAATAAAATATTGAATAATAACTACTGTAACAATTATTGAGTAGTGCCTTCTTACGTAAGAATCAATAATTGGTGCAATACCGTGTGCTACTGTATTTTAACCACCGGGTATTCCAACAGTATTAACGGTAACAACTACGCCGTTATTTATAAACAACTTATACTTGTCGTTTTCTTCATCCAATCGCTTTCCGTTATGGGGCCCACACAAGGCTGCGTCGTCGTACGAATATTCCCCGACAGCAAGAATATTCCACGACCAACCGAATATTCACCGACCAAAAATAAATATTTTATAACCACTTGCTTATTTTGCAAAATTTGCACATTTCACCCATAACCAAAGTATTATATCAAATTAACCCCTTATTATTCACAATAATATTTAGAGAAAATTTGATTTTATTCATTAATAAGTTGGGGTCTTACAACCTCCCCTCCTTATGAAATTTCGTCCTCGAAATTGACGTACGTACCTGATGTTTCAAAAAGGTGAGGATACCTCGCTTTCATTTCTGATTCCAACTCCCAGGTCATTTCTTCAATAGCATGGTTTCTCCACAAAACCTTAACTTGTGGTATAACCTTCGTGCGTAGGACATGCTCTTTCCTATCCAAGATCTTAACAGGTACCTCCTCGTACGTTAAATCTTCAGCTATCTCGTCTGGTTCTAACTCAATAATGTGGTTCGGGTCTTTAACATATTTACGAAGCATAGATATGTGAAAAACATTATGAACACGAGACATGCTTGGAGGTAATGCGAGTCTATATGCCACATTTCCTATTCGCTCAAGAATCTCAAATGGACCAACAAATCTTGGATTGAGCTTTCCTCTCTTCCCAAATCTTGTAACTCCCTTCCATGGTGCAACACGTAACAATACATGATCCCCAATATTAAATTCCACGTCCTTCCGATGAAGATCCGCATAACTCTTTTGTCGATCCTGTGCCGTTTGTATACGTTGTCGAATCGTTTGGATCTTCTCTGTAGTAATGCGTACCAATTCTGGTCCCAACAATGTTGCTTCACCCACCTCGTCCCAGCATACTGGAGAACGACATTTTCTTCCATACAACGCCTCAAATGGAGCCATACCTATGCTCGCCTGATAACTGTTGTTGTAGGAGAATTCCACCAATGGTAGGTACTTATCCCAACTCCCTTTGAGATCTAGGACACAAAGTCTTAATAGATCTTCAAGAGTTTGAATAGTCCTCTCTGATTGTCCGTCCGTTTGAGGATGGTATGCCGAACTGAATCGTAAATCCGTGCCCATAGCTTTCTGCAAGCTAACCCAAAATCGTGAAGTGAATCTTGGGTCACGATCCGAAACTATGGATACTGGCATGCCATGCAATCTCACAATCTCGTTCACGTACATACTAGCAAGACGTTCAAGGGAATAAGTCTCACGTATCGGCAAGAAATGAGCGGACTTGGTTAATCTATCAACAATAACCCAAATCGCATCTATGCCTTGAGAAACCTTGGGAAGACCTGTAACAAAATCCATAGTAATGTGTTCCCACTTCCATTTTGGAATCTCAAGTGGTTGCAATGGACCCTTTGGTACTTGATGCTCCGCTTTTACACGTTGACAAGTTAAACATCTCGAGATAAACTCCGCGATCTCTCTTTTCATATTGCTCCACCAAAATGTATGTCGAAGATCGTGATACATTTTGGTACTCCCAGGATGGATTGCAAACGGTGTGTTGTGTGCCTCCATCATTATTCTATGCTTCAAGTCAAAATCGTTAGGAACACAAAGTCTGGAGTTGACTCGAAGTATTCCTTCTTCATCGATTCTTGCTTCTGGAATAGCACCTTCTTGCACTTTCTTCTTCATACGCATCAGCTCTATATCCGTAGCTTGAGCAGCTTTAACTTTATCGATTAAAGTCGGTTCTACTCGTATATTTGATATCATCATGTGGGTACTTGGAGCCTTCATCTCTATCTCCATCCTTTGCAAGTCATACAAAATGGGCCTTTGTGTTAACAATATTGCACTCGTACCCGCATATGATCTTCTACTCAATGCGTCAGCTACTACGTTTGCTTTTCCAGGATGATATTGGATGGTATGATCGTAATCTTTCAACAGCTCGAGCCAACGTCGCTGCCGCATGTTGAGTTCCTTTTGGGTGAAGAAATATTTGAGGCTTTTATGATCTGTATAGATCTCCACTTTCTCCCCATACAGGTAGTGTCTCCAGATCTTCAACGCAAAAACGACTGCTGCCAACTCCAAATCATGAGTAGGATAATTCCTCTCATATTCTTTGAGTTGTCGTGAGGCATAGGCTATGACTTTCCCATGTTGCATGAGAACACATCCTAACCCTTTGCCTGAAGCATCGCTGTAGATAACAAATCCATCCGAACCAGATGGTATTGTCAAAACAGGTGCCGAAATGAGTCTCCTCTTGAGTTCTTGGAAACTCTTCTCGCATTCCTCACTCCATACGAATTTTGTATCTTTCCGAGTCAGCTGAGTTAACGGAGTAGCGATTCGAGAAAATCCTTCCACAAATCTCCGATAATAACCAGCTAAGCCCAGAAAGCTACGTACTTCGGTTACCGACTTCGGTTGCTCCCAACTTTGTATGGCTTCAATCTTCGCCGGGTCGACAGATACTCCATGTTTTGACACCACGTGCCCAAGGAATGCTACTTCCTCAAGCCAGAACTCGCATTTCTTCAGTTTGGCATATAGCTTGTTTTCACGAAGCCTTTGCAGTACCAGCTTCAAATGGCGCTCATGATCTTCACGGCTTTTGGAATAGATGAGGATGTCATCAATAAAGACAACAACGAACTGATCCAAATATTCTTTGAATACACGGTTCATCATATCCATGAAGGCAGCAGGAGCATTAGTCAATCCAAAAGACATTACTAAGAATTCATAATGCCCGTACCGAGTTCTGAAGGCAGTCTTTGGAATATCCTCAGTTTTAATCTTCAGCTGATGATATCCAGAACGAAGATCGATCTTTGAAAAGAATTGTGCTCCTTGCAACTGGTCAAACAGGTCATCAATGCGAGGTAGCGGATACCTATTCTTGATGGTGACATGGTTCAATTCTCGATAGTCAATACAAAGTCGCATACTCCCGTCTTTCTTCTTTACGAATAAAACAGGAGCACCCCAAGGAGACGTACTAGGACGAATAAAACCGATGTCCAACAACTCCTGTAGTTGGACTTTTAACTCCTGAAGTTCAATAGGAGCCATTCGATATGGGGTTTTAGAAATGGGCTTTGTACCGGGTTCAAGGTCAATAAAGAATTCAATTTCTCGTTCCGGGGGTAGACCGGGAAGTTCTTCAGGAAATACATCGGAAAATTCTCTAACAATAGAAATATTATTCAAATCTGACTTGTCTTTGTTCAAATCCATAACATGGGCTAAGAAAGCTTGACATCCGTTTTTCAATAAACGAATAGCTTTGTGGCTTGATATGACAGTGACTGATTTTAGTGGTTTAGTAGTTTGAATTCGTATGACAGGTTGGTTAGGAATATGAAAACTAACAACCTTACGAAAACAATCAATTTTAGCATGATGAGTGGTTAACCAATCAATTCCTAAAATCACATCAAAAGCAAGTATCTTTAAAGAGATAAGATCAACAGGTAATGTGATAGTGCCAACTTGGATCATGCAAGATTTATAAACTGTAGATGTAACGAAGGTTTCACCCAACGGAGTTTCAACAGATAAGTTAAAGTCCAATTTCTCCGGAGTCAAGTTTAAACGTTGAGCACAAGCAGGAGAGATAAAAGAATGGGTAGAACCGGTATCTAGTAAAGTATAAACTTCGCAAGAATTCAAGATTAGCTTACCCGTGATCACCTCGTTCGGGTTTCTCGCGTTTTGGCCAGTAACGACAAACGCCCTTCCAGGAACCGCTGATTTCGACTTATCCGGGACAGCTTTTGGAGTCACCATCCCCGCTGAACTTGGTTTTGCTACAGAACACTCTCGAGCTATATGACCCTCCTTTCCACAGTTATAACATACCTTGGATTGTTGTGGGCAGTTTGGGCTGATATGTCCCTCTTTCCCACATTTGTAACATACGACCGGTGGTCGTTCTCCTCCCCTAGAAACAGTTGATGTTTGTGCTGACGTCTTCACGTTATCATTGTTGTACCTTCTCTTCTTGAAATCTCCTCCCGACTCGCTCCTTCTATTATCACGACCACGATTACCACCAGAGTGGTTACCGCTTTTGTCCGAATGTTTTCCTCCCTGCTGGTTTTCATTGCTTCGATGACTGCCGCCACCGGTATGACCCTGGTTGTGGTCCCTCGGTTGCACATACTCATTATCTCGCTCTAATAATTGAGCCCTGTTTACAACATCTGAATATAAAGAAAATTTATGAGAGATAAGATATTGCCGAATCTCGGGTTTTAGACCTCTCAGAAACATCCTTGTCATTCGTTCCTCATTTTCGACCAAATGAGGTGCAAACCTGGATAACTCTGCAAACTTCGCCTCGTACTGGGACACCGTCATGTTGTTTTGTTCCAGTCTAATAAACTCAACCTCCTTCATATGACGAATACTTTCAGGAAAGTACTTGTCATTGAACAGTTTTTGAAATGTTTCCCAGGACATGTTGAGTGCGTCAGGCTGGGTACGCTTCACAGACTCCCACCAGTAGTCTGCCTCACCGCGGAACATAAATGTGGCGAATGGAACCTTCTGTTCCTCCGTGCATCCCAAGACATCAAATATCTTGGTAATTTGCTTGACCCACGTTTCCGCCATGATCGGATCCGGCTTTCCCTTAAATTCTGGTGGTCCCAATTCTTTGAACTGCTTAGCTGTGACAAACCGCGCGTTGTTATCATTTCCACCCGTATTCTGCACACGAGTCTCCCTCGTCTGATTTTGCATGAACTGCAAAAAGCTCCTAAACATTCCATCATTCATCGTTTGCTCGGTAACGTTGTTTACAGGAGGAATATTGCCTTCCTGTTGCACGTTCCCTTGGGTAGTGATCAAAGGTGTCTCCACGGTCTGATTTACTCCATTATTAACGTTCTCAGCTGCCATTCTTAAATACTGCCATAAAACAAGGGTTAATAGTCATGTCATATATTATCCCTATACTCTGACCGACCAAATAAACACCAAATAAACTTAGTCAGGTCATACTAGCGAAGGAATTCCCCGTCTCTCCCCTCCTAGTTCTTGTCTCACATCTCAGCCAGGGATCATATCCCTAAGCTCTGATACCAACTGTGACGCCCCCAGAATAGGTATACAACACCCATTCTGAGTCGCCAAATACATGGTACAGAAAGCAAACTACAACTTCAATAATACAATTGTCGTGCAAAATACGACAACACATACTGTGAGTTTAAATACAAATATTGTCTTCTAGACAATATCCACACTCAAATAAATCCTCATTACAATTATTCAAACACTATTTTACAGAAATAGTGAGGACTGCTAATACATCTTTCTAGAACCATCACTCCATACCCCGACTAGATCCTGCTATGTTCTCACCTCCTGAGAAGAAAAATGGAACAAAAAGGAAAAGGGTGAGCTCAACTAGCCCAGTAAAGAATATTATGACTAAGATAATATACAACAAATTATCGTTAGTCTTCAACAGGGAAAAATCTGATAAAATATAATCGACAACAAGTTTTAGATCAACAACTGCAGCGGAAACAGCAAACCATTAGAAGAGTCAAGTAGAGAAAGAATTCTACTATCTTCTAAGATTTAAAAGTCCATCATCAATATTTTATCCCTGTAACATCAATTAATAATCATCTTTAACCAAATATTCATCTTTGCACTACAGGCCAAAGATATTCATTTGTATCATCAGTCGGTCATGTTCATCTCAACACCTGTTCATCTTTGCACTACAGGCCAAAGATATTCATCAAGTAATTATACATCTTTGCACTACAGGCCAAAGATATTCAGTAATATCATCATTTAGGACTGAGGATGATGAAAAATATCTTAAAGAGAACGAATCCAATGAGACAGAAGGACAAATAGTAGGGATTCGTATAACAGTTTATCCAAGATCAATAATACTTCATAATAATCAATTGTGAAGCAGAATTCAAAAATAAAGATCAAAACATGGATACAATCAAAGATAGTAACCATAATAGACATCTTGGACAAAAAGGGAAAATTTTATTTTTCGGTGAATAGTGCCGTATTCGTGAATAGTGCCGTATACGTGAATAGTGCCGTATACGTGAATAGTAACCCCCGACACAAAAAGTTCCAAATTTGATAAAAACTCATATCAATATTTCAGCATAATGATATTGAAGAAAATAATATCATTAAGAAGAAAATAATATCCCTTACCTCAAAATATCAGTACTTCTGGTCGGAATACCGGTATAAGGCTGAAAGAAACTTGCTCTGATGAATAGAAACTCTCAAAGTATCTAAATACTCACAAAATACACTCAATAATCTAGAGAGAGAAAGAGAGAAAACTTGTTTCTGGTGTGATTTTCAATTCTAACTTAGCCCTCTATTTATAGGAAAATTTTGGTAGGTTTGACCTGCAACCTGATGGCTTTACCTGCTACTATTCCCACCCACCACATTTGAAATATAATTCAGCACATTTCTTCACCAACCACAAGTGGGGCCCACCAATTCTAGAATTTTCCACCAAAATGATAAACTCCGAAAATTCAACAATTTCTGAACCAGTCATCTCGTAAAATTCATAATAAATCATACGTTCATTTTTAACGGTTCAAAATTTGTGGACATATACTCAACTTATATATGTATAACATATCCAAAAATTACCACGATCCAACGGTCGGATTAAAAATTATAACACCCGCAATATTTCTCAAAAACCCTGATTTTTAATACCTCCATTCCGACAAAAATACTGACAAAAACCTCAACATTAACTCCTTCATTTTTAACCACAAAAATATATCCCTCATTTATATCCACATAAAATAAATATTTCCTTATCATATGAATCAATAATTAATTATTCACAAATAATATTACAGAATCACATTTATGACAACCAGGCCGTTCCCAGGAAAGAGGGGGCTTTCCAATAAGGATTTCTCCTTACTGGCGCGCAATTAGATGACCAAACCTCTCCTTAGACAGAACTTTCTAGACATTGCCAATAATGTTATCTAATAATATTATTCAAATAATATGAATTATTGATCTGATAAATGAAAATACTGTGCAACAACAATTATTGAAACAACAATAATATAAAATATCAACGCAGCAATTATTGAATCAATAAAATAAAATATTGAATAATAACTACTGTAACAATTATTGAGTAGTGCCTTCTTACGTAAGAATCAATAATTGGTGCAATACCGTGTGCTACTGTATTTTAACCACCGGGTATTCCAACAGTATTAACGGTAACAACTACGCCGTTATTTATAAACAACTTATACTTGTCGTTTTCTTCATCCAATCGCTTTCCGATATGGGGCCCACACAAGGCTGCGTCGTCGTACGAATATTCTCCGACAGCAAGAATATTCCACGACCAACCGAATATTCACCGACCAAAAATAAATATTTTATAACCACTTGCTTATTTTGCAAAAATTTGCACATTTCACCCATAACCAAAGTATTATATCAAATTAACCCCTTATTATTCACAATAATATTTAGAGAAAATTTGATTTTATTCATTAATAAGTTGGGGTCTTACATGTTTGGTCACCTAATTGCGCACCAGTAAGGAGAAATCCTTATCGGAAAGCCCCCTCTTTCCTCGGAACGGCCTGGCTGTCATTATTGTGATTCTGTAATATTATTTGTGAATAATTAATTATTAATTTATATTATAAGAAAATATTTATTTTATGTGGACATAAATGATGGATAGAAAAATATTTATTTTATGTGGTTATAAATAAATGAATTAATGTTGAG
This sequence comes from Panax notoginseng, assembly GCA_016801055.1. Classification (NCBI taxonomy): domain Eukaryota; kingdom Viridiplantae; phylum Streptophyta; class Magnoliopsida; order Apiales; family Araliaceae; genus Panax; species Panax notoginseng. The sequence continues at coordinate 136,898,328 of CM029019.1, forward strand.
GTGTTTTATCAGTATTTTGTCGGGTTGGAAGTATTAAAAAATCAAATCAGTGTTCTTAAAGCTTTATTGCGTGAGTTATAATTTTGATTCGACCGTTGGATCGTTGTGATTTTTGGATATGTTACATATATATAAGATGAGTATATGTCCACAAATTTTGAACCGTTAAAAATTAACGCATGATTTGTTATGAAATTTAAAAAGTGTTAAAAATCATCCGTTTGTGAATTTCGAATATTTTTTGTCTGGAATTTGGAAAAACTTAAAGCTACAAAGTTGTAGAGAATTTGATTTCGTGTGGAATGGACATAAAATTCGTATTTTTCTGATAAAAGGGTTATTTATTATGAATTACTGAAGTTTCAAAAAATAAAATAATTTTTTATTAAAATTGGGTGGGACCCACTTTTATTTTATTTTGAAAACATGTGCTGATATTTTTCTTTCAAAGAAGGCGGCTTAGTTTTTCAAGAGAGGTGGCGTATCAAAGAATAAATAAATTAATATTTTATTAATTTAGTCTCCTATGACGTTCTAGCATTTTCCTATAAATAGGCGCTTAAGTTAGAATTGAAAATCACACCAGAATCAGAGAATTCTTCTTCTATAATCTTGAGCGTATTTCTTTAGAGTTTTAGAAAGCTTTGAGCGTAGAAAACATTGAAAGTTTTCTTCAAGAATATCTCCGCTATACCAGTTGGAATACTCTTCTTTTCAAGGTAAAGGATATTATTTTTATTCAATATTCATATGAAATAATATTTTCTTCCAAACTCTGTAGTATGTAAGTAATATTATTTCGTTTCAGATTTCGAATTCTATACCTGTTTTTTTAAAATTTTGACTTCTGTACTCCATAAAATTAGTAGAATATCATTGATATTTGTGCTTCATTAAGTATCTTTTCATGAAAATATTATTCTGAGCATTCTTGATAAAATTTTAACTTTTTCATGCCGGGGTACTATTCACGGGGTTACAATTTCCGAAGTACTATTCACGGGGTACTATTCACTCGAGTACTATTCACCCGAAGTACTATTTATGATAAAAATTGATTCGTTTTCGATTCAAATTATTTTTGGTACAATATTATTCTTGAATTTTACTCCACAAAGCAGTATCATGTTGACAATTTGGACGTTATTGATTTCTGGATAAATTAAATTATAAATCTTTAAAAATTTATTCTTGAACTTGTTTTATTAAATTCTTATATCATTGTCATCATCCTCATGTTTATATTATGTTGAAAGTCATCTGTGGCCTGTAGTGCGTAGATGGACTTGGTATGATTATGACCAGAAATTATTCGGGATAATCATGACCGTAATATTACAAATGATGTGGTAAAAGTCCTCATTAACCCGTAGTGCATTGATGAACAGTTGTTGGCATGATCATGGTCATTGATGAATACACGAATATCCTTGGCCCGTAGTGCATGGATAATTTGTGGTCGTGATACTAATGAATATCATTGGCCGTAGTGAAGGGATGATGTGGATTATTTATTAAACTGAGTCTCAGCGATAAAAGTGATGAAAAACCTTTTAAATCATAGAAGATAGTAGATTTTATTCTCTACTTGACTCTTCTAATGGATTGCTTGTTTCGCTGCAGTTAAACTTGATGTTTGTTATATTTTATCAGTTTAACACTGTTGAAGGCTAACGATAAATTATTCTGCATTATATTAGTCATAATATTTCTTAATGGGCTAGTTAAGCTCACCCTTTTGCTTTCATTGTTCTCTTTAGGAAATGAAAACGTAGCCGGGACTAGTCGGGGAACGAAATGACGGTCCAGATGATATCATTAGTAGTATTCACTATTCTATGAAATAGTTTGATAATAAATGTATTGAGGACTTATTTTGAGTCTTAATACTGTCTAGAAGACAATACACTAGTACAAAGTACTAAATAAACAACACTTAAACCACAACGTTTTTTATAAAAATATTGTGATATTTTTTTTCATAACGTTTTTTTAACAAAACGTTATAAATATATATGAAAAAACGTTATCTATTTAAAAAGGTATTTATTTTGTTTTATCTAGATAACGTTTTTAAAAAAAAATGTTATCTAATAAAAAAACGCCGTAGCAAAAAACGAGCTCAAGCTAAAACCTAAAATTAAAAAAAACGTGACTCAGTGACTGGGAGCGCATCCTCGAGGGTTCCAAGTAACGAAAGTTAGAGAGAGAGGCTCCTGATTCTGCTGATTGTAGGGGTTTTGACGGTTGAAATCCTTGGGTCTTCGGATTTGGAGGTCTCGGATCTTGATGATTATACTGGCTTTAGTGGTTTTGACAGTTGAAATCTGGTCTTTGGAAGCTGGTTTTGCTTCAGATCTGATTAATGTGTGCTCCACCGACCGACTGTTACAAAATGCGTTCAAAAATAATTTTGTTGCAGAGGGTTGAAGTGGAAGGTGGAGAGGAGAGAGCTCCACTTCTCAAACCCTATCCCTGTTGTACTTCTACATGGCGTGCGAACTCGATTTCTGGACATCCAATTATTTGGACTCCGCTCCGATGGACCTCAGATGCTCTCAAGGCAGTTCGATACATTCGGTCGGAGGAGGAGATACCGCTGCAACCCTTATACTTACTAGTACTATATCATGGAATCTTTTGCCCATCGTTTTCTCTCTCGTCTTTTCTCTCTTCTTCTTCTTCTTCATCGGTTACTCTTTGATTTTGCAGCAACCCTTATACCGCTGCTTAAGATCTTTTGTAAGGGAATTTTAAATTAATTGCTAATCTTTTGTATATTTTTTATAAAGATTCCAGTTGTTGACCATCAGATTTCAGGTATTAAATTTTACTGAAATCGAACTTAACGGGGTTGATATTAGAGTAGGGCTATCTGGTCTGTTGGTTTTCATGGATGGATCTCCTCAAGCTGTTCGGCAGTTGCGTAATCTCAATTCACAGGTCATTCTGAAAATCACTTATGCTATCAATTCAAATTTGTGTCCATGCATCTCTGTTTTATTATTATCTGGATTGTTAACTTTAATTACTCTCTTCTTTACACAACATTTTAAAATTCCACTCACTTGTAATGCTTAATTTGTATGCTTTAGTGAAAAGTTGTCTTCTGATTTCCAGAAATACACTTTGAGTTGGTCTTTGAGGCTATTCATGGATTATATATTTCGTGATTTCTTTGAGCTCAGAATATTACCTTGAGAATTAGGTGGCAGTTGATTTCATTCACATTTAAAGGGGTAAATCTGCAGTAATAAAAGACAATGGTGGATAAGACGTGGATTAACATTGATATCTACTCCATAGGTGGATATGTAGTTCACTTTAATATGCTTGTTTGTAGGATCCGGTGCTGCGCAATGCGATTTTTGACTCGTAATATACTAATATGTATTAACTGACATAATGCACATATATCTGTTGCACAGCCACAAATTTCATCTGCCAATGTCGATCTTACAACTGAGACAGCATTGGTATGGCCTGTATCTGAGGCTAAAGTTGTATCAAACTGGCAAAAAAATTTAGGAGTTGAACTCGCAAAGCATTTGACTAGTTGTGGTTTTGGGTCTACTATTCGAGGTAAGCTCTTTCTTGAATGCAGTTATGATTGCCCATAGTATTTTGAGTTTTTTTGGTTTTTTCTATTGTCTCCATAGTTTTCAATTTCTTATTTTGAGTTGTTTTCAACAGGCTATCATTAGACCGAATGATATGACTATGATACACTTTAATAGCTTTTTAATGTTTATAGGTAACTACAAAATGATTGGTTGGTCATAAAACTATGAAAGTTATTTGTGGATTTAAACTTTAGTGTTTGTTAATATTGCTTATTGTATGTTTTTAAAGATAATTTTGAACTAATTTTAAGCAGCTCAATATGCCTTCTGAAATGCAAGTCTCACTTACAAATGAAAAAGGAGATATTGAACCTGTAGCAGTGGTTGCTCTCTTCCTTCCATCTTCTAAAGGAAATATTGAACCTCCGATGAAAAAGGAAATATTCATGTTTGCATTATTCTGTGGGTGTTTAATTTTCTGTATCTTATTTATGATCTTATTCTACTGTTTTTGCAGGGTATCCCACGAACTTTATTGTTGATCATATACATTGTAGTTGATGGCTTCACCGAATCTTTATTCTCCATGGCCATCCACAACCAATCAATCTTTTACTGGATCTTTTAATTTATAATTAGAGGAAGAGCTTTTGGAAGATAGTTTAGCTTTGCAAGAAGTTACTGCCAATCCTGTATGTCAGAGTCGTGTATGTCAGAGTTGTGTTATCCTCAAAGACTTTCAGGGAGGTGTGGTCTGACTTCTGTCCCAAAGGAAACAAAGCACACATGGGACAAGCTCTTCAAAGAAGCATATGCAGCAGATGTCCGTATTATCACTGAGGATGAGGCTATCATTCCGGCTCATTTCATTGTTTTGGTGAGGCATCAAATTATCATATACTCCCTTAATATTTACAGTCAATTTCAGTCTCATTCTTGAAAATTGCTTATCCAACGTGTAAGATTTAACTTTAAACCAATTTTAACCTTTTTAACCACATCAACCTTTTTATTTACTTGATTAGGACTTGCATGTGCAAGTTGGGTATGAATTATTATATATTAATCCAATATCAGATTGTGGTGATGGGATAAATTTCTGTTGCCTTGGTGACTTGGGGTAATAATGGTATATCAACCAGAGTAAACAAACATCAAGCATTATTAAATTCATCGGTTGACAAGGCTTTTCTAATTTTTAAACTATTAAATTTCCAAGTCAAGCATCTTCGATGCTAAGGCATGAATTGCTCTAAATGAAAACTTTGTGAAGCTGGTTACCTGGTACGACAATGAGTGGGGATACAGGTAAACCACTATACCTGTAGCTCAATGATTGGTAGCAATAGTTTCTTAATTGGTCATTATATATTATGTTGATAATAAGAAAGACCGTGGAACTAAAATACCTTTTGTATTGTTGTATTGTTATTGGAATGGTAGCAAGAGTTTCCTTATTTGGCCATTAGACATTTTGTATACCTATTTTCAATTTTAATTGTACCACATCATAATGATGTGATGAGATCATACTTTCTTCAGTTACTAATACTTTCTTCAGTTACTAATATTTGCAAAAACCTTTTAAGCAGGACAGAGTCCTAACTGTCCGTGAAAATGCAAGACTACAAGGGTTCCCAGACTGCTACAAGCTTTTTGGGCCTGTTAAGGAGAGGTATCCTTGCAAATGCTGAAGTGTATGTTTATTGACATTTTTATCTTGGAAACCAAACAAATGCAATAAACAAAGTATGTTTATTGCAAAGTACATACAGGAATGTGAAATATGTATCCTTGCAAATGCTAAATTAGTTGCAATTCACTCAAATGTTACTAGCTGATTGACTGTTATTCCTTAACTCTTACAAGTATTCTCACTTGAAATATATGGCAATCTTATTGGCATGTTCGAGTTGAATAACCTGTATGTATGGCATTATTAACCCTTTATACATTATTTTACTAGTTGTTATGTATGCTGACCTTATAATTTATCAGCTACATTAGCTATTTCCTACTGTTGCATGGAATATAGTAATTGCATTATTTGTTATTCAGATGTTTATTTGTTGAATTGAATTATTTGTTAAAATTGTTGTTATTGTTTGTGCAGCAGTGACAACATAGCATTGGGGACGATCCGAGAATTCTTATGATGGCAATATAGTTGAGAGATCTAAACCCAAGAAAATTAAAGTTGGTTCCTAATTTATTTATACAGAATGTTTGTTATTTTTCCTTCTCATATCTTGTGGCATTTTATGCGTAAACAAAATGCAAAAGCAACATTGCATTTACTATTTTCATGTTCTGCCAACAAATTGTATAAGGGGTTACTGTAGAGCATATACTTCCAGCACTTCCTTGTTTTACATTTATACCTTGTCATTTTCCATTTTGTCTCTCCTTATTTCAGGCAGTTAGAGAACATTGTTCTTGTGCATTACAGAGAAGTAAAAGAGGTAGTCCTCCGCTCAATATTCCTAGTTATGTCCAACTATCTCACTTAAAAATTTCAGCTTGTTTAGAATTTTTACAATTGAATCTCATTCACTTACATTGTAGAAATCAAACATTTTCTTGTGCATTACAGAGAACTAAAAGAGGTAGTTCGCCAGTCAATAAAGGAGCTTATTGATGCTTGTGCTATGTTAAATCTTGTTAAATTTTGTTTACAGGTTGTTAAATCTTCCAATGTTTATCCCAAAGATTCTAAGGCACTGCCATGCGGAGTGGATGATATGACAAAGCTTGCTTATTTGCATGAACCTGGAGTTCTGAGTAATTTAAAATCTAGATATGATATTAATGAAATATATATAAGTTCAGCATCCTTCTTAGTCCCTTGGAGTTTTAACTGATAAAATCTGTTCTGTCAATTTTTATTGTGCTGAGTATCTGTTCTGTCATTTCATGTACAATAATAAATGTATTTGAAGCTAATCAAGTTAATGGTGCCTCATACTTTACATAGGGAACATATTAATTGCTGTAAACCCTTTTAGAAGATTACCCCATCTGTACGATTTTTTTTGTTATCTATTTACTGTTTTGTAGTAGTGGTAACTTAATTTTATGAATAGTTTGGTTTATTGTGGTTTATTTTGTGAAAAATGAATTTGAGATGTATATATGGACATTTTGGTATATATTTTGTGGATGTAGTAATTTGAAACTGTAAACGAATGGTATTATTGGGATGTATTTTGAATGGTTGATACATTTTGGCTATATATCATGGCATTAGCATATTGCAGGTGCATTGGTAATATAGGTGAATCACATTCTTTTTTTTTCTTTTTTTTCTTTATCTACAACATTTAAAAAACGTTGTCTGATATACTAAACAATATTTTTATTCAAAAAATATTGTAGAATCATACCTTCTACAACGTTTTTAAGCATCTGCTAATTTTTGAAAAATAAATTTACTACGTTTTTTTCTAAAAAACGTTGTGTATTGTGCTTAACTACAACGTTTTAAAAACGTTGTGTAAGGGTGTCAAATAGATAGCACCCTTAATCAAGACGTTTTTCTGACTGAAATTACAATATTTTTTTCGCGTTGTCTATTTACTGTTTTGTAGTAGTGATATTTGTATTAAAACTCACAGCTCATATTGTATATTTAAGTTTGTATTTGAATTTTGTACCACGTTTTTGGCGACTCAAGATGAGTGATGTATACCTATTTTGGGGGCGTCATAGTTGGTATCAGAGGTTAGGGATATGATCCCTGTCTAAGATGTGAGACTAGAACTAGGAGGGGAAAGACGAGAAATTTCTTTACTAGTATGACCTACCTAAGTTTATTTGGTATTTAATTGGTCGGTTATAGTATAGGAATAATATGTTGCATGTCAATTAACCCTTGTTTTGTGGCAGTATTTGAAAATGATATCCTAGAATATTAAGAATAGAAATGGCGCACATGAGACCGTTGAGTCACCACAGATCAATACCCAGGATAATATGTAATAGGAAGACAATCATCCTCACGTAAACAACAACGATCAAATGATGAATGATGGAATGTTCAAAGGCTTTATGTAATTCATGCAACATTGGGCGAGAGTGACTCCTGTCCAAAATATAGGTGGAAACACTAGAAACTCTCAGACAGTCACCGCTAAATAGTTCAAGGAGCTGGGACCACCGAATTTTTTTGGAGAGCCAAAACCACTTAAGGCGGAGATATGGATAAAGTAGATCAACAAGATATTTGATGTCTTTGGGATGCTCCGAGGAGCAAAATGTTCCCTTTGCCACCTTTCATGTTGCGGGCAGAAGTAGATTACTGGTGGGAATCTGTAAAGCGTACTCAACCTGCCGCACTGAAGATGTCTTGGGAGAAGTTCCAAGAACTATTCAACGACAAGTACTTTTCCGAAAGTATTTGTCATATGAAAGAGGTAGAGTTCATCAAGTTGGAGTAGAATAATATGACCGTGTCGCAGTACGAAGCTAAGTTTGCTGAGTAGTCCCGATTTGCATCCCACTTAGTTGATAACGAGGAGAGAATGATACGGATGTTTCTAAGAGGTTTGAAACCCGAGATACGCCAATACTTAATTTCTCACAAACTATGTTTGTATTCAGATGTTGTAAATAGGGCTCAGTTATTAGAGCGCGATAAAGAGTCAACTCAACCAAGAGAGAGCAACCGACAAAATGATAATACCAGTGGTAGCAGTCATCGAAGTGGTGACACCAAACGTAGAGGGAATCAACATGCCAGAAATAGTAACCACTTCAGTGGTAATCATGTCCGAGACAATAAGAATGAACATTTCAAGAAGAGGAGATTCAACAATGATGGAAAGACGACAGCACCAGCACCCGTTGTTCAGGAAGGAGAACGACCATCTATCATATGCTTAAAATGCGGAAGGAAGGGACACATCAGTCCAAACTGCGCGATGCAGTCTAAAGCGTGTTATAATTTTGGAAGAGAATGTCACCTAGCCCGATTTTGTCATGCACCAAAGACAAGACCAGCTGGGATGGAGGCACCAAAGGCCGTCCCAGAAAAGTCAAAGCCGGTAGTTTAAGGGAGAGCATTTGCCGTCACCTCCCAGAAAGCAAGGAACACGAACGAGGTTATCACGGGTAAGCTTATCATAAAATCTAGCGAAGTCAATACCTTATTTGATACCGGTTCTACCCATTCTTTTATTTCTCCTACTTGCGCTCAACGTTTAAATTTGACTTCGGAGAAATTAGACTTTGACTTATCTGTTGAAACTCCGTTGGGAGAAACCTTCATTACATCCACTGTTTATAAGTCTTGTTTGGTTCAAATCGGTACCCTCACATTACCTGTCAATCTTATTTCATTGAAAATACTTGCATTTGACATAGTTCTAGGGATTGATTGGTTAACTACTCATCATGTAAAAATTGATTGTTTTCGTAAGGTTGTTAGCTTTCATATTCCTAACCAACCTATTATGCAAATTCAAGCAACCAAACCATTAAAATCAATCACTGTCATCTCAAGCCATAAAGCTATTCGTTTATTGAAAAACGGATGTCAATCTTTTTTAGCTCATGTCACGGATTTAAACAAAAATACGTCAGTTTTGAATGATATTTCTATTGTTAATAAATTTCCTGACGTATTCCCTGAATAACTTCTTGGCCTACCCCCAGAGCGAGAAATTGAATTTTGTATCGACCTTGAACCCGGTACAAAACCCATTTCTAAAGCCTCATATCGAATGACTCCTATTGAACTTCAGGAGTTAAAGACCCAATTTTAAGAATTATTAGACATCGATTTTATTCGTCCTAGTACGTCTCCTTGGGGTGCTCCTGTTCTATTCGTGAAGAAGAAAGATGGGAGTATGCAACTTTGTATTGATTATCGGGACTTGAATCATGTTACTGTCAAAAATAGATATCCGTTACCACGTATTGATGACCTGTTTGACCAGTTGCAAGGCGCTAAATTCTTTTCAAAGATCGATCTTCGTTCTGGATATCATCAGTTAAAGGTTAGAACCGATGACATTTCAAAGACGGCTTTCAGAACTCGGTACGGACATGATGAATTCGTAGTCATGTCTTTTGGAGTAACTAATGCTCCTACTGCCTTCATGGATATGATGAACCGAGTATTTAAGGAATATTTGGATCATTTTGTAGTTATATTTATTGATGACATCCTCATATATTCCAAAAGTCGCGAAGATCATGAGCAACACTTGAGGCTGGTACTCCAAAAGCTTCGTGAATACAAGCTTTATGCCAAGTTGAAGAAATGTGAGTTCTGGCTTGAAGAAGTAGCATTCCTTGGGCATGTAGTATCAAGTCATGGAATATCTGTTGACCCGGCAAAGATTGAACCTATTCAAAGCTGGGAGCAACCTAAATTAGTGACCGAAGTACGTAGCTTTCTCGGCTTAGCTGGTTATTATCGGAGATTCGTAGAAGGGTTTTTTCGAATCGCTACTCCATTAACTCAGCTGACTCGGAAAGATATTAAATTCGGTTGGAGCGTGGAATGTGAGAAGATTTTTTAAGAACTCAAGAGGAGACTCATTTCAGCACCTATTCTGACAATACCATCTTGCTCGGAGGGATTTGTCATCTACAGTGATGCTTCGGGCAAAGGGTTAGGATGTGTTCTCATGCAGCATGGAAAAGTCATAGCCTATGCCTTTCGGCAACTCAAAGAATATGAGAGGAATCATCCTACTCATGATCTAGAGTTGACAGCTGTTGTCTTCGCACTTAAAATTTGGAGGCATTACTTGTATGGGAAGAAAGTGGAGATCTTTACGGATCATAAAAGCCTCAAATATTTTTTCACCCAAAAGGAACTCAACATGCGGCAACGACGTTGGCTTGAACTGTTGAAAGATTATGATCATACCATTCAATACCATCCTGGTAAAGCGAATGTAGTAGCTGATGCATTGAGTAGAAGATCATATGCGGGTACGAGTGCGATATTGTCAACGCAAAGGCCCATTTTATATGACTTGCAAAGGACGGAGATAGAGTTAAAGACTCCAGGGACCAACGTGATGATGGAAAATATACGAGTTGAGCCGACTTTAATTGATAAAGTTAAAGTTGCTCAAGATACAGACCTGGAGCTGATGCGTACAAGGAAGAAAGTGCAAGAAGGTACTATTCCGGAAGCAAGAATCGATGAAGAAGGAATACTTAGAGTCAATTCCAGACTTTGTGTTCCTAACGACCCTAATTTAAAGTATAAAATCATGATGGAGGCGCACAACACACCGTTTGCAATCCATCCTGGGAGTACCAAAATGTATTATGATCTTCGACATACATTTTGGTGGAGCAATATGAAGAGAGAGATCGTAGAGTTTATCTCAAGGTGTCTAACTTGTCAACGAGTCAAGGCGGAGCATCAAGTACCAAAAGGTCCATTGCAACCACTTGAAATTTTAGAATGGAAGTGGGAGCACATTACAAAGGATTTCGTTACCAGTCTTCACAAGGTTTCTCAAGGCATAGATGCGATTTAGGTTATTGTTGATAGATTGACCAAGTCGGCTCATTTCTTACCTATACGAGAAACTTATACACTTGAACGTCTTGCTCGTATGTACATAAACGAGATTATAAGATTGCATGGTATGCTAGTATCCATAGTTTCTGATCGAGACCTAAGATTCACTTCAAAATTTTGGGTTAGTTTACAAAAAGCTATGGACACGGATTTACGATTTAGTTCGGCTTATCATCCTCAAATGGACGGGCAGTCAGAGAGAACTATTCAAACTCTTGAAGATCTATTAAGACTCTGTGTCCTCGACTTTAAGGGAAGTTGGGACAAGGTCTTACCATTGATGGAGTTTTCCTACAACAACAGTTACCAAGCAAGTATTGGCATGGCTCCATTTGAGGCGTTGTATGGGAGAAAGTGTCATTCTCTAGTATGCTGGGATGAAGTGGGTGAAGCAAAGTTGTTAGGACCGGAGTTGGTACGTATAACTACGAAAAAGATTCAAACGATCCGACAACATATAAAAACCTCACAAGATTGACAAAAGAGTTATGCTGATCTTCATCGAAAGGACGTGGAATTCAATATTGGAGAACATGTGTTGTTACGTGTTGCTCAATGTAAAGGAGTTACGAGATTTAGAAAGAGAGGAAAGCTCAATCCTCGATTCATTGGCCCATTTTTAATCCTCGAGCGAGTAGGAATTATGGCCTATAGACTCGCCTTACCGCCAAGTATGTCTTGTGTTCATAACGTTTTTCACATATCTATGTTACGTAAATATGTGAAAGACCCGAACTATATTATTGAGTTAGAACCGGACGAAATAGCGGAAGATTTAACGTATGAAGAGGTTCCTGTTAAAATCTTGGATATGAAGGAGCATATTTTACGCTCCAAGGTTATACATCAAGTCAAAGTTTTGTGGAGAAATCACGATGTTGAGGAAATAACCTGGGAGTTAGAATCTGAAATGAAATCAAGGTATCCTTACCTCTTCGACATACCAGGTACGTACCCTAATTTCGAGGGTGAAATTTCATAAGAAGGGGAGGTTGTAAGACCCCAACTTTTACGAATAAAGTTGAATTTTATATAAATATCAGTTTTGAATATTATGGAGTGAATTTGATATAATAGTATAGTTGTGGGTAATATTTATAAATTTTATAAAGTACGCAAGTTGTTATATAATCTTCGACTGGTCGGGAAATATTCGTTTTAACAGGGAATATTCGTACGATTGCACAATCATTGGTGGACCCCACAACGGAATTATTGTCGGAATGAGAAAATGACAGAAATATCTTTTTATGAAAATAACGGCGGAAGTTTTACCGTTAATTGTTGAACTACCTGGTGGTTAAAATATAGTAATACGCGTTGTTGCACAGTAGCACACGGTATTGCATAATATTTTTGAATTAATGATTCTTACGTAAGAAGGCACTGCTCAATAATTGTTACAGTAATTACTATTCAATATTTTATTTTATTGGTTCAATAATTACTGCGTTGATATTTTATATTATCGTTGTTTCAATAATTGTTAGTGCATAGTATTTCCCATTATCAGATTAATAATTCATATTATTTGAATAATATTATGAGATAACATTATTGGCAATATCTAAAAAGTTCTGCCAAGGAGAGGTTTGGTCACCTAATTGCGCGCCAGTAAGGAGAAATCCTTATCGAAAAGCCCCCTCTTTCCTGGGAACAGCCTGGTTGTCATTATTGTGATTTTGTAATATTATTTGTGAATAATTAATTATTGATTTATATGATAAGAAAATATTTATTTTATGTGGACATAAATGATGGATAGGAAAATATTTATTTTATGTGGTTATAAATAAAGGAATTAATGTTGAGGTGTTTAATCAGTATTTTGTCGGATTGAAAGTATTAAAAAATCAAATCAGTGTTCTTAAAGCTTTATTGCGTGAGTTATAATTTTGATCCGACCGTTGGATCGTTGTGATTTTTGGATATGTTATACATATATAAGATGAGTATATGTCCCCAAATTTTGAACCGTTAAAAATAAACGCATGATTTGTTATGAATTTTAAAAGGTGTTAAAAATCATCCGTTTGTGGATTTCAGATATTTTCTGTTTAGAATTTAGAAAAACTTAAAGTTACAAAGTTGTAGAGAATTCAATTTCACGTGGAATGGACATAAAATTCGTATTTAAGGGCTATTTATTATGAATTACTGAAGTTTCAAAAAATAAAATGATTTTTTTTATTAAAATTAGGTGGGACACACTTTTATTTTATTTTGAAAACATGTGCTGATATTTTTCTTTCAAAGAAGGCGGCTTAGTTTTTCAAGAGAGGTGGCGTATCAAAGAATAAATAAATTAATATTTTATTAATTTAGTCTCCTATGACGTTCTAGCATTTTCCTATAAATAGGCGCTTAAGTTAGAATTGAAAATCACACCAGAATCAAAGAATTCTTCTTCTATAATCTTGAGCGTATTTCTTTAGAGTTTTAGAAAGCTTTGAGCGTAGAAAACATTGAAAGTTTTCTTCAAGAATATCTCCGCTATACCAGTTGGAATACTCTTCTTTTCAAGGTAAAGGATATTATTTTTATTCAATATTCATATGAAATAATATTTTCTTCCATACTCTGTAGTATGTAAGTAATATTATTTCGTTTCAGATTTTGAATTCTATACCCGTTTTGTTAAAATTTTAGCTTCTATACTCCATAAAATTAGTAGAATATCATTGATATTTGCGCTTCATCCAGTATCTTTTCATGAAAATATTATTCTGAGCATTCTTAATAAGTTTTAACTTTTTCATGCCAGAGTAATATTCACGGGGTTACTATTCCCGAAGTACTATTCACGGAGTACTATTCACTCGAGTACTATTCGCCCAAGGTACTATTCATGATAAAAATTAATTCGTTTTCGGTCTAAATTATTTTTGGTACAATATTATTCTTGAATTTTACTCTACAAAGCAGTATCATGTTGACAATATAGACGTTATTGATTTCTGGAAAATTAAATTATAAATCTTTAAAAATTTATCCTTCAACTTGTTTTATTGAATTCTTATATCATTGTCATCATCCTCATGTTTATATTATGTTGAAAGTCATCTGTGGCCTGTAATGCATAGATGGACTTGGTATGATTATGACCAGGGATTATTCGGTATAATTATGACCGTAATATTACAAATGATGTGATAAAAGTCCTCATTGGCCCGTAGTGCATTGATGGACAGTTGTTAGCATGATCATGACCATTGATGAATACACGAATATCCTTGGCCCATAGTGCATGGATAATTTGTGGTCGTGAAACTAATGAATATCATTGGCCGTAGTGCAGGGATGATGTGGATTATTTATTAAGCCGAGTCTCAGCGATAAAAGTGATGAAAAACCTTTTAAATCATAGAAGATAGTAGATTTTATTCTCTACTTGACTCTTCTAATGGATTGCTTGTTCCACTGTAGTTAAACTTGATATTTGTTATATTTTATCAGTTTAACACTGTTGAAGGCTAATGATAAATTATTCTGCATTATCTTAGTCATAATATTTCTTAATGGGCTAGGTAAGCTCACCCTTTTGCTTTCATTGTTCTCTTCAAGAAATGAGAACGTAGCCAGGACTAGTCGGGGAACGGAGTGACGGTCCAGATGATAGCATTAGTAGTCCTCACTATTCTATAAAATAGTGTGATAATAAATGTATTGAGGACTTATTTAGAGTTTTAATACTGTCTAGAAGATAATATTTGTATTAAAACTCACAGCTCATGTTGTATATTTAAGTTTGTATTTGAATTTTGTACCATATTTTTGGCAACTCAAGATGGGTGATGTATACCTATTTTGGGGGCGTCACAAATATTAAATAATTTATGTGAAATTAGTTTATCATAGTAAGTTGGTGACATTAAATATCTTTGATAATCACCAATTTCTTGAGTATATATATATATATATATATATATATATATATATATATATATATGAGTAAGTATCAAGTCTAAGGCAGTGCAACCGTACCTTTAATGATGGATGTATAGGAGCTGGGCTAAACGATTCCTTCAGAGAGCGGATGTTTATACGAATTAGTGACCGATCTAACTCACTGTGAAAATAGTGTAGACGAGACAGAAACTAATTTGTTGGTTGTTTGTGGAAAACCACTCAGTGTACTATATTGAATACTATTAAAGACTCGATCTGTGCTAGGTTTAGACTTGTATATATGTACGTTGTTGACAAGAGAAGAAAATCGATATACCTTTAAATAAAAATTGGTTAGAGAATTATTAAGTAATTTGATACACGGCGAGAAGTGAAGATTAAAGGAATGTATAAAGGTGTTATATTTTGAATTTTGTGTTATTAGTGGAAAGAAATACTATAAATAAGATTTTATAGTTGAGAAAAGTAGAGTTTTAAAACTGATCAAAGTTTATTATTAAAGAAAATAGTAATCCATGATGTGGAATCAAAGAAGAGGTTGATTTTAGATGAGTTACAATTTATGAGGTATATGTGAAGTATTTAGGAGCGTATATTCTATTTCTGCTAAAACAGAAACTTGTTGTGTCTAAACTTGGTATGGTGCAGCTGTGCCATTTCTAAGCTTATGACCAGCGCAGCTACGCCGATCTGTAGGATGTTCTGAGAAAGTTTGTGGAATTTAAAATTCAAGAAATGAATACTAAGGACTCATAGGGATAATAAAATCTTAAATGATGATTAAGTTGTCCATGAATGGATTTGAATAAGAGTTAATTAATTAACTCGGAATAAATATGGTTAATTAAGAGATATTATAGTATGAAGCTTTGCGTGGTAGTGGCATGATATTAAATTGAATAGAAAGGATTAATTCACTTATATAAGATGATGAATTAATATATGTGTTTAGCATAAGAGGATGAAATAAATTTGTTAATTAATATTTGATATTTTTAATATATTATATAGTATTGTAATACATAAAAGGGTTAATATTTGAAAGATGATTGATATTAATCATTATAATATTTACGTGTGATAGGAGATAATGGGTTAAGAGTACCCCATTGATTTATATTTAGCCCAATTAAAATATTATTTGGACTAGCCCAATGTACATGGGATATAAGAATATATATTGGGGTATATTTAAAATATAAGTACACTTCCTATATGTGGGTAGGTACATATATATGTATATATGTGCCCATAGCTTAATTTAGTGTAGTAATGTTAAATCATTATAATTGATTTAATAAGCCCAAAAGGAATTAACTTTAGTACAATGAGACCCATTTTATTGATAAGTTAGATAGTAATAAGCCTTGTCCCAAACTTAGTGTCATACGTATTATAACTGCCTTATGAATAGGCCATTGACCTATCATATTTCTTTTTCATTAAGTAGTAGAGTTGATAATGGCTGAACGTGGAGTTGGTGACCTACTCTTCAACATCCACTAGCTTCTTCCTCCTCCCCTTGGATTAATTCAGTGTGCAAGACTATTAACTGAGTACGAGATTGGCTATAAATAGAGCCTTCTTCTTCTCATTTCCCGTTGGTTGAAATTTTCTAAGAAGTTACAATAGAGAGTCAGTAGAATTGGAGGGTTGATGAGCAATTGGAGGATTGAAGAGCTGTAGTTAGCAAATTGAAGCCATCAAGAGGTAATAATTCTAATGTATATGCTCTTGAATTCCTAAGTTTTTTATTTCTCAAAAATGTCAAGAAACAGTTGCTTTTGAGTCACAAAATTGATGGCTAAGGATTGTTGTAATCCATGAATTGTTATTAGATATTTGTAATACAGTCAAATGCCAAAACAACGGAAGTTGAACGGACCAATTTGGTTTATAAACGAATTCGTAGTGAATGAATTCGCTAAATTTGTCAAAACATGAAACTTTAGTATGAACATGAGTTTTGAATTAATATTTGGGTTAGTTAATGTTTATGTTAATTGTTGATTATTTGGTATGCTATAGTTTTATGAGTTACAAACCCATATAATCAAAAACGGACTAATTTGGATGAGTATAACTCATGTTATGAAAATCAGAATGAGTATGGGTCTATAAAATCACGAAGAACAGAACCTGAGAAGCGGTTCTACCTCACTGGGCGCAGCTGTGCTGGCCCCAAGGCCATTTAGGGCGCAGCTGCGCCAGACATCAGTGTCTGGTAGGATGGCTTTGACCCGATGAAATAAATTAGGCATAACGTTTTCATATGAAATCTGATTGAGGTGATTCAGGATGATTCAAGAAGATAACTAGTAGACCTACAACTTTCGTTCTTTACGTTGTTCGATTTGAAGTCGTTAAGAGGGGTAAAAATGTCCATATTTGTGACTATTACGTATTCAAAGGCAATCGAAGGGCGTCGGACGTGCACATACGTAAGTATAGTGCTCCCGACGATATAATATATTATTCTAAGTGATAAAACATAAATATGCATGATAATAGAAATGACATATAAGATTTCCTTGCTCATAATGGAATGCTTTAACATGATTTAGTATGTGTTTTAAAAAGAAACTTAGAGTTTTGAAAACGAATATTGACGAA
This sequence comes from Panax notoginseng, assembly GCA_016801055.1. Taxonomy (NCBI): domain Eukaryota; kingdom Viridiplantae; phylum Streptophyta; class Magnoliopsida; order Apiales; family Araliaceae; genus Panax; species Panax notoginseng. The sequence continues at coordinate 136,915,959 of CM029019.1, forward strand.
CCTTGAATATTTGAAGTTATGATATTTTAACACATACATATTGTTGAGTTATGAGTATACCTAAGCATGAGAAGTGATTTAAAGTTGCTTTACTTATTATCAACTTACAATAGCTTAGTTGAAAATGATTTCTAAAGAAAACTTGAAACTTTGAGAATGAACTTAAAGTAACTTGTGTACTTAAAGTCCTAAACGTGATAACATACATACATGGCTTAGTTGGCTATGAAATGAGATTAAAAGTTGCACCTAGTTTCTTTAACTTGGCCTAGAATGACTTTTAAAAGTGAACTTGAACGCCTTATGCCTCTAGACATGACGAATATGTTCATCATCTAGCTAAGAATGAATTGGACCTTTCAAGTGTGGTTTGAAATAAGTTTTCAAGTAATGAACTATGCTATGTCTATGTAAATAAGATAAATACATGTGAGCATGCTATTAGAGACTTATTAGTACCAATAAATGGTTTAAAAGCTTATAACATTGAATCTTATTAAAGAAAGTTGTTAAGCCTTATTGATTGAAATAAATCATTATGAAGCTAAGTAGTTTGAATATTAACTTGAAAATAGATCACAACCTACTTGATGTATGTTTACAGTACATATCAGAATACACGTTATGCTAGAAATTATATTGGACAATGAAAAGCCTAAATCTGGTCTGGCCAGGGGACGGCGCAGCTGCGCCCATCCTAGGCCAGACTGCAACGCAGCTGCGCTGCAGGGCAGTGTTGCCTAACTATTTTAGTAGTCATCTGAACCTTAAAGAATATGTGTATGAATGTATTAAGCTTCAATGCTTGACTTAAGTGATGATTTAAGTATATGAACAAGTAATGGTTATATAAAACCCAAATTTGTTAAAATTTATTAAGGTTTGCAAAAATGTATGAACGACGTAGATCACGTATCTATAAACTTTAAATATGTGTTGAACACATAGCGAGTCAAGTTTGTGATAAATGCATATGAATATTGATGTCAAGTACGGATGGTTAAGGTATACCTATGCATACCTAGCTATTCTAAGAGTATGATGAGAAAGTAAAACGAAGGTTTTACAAACCTAGTTAAGAAATAATGTAACATTATTATTATATTAAGAATGTATGACTAATGGATATGAATCCATGATTATATAACTGTGTAGGAATACACGAAGTGCAGATAGCTTTAAGAAGTTAAGTCGTAGTTGATAAACTATGAATCAGGCAAGTCTTTCAGTTCCTATTTGATATATGAATTCGATAACTGTTAGTTGAGCTATTGTGACGAACGAGATTTTGTAATTAAATTCTAATATTTATTGAATTAAATAAATATTTTTTTTCGATGATTTAATTATTGGATTAAATAATTATTTGATGCAATTGTGGTAATTTAATTTAATTATATGTGTTACATTTATTAAATTAATATAGAGAATAATTATTATTCGAAGTAGGTCATTATATGAGCTTATTGTATTAAAAAAATATATTTAATAAGCCTAATGTTATTTAAATTAATTTAATTATTAATTAGAGAATTAATAATTTGACATTATTTATTTATGAGAACATTAAATATATGACTATGTGAATTTATGAGAAATTATTATATTTTATTTATATTAAATAAGATATATGAATTATTGTGCAATTGGGTGTGACATTTATTAAACTATATGATAAAGCTTTATTAAATTAAATAGTTTTGTATTATGTTAATCTAGTCAAACATGGCACTAAAGGGAGTTGGGGTCAGTTAACCCATGACTGGGTAACTGACCACCAACGCGTCAGTTGGTTTAATTATTATACGTCTTCTCTTTATTTTTCATTATTTGTCTAAGTCTGAAAATAGAGAAGGAGAGCATTTGAGAGTCAGAGAGAATTTGTGAGATTGATAAAAGATTGTGAGTGTGTAATCAATCAAATACTTGTGAAAGAATCATCATTAATCATCTTTTTATACTCTACAGGGTAATCTCTTCTTTCCCAAATTCTATTGTTACGTCTTTGGGTTTCATAGTTTTTGGCTTTCAAAACCTCTGTTATGTTACTGTAATTGAGAAATTGTGCTATTATATGGATATATGTAATAATAAGAGTAGCATAACATGTTTTATATATATATTGCATGATTCCATAACCTAAGTGTCGTTAATCTGATGACTTGCTATTTTAAAAATATACAGAGTTTGGGTTTTTGGCCTTATAGCCTTATAAGTGATTTTAGTATGTCAAACATAAATATTTTCGTAGATTTTACACTCGTATATTATTGTGCATGTTAATACGAAGAGACCAAACTTTAAATGAACGGATTTGGCTTTATAACGAATCCATGGCGTTGAATTTTAGGAATTTATGTTAAAAACTTCAAGAACATCAAGAACAGATGAAAATTTTATGTTTTAATTCTGTGATTATATGTTTTAATGGGTTAAAATCACTTTATAGATGTTGTATTATGATTATACATGAATGATAACATGTGGGTATGTCTAATTTCGTGTAGTAATAAATTAAATTGTAGTTTTTGGCTGTGTTCTGCAATTTTCGCGAATTGCAGAACAGTTTCTAACTCGTCGCGCCGCGGCGCCAGTCTCACGCCTAAACATCCGCGCTGCAGCGCTAAGATTCCAACCGCAGCGCCACAGTGCCATGTGTCCGGCTGCAGCGCCACGGCGCCGCAGCGCGAAGATCAAGTATAACAGTGGCGTCGCAGCGCCACTCTCCAGAATGTCCAGAAATGTAATTTTTTTTAAAAATGTTAAGTCTAGCAGTGTGTTAGTAACTTAATATAATGAACATGTAAACATGTTAGAAATATAATGAAATGATAAAATAGTTGTTTAACATGTAAATAACATAATCACATGTTAATTGAATTATTGAATACATAATTAGCTTGATAATTCATGAAGTGCAAATTATGTGACAAAGTGGTAAATTGATTAAGTATAGTCAATAATCAAAGTACACAAAGAGAATGAGTTTATGATGATTAGTTAAGTTATAATTAACTGGTATTGTGAATGTGAATGGTATGTAGGATTTAATTCAAAGAACGTGGTTAGTTAAAGTATAATCTACGCACGAGGCAAGTTCCCTAACCCTACTTGTCATTATTGTTCAAGCTTATTATTTACCTTGAATAAACTATCGTTACTAGTATTCAAGTTCAAATGATTTATTAAAGATTGATTATCTTTTTAAAGTATGATTTAGTTATACAATAATTGTTCTATTGTATACTTCTTGAGATTATTATTCAAATTGAATATCATTATTGTTGAACTTTATTAGACTAGTGAAACCTTAATGATTCAACTAGTCCATAGTTGATGAGCGTTCTAAATTTCAGAACCCTTGATGAATTATCCAAACCAAACTTCTTTTGGTGCGGACTCGAATGTCAAACTGAGATGAACAACCCTGTATAGGGGATTATTTACGCTTTAGCGTTAAGATATTGTGCACAGTATGGTACTAAGGGCTGATCCCCATAAGTATGAGAAGAAGGTCCATAGTCTTATGACTGTTAAAGGTTTCAAGTATAACTCTTGTTAACCTAGGACATAGTTCAAGGTCTTATGACCCTCAGAATTCTTTTGATTCTTGTAATTCACTCTTGATTCAAAAGTTGAGTTTTTATTCAGATGTCTTTGATTTATTCGCATGTTATTATACTGTTATTTCATTTTTATACTTGTGGGCATTTGTGCTCACTCTTGCTTAATAATAACATTGCAGTTAAGAACGAAAGAACTGATGAACCTTCCACTAGTAAAGGCAAGGGCAAAGTTAGCAAGTGACGAAGACCTGTTGTTTTATTTAACGATGTATTTGTTTAAGACTTGAGTTAATGTTATTGTTTAAGACTTATTTGTTTATGATTTCGCACAGATGTTTAAGGTTAGTTTAACCTGGGAGTGTATTATTATTATTCAGATGTTGTAACCCTTAAGGGAAGATTTTAATTCTATCTATTGCATGGTTTGCATTTTTTTTATTATGGGTAGATAGATAGATGATATTTGTACAGTGAACACCAAATCCCGTGGAATCAAAGTACCTGGATTTGGGGGTGTCACAGGTTGGTATCAGAGCCGTAGGTTATGAACCTTAGGTGGGAAAACAACCTTAGGTAGTAGCCTTATAGAAAGAAGATAGTAAAGGAAAACTCTTATCGGGTTTTAAGAAATGAATTTTTGGTAATTCATTGAAGATAATAAAATACATTATGTGTTTATGTGTTAATTTATGTGCTCGTTAGTACGACTTAGTAACTAAAACTTAAAATTTTGTTGTCAGGATGACGAATGTTGGAGAAGCTAGTCAAGCTGGGGAGGAAGAACCCCGATTACCTATAGTACCTACAGAGGAGGAGCCCCGAGACATACATGTTGTTAGGGAACAGTTAGTTCAGAGGGAGTCATCTCCATTGATCACCATTGTTGGTCAGGAGCATGAGCCCGAGACTGATCTTGAGGAGGATCCTGAGGAGGAGTTTGATGAGGAAGAGGAAGAGGAAGAAGAGGAGTTACCACGTTACACCGTTGATGCAGAGATGTATGACACGTTATACGACTGAAATGTGAAATTACAAGATGAGGTTCAGGAATTGACTGAGCGAGCGACTGTTCAGCAGTCTACTTTAGAGGAGAAGGAGAGGGAGATTTCGACTCTTCACACACGATTGGAAAATGTAGAATGGGATTTGGTCCATGAGAAGGGTCAAACCGAAGATAAGACCGAGGAGATAGAGAAGCTGAAAAAGGAACTGAAAGAAACCTCCGGAAGACTGAAAATAGCAGAGGAAGGATGGGTAAGAGAATCACGTCAAGCTGATCGTGCAGAAGATGATTGTCGTGCAAAGAAGGCAAAGCTTGAAGAGACATACTCCACACTTAATTATAGAATGGATGAGGCTTAGGAACTAGTTTTGAGATACCCCATCCAGTTCGAAGGACTTCCGTCGTATATGCTGGATCGCAGGACGATGTCTCGTATCATGGATAAGGAGTGTGGCAAGGCTATTCAGCACCTTGATAGATAGGATTAGAATCCGTTTAATTATGTGAAAGACTTAATTAGTTTTTATATGTAAATTCCAATGTGTTTATGAACGAAGGAATATGTTAATATTTTAAATCCTGTGGATTCTTTATTCCAGGATAGTTGATGTAAATAGCAGTTATGCTATAGTTTGATGTTAAAACTTTGAGTTGAATTAAATATATTAAGTTGTTTGAGATGATGTGTTAAATTGTTGAGTAATGCCTTAACTATTTAGAGAAATAAATAAAGTTCTAATAAGCGTTTATTTTATTAGAAATATGCCGCCAAGGAGAAGACAACAACGTCAACCGGCTCAGGAAGAGTCAACCAATAATAACAATAATGCCAACGCTAATCCTGTTCAGCAGTTGGTGAACTTACTGACGGGAGAAATGAACAATCAACCTCAAGCTCCACCAAACACAACGTTTAAAGACTTCAAGGCGGTGGGACCGCCATAGTTTAAAGGTTCCAGGAACCCAATCGAGGCTCAAACGTGGGTCATGGAAATAGAGAAAGTATTTGACGTTGCTAGGGTTAGAGAAGACCAGAAGACCGCTTTCGCAACGTTTATGCTGAAGTCTGAGGCTAGATACTGGTGGCAAGCAAACAAAGTGCGAGGAGGTGAAGGTGTAATTACGTAGGAGAGATTTAAAGAAATGTTTTTCGAAATGTATTTCTCAACTAGTTCGTAGAATCAGATGGAAATTCAATTTCTGGAACTGAAGCAGGGAAACATGAGCGTACCTAATTACGCCGCTAAATTCGATGAGTTGACAAGGTTTGCCCCGTACCAAGTACACACTGACGAAAGAAAGGCCAGAAGATTTGAAAAAGGACTAAAGCCTTGGGTTTACAGTAAGGTGTTAATGTTTTAGATAAACACATTTGCCGGAGTACTGGAAAAGGCCATTCTCGCTGAAGGTGGGAGTGATGCGGTGACCAAGTACAATCAAGAGCAGAAGAAGAAGAAGAGTGAAGGTGAAGGAAATAACAAGACTGGTGGGAGTAACATTGGGGGTAGTCATAATCAGAAGAGGAAGTGGACGGATAACTCGTCAGCTGGAAGTCAACAAGGAGGGTAGAAGAAGAAAATTGAAGCGTGCTCAAACTGCGGAAAAGCTTATCTGGTAATTTGCATGAAAGGGAAGCGAGTGTGCTACAATTGTGGTCAGGAAGGCCACATAGCACCAAACTGTCCAAACCCAAAGAATGGTGCTTGTTTTAACTGTGGTTCTAAGGATCATCTAGCAAGAGACTGCCCCAAGAAGGGATCAGGAGGAGCAGTGCAAGGAGGTAACCGTGGAAATAGCAGTGGAAATACCTTAACCATTACCGGACCACCTGCAACAAACCGACCGACCACCAGAACTTTCAATATGACAGTGCAGGACGCAATCCAGTCTCGTGATGGGGTGTCAGGTATCATTCCGATCAATAAAATTAATGCTTATGTTTTATTTGATTCGGGTGCTACTTGTTCCTTTATACCCGAAGACTTTGCTAATAGTTTAGATTTGCTTATGGATGAGTTGGAATATCCCATGAATATAGAAATTACGAATAGAGAGATAATTCATGTTAAGTACGTGTTTAAGAACTGTAGGGTGGATATTAAGGGTAATATCATGAACGTAGATCTTATCCCTATTCGGCTTGGGGAATTTGACGTTATTTTGGGTATGGATTGGTTATCAAATTTTGGGGCTGTAATTGACTGCCAGAAGAAGCATATTAACCTTATGACTCCGTCAAAGGTTGTGTTTTATGGTAGCAAGTCGCCTAGACAAGCGAGTTGTCTGACGATGATGCAGGCCAGGAAGTTGTTAAGATAAGGCTGTGTAGGATATCTAGCTTATATAGTCGACAGTCGAAAAGAGAATCCAAAGGTAGAAGAGATACCGATTATGAGGGACTTCGTTGATGTATTTCCAGACGATTTGCCAGGACTTCCACCAGATAGAGAGGTAGATTTCGTGATCGATTTGGCGCCCGGAACCGCTCCAATATCGAAGGCACCATACCGAATGGCACCAGTAGAGATGAAATAACTGATGGTCCAACTACAAGAATTGCTGGACAAAAAGTACATTCAACCGAGCGTATCGCTGTGGGGAGCGCCGATGTTGTTTGTGAAAAAGATGGACGGATCGATGTGGCTCTGTATTGACTACAGAGAACTGAACAAGGTCACGATTAAGAATAGATATCTATTACCAAGAATCGACGATCTGTTTGATCAATTAAAGGGAGCAAGATACTTTTTCAAGATAGATTTGAAGAGTGGTTATCACCAACTGAAGGTGAGGCCAGAGGATGTACCGAAGACAGCGTTTAGAACGCGATACGATCACTACGAATTTTTAATAATGTTGTTTGGTCTAACGAATGCTCCTGCAGCATTTATGGGACTAATGAATGGTGTGTTTAAGCCGTTTTTGGGTAAATTCGTGGTGGTATTTATAGACGACATTCTGGTATATTCCAAAACCAAAGAAGAACACGAAGAACATTTGAGGTTGACGTTGGAAGTATTGAGAAGAGAGAAGTTGTACGCTAAGTTTTTGAAATGCGAATTCTGGATCGAGCGAGTACAATTTCTTGGTCACGTGATCGATAAAAATAGAATTTTAGTAGATCCATCCAAAGTAGAATCCGAGAACGCCGTCAGAAGTAAGAAGTTTTCTTGGATTGGCAGGATATTATAGAAGATTCATTCAAGATTTTTCCAAGATCGCAACTCCATTAACGAATTTAACTCGAAAAGCTATGAAATTTGTTTGGACGGAGAAGTGTGAGGAGAGCTTTCAAGAATTAAAGAAGAGGTTGAGTACGGCACCTGTGTTATCTCTTCACGGATGATACATGCAATTTTGTTATTTTTAGTGATGCGTCGCATAAAGGACTTGTGTGACGCCCCCAAATCCAGGTTCTCTAACCTCAGATTCGGTGCTCACGATCTAACATCATCATAAGCATTCTATAACTATTACGAAATAATAAACATACATTGTTCATTATAATAAAGTTTCCATAGCATGGTCCCAAGGTCTTCTTAACCTTAACTTAAACACACCATTCATATTACAAAAGGTTTACATAAGAACTTCCATTAGATAATAATAATTAATATTCATTCCAAACTATTCCTGGATCTTGCCCTTGCCTTTGTCCTTCGTATTGGATCCTTCAGGCTTAGCTGAAATAAATGTCATGATATAGCAAGGGTAAGCAACTAATTTGCTTAGCAAGTTTATATACAAGGGAGATATATCATGACTAGAAAGAAGTTTTGCTTTCAATGTTCAACAATAATATAAGGTTGTGAAGGAACATGAATTAATAATCAACAATTGAATATTCGAATAATTGAATAATATGAACTGAGTGGTTTTGAGATAACCATGAACATTTGCCAAGGTTCTCAGTAATTTAAACTGGACCTCTTAATAAGTTTTAGTATTCAAGGGGATCAGCCTTTCATACCCCGTGATTTATGCATAAACACTTAATATTCCGGCATCGATATCATGCCTTAATCAAATTCGTCCTTTTCTCAGTCAAGAGTTCTTATCATATCAATTTAATAAGAACAGCTTTTTAAAATACATTTGATTTAACAAATTTAAACATGCTTGATCTAGCTGATACAATTAGCATAGATCTATCTCATAAACAGTTCGTAAATGAAAGAACTTTAATTTAATTCACAGTTCAATACTAATAGAATAGGAATTCAATTGAACAAAGTACGAATTTCAATAATCAATATAGATGTGAATAATCATCAATAATTATTCACTAACATGCTTTGAAAATAATAACTCGAGTTTGAGTTAGGACACTTGCCTCGTCTGTAGATTACGGCTACGTAATTAATTTATATCCACTATGCAGTTAAATTATCTCCCTTTGAGAGACCTATAGTTAATCTTTCAATTAGTCATAGTATAACATTAGATTATGTAATCACATAAATATTATGCATTATATTTAGTTCTTATAAACATTATCATGTCTTGATAATGTTACTATAACCACATAATATTCTTGATCTTGATAATATTTAATTCACCTCTTAGTATTATTAGTTCCCTAATAATATTTTCATTTGCTTACTAATATTATTAACATCTTAATAATATTTTAATACCTTACTAATATTATTAATCCTCTTAATAATATTTTAATTAATATTATTACTTTAATAATATCTTACTTATGCTTTAGTATCATTAATCATTTAATATTATTAATCATTTAATAATATTTTATTTATTTACTAATATTATTAATCATTTAATAATATCTTATTCTATTACTAATATTATTAATTATTTAATAATACTTTAATCATTTATCAATGCTTAAATCAAATATTATTAACCATTTAATAATATTTTAAAGAAATTTTATCCTTAATATTTTTATTTACTTATCAATATCATATTCTAATATTATTAATATCATAATAATATTCTAATAATTTATTGGATTAATAAATAATTTATTCTAATTGTTCATCATTTATTAAACCTCTTATTTAATATCCATAAAAGGTCATAAATAATATTTATTATCATAAATTACCAAAATGCTCTAAGATAGTCATGATATGATATATTATGAGTATTCAAGCATAAAAATCACCTTTTTCTTATTAAAGACATCATTTAACTATTTATTTCCTTTTATTCATAACTTAACCATTTTTAGGAAAAATAGTAAACTTACTCCAAAAATTCTCAGCTTCTGTACTTTGACACAATATGAACCTACAAGGATCCCCAAATTTTTCTGGAATTTTAGAAAATGATCTACTATTTTTAAAGTTCCCAAAACACTCGGATCTTGCTTTATTTTTAATAAATTGAGTTTTGCTCAGAAAAATCTGAAATTTTCAGGGTATGTTCTTCTAACATATATGAACCTACTGTAAAAATTTCAGAAGTTTCCAGTGTATACACAGTGAGATATTCGACGGTAAAGTTTTAGGAGTCCTTTACGGAAATAGTCATTACGCACAATCTATAACTCGAAACGTGTCCGTTCTTTTTCCTACACGTAGATAACTTCTCAAGGTACCTCTGTGAATTTTCCCAGATTTTTAAGGAACATGAAATTGTCCGAAACAGACCCAAGAAAAATAGGACAGAAACTATTTTAGGGTTTTTTGAACCCTTAACATTCTAAGTGCGCTGTTTTGGGGAAATCAGCTCCAAAGGATTCAAAACTTGTTAGATTTGTGTTCTATCACTTGGGTTTACTAGATAACTCATGTATCTAGCACCCCCCTTCAACGGATCACAAATCTAAGTTAGAAAACTTGAGTTACACAAGATTTAGTGGAAGAAAACAAGAGTTTTCACCCTTGGAGAACATATGCTCATATTCTTCCTCTAAGCCTTTAATCTAACACTCAAAATACTTAGTTCTATACATGATCATATGTAGGACTAGGGTATCTTGAGTATTTGTTCATAACCCCAACAAAACTCAAGCTAAAGAAAAAAAAAACAAAGTAGAAGAAGAAAATGAAGGTTAGGTTATACCTTGATTTAATGGCAACCTTCCTTGATTTACCAAAGTAAGTGATGAACTTTGGATGCATTAACAAACTAGCACTCCTCTCTCTCTCTATATATATGGCCAAACCTCTCTCTCCTTTCTCTCTCTAGAAGTGGCTAGCTTGGGAGAAATTATAAGAGGAAGAATGAGAGAAGAAATGAAATGAAATGAAAAGATGAAGTAAAAGGATACTTACAAAAAATATAGATACACTTAGTGTATCTAGCTATTATCCCCCATACTTTCTTTAACCAATGGATAGAAGCTTTGTCTTATCACTTTAATTAGTCTAATCATGATTAAGGATGCTTAATAAAGTGGCAACCAATGGGAGCTTGACAACCATGTCCTTTTGTGTAAGAGTTACTACAAATGGACCTTGCTTAGCTTAATTAGTTGCCTTAAAAGGCTAATGTGGCCAGCCATATTTATGCCCACTAACTCCTTCATTTAGCTTTTATTTTAATGCATAAATTAGATAAATCAAATGTCTAAAATACCCTTAATCAAGTGGGCTAAGTTTGGGCTTGCATTTATTTCTTTTGGGCTTCTCCTTTAATTGTTTTGGGCTATGTAATAAACATAGTCTAACAATTTTAATATATGTTACCCAATTTAATTATTTAGGGTTTCCATTCCTAATCTTATGAAATTTAATTACCTATACATGTGACTTTAGCTCATAACCTAATTAGGTTCACAAGAATTAGGTTTAAAATTATAAGTCACTTGAAATAATAAGATTATCCACTTAAGTTAGTATACATTTTAAATACTAACATCTCCTTATTACCATAACCCTTAGATTATTTAATTGTCTCACCTAATTTATAATTAGGTTACGAGGCTTTCATTTTTAATGAAACCTATAAATGTATATATCCATAACTATAACATACATGTTAATTGACCCATGCACCATTTCACATATGTTGTCACATATTAAATCACTGTATAACACAAAGTTTTTAAATATTAATAATGTATATACATATATAGTGACTTAAAATTCACGGTTATTACAACTTGGCTGTGTGCTAATGCAAAACGGTAAAGTCATCGCGTATGCATCACGATAGTTGAAGGATTACGAGAAGGGGTATCCGACCCACGATTTAGAGTTAGCTGCAGTTGTTTTTGCTTTGAAAATTTGGAGGCACTATCTCTACGGGGAGAAGTGTGAAATATATACGGACCATAAGAGTGTGAAATATATTTTCACACAGAAGGACTTAAATATGCGTCAGAGAAGATGGTTGGAATTAATCAAGGATTACGACTGTGAGATTTTATACCATCCGGGTAAGGCGAATGTGGTTGCCGATGCCTTAAGTAGAAAGGGTCGTAAGAAATTGATAATGTTAACTGCTCAAGAAGAGCTAATTATGGAAATGGAGAAACTAGAATTGGAAGTGAAGTACCTAATGGAGATTGATGAGAAGCTATATCAGATGCAATCTGGTACAACTTCACTAGATAAAGTGAAGGAGGCTCAGCTTCAGGATGATGAATGCAAAAAGGTGGCAAAGAAGATATCCGAAAGGGACCGAACCGAGATTTAAGATGGATAAGGAAGGAATACTGAGATTTGAGAGTAGAATTTGGGAACCGCCAGTACAAGAGATTAAGAAAGATATTTTAAGTGAGGCTCATAGTTCACGATATTCGATTCACCCTGGTAGTACCAAAATGTACCAAGATCTTTGACAACATTTTTGGTGGCCGAATTTGAAAGCGTGATGTTGCAGAATGTGTTGCCAAGTGTCTGACCTGTCAGAAAGTGAAAGCAGAACATCAGAGACCAAGTGGATTGCTACAACCGTTAGTGATCCCAGAGTGGAAATGGGAACATATTACAATGGACTTCGTGGTTAGCCTTCCGACGACTCAGAAAGGCTATGACGCAGTATGGGTTATCGTTGACCGACTGATGAAATCTGCACACTTCCTTCCGATCAAAATAAGATTCAACTTAGATCAGTTGGCCAGGCTATACGTAAAAGAGATTGTTTCGAGGTACGAAGTTTCGGTATCAATTGTTTCAGATAGGGATCCGCGCTTCACATCAAATTTCTAGAAACGTCTTCAGGAATGCATGGGTATGCAATTATGAATGAGTACAGCTTACCACCCTCAAACAGACGGACAGAGTGAGAGAACGATTCAGACATTAGAAGATATGCTAAGAGCCTGTGTGATGGACTTTAAAGAAAATTGGGATGATCACCTACCATTAGTAGAGTTCGGCTACAACAACAGTTACCACGCTAGTATTGGCATCCCGCCTTACGAAGCATTATACAGCAGAAAGTGCAGAACTCCGCTTTACTGGGATGAAGTTGGTGAGAGACAATTGCTAGGGCCAGAATTGGTACAACAGACAGCAGAAAGAGTCAAAGTGATCCGAGCACGACTGGTAGCGGCTCAAGGTCGACAGAAGAAATACGCTGACCCACATCGTAAAAATATCGAGTTTGAATCAGGTAGTTATGTTTTCTTGAAGGTCTCTCTCTGGAAAGGAAAGATCAGATTCGGAAAGAAAGGAAAATTGAGCCCAAGATTCATTGGACCCTTTGAAATATTGAGAAGAATCGGAGAAGTTGCGTATGAGTTAGCCTTACCTCCAGCACTCGAGAATATCCATAACGTCTTCCATATTTCTGTGTTGCGACCCTACGAGCCTGATTACAAGCATGTAATTGAATATGAACATCTACATTTTGAGAAAGACTTATCTTACGAAGAAATTTCTGTCCAAATTGTCGACCGAAAAGAACAAGTTTTGAGAAATAAAGTTATACCTTCAGTTAAGGTAATTTGGAGAAACCACAACGCTGAAGAAGCTACGTGGGAACTGGAAGAGAATATGATGAAGAATTACCCTCATTTATTTACTTAATTATTTGTAAGCGATTCTGAGGACAGAATCTTTGAAGGGGGGGGGGAGAATGTAACGGGTCGAAATTATTGAGTCGTGATTCTGGGGACAGAATCCTTTTAAGGGGGGAAAGATGTGACGAACGAGATTTTGTAATTAAATTCTAATATTTATTGAATTAAATAAATATTTTTTCCGATAATTTAATTATTGGATTAAATAATTATTTGATACAACTGTGGTAGTTTAATTTAATTATATGCGTTACATTTATTAAATTAATGTAGAGAATAATTATTATTCGAAGTAGGTCATTATGTGAGCTTATTGAATTAAAAAAATATTTAATAAGCCTAATGTTATTTATATTAATTTAATTATTAGTTAGAGAATTAATAATTTGACATTATTTATTTATGAGAACATTAAATATATGATTATGTAAATTTATGAGAAATTATTATATTTTATTTATATTAAATAAGATATATGAATTATTGTGCAATTGGGTGTGACATTTATTAAACTATATGATCAAGCTTTATTAAATTAAATGGTTTTGTATTATGTTAATCTAGCCAAATATGGCACTAAAGGGAGTTGGGGCCAGTTAACCCATGACTGGGTAACTGACCACCAACGCGTCAGTTGGTTTAATTATTATACGTCTTCTCTTTATTCTTCATTATTTGTCTATGTCTGAAAATAGAGAAGGAGAGCATTTGAGAGTCAGAGAGAATTTGTGAGATTGATAAAAGATTGTGAGTGTGTAATCAATCAAATACTTGTGAAAGGATCATCATTAATCATCTTTTTATACTCTACAGGTTAATTTCTTCTTTCCCAAATTCTATTTTTACGTCTTTGGGTTTCATAGTTTTTGGCTTTCAAAACCTCTATTATTTTACTATAATTGAGAAATTGTGCTATTATATGGATATATGTAATAATAAGAGTAGCATAACATATTTTATATATATATTGCATGATTCCATATCCTAAGTGTCGTTAATCTGATGACTTGCTGTTTTAAAAATATACAGAGTTTGGGTTTTTGGCCTTATGGCCTTATAAGTGATTTAAGTATGTCAAACATAAATGTTTTCGTAGATTTTACACTCGTATATTATTGTGCATATTAATACGAAGAGACCAAACTTTAAATGAACGGATTTGGCTTTATAACGAATCTGTGGCGTTGAATTTTAGGAATTTATGTTAAAAACTTCAAGAACATCAAGAATAGAGGAAAATTTTATGTTTTAATTATGTGATTATATATTTTAATGGGTTAAAATCACTTTATAGATGTTATATTATGATTATACATGAATTATAACATGTGGGTATGTCTAAATTCGTGTAGTAATAAATTAAATTGGAGTTTTTGGCTGTGTTCTGCAATTTTCGCGAATTCCAGAACAGTTTCTGACTCGCCGCGCCGCGGCACCAGTCTCACGCCTAAACATCCGCGCCGCATCGCCAAGATTCCAGCCGCAGCGCCACAGCGCCGCAGTGCCATGTGTCCGGCTGCAGCGTCACGGCGCCGCAGTGCGAAGATCAAGTATAACAGTGGCACCGCATCGCCACTCTCCAGAATGTCAAGAAATGTAATTTTTTTTAAATGTTAAGTCTAACAATGTGTTAGTAACTTAATGTAATGAACATGTAAACATGTTAAAAATATAATGAAATGATAAAATAGGTGTTTAACATGTAAATAACATAATTACATGTGAATTGAATTATTGAATACGTAATTAGCTTGATAATTCATGAAGTGCAAATTATGTGACAAAGTGGTAAATTGATTAAGTATAGTCAATAATCAAAGTAGACAAAGAGAATGAGTTTATGATGATTAGTTAAGTTATAATTAACTGGTATTGTGAATGTGAATGGTATGTAGGATATAATTCAAAGAACGTGGTTAGTTAAAGTATAATCTACGCACGAGGCAAGTTTCCTAACCCTACTTGTCATTATTATTCAAGTTTATTATTTACCTTGAATAAACTATCGTTACTAGTATTCAAGTTCAAATGATTTATTAAAGATTGATTATCTTTTCAAAGTATGATTTAGTTATACAATAATTATTTTATTGTATACTTCTTGAGATTATTATTCAAATTGAATATCATTATTGTTGAACCTTATTAGACTAGTGAAACCTTAATGATTCAACTAGTCCATGGTTGATGAGCGTTCTAAATTTTAGAACCCTTGATGAATTATCCAAACCAAACTTCCTTTGGTGCGGACTCGAATGTCAAACTGAGATGAACAACCCTGTATAGGGGATTATTTACGCTTTAGCGTTAAGATATTGTGCACTTACTAAGGGCTAATCCCCCTAAGGAGGAGAAGAAGGTCCATAGTCTTATGACTGTTAAAGGTTTCAAGTATAACTCTTGTTAACCTAGGACATAGTTCAAGGTCTTATGACCCTCAAAATTCTTTTGATTCTTGTTATTCACTCTTGATTCAAAAGTTGAGTTTTTATTCAGATGTCTTTGATTTATTCGCATGTTATTATACTGTTATTTCATTTTTGTACTTGTGGGCATTTTTGCTCACTCTTGCTTAATAATAACATTGCAGTTAAGAACGAAAGAACTGTTGAACCTTCCACTAGTAAAGGCAAGGGCAAAGTTAGCAAGTGACGAAGACTTGTTGTTTTATTTGACGATGTATTTGTTTAAGACTTGAGTTAATGTTATTGTTTAAGACTTATTTGTTTATGATTCTGTACAGATGTTTAAGGTTAGTTTAACCTGGGATTGTATTATTATTATTCAGATGTTGTAACCCTTAAGGGAAGATTTTAATTCTATCTATTGCATGGTTTGCATTTTTTTTTATTATGGGTAGATAGATAGATGATATTTGTACAGTGAACACCAAATCCCGTGGAATCGAAGTACCCGGATTTGAGGGTGTCACAGCTATATTATGCTATGAGAATGTTAATGCATATATATGAAATGCATATGAGATATGTATGAAATTTGAAAGTTGTTGTTTGATGATATGCTTGTGAGGTAAATCTATATTCCTGTTATGTGAGAAGTAACATGTGTAGTAAATATTAATTGATTATAAATGCATGAACTGAGTATGTTATTATATGCTATGTGATGCATAAAAACTGTTAGAATTGATGGGTTGTCGAGCTCACCCTTGCAAATAACCACTTTTGCAGGTTAACGACTCAGGGTAAAGTTTACGTGCTACTTGATTGTTAAAGTTCAATAGCATCGAAGGAGATTGATTGATTTATTTAAATATATGCTCTTGAACCATGTTTAGGTTCTAAGAGATGTACATGATATTAGTTTACGATGTGTGATACATGTTAAGTTACAAAGTTGTACTATGTGATGCATAGAGGAACTCGAATCGAGACGTAAAAATTTATGCAGTAATTCGAATAGAATGAATCCTAACATAATTTGATTCAAGGATATATAATCGATTCAAGTTAAGAAATCAATAAAAGATTTTTCAAAGGAGATTGAAAAAATTTAAATTATTCCGCATATTTTTATAACATTGAATATGATGTAAGACATGAATGGTAAATGACCAAGGTTTGAAACTTATAAAAGTTTGGGATCATTATACAGATCCTTGAAATGGAAAGAATTTATTTTCTAAATTGTAATAAGTAAAGTTATATTCATTAAGCTATGAATAAAAGATATAAATAGTTTGACGATAGTAGTATCGTGGCGAACCGAATCCGAGGTTCGAAGGGACCCAGATTTGGGGGCGTCACATGTTGGTATCAAAGCTGTAGGTTTTAAACTATAGGTAAGAGTACCTTAGGCTGTAAGCTGAGAGAGAGAAAGATAAAAATTAAAATATATATAAGCGCAGATTCAAAGAAGAATCTTGAAGTATCTAGAGAATAAGAATTCAGGAGTTTCCTAACTCCGATAATAAAAATGTTAAGATGATGTCTATAAGATGAAGATGACAAAGATAATAAGAATGAACTCGAATGGAGTCTAGTTGATAATGGGAAAGAACCCTAAGGTAAACCAATGATCACGACATGATTAGATTGAGTTATGAAATGATAAGTAGTCTGTAACGACTAAGTGGCTATAGCTTGATCCTATAAGAGAAGGTATTATGAAATAGTATGAGATAAACTCATAAGGAGTTGTAAATGCTAAGATACGAAAATTTTATATCGAGCAAATAGAAAGTTAAGAGTGAGATATAGTTAGGTAGGATTTCTATTGAGGACTCATGTGAGAGCTGAGTTGTGTAAACCTTTGAATGGGCGGAGGCTTTGTGCTCGTGCTCAATTCCTCACAATGATAATCAATGGAATGTCGGTGTCGCGCTATCGATATGCTTATGGTGAGAAGGAGATTATTTTCTCATATCATATTTGATAGATAGAGACTATTAAGATTAAGATAGAGAATATTAAGATTAGGCGCGAGTTCTTAAAACTCATGCATATGGTAAGTTCGTGACTCATAATCATATGGTATGTTTTGAACTCCTCAGTGAATGGACGCCTATGGTCTGACTATGATAAGTTCTTAAACTCATATTATTGTGGCAAGTTCCTGAACTTCCAAAGTGTGGTAAGTTTGATGAACTATACTGGGCATAGAAAACTTATGAGGTAAGAATTAAGAAATTTTTGTATAGTAAGCGTTGATGGTGTTAGGGACTGATAGAATGAAGCAATGGAGTAAAGATTGAAGTTGATGGAGAAACATGAATTTTCTAAATCTTCTAGCTCTGCTAGATTTTCAAAATTTATTGACTTCGTGCTGATGTTTGCACTTATGTTTTCTTGAAAAAACATTGGATCATGTGATTGAACCAATGATATTTAAAAACAATATCGTTATTCTTATATCTATGCTAATTGTTTCTGCTAAGACAAAAATGATTTGAAAATTTTCAAAATGTATTTCTAACTATGTGCATCATTTGATATGGTGTAGAAAGTAGTAAACGATGGAGTCATTAATGCAGTCGAACTTAGTGTTGGTTGTGATCGAAAGATCGTCAGTCCACTATGGTATGATGTAATATGACAAAATCACATAATGGCGGAATCCTCAACGTACTACTAATCTGGTACGGTATCATGACGTCATAAAAGAATTTTTGGTTTTCTTTTAAATTATGAAGAAGGTTAATTAAGTTGGCAAAATTATTTCGATTGATGTCAGAATTGTTGATTAAAGTCTAATCTATTTGATTCGGCTAGATGGCTGTTAAAAAATATTTATGGAATTCAAGCATTCTTGAGATATGCCAAACCAGATTGCTCTAGTACGGATTCAGATGTTGAAAAGTTGAGGTGAACAACCCTATAAGAGGAGATGTTTTCGGGGACAATGGTTCTTAGCGTAACGTATATAGTCATTACAAAACACTACGTTGCGGCCCAACGTAGTGGTACAATAGGTTGGCCACCTAGTGTACGTGTGGAGGGTGTTTTCAGTCTTTGTGACTGATAAATGTAGACACTCAAAATTTTCTGAATATCTGTTACTGACATCACATGAGCGCATATTCGTCTTTTAAGAGAAAACCCTGGAAGACGATTTATATCCATTCCGGATACCACCGGGAGAAACAGCTCAACCCCAAAACACACACTGGTAGTAACAGCTCAACCCCGGAACACACACCGGGAGTAACAATTCCAACCTCAGAGATAACCCCGAGGCATGCATATCCACTACCGGAACACAAACCGGAGAAGACCTATTTCATCTCGGAGATAACCCCGAGATGTTCCGTCTCAGTCCCAACATTGGGAATTGCAGATTCCAACCTTGGAGATAACCCTAAGGAAGGCAGTGGCAGTTCCGGAGATAACCCCGAAAATGCTTGTTTCAACGTGTGGAGGGTGTGAGCTTCAACCTCGGTGCTCACACCGAGGCACTCAGTACAAGACATGCACACCTTAGAGATGACACTGAGGACCATCAACATTTACAGCAGTCCAATCTCAGCGATAACCCTGAGCAACGTCTGCTTTACCAGCCCAAATCAGAGATAACCCCGGTGAGGGGCAAAGTCGTCATCTTGCCACCATGACTCCACATCACGCCGTCTCAACATTTCAAACATACCTTTCTACACAACAATGTCCCACAAGAGCTAATGAAAACCAATCCCGAGTGATAATTATGCAAAACAACGGATATAATTTGAATCTAAAGACCGGAGGGCATCATCCCATCTTTATGACTTCGTACAACCTCTAATCCCATGTCATTACATAACTCTCGACAACGACTGTCCAAAATAGGTCCTATATACCTCAGTCAGATGCCCAAATTACAATTCTGAAAGTTCGAGCGGACATCACGTTGCCTACGTGCACATACTTCGAGACGGCAGGACCCGCAAAGCCCGGGGCACCCCGGGCAGCCTCTAGTACACCTGCGGTCCAGTCGCAGGTACACCTATGGCTCCAACCTCTATAAATAGAGGGCTTGGGGTGGCCATTTTAAGAAGAGAAAGAGCGAGGAAGCCCGGTCTAATTTGCTCCATACACACCTCAAATTAAGTACTTTCTCATTTTAAATACTTGTGAGCTCACATATAGCTACTTCTATACCGGGAAAGCCAATGTTTATCTACTTTAAAGTTATTGAAGCCTTCTTTGGCAGCCCACTGTAAGCCTTCTTACATATTTTCAAGCATTTCTCTTCACACTTGCACACACCCTTCTTTACGTCGAGAGTCGTGTTGCGGGTGTTTGCCCGGACTTCGGTCCGTAGTTTTATTTTAGTTTGTATATACATATATATTTATATATATATATTTATATATATGGACTAACATTATTGAGTTATGCCTCGATTGAGCCTAGACTTCGGTCTGGAGCGTTTACTTGCTTTTGTATATATATACATTTATATATATGAACTGCATGTCGAACCCTGTTCGATGAGCCTAAACTTCGGTCTAGAGCGTTTACTACTTTAATATATATGTTATATCCGAAAAGTTTATTTGCTTTCATATATATATATATATATATATATATATATATATATATATATATATATATATTTATTTATTTTATCCCACCTGGAGTTTACTTCGTGGTGGTTGACCGCTTTTACTGCTTCCTGTACATTTTGTCCCGCCTGGAGTTTCCTCCATTGCGGTTGATTGCTTTTACAGCTTTATTTACATTTTTGATCTCCCATGGAGGTGCTTTGTGGTTGGTGATCATGTCTGTATATATATATTTATAGCTTTTATATATATACCTGTTTACTGCGTTTATATCAACTGCGGCATCATGTGAGCCTAGGAATCATGTGATCACAGATTCAGTCCACTGAATCTAGATTCGGATCCCGTGATGGACCTTTTCAGCTGTAAACAGCTTGTAAATTTATCTGTGATGTTTGGATTTCCTCAGATGGTTCTCATACCTGTGAGAGCCCCGAATTCGAGTCCTAAATCACCGCGGATCCGGTACAATCATTCTATCACTAATTGCGGAAGATATAAACATAAATTGTTAATTATAATAAACGTACACATTAATTTCCCCAAAATCTAGTAACCTTAACTTATACACAATTCATAAACTATCAGATATATAACATATTTATTAAACTATTCTATTACAAATTACCTGCATATATTATCCCAAACTGAATTTGGCATTATCCTTTTCCTGTATCCGACATTTTCGCCTTAATCTGTAATGTTAAATCATGATACAACAAGGGTGAGCATGAAAGTTGCCCAACAAGTTTAAATTTATTAAGACATATCATGATTGAAAGAGTCTGAATAATAAGCTGGCTATAATTCAACAATATAATTGTGAACTAGCAGGAACAAACTTTTAACTGAACAAGTATTAAACATGAACAAATATATCTGGACCAACTGGTAATGAAGGTGATCAGCCTTTCATACCTGACTTTGACATACAATAGGTACATATTATAATTCATGGCAACCAGCAATGATTAACCATAAGCTTATCCGAATGAAACACTCTTAGTAGAGTTAAGTAAAAACAAACTTGCCTGAACCGTTGATTACCGCTACGCAATTTATATCGCTTTATCCGAAGACCTAATATTAGTAATATAGATCTCTAATATTAGAATAATATCATTACAGTAACAATACTATTATATATATAAGCATAGAATAACCTAAACACATAACATATAACCCTATCAGTCTATAACACACATAAGACTTGGTGTAAAGTCAAATTATTACAGTCTGAGTTGAACTCGACACAAATCTAACGTTCCGACGGTCTAGTCGGTCAAAAATTCGAGTTCAAGTTCAAATAAACTCTGTCTTAACACCTAACAATTAACTTAATAATTTTATTATCTGTCAAAATATTTTTCTATGTCTCATAATAATTTTTCATGTAATTATTACTATTTATCGTAAATTTTCAATCATTAACCCGTATTTAAATGAATTAAATACCCCAATATTCTATTATCATTAATATTTATTTATTATCAAATATTAATGAACTATATGTCATAATATTATAATATATTTATAATATCACAACGTATTTTTAACACCTTAAAATTACTTTTATATGATTTTTAAACAGTTATATTCAATATCCGGTAATTGCTGTTAATATTAAAATATTAATATTTTCATGACAAAATATCAAAAGTTATATTTTATAACTTAAAATATTTTTATAACACTTAAATCATTTTTATATGATTTTTTTAAATCATTAATTCCATTTTTCCATAATTTATCTAATATATTCATTAAATAAACTAATTATCATTAATATTTATTAATTAATGAAATTCATCACAAAATATTAAAAGTCACTAAAAATAACTTAAAATATTTTCTTTTACCATAATATTATTTTTCAAGATTTTTCATGAATTTAAATCATTTATTTAATATTATAATTAAATAAATTAAATACCATTTATATTCCAAAAATATTAAATATTTATGAAATATACTCTAAATAATTAAAAACTATTTTTCAAACTTAAAAATAATTTTTCAGAATTTATTTTGTATTTTTAATAATTAACAACCATTTTTTTCTATTTATTTATTAAAATAAATTATTTTCGAAAAATAAGAGTCACTAAAGGGCCCTATAGCGACAGAACCGTCGCTATAGGTGTTCTTGAGCATGTTCTTGAGCAAACCCAGATTTCTTGTCAGTCACTAAGGGCTCGGTTTGACCAGCTTTTACTCTGTGAGCCTAATGTTTTATGGGCAGGTAATGATATCAATTATGTAGTATAAATGTAATACTACAAGCTAATGCAACATTCATGTCCATAACATAACAAAGTCGTGAGATTTAAGCTGCTAAAGTCGTTGTCAGACCTGCTCTTGAGTTTCTGGGCTGCCCAGAAACTCAAACAGGATCGAGGTGCCTACTTTGGGTCATTATAGATTGAGTTATGTGTTCCATTTGTATGATCTACAAGTTTACACATATAGTATACATGTCCGGCTACAATCTTAAAACATTAAATCATCATAACAACAACATACGCACAAAATTCAAGCCGGTCAAACTAGGGGTCAAAAGTTATTCTTGAACTTTCTGGGTTTTCCAGAAAAGTTCATCCGGATGGTGGTCAACGGTCGTTTGACCATCATTAACTACGATTCTGGTAAGGATCTTAGTGAACTAAAGCCTTCTGAATGAAGTCTTCATGTCAGGCTACACGAGTAAACCAACAACATGTCCAAAACATAAACATACTGCAAGATCCATGGCCTGAAAAATTGTTGTCAGAAAATCTGGGTTTCTGGGTTACCCAGAAACCATATTTCGTGATTGGTCAACTACCTTTGACTACTTATAACTTTCAACCTATACATGATCTGGACTTGGTCCAAGTTCCAGATCATAGACAACATGACATACTACAGATCTATAACATAAAACACAACAGATCATTAACACCCAAAGATTTATAGGCCTTGACATATGGTGGTCAGGCCAAAAATTTCTAGTTTTCCAGATTTTTCAAAACATCATTTTCGTGCACTTTAATGTTATAGATCCTTGATCTATCAACCCAGATCACTAAAAAACACATTATTACATAACTTTAAATAATCAATTACAACATATAACATCAGATCGCATGATTTCTAAAAATTTGGGTTCTATACCATTTTGAGCTTTGATTTTGGATTCTGACCCTTGGATCTGTTATTGGATTGCTAGAACTTGATCATGGCTTGGTTTCTCACTCTCTTTCTCTAAATCCCGAATTTCTAGAGAGAGAATGTGTTTGGAGAAAATGAAAAAAATAAAGTAGACTTTTTCTTACTTTAATTTTTTTATTTATTTGATTCATTGTATCTAGTGGGTATAGGTGGCCCAAAATCAGATTTGGAATAGATTTAAGCAAATGTTGTATATCTACATAGATAAGTCACCAAGATTTGGACATATCCTTTACTTAATGTGTAAGAAAAGGGCACTTTATTCTTTTTCCTTTTAATTTAATGGCATTTGTGTCAATTAGCCCAAACCCTTAAGGTTTAGGGTTTGGTTAAGGTTTAGGGTTTAAGCCATTTAGGGTTTAGGTTTTAAACCCTTAGGTTTTTGCAAATTTAATTTCCAAGATTTTCCAATTTCGATTTTAAAATAGAAAATTAATATTTCTAAATTATAATTAGAATTTTCTAATTATATTAAATGTAAGACCCCAAATTATTAATAAATGAAATTTAATTTCCTCTATTTATTATTCTGAAATAGTAAGGGTTGATTTGATTAATGTGGTTAGTTATGGGTAAAATGCGCAAATATTTTAAATAAGCAAGTGGTTATAAAATATTCATTGTTGTCGAGGAATATTCGCTTGGTCGTGGAATATTCTTACTGTCGGAGAATATTCGTACGACGGCGCAGTCTTTTGTGGGCCCCATAACGGAAAGCGATTGGATGAAAAAAATGACAAAAATAAGTTGTTTATAAATAACGGCGTAGTTGTTACCGTTAATACTGTTAGAATACCCGATGGTTAAAACACGGTAATACGCATTGTTGCACAGTAGCACACGGTATTGCACCAATTATTGATTCTTACGTAAGAAGGCACTACTCAATAATGGTTACAGTAATTACTGTTCAATATTTTATTTTATTGATTAAATAATTGCTACGTTGATATTTTATAATTGTCACTACACAGTATTTTCCATTATCGGAGCAATAATTCATATTATCTGAATAATATTATTAGATAACATTATTGGCAATGTCTAGAAAGTTCTGTATAAGGAGAGGTTTGGTCATCTAATTGCGCGTCAGTAAGGAGAAATCCTTATTGGAAAGCCCCCTCTTTCCTGGGAACGGCCTGGTTGCCAGTACTGTGATTCTGTAATATTATTTGTGTATAATTAATTATTGATTTATATGATGAGAAAAATATTGATTTTATGTGGATATAGATGGAGAAAATTTTTAATGTGACAATTGTTAAAAATTAATATTTTATCTTTTTCTGATAAAATAATTCATTTAAATATATTATTATAATAATATATTGATGGTGATATTTTTACAATGAATATGGGATATATGAGTATATGAGGAGAAAGAGTATTTTTGTGGCATTAAATGATTAACACATGTTTTGTGTGTTGGTGGATACAATTCTTGACCGAAAATTTATTATTGACTATAAAATTGTCCGTTTGTGGATTTCGGTCAATTTCTGTTTGGAATTTGGAAAAATTGTCTTCTGAAAAGTTGTAGAGAATTGAAATTCCTATAAAAACTCGCGAGATTCGAATTTTCTGATAAAAGGGCTATTTATTATGAATTATTGAAGTTCTGAAGTTCCGAAATAATTGATTTTTGGAAGTTTTATTTATTATTTTGAAGAAAAACATTTTTTGGCATTTAAGTGGGCTAACATGTGATATAAATGGGCTGAGATCAGATGTCTAGAGGCGGGCTAAGGAAAATTTGATAAATATATTAATATTATATTAAATTTTCTGCTTTGGTGTTCTAAGCATTTTCCTATAAATAGGGTGCTTAGGTTAGAATTAAAAATCACACCAAAAACACAAGTTTCTCTCTATTCCTCTCTCTATATCGAGCGTATTCTTGTGAGTATTTGATACTTTGAGTGTTGCTATACGGTACAAGTTTTCTTCAGCACTATATCTAGTATTCCAGTCAGAAGTATCGTCTTTCCGAGGTAAGGGATGTTATTTCTTCTTAAATGATATTATTTTCTCCAATATCATTATGCCGAAGTATTGATCTGAACTTTTTATCAAATTTGGAACTTTTCATGTCGGGGTTACTATCCACGAGTTACTATTCACGAGTTACTATTCACCAAAAAATGAATTTTTTTTTTCGTCCAAAATATCTATTATGGATACTAGCTTTGATTGTATCCATATTTTGATCATTCTTGAATTTTACTCCACTATGATTATTTATGAGGTATTTTTGGACATGGAATAGCTGAAATACGAATCCTTAATATTTATTATTTTGTTTCGCTGAATTCGTTTCCTTTAAAATATTTTTCATCATCCTCAGTCCTAAATGATGATATAATTGAATATCTTTGGCCTGTAGTGCAAAGATTAATAATTTTTGATGAATATCTTTGGCCCGTAGTGCAAAGATAAACAGGTGTTTAGATGAACATGACCAACTGGTGAATATCTTTGGCCTGTAGTGCGAAGATGAATATTGATTGATGTTACAGGGATAAAATGCTGATGATGGACTTTTAAATTCATAGATAATAGTAGATTTCATTCTCTACGCAACTCTTCTATGAATTATTATTTTTCGCTACGAATATTGATTTAAAACTTGTTGTCTATTGTATTCTATTATATTTTTTTCCTGTTGAAGACTAACGATAATTTGTTCTATGTTATCTTAGTCATAATGTTCTTTACTGGGCTAGTTGAGCTCACCCTTTTCCTTTTTGTTCCATTTTTCTCAGGAGGCGAGAATGTAGCGAGTACTAGTCGGGGTATGGAATGATGGTTCTAGAAGTTATTTTAGTAGTCCTCACCATTTTTGTGAAATAATGTATCAATAATTGTAATGAGGACTTATTTGAGTGTGGATATTGTCTAGATGACAATATTTGTATTTAAACTCACAGTTCTTATGTTGTAATAGTAAAGATGTAGTTGTTTCTGTACCATGTTATTGACGACTCAGAATGGGTGTTGTATACCTGTTTTGGGGGCGTCACAGTTGGTATCAGAGCTTAGGGATATGATCTCTGGTGGAGATCGGAGAATAAAACTAGGAGGGAAGAGACGAGTAAATCCTTCGCTAGTGTGTCCTACCTAAGCTTATTTATTGGTCGGTCATAATATAGGGATATTATGTGATATGTTAATTTGTTAAATTAACCTTTGTTTTATGGCAGTATTTGAGAATGTCGACTGAGAATGTTAACAGTGGAGTAAATGAGACGGTGGGGATGCCTATACTCACCAATGAGGAGAACGTGCAACAGGCTGGCAATGTTCCTCCTGTGAACAACACCACTGACCAGACGGTGAACGATGAGATTTTTAGAAGTTTTTTGCGATTCATGCAAAACCAGACGAAGGAGATTCCTGTTTAAAATATAGGAAAAAATAATGGCAACGCACAGCTGGTCACAGCCAAGCAGTTCAAAGAGTTGGGACCACCAGAATTATGGGGAAAGCCGGATCCGATTAAGGCGGAGACACGGGTCAAGCAAATTACCAAGATATTTGATGTCTTGGGATGCACGGAGGAACAGAAGGTTCCATTCGCCACCTTTATGTTCCGTGGCGAGGCAGACTACTGGTGGGAATCTGTGAAGCGTACCCATCCAGCCGCACTCAGCATGTCTTGGGAGACATTTCAGAAACTATTCAATGACAAGTACTTCCCTGAAAGTATTCGTCATATGAAGGAGGTAGAGATTATTAGACTGGAGCAGAATAACATGACGGTGTCCCAGTACGAGGCGAAGTTTGCAGAGTTGTCCAGGTTTGCACCTCATTTGGTGGAGAATGAGGAACGTATGACGCAGATGTTTTTGAGAGGTTTGAAACCCGGCATACGTCAATATCTCATTTCTCATAAATTTTCTCTCTATTCAGATGTTGTCAACAGGGCTCAATTATTAGAGCGAGATAACGAGTACGGTCAATTGAGGGACCACAACCAGGATCATATCGGTGACAACAGTCATCAGAACAATGATAACCAGCGGAGAAAGAAAAATACAGACAAGAACGGCAACCACTCTGGTGGTAATCGTGGCTATGAAAATAGAAGAAGCGAGTCGGGAGGAGATTTTAAAAAGAGGAGATTCAACAATGACAATACAAAGACGTCAGCACCAGCAGCAACTGGTTCCAAGGGAGGAGAACGACCACCGGTCATATGCTATAAATGTGGAAAAGAGGGACATATCAGCCCAAACTATCCACAACAGTTCAAGGTATGCTATAATTGTGGAAAGGAAGGACATATCGCTCGAGATTGTACGATAGCGAAACCAAGTTCAGCGGGGATGGTGACTCAAAAGGCTACCCCAGAAAAGTCAAAGTCAACGGTTCCTAGAAGAGCGTTTGTCGTGACTGGTCAACATGCGAGGAACCCAAACGAGGTGATCACGGGTAAGCTAATCATAAATTCATGTGAAGTTTATACCTTACTAGATACCGGTGCTACCCATTCATTTATTTCTCGTGCTTGTGCTCAACGTTTAAACTTGACTCCGGAGAAATTAGACTTTGGTTTATCTGTGGAGACTCCGTTAGGGGAAACTTTCATCACATCCACTGTTTATAAATCTTGTTTGATCCAAGTTGGCACCATCACCTTACCTGTTGACCTTATCTCTTTAAAGATACTTACATTTGACGTGATTTTAGGAATTGATTGGTTAACTACTCATCATGCCAAAATTGATTATTTTCGTAAGGTGGTTAGTTTTCATATTCCTAATCAACCTGTTGTGCGAATTCAAGCAACTAAGCCATTAAAATCAATCACTGTTATATCAAGCTATAAAGCCATTCGTTTATTAAAAAATGGATGTCAAGCTTTCTTAGCCCATGTTATGGATTTGAATAAAGACACGTCAAATTTGAATAATATTCCTGTTGTTAGTAACTTTCCTGACGTATTTCCTGAAGAACTTTCCGGTCTACCCCCGAAACGTGAAGTTGAATTCTTTATTGATCTTGAACCTGGTACAAAGCCTATTTCTAAAACCCCATATCGAATGGCTCCTATTGAACTTCAGGAGTTGAAGGTCCAACTACAAGAGTTATTGGACATCGGTTTCATTCGTCCTAGTACATCTCCTTTGGGTGCTCCTATTTTATTTGTAAAGAAGAAAGACGGGAGTATGCGACTTTGTATCGATTACCGGGAATTAAACCATGTCACTATCAAGAATTGGTATCCGCTACCTCGTATTGATGACCTGTTTGACCAGTTACAAGGAGCACAATTCTTTTCAAAAATCGATCTTCGTTCTGGATATCATCAGCTGAAGGTTAAAACTGAGGATATTCTGAAGACTGCCTTTAGAACTCGGTACGGGCATTATGAATTCTTAGTCATATCTTTTGGATTGAATAATGCTCCTGCGGCTTTCATGGATATGATGAACTGAGTATTCAAGGATTATTTGGATCAGTTCGTTGTTGTCTTTATTGATGACATCCTCATATATTCCAAAAGCCGTGAAGATCATGAGCACCATTTGAAGCTGGTACTCCAAAGGCTGCGTGAAAACAAGTTATATGCTAAGTTGAAGAAATGCGAGTTCTGGCTTGAGGAAGTAGCATTCCTAGGGCACGTGGTGTCAAAACATGGAGTATCTGTGGACCCGGCGAAGATTGAAGCAATACAAAGCTGGGAGCAACCGAAGACGGTGACCGATGTACGTAGCTTTCTGGGCTTAGCTGGTTATTATCAGAGATTCGTAGAAGAGTTTTCTCGAATCGCTACCCCGTTAACTCAGCTGACTTGTAAGGATATCAAATTCGTATGGAGCGAAGAATGCGATAAGAGTTTCCAAGAGCTTAAGAGGAGACTCATTTCGGCACCTGTTCTGACAATACCATCTGGTTCGAATGGATTTGTTATCTACAACGATGCTTCAGGCAAAGGGTTAGGATGTGTTCTCATGCAACGTGGGAAAGTCATAGCCTATGCCTCGCGACAACTTAAAGAATATGAGAGGAATTATCCTACTCATGATCTAGAGTTGGCAGCAGTCGTTTTCGCGCTAAAGATCTGGAGGCACTATCTATATGGGGAGAAAG
Source organism: Panax notoginseng (assembly GCA_016801055.1). Taxonomy (NCBI): domain Eukaryota; kingdom Viridiplantae; phylum Streptophyta; class Magnoliopsida; order Apiales; family Araliaceae; genus Panax; species Panax notoginseng. The sequence continues at coordinate 136,945,778 of CM029019.1, forward strand.
TGGAGATATATTCAGACCATAAAAGCCTCAAATATTTCTTCACTAAAAAAGAACTCAACATGCGGCAACGACGTTGGCTCGAGCTGTTGAAAGATTACGACCACACTATTCAATACCATCCTGGAAAAGCAAACGTGGTAGCTAACGCGTTGAGTAGAAGATCATATGCAGGAACGAGTGCGATGATGTCAAGTATACGCGTAGAACCAACTTTAATCGATAAAGTTAAAGTTGCTCAAGCTACAGACCCGGAGCTGATGCGTATGAAGAAGAAAGTGCAAAAAGGTGCTATTCTAGAAGCAAGAATCGATGAAGAAGGAATACTTCGAGTTCACTCCAGACTTTGTGTTCCTAACAATTCTGATTTGAAGTACAAGATCATGATGGAGGCACACAATACACCATTTGCAATCCATCCTAGAAGTACTAAAATGTATCGTGATCTTCGACATACATTTTGGTGGAACAATATGAAGAGAGAGATTGCAAAGTTTATCTCGAGGTGTTTAACTTGTCAACGTGTAAAGGCGGAGCATCAAGTACCAAAGGGTCCACTGCAACCACTTGAGATTTTGAAATGGAAGTGGGAACACATTACCATGGATTTCGTTACGGGTCTTCCCACGGTTTCTCAAGGCATAAATACTATTTGGGTTATAGTTGATAGATTAACCAAGTCTGCTCATTTCTTGCCGATACGGGAGACTTATTCCCTTGAACGTCTTGCTAGTATGTACGTGAATGAGATTGTAAGGTTACATGGCATGCCAGTATCTATAGTTTCGGATCGTGACCCAAGATTCACTTCAAGATTTTGGGTTAGCTTGTAAAAAGCTATGGGCACGGATTTACGGTTCAGTTCGGCATACCATCCTCAAACGGACGGGCAATCAGAGAGGACTATTCAAACTCTTGAAGATCTATTAAGACTTTGTGTCCTAGATTTCAAAGGAAGTTGGGATAAGTACCTACCATTGGTGGAATTCTCCTACAACAACAGTTATCAGGCAAGTATAGGTGTGGCTCCCTATGAAGCATTGTATGGACGAAAGTGTCACTCTCCAGTATGTTGGGATGAGGTGGGAGAAGCAACATTGTTGGGACCAGAGTTGGTACGAATGACTACAGAGAAGATCCAAACGATTCAACAACGTATACAAACGGCACAGGATCGACAAAAGAGTTATGTGGATCTTCATCGAAAGGACGTGGAATTTGACATTGGGGATCATGTATTATTACGTGTAGCTCCATGGAAAGGAGTTACAAGATTTGGGAAGAGAGGAAAGCTCAATCCACGATTTATTGGTCCATTTCAGATTCTTGACCGAGTAGGAAATGTGGCCTATAGACTCGCGTTACCTCCAAGTATGTCTCGTGTTCATAATATTTTTCATATATCTGTGCTTCATAAATATGTGAAAGACCCGAACCACGTTATTGAGTTAGAATCGGGCGAGATAGCCGAAGACTTAACGTACGAGGAGGTACCTGTCAAGATCTTGGATAGGAAGGAGCATATCCTACGCACGAAGGTCATACCACAAGTTAAAGTTTTATGGAGAAACCATGCTATTGAGGAAATGACCTGGGAGTTGGAAACGGAAATTAAAGCGAGGTATCCTCATCTTTTCGAAACACCAGGTACGTCTGTCAATTTCGAGGACGAAATTTCATAAGGAGGGGAGGTTGTAAGACCCCAAATTATTAATAAATGAAATTTAATTTCCCCTATTTATTATTCTGAAATAGTAAGGGTTGATTTGATTAATGTGGTTAGTTATGGGTAAAATGCGCAAATATTTTAAATAAGCAAGTGGTTATAAAATATTCATTGTTGTCGGGGAATATTCGCTTGGTCGTGAAATATTCTTACTGTCGGAGAATATTCGTACGACGGCGCAGTCTTTTGTGGGCCCCATAACGGAAAGCGATTGGAAGAAGAAAACGACAAAAATAAGTTGTTTATAAATAACGGCGTAGTTGTTACCGTTAATACTGTTGGAATACCCGGTGGTTAAAGCACGGTAATACGCGTTGTTGCACAGTAGCACACGGTGTTGCACCAATTATTGATTCTTACGTAAGAAGGCACTACTCAATAATGGTTACAGTAATTACTGTTCAATATTTTATTTTATTGATTAAATAATTGCTACGTTGATATTTTATAATTGTCACTACATAGTATTTTCCATTATCGGAGCAATAATTCATATTATCTGAATAATATTATTAGATAATATTGTTGGCAATGTCTAGAAAGTTCTGTCTAAGGAGAGGTTTTGTCATCTAATTGCGCGCCAGTAAGGAGAAATCCTTATTGGAAAGCCCCCTCTTTCCTGGGAATGGCCTGGTTGCCAGTACTGTGATTCTGTAATATTATTTGTGTATAATTAATTATTGATTTATATGATGTGGAAAATATTGATTTTATGTGGATATAGATGGGGAAAATTTTTAATGTGACAATTGTTGAAAATTAATATTTTATCTTTTTTTGATAAAATAATTTATTTAAATATATTATTTTAATAATATATTGATGGTGATATTTTTACAATGAATGTGGGATATATGAGTATATGAGGAGGAAGAGTATTTTTGTGGCATTAAATGATTAACACATATTTTGTGTGTTGGTGGACACAATTCTTGACCGAAAATTTATTATTGACTGTAAAATCGCCCGTTTGTGGATTTCGGTCAATTTCTGTTTGGAATTTCGAAAAACTTTTTTCTGCAAAGTTGTAGAGAATTGAATTTCCTATAAAAACTCGCGAGATTCGAATTTTCTGATAAAAATGCTATTTATTATGAATTATTGAAGTTCTGAAGTTCCGAAATAATTGATTTTTGGAAGTTTTATTTATTATTTTGAACAAAAACATTTTTTGGCATTTAAGTGGGCTAACATGTGATATAAATGGGCTGAGATCAGATGTCTAGAGGTGGGCTAAGGAAAGTTTGATAAATATATTAATATTATATTAAATTTTTTGCTTTGGTGTTTTAAGCATTTTCCTATAAATAGGGTGCTTAGGTTAGAATTAAAAATCACAACAGAAACACAAGTTTCTCTCTATTTCTCTCTCTATATCGAGCATATTCTTGTGAGTATTTGATACTTTGAGTGTTGCTATACGATGCAAGTTTCCTTCAGCACTATATCTAGTATTCCAGTCAGAAGTACCGTCTTTCCGAGGTAAGGGATGTTATTTCTTCTTAAATGATATTATTTTCTTCAATATCATTATGTCGAAATATTGATCTGAACTTTTTATCAAATTTGGAACTTTTCATGTCGGGGTTACTATTCACGAGTTACTATTCATCGAAAAATGAAATTTTTTTCTTTTCGTCCAAAATATCTATTTTGGATGCTAGCTTTGATTGTATCCATGTTTTGATCATTCTTGAATTTTACTCCACTATGATTATTTATGAGGTATTTTTGGACATGGAATAGCTGAAATACGAATCCTTAATATTTATTATTTTGTTTCACTGGATTCGTTTCCTTTAAAATATTTTTCATCATCCTCAGTCCTAAATGATGATATAATTGAATATCTTTGGCCTGTAGTGCAAAGATTAATAATTTCTGATGAATATCTTTGGCCCGTAGTGCAAAGATGAACATGTGTTTAGATGAACATGACCAACTAGTGAATATCTTTGGCCTGTAGTGCGAAGATGAATATTGATTGATGTTACAGGGATAAAATGCTGATGATGGACTTTTAAATTTATAGATAATAGTAGATTTCATTCTCTACGTAACTCTTCTATGAATTATTATTTTCCGCTGCGAATATTGATTTAAAACTTGTTGTCTATTATTATTCTATTATATTTTTTCCCTGTTGAAGACTAACGATAATTTGTTCTATGTTATCTTAGTCATAATGTTCTTTACTGGGCAAGTTGAGCTCACCCTTTTTCTTTTTGTTCCATTTTTCTCAGGAGGCGAGAATGTAGCGAGTACTAGTCGGGGTATGGAATGATGGTTCTAGAAGTTATTTTAGTAGTCCTCACCATTTTTGTGAAATAATGTATCAATAATTGTAATGAGGACTTATTTGAGTGTGGATATTGTCTAGATGACAATATTTGTATTTAAACTCAAAGTTCTTATGTTGTAATAGTAAAGATGTAGTTGTTTCTGTACCATGTTATTGACGACTCAGAATGGGTGTTGTATACCTATTTTGGGGGCGTCACACTATCTATTCCTATTATCCTTAACACTCCATTCACACAACTATACCCAGTTCGTCAAACTTACCACATTTATGAGTTCAGGAACTTGCCACAATCATATGAGTTTAAGAACTTGTCCTAGACAGACCTTTGGCGTCCATTCGCTGAGGGGTTCATAAACATTTCATTTAATTATGAGTCACGAACATATCATAAGTATGAGTTTTAAGAACCCGTACTTAACCTTATATTCTCTACCTATAACCTATCTATCTGTTATACACATGAGAAAGGAATCACCCTCCTAACATGCATATAGCAAATAGCGCGACACAAACATTTCAACGATTATCAGTGCCAGAAACTAAGTGGTTTTTACACCAAGTATAATTCCCCGCCCATAATAAGGAATCATACAGCTCAGCTACTGACATGAGTCCTCAATTGAATCCCCACCTAAACCTACTCCCTTCTCAATACGAATTTCATTTAATCCGAATTCATAATCCTTTCCTGAATCTGTACCAATTTATAGTACAACTGTCACACAACATTCTTGCCGTAAACTGTTCAATCGTTAGATTGATTCTTCTCCCTCCTATAACCTTATCAGATCATGGGGTGATCTTATCGTATATATTACGATTCATTTCTATTCTATGATCATTTTATTTTTTGATCTCCTATCCCTGTACTATTAGTCTTTTAGACTCTATCTATTCACCACTACTGTTCAACTTTATTATCAGAGTTAGGGAACTCTGTAATTATACCCTGCCGAGATTCGTCTTTGAATCATATCGACACACTAACTCTATTTGAGTTAGTACTTACCCTAATCAATGCGGTTATTAGTCTCAGGTAACCCTACCTAAGATTTATAACGAACAGCTCTGATACCAACTGTGAGAGCCCCGAATCTGGGTCCTAAATCACCGCGGATCCGGTACAATCATTCTATCACTAATTGTGAAAGATATAAATATAAATTATTTATATAATAAACGTACACATTAATTTCTCCAAAATCAAGTAACCTTAACTTATACACAATTCATAAACTATCAGACATATAACATATTTATTAAACTATTCTATTACAAATTAGCTGCACATATTATCACAAGCTGAACTTGGCATTATCCTTTTCCTGTATCCGACATTTTCGCCTTAATCTGCAATGTTAAATCATGATATAGCAAGGGTGAGCGTGAAAGTTGCCCAACAAGTTTAAATTTATTAAGACATATCATGATTGAAAGAGTCTGAATAATAAGCTGGCTATAATTCAACAATATAATTGTGAACTAGCAGGAACAAACTTTTGACTGAACAAGTATTAAACATGAACAAATATATCTGGACCAACTGGTAATGAAGGTGATCAGCCTTTCATACCTGACTTATACATGCAATAGGTACATAGTACAATTCATGGCAACCAGCAATAATTAACCATAAGCTTATCTGAATGAAACACTCTTAGTAGACTTAAGTAAAAACAAACATGTCTGCACCGTTGATTACCGCTACGCAATTTATATCGCTTTATCCGAAGAACTAATATTAGTAATATAGATCTCCAATATTAGAATAATATCATCATAGTAATAATTCTATTATATATATAAGCATAGAATAATCTAAACACATAGCATATAACCCTATCAGTCTATAACACACATAAGACTCGGTGTCAAGTCAAATTATTGCAGTCTGAGTTGAACTCGACACAAATCTAACGTCCCGACGGTCTAGTCGGTCAAAAATTCGAGTTCAAGTTCAAATAAACTCTGTCTTAACACCTAACAATTAACTTAATAATTTTATTATCAGTCAAAATATTTTTCTATGTCTCTTAATAATTTTTCATGTAATTATTACTATTTATCGTAAAATTTCAATCATTAACCCGTATTTAAATGAATTAAATACCCCAATATTCTATTATCAATAATATTTATTTATTATCAAATATTAATGAACTACATGTCATAATATTATAATATATTTATAATATCACAAAGTATTTTTAATACCTTAAAATCACTTTTATATGATTTTTAAACAGTTATATTCATTTTTCGGTAATTGCTGTTAATATTAAAATATTAATATTTTCATGACAAAATATCAAAAGTTATATTTTATAACTTAAAATATTTTTATAACACTTAAATCATTTTTATATGATTTTTTTAAATCATTAATTCCAATTTTCCATAATTTATCTAATATATTCATTAAATAACTAATTATCATTAATATTTATTAATTAATGAAATTCATCACAAAATATTAAAAGTCACTAAAAATAACTTAAAATATTTTCCTTTACCATAATATTATTTTTCAAGATTTTTCATGAATTTAAATCATTTTTAAATCATTTATTTAATATTATAATTAAATAAATTAAATACCATTTATATTCCAAAAATATTAAATATTTATGAAATATACTCTAAATAATTAAAAACTATTTTTCAAACTTAAAAATAATTTTTCAGAATTTATTTTGTATTTTTAATAATTAACAACCATTTTTTCTATTTATTTATTAATATAAATTATTTTCTAAAAATAAGTGTCACTAAAGGGTCCTATAGCGACAGAACCGTCGCTATAGGTGTTCTTGAGCATGTTCTTGAGCAAACCCAGTTTTCTTGTCAGTCACTAAGGGCTCGGTTTGACCAGCTTTTACTCTGTGAACCTAATGTTTTCTAGGCATATAATGATATCAATTATGTAGTATAAATGTAATACTACAAACTAATGCAACATTCATGTCCATAACATAACAAAGTCGTGAGATCTAAGCTGCTAAAGTCGTTGTCAGACCTGCTCTTGAGTTTCTGGGCTGCCCAGAAACTCAAGCAGGATCGAGGTGCCTACTTTGGGTCATTATAGATTGAGTTATGTGTTCCATTTGTATGATCTACAAGTTTACACATATAGTATACATGTCCGGCTACAATTTATAACATTAAATCATCATAACAACAACACACGCACAAAATTCAAGCCGGTCAAAGTAGGGGTCAAAAGTTGTTCTTGAACTTTCTGGGTTTTCCAGAAAAGTTCATCCGGATGGTGGTCAACGGTCGTTTGACCATCATTAACTACGATTCTGTTAAGGATCTTAGTGAACTAAAGCCTTCTGCATGAAGTCTTCATGTCAGGCTACACGATTAAACCAACAACATGTCCAAAACATAAACATACTGCAAGATCCATGGCCTGAAAAATTGTTGTCAGAAAATCTGGGTTTCTGGGTTACCCAGAAACCAGATTTCGTGATTGGTCAACTACCTTTGACTGCTTATAACTTTCGACCTATACATGATCTGGACTTGGTTCAAGTTCCAGATCATAGACAACACAACATACTACAGATCTATAACATAAAACACAACAGATCATTAACACCCAAAGATTTATAGGCCCTGACATATGGCTGTCAGGCCAAAAATTTCTAGTTTTCCAGATTTTTCAAAACATCATTTTCGTGCACTTTAATATTATAGATCCTTGATCTGTCAACCCAGATCACTAAAAGACACATTATTACATAACTTTAAATAATTAATTACAATATATAACATCAGATCGCATGATTTCTAAAAATTAGGGTTCTATACCATTTTGAGCTTTGATCTTGGATTCTGACCCTTGAATCTGTTATTGGATTGCTAGAACTTGATCATGGCTTGGTTTCTCACTCTCTCTCTCTCTCTAAATCCTGAATTTTTAAAGAGAAAATGGGTTTGGAGAAAATGAAAAAAATAAAGTAGACTTTTTCTTACTTTAATTTTTTTATTTATTTGATTCATTGTATCTAGTGGGTATAAGTGGCCCAAAATCAGATTTGTGATAGATTTAAGCACATGTTGTATATCTACATAGATGAGTCACCAAGATTTGGACATATCCTTTACTTAATGTGTAAGAAAAGGACACTTTGGTCTTTTTCCTTTTAATCTAATGGCATTTGTGTCAAATAGCCCAAACCCTTAGGGTTTAGGGTTTGGTTAGGGTTTAGGGTTTAAGCCATTTAGGGTTTAGGTTTTAAACCCTTAGGTTTTTGCAAATTTAATTTCCAAGATTTTCCAATTTCGGTTTTAAAATAGAAAATTAATATTTCTAAATTATAATTAGAATTTTCTAATTATATTAAAATTGCTTAATCAAAATTTAAATATTGTTAATTAGGATTAATATTTCCTAATTAAACTCGCTAATTAAGCAATTAGAGTCAAAATCATATATTAGGGTTTTCAAAATCCTCGGAACTAAACTTAGGGTTTCAGAACCGATTTCTAGGGTTTCTTATCCATTTCTAGGGTTTTCTAACCGAACGTTGACGTTCTTAATATATACTTAGGGTTTGACACATATATCGGTTATCTGGTCAACCCTTGACCCTTGACCACATACTGTACACATATACACAGAACATAAACGCTTATTCCCTTAATCCTGAATAATTTACTTAAATCTTTCACAGAATTTTGGAATCCTCAAAATTCCATCACAAAAATATCAAACGCATACACTTATTTTCTGTCTAGGTTCTAATTTTGCACCTTAAATCAATTAATAATAAAAAAATTCTAAATTCTCGGGTTGTCACAATACCTACGAGGAATTCAGTACCTGTTTGTACATTATTTTCATACATATGCCTCGCATCTGTAAAATAAAATCAACCAAGTCGAATAGTGAATAAAATGGGAATGTAAAAGGTCTCGATTACTATTGAGCACTGGGTTTGAAAACATCACTGCCATATCTTGTTAAAAAGTAAAGTTTTATATAAATTCAAACCCTGTGTATATTGGTGCGAACGAGGCCTCACACTACTTCCAAATAAAAGCACATTGACCCACACACACACACATTCATATAACAGTTTCTTGAAAAGTGGCAGTCACCGTGGCAACACGGATGTCGGGGGGTGCCTAACACCTTCCCTCCGCATAAGCAAGTCCCCGGACCCTAATTGAATCTCAGTTTCACCGACCCATTTAACAGTGTCACATCACTAGGTCAATGTGCAAACCTTTTATCGGTTGTGTTGGTACAACCAGTTAAAAAACCAACTGGCGACTCTTATAGTCCAATCGTTGAAATTACACATGTCGGACCTTTTTCACTTGTTTTTTCAAACAAATCTCACCTAAAATGAAAACAAAAAAAACAGGTAATGAAAAGGGACAAATAAAAATCCTGACGTCGACAGGTGGCAACTCTGCTGGGGACTCCAGTAAGAGGACTTAAACCGCTATTACAAGCTTTTCAAAACTGTTATATGCTTGTGTGTGGATGTTGCATTTACATTTATGATGAATGTGTACGAATGCATATCTTTACTGCGATTAATGCTTTACACTATATCTGCCAGTGATATTAGTGCTTCGTACATGTCATCATTTTCATATATGGTGAGACGCGATGTATGTGAATGTATGTTGTGTGGTCCCTCCACCAAGAGGCTATCCTGTCGGTGTTTGATTACTGGACTCGTAGGAAGACTAATTCCCGCGAGGCTCAGGAAAGGCACCACCCAAATTCGCTCCAGTTGAAAGACCGAATTAACTTCCCGTCGAGTAAATTGCGATGATTTGAGAACCTTCATGCCGAAAAGCCGTTAGAGTAACCTAAGATAGGTTAGCCTCTGATAAACCAAACACGGAGGAAAGTCTCTTCATGCTTTCTCATTTTAAATTACTTGTAAAAACAATTACTTGTAATTTACATTGCATATTCATCTCCATGTAATGAGAAATATGAATAAATATGTGCATATACATATTTACATTAACATGCTATCCTGTATTACAAACATATAACATCCGTTTTGCAGGACAAAATTCCTAAAATGAACACACCATATAGCATGTTAATATTTACATATTCCCTAAAAACTAAACTATGCCAGTTTTGTCGCAGGGAAGCATTTGGACCTATTACCCGGTCAAAGTCCAAAAAGGCCGCAGGCCTACAGCCAATCATGTCTTCATATGACCAGTCTAATCCAGTGTCTCGCGAAGAATTTGACGAATTAAGTAAATAAATCACAGACTTGGTTGTTCTACTTAAAGAACTACATCAATCTACGCAGGGTCCAAAAATACCCGTACATGCTAAATCCTCCACACAAGGAGGAACTCAAGGTCCTGATAAAGCCATTACAATACCTGAACTGCAGTTGGATACAACCAACAAAAGTCATGATGCCGCCCATCTCACAGGAGATCCAGACACTAGTGACATCAGAAAGAAAGTTCTTTAAATGGAAGAGACCCTTCGCGCTATCAAAGGAATTGGAGCACACGGGAGTGTGTCATATGCTGACCTTTGTATATTTCCTGGTGTTCATTATCTAGGAAAATTTAAAACTCCTGACTTTGAAAAATATGATGGGTTAGGAGATCCTTATACCCATTTGAAGGTATTCATTGGAGAACTCAGATCTTATGCAGAGGATGAGAAGCTCAGAATGCAGTTGTTCCAGAAAAGTCTAACTGGAGAAGCCCGTTCATGGTATACTAGATTAGACAACTCAAAGATCCATAGCTGGGAAGAGCTAGCTCACGCCTTCCTTACACAAATACAGTTTCTAGTCTCAGATGGCTCCTGACCGGTACTGGATTACTAAGGTCAAGAAACAGTCCAATGAGTCTTTCAGAGAGTATGCTCAAAGGTGGAGACGCCTGGCTGCCCAAGTTATTCCTGCCATGACAGAATTAGAAATGGTCATGACCTTCATAGACATACAAGAAGCTCCTTTCTATAAAAGAGTGTTAGCCGGCATCGGTAAACCATTTTCTGAAATGATTAAACACGGGGAGATGGCTGAGATGGGATTGAAGTCAGGAAAGATTCAAGACCTAGCTGCCCTTAAAGTTGTTGTTGAGCACATCCAGTCTGTAAATTATGGAAACAACCCCCGAAGGGTCCATAAAAAGAAAGAGGAAGATGTTTCCCTGATACTGCAGGGTCAAAAAGGCAATCAGAACATGCCTGTCCAAAGGATAAGTTACACTCCATTTCAAGCTCAGTCTTTAAATCCTCCATTGCCAAAAGGTGGAGAAGTCAAACGCCCTCGAGTGTTCACACCCTTAGGGGACTCTCTCGAGAATATTCTTACTCTTCTGACCATGCAGAAGAAAATCACGCATCTTCTTCCACTAGCCATCCCTAATGGTAGGGGTTTTAATGCTGCTCGGAAATGTGCTTATCATGTCGGGGCACCTGGACATCATACTCAAGTTTGTTGGGTCTTGAAACATAAGATCCAAGACCTGATAGACAACGGTGAGATTGTGGTCACCAAACCAGATCAACCTCATGTGCAAGACATCTGCACGAGCCGTGTCATAAGACCATCCAGGGGTCAATGCTGAATATCTCTAGACATACATACATATGCATAACATGATACATGCATTACAGATAATAGATGGCAATATGATATAGGGAATAGAAAAATTGTGCATACATTCCTAAGTATATTATCATCTAATACATCATCTCTGTAAAGCTACAAATACAGAGAAATGGGGCACAGACGCCCTACTACTAACAGAGGCCTATCAAAAGATATAACGAGAATACACATCAGAAGAAGATAATGGTGTCGATGTCCACATCATCAATCCTATCCACCTGATGTAACTCTTCATGAGTCACTGGATCTCTATCAACAAGGATATCAGGCCTATACAAAGGAGGATTTGCACTGACAAAACCAAATGGGTCATCAGAGGGGCTAGCGCCTGAGCTGGAAGGATCAAACGAATCTGCCTCTGTCGGATCTCTGCCCAAATGCTGGATAAAGACATGTGCCTTGTCCAACTGACGGGTCAAACTGTCAATCTGTGTCACATGAGTCAGATCTCGGACACAGGCTAACCAATCCGTCATCATCACGGATCCTGGAACCATATCCCCCATGAACTGAGTGGCGCGGGTCAGGGCTCCAATAGTACGAGGGATCCACCAACGCTGGAATACATCTTGAGTGCAAGGACCCTCTGACAATGCAAAATCGTCAACACCCAATAATGGGTTATCAATTACGGGTGACTGCGACACAGGCCAATAACGCCTGGCAGGAGGCAAGATCGGTATACAAATCTCTCCTGTGGTGCTCCTAATAGCACGCTCTCCTAAATAGAGCTCCCATCCTCCATCTGTAAAGAGAGGAACTCTCCGGGTGGAAATCACGTACTCGACACCAGTCGGGTATCCATCCTCAAATTCGATGGCCAAATGCTCCCCAGAGTAGGGAATCCATGTGATAATGTCAGCTGTCAACAACATTAGCTGCAAGCGACAGTGAGTGAAACCCTCAGCTACAGGGACCTCTGCCAATATAGAATGATGCCATCGTCGTCCTCGTGGGTAGGTATCCAATCCTAGCACACTCACTGGACGTAAACATGGGAGCCTCTCATGGGCCCAAAACTGCCAACACAACGGCAAACCATCTGCTGTCAGTTAACACTTTTAACCTATAGATGGGAAATGATAAGAGAAATACTCACCAGCAGAAATGGATAAAATCCTAGTCAAGCCTCAGTTAAGCCCTGTGAGCGTATACGCATGCCCCTGAGGAAATAGGCAAAGGTATAGGAACCCTAATCATACTCTCCAATACGGTCCACATGTTAAGTGGCGCTGATCAAAGCGAATGACACCGTAGAGGAGTTATCTGCTATGAAGTAGCCCCTAATGATCATCAGGAACAATCGCCAAAAAATACGATCCCTGACTCTAACATCAGCTGGCATGGGCTCACTCAATAGCCCACTCATAGCATCTAAGCTCAAAGGACCCGCACGGACAGTCCTGCCCTTGAGCGCCTTCGCCAAAACTCCTAACAAGGATCTGATGGTAGTCGGGCTAATATCCGCCGTGCAAGGCACTGGTGCCCCTCCAAACTCTATACATATGATAAATTGCCAATCCATTGGTGTCATCATCACCTCAGAGTCCAGCAAATGGAGTGACTGAGTCTGGTGAAACCACTGCTCAGACAATGCCCTGAGATAACCACAGGGACAACGACGGGGAAGGATGAAAAAGAATGCTCCAAAACCCCAATCATGCACTACCGCTCTATAATTACGATGAAGAGCCCGGTACATTGAGTGTATACTGAACCAGTTCCCTCAAGGCTATGTAAAGCCAGGAACCTACATGAAATGTAAATCAACATTAAATCCTTTTACTCCTCACAAATAGGAAAGAAGGAAGATCAAGTTCTGATGTCATACCTCGTTAGCATGCAAATACATCGAGGGATGTCGACTCAAGCCACCCAAAAGCTTTGGGCTTGCTACCTAAATACTCAGGAGCTCCCTACGTGGAATATGCGCAGCAGGAGCGGGGTTCGCAACCAGAACATCCTCCTCCTTATCCTCGACGTTCGGCACATCAACCTGGACTGGACGTATCACCGCCTCTACCAACCGACAAGGCTTTCTAACGGAACGAATTGGAGGCACTTCAGAAGCCCTCCTCCGTACACCAGAAGTGGTCCTACAGGAACTACTCGGCTGATCCAAATCCATAATATCTGGACAACAAGTCTCCAAATCACCTCAGAAAAGGTGTGGTATCTTCTAACCTGGAGCTTTTCAAAATGCATTTAATGACTATCTGCATGCATGCATCATTTTAACATACATCTACAATAGAGTTAAAAATGCATGACTACACAATTCCTACATTTTAGGAAAATTTTGCCATAGTTTCCTCTATAAATAGGACTATCCACATGCACATAGGCATGACTAGGTGGCCATTCAGTAGCACACCTACCCACAGTCATATACATACTATATGCAAAATCATCAACACATAAGGTTAACCTCAATGCTAGGAGTACTTTGCTTTTTTACCTTGTCAAATGTCCTCAGATAGGATAAAAATAGTAGAAAAAGGTGCCCATTTGACTGTCTCAAAAGTCAAATTTTTTTACATCATTATGTTCAGCATGTTTTAATACTAACATTTACTATGTTGAATATTTTTTATCAAATCATTTGAGCATACATAATCACTACTATGTGTTTAGATGCATTTCATATAATAAGTCATTTTCTAACAGATAAAAACTGGAAAAAGTACATGCATACGTTACTAGGATAGTGTAGAACACTTGTACGGTAACAGATTTTGTAGAAAGAAGAGCTCTCAGATTTGAAGAAGAGCTCTCAGATCTCATTCGCATCACAAGTTGAAAATGACTTATGAAAGCAACCTGCTGGTCTTTATGATCTACGGTTGGCCGCAGGTCCATCTGTGGCTGCAGCAGGTGTACCTACGGCACCCCTATGTGGGTTCCACCCCTCCAGTTTGGTCCAGTTCGAGTTGCAAAGGAGTTCTCGCAAGCTGAAAAGGCCAAATCAGGGATGAAAACGCTACGCGATTGAGCAAAATAGCCTATAATCCTGGTTGAACCGTGGGTCTTCACATCATTCATTGGTATTCGCCCAACCACCACAGGGTACACTATGTCGATGATCTCTGACGATACAAGTCACGCTCAGTTATACTTCACACATGTCCAATTCCTCTTATTCAGGATCATTGTCCTACTTTGCCACATAACCCCGACGGGGGTCACCACGCGATACATATATCGAAGTACATAACCCTGGTGGCGGTTACAACGTATATTATCCTTTGACATACATATTAACGAAGGTTAAGCAGCGTTGACATCACTATAACCGTTGGCAAGTAAATCCAACGGAGCGCCATAAGCCATCCAATGATTTCAGCCGTTGACACACACATTAACAATGATCCAACACGTCAACCCGGCGGGGGTTACAACGCATGTTCCATTGACACACATCAACGATAATACAACAACCCCGACGGGGATTACAATGCACTGTCATCCATTGATGTACGCATCAATGAAGATCAGGCAACATTGACATCATTTCAGCCGTTGGAAAGTAAACCCAACGTCGCATCAGAAACCATCCAATGATTTCATCAGTTGATACACACATCAACAAAATCCAAGTAGCCTTGGCATTTATCCCCAGAAGGGAGTTCATCCGTTGATCTACACATCAACAGAGGATCAAATGTATCCCCGGCGGGGGTTACAACGCGTAGTAAACCGTTGGTTCACACGTCAACGAAGGTCGGGCAGCCCTGACAACATTTGCTATTGGCAGTAAAACCAACAGAACATTGACATACTCTGGCAATACAAACCAGGAAAGGGAAACGTCATCAAGGAGGATTGATGTCCTCAAACAGACAAAGATTTATCCGCACAGATCTCTTACACATAAGAGGCACTACTTCGAAATCAAGTCTGTATCAAGGATTCAGGACTTTGATGATAACTCCAACGTCAACATCATCAAAGATTTGGATCGCACATCCAATTTGGCCATCATTGCCAAATCCCCAGTAGAAGCTATAAGGAGATAACAGTCATCCTCAGCATGTTGGGCAACAACCCCATACACATGCATCACCCAGTTGTTTCATGTTATATTTCAAGTGTCTAGGATTCTTTATCCTATCCATGCATTGCATTGCATGAATATGATAAAGAGGGGCATCTGTAGACACTTGAAATTTTTTGCATATCTGTTACTGACATCACATGAGCGCAAATTCGTCTTTTAAGAGGAAACCCTGGAAGATGGTTTATATCCATTCCGGATACCACCGGGAGGAATAGCTCAACCCCAGAGCACACACTGGGAGTAACAGCTCAACCCCAGAACACACACCGGGAGTAACAATTCCAACCTCAGAGATAACCCCGAGGCATGCAGATCCACTACTGGAATATAAATCGGAGAAGACCTATTTCATCCCAGAGATAACCCCGAGATGTTCCGTCTCAGTCCCAACACTGGGAATAGCAGATTCCAACCTTGGAGATAACCCCAAGGAAGGTAGTGGCAGTTCCGGAGATAACCCCAAAAATACTTGTTTCAAATGCATGTCATCAGCTTTAACCTCGGTGCTCACACCGAGGCACTCAGTACAAGACAGGCACACCTCAGAGATGACACTAAGGACCATCAACATTTGCAGTAGTCCAATCTCAGCGATAACCTTGAGCAACGTCTGCTTTATCAGCCCAAATCGGAGATAACCCCGATGAGGGGCAAAGTCGTCATCTTGCCACCATGACGCAACAACACGCCGTCTCAACATTTCAAACATACCTTTTTACAAAACAATGTCCCACAAGAGCCAAGAAAAACCAATCCCGAGTGACTATTATGCAAAACAACGGATAAAATTTGAAGTTGAAGACCGGAGGGCATCGTCCCATCTTCATGACTTTGTACAACCTCTAATCCCATGTCATTGCATAACTCTCAACAACGGCGATCCAAAATAGGTCCTATATACCTCAGTCGGATGCCCGAATTGTAATTCCAAAAGTTCGAGCGGACATCACATTGCCTACGTGCACGTAATTCGAGACGATGGGACCCGCGAAGCTCGGGGCACCCCGGGCAGCCTCTGGTACACCTGCGACTGCGGTTCCACCCTCTATAAATAGAGGGCTTGGGATGACTATTTTAAGAAGAGAAAGAGCAAGGGAGCCCTGTCCAATTTGCTCCATACACACCTCAAACTGAGTGCTTTCTCATTTTAAACAATTGTAAGCTCACATATAGCTAATTCTGTGCTGGCAGAAACCAGTGTTTATCTACTTTAAAGTTATTGAAGTTTTCTTTGGTAGACCACTGTAAGCCTTCTTACATATTTTCAAGCCTTTCTCTTCACACTTGCACATACCCTTCTTTACGTTGAGAGTCGTGTTGCGGGTGTTTGCCCAGACTTCGGTCTGTGGTTTTATTTTAGTTTGTATATACATATATATATATATATATATATATATATATATATATATATATATATATATATATATATATTCATTTCGTCCCACCTGGAGTTTACTTCGTGGTGGTTGACCGCTTTTACTGCTTCCTGTACATTTCGTCCCGCCTGGAGTTTCTTCCGTGGCGGTTGATTGCTTTTACAGCTTTATTTACATTTTTGATCCCCCGTGGAGGTGCTTCGTGGTTGGTGACCATGTCTGTATATATATATATATATATATATATATATATATATACAACTTTTATATATATACCTGCTTACTGCGTTTATATCAACTGCGGCATTATGTGAGCCTAGGAATCACATGATCACAGATTCAGTCCACTGAATCTAGATTCGATTCTCGTGATGGACCTTTTCAGCTGTAAGCAGCTTGTAAATTTATCTGTGATGTTTGGATTTCCTCAGATGGTTCTCATACCCACGAGGAATTCAGCACCTGTTTGTACATTATTTTCATACAGATGCCTCGCATCTGTAAAATAAAATCAACCAAGCCGAATAATGAATAAAATGGGAGTGTAAAAGGTCTCAATTACTATTGAGCATTGGGTTTGAAAAACCTCCTTGAAAACATCACTGCCATATCTAGTTAAAAACTAAATTTTTATATAAATTCAAACCCTATGTATATAGGTGCGAACGAGGCCTCAGACTACTTCCAAATAAAAGCACATTGACCCACATACACACACACACATTCATATAACAGTTTCTTAAAAAGTGGCGGTCATCGTGGTAACACGGATGTCGGGGGATGCCTAACACCTGCCCTTCGCATAAGCAAGTCCACGAACCCTAATTGAATCTCGGTTTCACCGACCCGTTTAACAGTCTCACATCACTGGGTCAATGTGCAAACCTTTTATCGGTTGTGTTGGTACAACCAGTTAAAAAACCAACTGGCGACTCTTATAGTCCAATCGTCGACATTAAACTGTCGGACTTTTTTCACTTATTTTTTCAAACAAATCTCACCTAAATTGAGAACACAAAAAAATAGGTAATGAAAAGGGACAAATAAAAATCCCGACGTCGACAATAAACACTCTGGTTAGAGAAGAGTTCACGGTCTTGTGACCCCTCTACATAATTTAGAATCTAAGATTTTTCATACTACTTCCCGATTATTAAAAAATAATGGAAGATTCTTATTTGTCTGAAGGATGAATGTAGTAAGTAGAATGTTCCTTAGAAAGGAAAAAGTGGTAGAATGCATTGGAGAAAGTTATAATAATAAAAAACTTCCAAAAAGAGAATGAATAAAATTATTCAAAAGAATATGTAATATTCAGAATAGCACCGAGTAGAGGAGGTTTCGGTGATTCCGATGAAGGAATCCTTATAAGGGGGAGAGGATGTAAGAACCCGAATTTTCAAAAAATATTAAAATAAGAATTTAGTAGATAAAATTTTTAAAGCATGAGATTGGTTCGAACAAGAATATATATGTGATACGAGTTATGTAGTATTGTGTTACATAGGGTAATATAAGTTATGTAATAAGTAATGTTGTGTTTAAAAAATATATATCATTATTATATATTTGTTATAAATTTTAGAGATGAATTAGTAAAGAAGATGGATAGAAATTTATCTATTGATATTAAATAATTTATGTGAAATTAGTTTATCATAGTAAGTTCGTGACATTAAATATCTTTGATAATCACCAATTTCTTGAGTATATGTATGAGTAAGTATCAAGTCTAAGGCAGTGCAACCGTACCTTTAATGGTGGATGTATAAGAGCTGGGCTAAATGATTCCTTAAGAGAGTGGAGGTATATACGAATTAGTGACCGATCTAACTCACGGTGAAAACAATGTAGACGAGACGGAAACTAATTTGTTGGTTGTTTATGGGAAACCACTCAGTGTACTATATTGAATACTATTAAAGACTCGATGTGTGCTAGGTTTAGACTTGTATATATGTATGTTGTTGATAACAGAAGAAAATCGATATACCTTTAAATAAAAATTAGTTAGAGAATTATTAAGTAAGTTGATACACGGCTAGAAGTGAAGATTAAAGAAATGTATATAGGTGTTATATTTTGAATTTTGTGTTATTAGTGGAAAGAAATACTATAAATGAGATTTTATAGTTGAGAAAAGTAGTGATTTAAAACTCAAAGTTGATTATTAAAGAAAATAGTAATCTATGATGTGGAATCAAAGAAGAGGTTTATTTTAGATGAGTTACCATTTATGAGGTATATGTGAAGTATTTAGGAGCGTAGATTTTATTTTTGCTAAAACAGAAACTTGTTGTGTCTAAACTTGGTATGGCGCAACTGCGCCATTTCCAAGCCTATGACCAGCACAGCTGCGCCGGCCTGTAGGATGTTCTGAGAAAGTTTGTGGAATTAAAAATTCAGGAAATGAATACTAAGGACTCATAGGGATAATAAAATCTTAAATGATGATTAAGTTGTCCATGAATGGATTTGAATAAGAGTTAATTAATTAACCCGGAATAAATATAGTTGATTAAGAGATTATAGTATGAAGCTTTGCGTGGTAGTGGCATGCTATAAAATTGAATAGAAAGGATTAATTCACTTACATAAGACGGTACATATATATATATATATATATATATATATATATATATATATATATATGTGCGTGTGTGTGTGTGTGTGTGTGGGTGTGTGTGGGTGTATGTGTGTGTGCCCATAGCTTAATTTAGTGTAGTAATGTTAAATCATTATAATTGATTTAATAAGCCCAAAAGGAATTAACATTAGTAGAATGAGACCCATTTTACTGATAAGTTAGAGAGTAATAAGCCTTATCCCAAAATTTGTGTCATACGTATTATAACCGCCGTATGAATAGGTCATTGGTATATCCTATTTCTTCTTCATTAAATAGTAGTGTTGATAATGGCTGAACGTGGAGTTGGTGACCAACTCTTCAACATCCACTGGCTTCTACCTCCTCCCTTTGGATTAATTCAGCATGCAAGACTATTAACTGAGTACTAGATTGGCTATAAATAGAGCCTTCTTCTTCTCATTTCCCGTTGGTTGAAATTTTCTAAGAAGTTGCTATAGAGTGTCAGTAGATTTGGAGAGTTGACGAGTAATTGGAGGATTGGAGAACTGTAGTTAGTGAATTGAAGCCATCAAGAGGTAATAACTCTAATGTATATGCTCTTGAATTCCTAAGTTTTCCATTTCTCAAAAATGTCAAGAAACAGTTGCTTTTGAGTCATAAAATTAATGGCTAAGGGTTTTGTAATCCATGAATTGTTGTTAGATATTGATAATACCGTCAAATGCAAAAACAATGGAAGTTAAACGGACCAATTTGGTTTAAAAAAGAATTCGTAGTGAAAGAATTCGTAGTGAATGAATTCGCTAAATTTATCAAAACATGAAAATTTAGTGTGAACATGAGTTTTGAATTAATATTTGGGTTAGTTAATGTTTATGTTAATTGTTGATTATTTGGTATGTTGTAGTTTTATGAGTTACAAACCCATAGAATCAAAAACAGACTAATTTAGATGAGTATAACTCATGTTATGAAAATCGGAATGAGTATGGGTCTGTAAAATCGTAAAGAACAAAACCTAAGAAGTTGTTATCGCAAAGAACAGAACCTGAGAAGATGTTCTACCTCACTGGGCACAGCTCCGCCGGACATCAGTGTCTGGTAGGACTTCTTTGACCTATTGTAGTAAATTAGGCATAACATTTTCATACAAACTCCGATTGAGGTGAGTAAAGATGATTCGGAAGGATAACGAGTAGACCTACAACTTTTGTTTTTTACTTTTTTCAATTTGAAGTTGTTAAGAGTGGTAAAAATGTCCATCTTCGTCACTGTTACGTATTCGAAGGCAATTGGAGGGCGTCTGACGATCATATACGCAAGTATAGTGCTCCCGACGATGGAATATGTTATTCTAAGTGATAAAACATAAATATGCATGATAATAGACATGACATATAAGATTTTCTTGTTCATAATGGAATGCTTTAGCATGATTTAGTATATGTTTTAAAAAGAAACTTAGAGTTTTAAAAACGAATATTGACGAACCTTGAGTCTTTGAAGTTATGATATTTTAACACATACATGTTGTTGAGTTATGAGTATACCTAAGCATGAGAATTGATTTAAAGTTTCTTTACTTATTATCAACTTACAATAGCTTAGTTGAAAATGATTTCTAAAGAAAACTTGAAACTTTGAGAACGAACTTAAAGTAACTTGTGTACTTCAAGTTCTAAACGTGATAACATACATACATGGTTTAATTGGCTATGAAATGAGATTAAAAGTTGCACCTAGTTGCTTTAACTTGGCCTAGAATAACTTTTAAAAGTGAACTTGAACGCCTTATGCCTCTAGACATGACGAATATGTTCATCATCTAGCTAAGCATGAATTGGACCTTTCAAGTGTGGTTTGAAATAAGTTTTCAAATAATGAACTATGCTATGTCTATGTAAAGAAGATATATACATGTGAGCATGCTATTAGAGACTTATTAGTACCAATACATGGTTTAAAAGCTTATAACACTGAATCTTGTTAAAGAAAGTTGTTAAGCCTTATTGATTGAAATAAATCATTATAGAGCTCAGTAGTTTGAATACAAACTTGAAAATAGATCACAACCTACTTGATGTATGTTTATAATACGTATCAGAATACACGTTATGCTAGAAATTATATTGGGCAATGAAAAACCTAAATATGGTCTGGCTAGGGGACGGCACAGCTGCACCCATCCTAGGCCAAACTGCAGCACAGCTGCGCTGCAGGGCAGTGTTGCCAAACTATTTTAGTACTCATTTGAACCTTAAAGCATATGTGTATGAATGTATTAAGCTTCAATGCTTAACTTAAGTGATGATTTAAGTATATGAACAAGTAATGGTTATATAAAACTCAAATTTGTTAAAATTTATTAAGGTTTGCAAAAATGTATGAACAACGTAGATCACGTATCTATAAACATTAAATATGTGTTGAACACATAGCGAGTCAAGCGTGTGATAAATGTATATGAATGTTGATATCAAGTACGGATGGTTAAGGTATACCTATACATACCTAGCTATTCTAAGAGTATGATGAGAAAGTGAAATGAAGGTTTTACAAACCTAGTTAGGAAACAATGTAACATTATTATTATATTAAGAATGTATGAAATGTAAGACTAATGGATATGAATCCATGATTATATAATTGTGTAGGAATCCATGAAAGTGAAATGAATCCATGATTATATAATTGTGTAGATAGCTTTACGTAGTTAAGTCGTAGTTAATAAACTACAAATCAGGCAAGTCTTTCAGTTCCTACTTGATAAATGAATTCGATAACTGTTAGTTGAGCTATATTATGCTATGAGAATATTGATGCATATATACGAAATGCATATGAGATATGTATGAAATTTGAAAGTTGATCTTTGATGATATGTTTGTTATGTGAGAAGTAGCATGCGTAGTAAATATTAATTTGATTATAAATGCATGAAGTGAGTATGTTATTATATGCTATGTGATGCATAAAAACTGTTAGAATTGCTGGGTTGTCGAGCTCACCCTTGCAAGTAACCACTTTTGTAGGTTAAGGACTCATGGTAAAGATTATGTGTTCCTTGATTGTTAAAGTTTAATAGCATTGAAGGAGATTGATTGATTTATTTAAATATATGCTCTTGAATCATGTTTAGGTTCTAGGAGATGTACATGATAGTAGTTTACGATGTGTAATACATGTTAAGTTATAAAGTTGTACTATGTGATGCATAGAGGAACTCGAATTGAGATGTAAAAATTTATTCAGTAATTCGAATAGAATGAATCCTAAAATAATTTGATTCATGGATATGTTATCGATTCAAGTCAAGAAATCAATAAAATATTTTTCAAAGGAGATTGAAAAAGTTTAAATTATTCCGCATATTTTTATAACATTGAATATGATGTAAGACAGGAATGGTAAATGACCAAGGTTTAGAATTTATAAAAGTTTGGGGTCATTATACAGATCCTGGAAATGGAAAGAGTTTATTTTCTAAATTGTTATAAGCAAAGTTATATTCATTAAGCTATGAATAAAAGATATAAATAGTTTGACGATAGTAGTATCGTGGTGAACTGGATCCGAGGTTCAAAGGGACCCGGATTTGGGGGCGTCACACATTTTGCCTTTATTTTAATGCACAAATTAGATTAATCAAGTGTATAAAATACGCTTAATCAAGTGGGCTATGTAATAAACATAGTAATTTAAGATTTTAATATATTACCCTAATTGTTTATTTAAGGTTTCTATTCTCAATCTTATGGAATTTAATTAATATACATGTAACTTTAACTCATAAACTAATTAGGTTTGCTTTAATTAGGTTTAAAATAATTATTCAATTGGAGATAATAAAATTAATCTCTTAAATTAGTATAATTATTAAATACTAACAATTCTTCAATACCATAACCCTTATGTTATTTAATTATCTCACCTAATGTATAATTGGGTTATGAAGCTTTCCTTTTTTAATGATATATATATATATATATATATATATATATATATATATATATATATATATATAGAACCTTTAACTGAGAACTAGAATAACTGGAAACATCAGTTACCTTTTATGGACTCGACTGAGCAACTGACTTTAATTTTTCAGATACCTAGTTCGTGTCTAACCTTTGTAAGTCTCCAGGGTGTGAGCAGTGTCGGGTTATAGAACATAGGTATGAGTTTACTTAGGGTAAACGGGGTATGCATGAATGAACCTTGAGTCAGATTTTATTTTGAAAACAGTCAAGATGAGTAGATTTCTTAGATCCAACTCCTCAGTTAGTAACAGGTCGACTTTGCCTCCAGTCCCAGACATAGTCAACCAGGAAGAACAGAGTTATGAAAACCTTAATCAAGTTTTGAATAATTGGAACATACCTAGGGTTTCCCCTAAAGAAATTTATCAGTCAACATTTTTAGACAAATTTAAAACAGATTACAATGTTAAAACAGTTGAAAGAGTTTATGCAATTAATAAAGAATATGAAAATTGTAGCCTTTTATCTCCAGATGTTATTAAAAAACACAGAAAAAAGGGTTATAATTTTATTCATATAGGATTAATTCAAGTTGCAGTTAAACCACTTAATAGGAAAGGAATTAATTCATCAATCTACCTTTGTCTTAGAGACGCCAGATTTTTAAATTATTATCCTAGTATAATTGGTGCCATGGAAGCCAGTTTGCATAATGGACCAATTCACTTTAATTGTTTTCCAGATTTCACTCTAAGTCTTAGTGATCAAAACTTATTTAAAGCATTAACATTAAATATTAAAAGTGAAGGAGAGATTACTCAAATAATTGAGGGATCTCAGCCTATTGCTTTGATCTACCGGATCTACTATAAGACCATGAAGTCAAACTTGAATGTTCATGCTCTTAATAAGAGTCCTAAGGATCAGACAATTTTAATTCAAAGTTCGACTAGTGATGCTAATATCCAGATCCCGAGAACAATCCTCTGGAAGGATATCACGTTACCCAGTCAATGGACTTTGCCAAATGAATTACCACAACAACCTATAGTTAATAATTCATTAAACATTGAAAACATCAAACAGTTTTCTGATGGAACTGTTAAAATTAGTTTTGAACGCACTAGAACTCCAGTTATTATTGAAGACATTTCCAGTTCTTCAACCCCTTCAGTTATTCATACTAGAAGAGATTCAGAAATAATTGGTAACCCTTCGATTAAAGACGTCAAACTAAAAGGTATCCTTAATCAAGGACAAGTTAGTCATCCCTGTTATACCCAGAACGACCCTGATGAAGATGAAGGATCTTCTTCCCCAGCGTCTTCTGTGTATCCTACACAGTCTGATTTTAATGCCCCTATTCATAATCAACTAAGAGTCATTAAAAAGGAATTTATTTTAGAATGGGATAACTTAGTAAGAGATTTTAATTCAAAATCTAATAAAGATAAAAGACATCTATTTCGATCTAATCACCCTACTGAAAAGGAAAGAGATAAGATAGTTGTGACGCCCCCAGAATAGGTATACAACACCCATTCTGAGTCGCCAAATACATGGTACAGAAAGCAAACTACAACTTCAATAATACAAATGTCGTGCAAAATACGACAACACATACTGTGAGTTTAAATACAAATATTGTCTTCTAGACAATATCCACACTCAAATAAATCCTCATTACAATTATTCAAACACTATTTTACAAAAATAGTGAGGACTGCTAAAACATCTTTTTAGAACCATCACTCCATACCCCGACTAGATCCTGCTATGTTCTCACCTCCTGAGAAGAAAAATGGAACAAAAAGGAAAAGGGTGAGCTCAACTAGCCCAGTAAAGAATATTATGACTAAGATAATATACAACAAATTATCGTTAGTCTTCAACAGGGAAAAATCTGATAAAATATAATCGACAACAAGTTTTAGATCAACAACTGCAGCGGAAACAGCAAACCATTAGAAGAGTCAAGTAGAGAAAGAATTCTACTATCTTCTAAGATTTAAAAGTCCATCATCAATATTTTATCCCTGTAACATCAATTAATAATCATCTTTAACCAAATATTCATCTTTGCACTACAGGCCAAAGATATTCATTTGTATCATCAGTCGGTCATGTTCATCTCAACACCTGTTCATCTTTGCACTACAGGCCAAAGATATTCATCAAGTAATTATACATCTTTGCACTACAGGCCAAAGATATTCAGTAATATCATCATTTAGGACTGAGGATGATGAAAAATATCTTAAAGAGAACGAATCCAATGAGACAGAAGGACAAATAGTAGGGATTCGTATAACAGTTTATCCAAGATCAATAATACTTCATAATAATCAATTGTGAAGCAGAATTCAAAAATAAAGATCAAAACATGGATACAATCAAAGATAGTAACCATAATAGACATCTTGGACAAAAAGGGAAAATTTTATTTTTCGGTGAATAGTGCCGTATTCGTGAATAGTGCCGTATACGTGAATAGTGCCGTATACGTGAATAGTAACTCCGACACAAAAAGTTCCAAATTTGATAAAAACTCATATCAATATTTCAGCATAATGATATTGAAGAAAATAATATCATTTAAGAAGAAAATAATATCCCTTACCTCAAAATATCAGTACTTCTGGTCGGAATACCGGTATAAGGCTGAAAGAAACTTGCTCTGATGAATAGAAACTCTCAAAGTATCTAAATACTCACAAAATACACTCAATAATCTAGAGAGAGAAAGAGAGAAAACTTGTTTCTGGTGTGATTTTCAATTCTAACTTAGCCCTCTATTTATAGGAAAATTTTGGTAGGTTTGACCTGCAACCTGATGGCTTTACCTGCTACTATTCCCACCCACCACATTTGAAATATAATTCAGCACATTTCTTCACCAACCACAAGTGGGGCCCACCAATTCTAGAATTTTCCACCAAAATGATAAACTCCGAAAATTCAACAATTTCTGAACCAGTCATCTTGTAAAATTCGTAATAAATCATACGTTCATTTTTAACGGTTCAAAATTTGTGGACATATACTCAACTTATATATGTATAACATATCCAAAAATTACCACGATCCAACGGTCGGATTAAAAATTATAACCCCCGCAAACTATCTCAAAAACCCTGATTTTTAATACCTCCATTCCGACAAAAATACTGACAAAAACCTCAACATTAACTCCTTCATTTTTAACCACAAAAATATATCCCTCATTTATATCCACATAAAATAAATATTTTCTTATCATATGAATCAATAATTAATTATTCACAAATAATATTACAGAATCACATTTATGACAACCAGGCCGTTCCCAGGAAAGAGGGGGCTTTCCAATAAGGATTTCTCCTTACTGGCGCGCAATTAGATGACCAAACCTCTCCTTAGACAGAACTTTCTAGACATTGCCAATAATGTTATCTAATAATATTATTCAAATAATATGAATTATTGATCTGATAAATGAAAATACTGTGCAGCAACAATTATTGAAACAACAATAATATAAAATATCAACGCAGCAATTATTGAATCAATAAAATAAAATATTGAATAATAACTACTGTAACAATTATTGAGTAGTGCCTTCTTACGTAAGAATCAATAATTGGTGCAATACCGTGTGCTACTGTATTTTAACCACCGGGTATTCCAACAGTATTAACGGTAACAACTACGCCGTTATTTATAAACAACTTATACTTGTCGTTTTCTTCATCCAATCGCTTTCCGTTATGGGGCCCACACAAGGCTGCGTCGTCGTACGAATATTCCCCGACAGCAAGAATATTCCACGACCAACCGAATATTCACCGACCAAAAATAAATATTTTATAACCACTTGCTTATTTTGCAAAATTTGCACATTTCACCCATAACCAAAGTATTATATCAAATTAACCCCTTATTATTCACAATAATATTTAGAGAAAATTTGATTTTATTCATTAATAAGTTGGGGTCTTACAACCTCCCCTCCTTATGAAATTTCGTCCTCGAAATTGACGTACGTACCTGATGTTTCAAAAAGGTGAGGATACCTCGCTTTCATTTCTGATTCCAACTCCCAGGTCATTTCTTCAATAGCATGGTTTCTCCACAAAACCTTAACTTGTGGTATAACCTTCGTGCGTAGGACATGCTCTTTCCTATCCAAGATCTTAACAGGTACCTCCTCGTACGTTAAATCTTCAGCTATCTCGTCTGGTTCTAACTCAATAATGTGGTTCGGGTCTTTAACATATTTACGAAGCATAGATATGTGAAAAACATTATGAACACGAGACATGCTTGGAGGTAATGCGAGTCTATATGCCACATTTCCTATTCGCTCAAGAATCTCAAATGGACCAACAAATCTTGGATTGAGCTTTCCTCTCTTCCCAAATCTTGTAACTCCCTTCCATGGTGCAACACGTAACAATACATGATCCCCAATATTAAATTCCACGTCCTTCCGATGAAGATCCGCATAACTCTTTTGTCGATCCTGTGCCGTTTGTATACGTTGTCGAATCGTTTGGATCTTCTCTGTAGTAATGCGTACCAATTCTGGTCCCAACAATGTTGCTTCACCCACCTCGTCCCAGCATACTGGAGAACGACATTTTCTTCCATACAACGCCTCAAATGGAGCCACACCTATGCTCGCCTGATAACTGTTGTTGTAGGAGAATTCCACCAATGGTAGGTACTTATCCCAACTCCCTTTGAGATCTAGGACACAAAGTCTTAATAGATCTTCAAGAGTTTGAATAGTCCTCTCTGATTGTCCGTCCGTTTGAGGATGGTATGCTGAACTGAATCGTAAATCCGTGCCCATAGCTTTCTGCAAGCTAACCCAAAATCGTGAAGTGAATCTTGGGTCACGATCCGAAACTATGGATACTGGCATGCCATGCAATCTCACAATCTCGTTCACGTACATACTAGCAAGACGTTCAAGGGAATAAGTCTCACGTATCGGCAAGAAATGAGCGGACTTGGTTAATCTATCAACAATAACCCAAATCGCATCTATGCCTTGAGAAACCTTGGGAAGACCCGTAACAAAATCCATAGTAATGTGTTCCCACTTCCATTTCGGGATCTCAAGTGGTTGCAATGGACCCTTTGGCACTTGATGCTCCGCCTTTACACGTTGACAAGTTAAACACCTCGAGATAAACTCCGCGATCTCTCTTTTCATATTGCTCCACCAAAATGTATGTCGAAGATCGTGATACATTTTGGTACTCCCAGGATGGATTGCAAACGGTGTGTTGTGTGCCTCCATCATTATTCTATGCTTCAAGTCAAAATCGTTAGGAACACAAAGTCTGGAGTTGACTCGAAGTATTCCTTCTTCATCGATTCTTGCTTCTGGAATAGCACCTTCTTGCACTTTCTTCTTCATACGCATCAGCTCCATGTCCGTAGCTTGAGCAGCTTTAACTTTATCGATTAAAGTCGGTTCTACTCGTATATTTGATATCATCATGTGGGTACTTGGAGCCTTCATCTCTATCTCCATCCTTTGCAAGTCATACAAAATGGGCCTTTGTGTTAAAAACATTGCACTCGTACCCGCATATGATCTTCTACTCAATGCGTCAGCTACTACGTTTGCTTTTCCAGGATGGTATTGGATGGTATGATCGTAATCTTTCAACAGCTCAAGCCAACGTCGTTGCCGCATGTTGAGTTCCTTTTGGGTGAAGAAATATTTGAGGCTTTTATGATCTGTATAGATCTCCACTTTCTCCCCATACAGGTAGTGTCTCCAGATCTTCAACGCAAAAACGACTGCTGCCAACTCCAAATCATGAGTAGGATAATTCCTCTCATATTCTTTGAGTTGTCGTGAGGCATAGGCTATGACTTTCCCATGTTGCATGAGAACACATCCTAACCCTTTGCCTGAAGCATCGCTGTAGATAACAAATCCATCCGAACCAGATGGTATTGTCAAAACAGGTGCCGAAATGAGTCTCCTCTTGAGTTCTTGGAAACTCTTCTCGCATTCCTCACTCCATACGAATTTTGTATCTTTCCGAGTCAGCTGAGTTAACGGAGTAGCGATTCGAGAAAATCCTTCCACAAATCTCCGATAATAACCAGCTAAGCCCAGAAAGCTACGTACTTCGGTTACCGACTTCGGTTGCTCCCAACTTTGTATGGCTTCAATCTTCGCCGGGTCGACAGATACTCCATGTTTTGACACCACGTGCCCAAGGAATGCTACTTCCTCAAGCCAGAACTCGCATTTCTTCAGTTTGGCATATAGCTTATTTTCACGAAGCCTTTGCAGTACCAGCTTCAAATGGCGCTCATGATCTTCACGGCTTTTGGAATAGATGAGGATGTCATCAATAAAGACAACAACGAACTGATCCAAATATTCTTTGAATACACGGTTCATCATATCCATGAAGGCAGCAGGAGCATTAGTCAATCCAAAAGACATTACTAAGAATTCATAATGCCCGTACCGAGTTCTGAAGGCAGTCTTTGGAATATCCTCAGTTTTAATCTTCAGCTGATGATATCCAGAACGAAGATCGATCTTTGAAAAGAATTGTGCTCCTTGCAACTGGTCAAACAGGTCATCAATGCGAGGTAGCGGATACCTATTCTTGATGGTGACATGGTTCAATTCTCGATAGTCAATACAAAGTCGCATACTCCCGTCTTTCTTCTTTACGAATAAAACAGGAGCACCCCAAGGAGACGTACTAGGACGAATAAAACCGATGTCCAACAACTCCTGTAGTTGGACTTTTAACTCCTGAAGTTCAATAGGAGCCATTCGATATGGGGTTTTAGAAATGGGCTTTGTACCGGGTTCAAGGTCAATAAAGAATTCAATTTCTCGTTCCGGGGGTAGACCGGGAAGTTCTTCAGGAAATACATCGGAAAATTCTCTAACAATAGAAATATTATTCAAATCTGACTTGTCTTTGTTCAAATCCATAACATGGGCTAAGAAAGCTTGACATCCGTTTTTCAATAAACGAATAGCTTTGTGGCTTGATATGACAGTGACTGATTTTAGTGGTTTAGTAGTTTGAATTCGTATGACAGGTTGGTTAGGAATATGAAAACTAACAACCTTACGAAAACAATCAATTTTAGCATGATGAGTGGTTAACCAATCAATTCCTAAAATCACATCAAAAGCAAGTATCTTTAAAGAGATAAGATCAACAGGTAATGTGATAGTGCAAACTTGGATCATGCAAGATTTATAAACTGTAGATGTAACGAAGGTTTCACCCAACGGAGTTTCAACAGATAAGTTAAAGTCCAATTTCTCCGGAGTCAAGTTTAAACGTTGAGCACAAGCAGGAGAGATAAAAGAATGGGTAGAACCGGTATCTAGTAAAGTATAAACTTCGCAAGAATTCAAGATTAGCTTACCCGTGATCACCTCGTTCGGGTTTCTCACGTTTTGGCCAGTTACGACAAACGCTCTTCCAGGAACCGCTGATTTCGCCTTATCCGGGACATCCCTTGGAATCACCACTCCCGCTGAACTTGGTTTCGCTATAGTACAATCTCGAGCGATGTGGCCTTCCTTCCCACAGTTGTAACACACCTTGGATTGTTGTGGACAGTTTGGGCTGATATGTCCCTCTTTCCCGCATTTGTAACATCTAACTGGCGGTCGTTCTCCTCCCCTAAAATTTGTTGTTGGTACTGGTGCTGGTGCTGATGTCTTCCCGTCATTGTTGAATCTCCTCTTTCTGAAATTTCCACTTGACTCACCTCTCCTATTATCATGGCCACGATGACCACCCGAGTGGTTACCGCCTTTGTTCGTATTTTTCCCTCCTCGTTGGTTATCATCGCTCTGATGATTGCTGTCACCGGTATGACCCTGGTTGTGGTCCCTCGGTTGAGTATACTCATTATCTCTCTCTAATAATTGGGCCCTGTTGACAACGTCTGAATACAGAGAAAATTTATGAGAGATAAGGTATTGACGAATCTCAGGTTTTAAACCTCTCAGAAACATCCGCGTCATTCGTTCCTCATTTTCGACCAAATGAGGTGCAAACCTGGATAACTCTGCAAACTTCGCCTCGTACTGGGACACCGTCATGTTGTTTTGTTCCAGTCTGATAAACTCCACCTCCTTCATATGACGAATACTTTCAGGAAAGTACTTGTCATTGAACAGTTTTTGAAATGTTTCCCAGGACATGTTGAGTGCGTCAGGCTGGGTACGCTTCACAGACTCCCACCAGTAGTCTGCCTCACCGCGGAACATAAATGTGGCGAATGGAACCTTCTGTTCCTCCGTGCATCCCAAGACATCAAATATCTTGGTAATTTGCTTGACCCACGTTTCCGCCATGATCGGATCCGGCTTTCCCTTAAATTCTGGTGGTCCCAATTCTTTGAACTGCTTAGCTGTGACAAACCGCGCGTTGTTATCATTTCCACCCGTATTCTGCACACGAGTCTCCCTCGTCTGATTTTGCATGAACTGCAAAAAGCTCCTAAACATTCCATCATTCATCGTTTGCTCGGTAACGTTGTTTACAGGAGGAATATTGCCTTCCTGTTGCACGTTCCCTGGGTAGTGATCAAAGGTGTCTCCACGGTCTGATTTACTCCATTATTAACGTTCTCAGCTGCCATTCTTAAATACTGCCATAAAACAAGGGTTAATAGTCATGTCATATATTATCCCTATACTCTGACCGACCAAATAAACACCAAATAAACTTAGTCAGGTCATACTAGCGAAGGAATTCCCCGTCTCTCCCCTCCTAGTTCTTGTCTCACATCTCAGCCAGGGATCATATCCCTAAGCTCTGATACCAACTGTGACGCCCCCATAATAGGTATACAACACCCATTCTGAGTCGCCAAATACATGGTACAGAAAGCAAACTACAACTTCAATAATACAATTGTCGTGCAAAATACGACAACACATACTGTGAGTTTAAATACAAATATTGTCTTCTAGACAATATCCACACTCAAATAAATCCTCATTACAATTATTCAAACACTATTTTACAAAATAGTGAGGACTGCTAAAACATCTTTCTAGAACCATCACTCCATACCCCGACTAGATCCTGCTATGTTCTCACCTCCTGAGAAGAAAAATGGAACAAAAAGGAAAAGGGTGAGCTCAACTAGCCCAGTAAAGAATATTATGACTAAGATAATATACAACAAATTATCGTTAGTCTTCAACAGGGAAAAATCTGATAAAATATAATCGACAACAAGTTTTAGATCAACAACTGCAGCGGAAACAGCAAACCATTAGAAGAGTCAAGTAGAGAAAGAATTCTACTATCTTCTAAGATTTAAAAGTCCATCATCAATATTTTATCCCTGTAACATCAATTAATAATCATCTTTAACCAAATATTCATCTTTGCACTACAGGCCAAAGATATTCATTTGTATCATCAGTCGGTCATGTTCATCTCAACACCTGTTCATCTTTGCACTACAGGCCAAAGATATTCATCAAGTAATTATACATCTTTGCACTACAGGCCAAAGATATTCAGTAATATCATCATTTAGGACTGAGGATGATGAAAAATATCTTAAAGAGAACGAATCCAATGAGACAGAAGGACAAATAGTAGGGATTCGTATAACAGTTTATCCAAGATCAATAATACTTCATAATAATCAATTGTGAAGCAGAATTCAAAAATAAAGATCAAAACATGGATACAATCAAAGATAGTAACCATAATAGACATCTTGGACAAAAAGGGAAAATTTTATTTTTCGGTGAATAGTGCCGTATTCGTGAATAGTGCCGTATACGTGAATAGTAACCCCGACACAAAAAGTTCCAAATTTGATAAAAACTCATATCAATATTTCAGCATAATGATATTGAAGAAAATAATATCATTTAAGAAGAAAATAATATCCCTTACCTCAAAATATCAGTACTTCTGGTCGGAATACCGGTATAAGGCTGAAAGAAACTTGCTCTGATGAATAGAAACTCTCAAAGTATCTAAATACTCACAAAATACACTCAATAATCTAGAGAGAGAAAGAGAGAAAACTTGTTTCTGGTGTGATTTTCAATTCTAACTTAGCCCTCTATTTATAGGAAAATTTTGGTAGGTTTGACCTGCAACCTGATGGCTTTACCTGCTACTATTCCCACCCACCACATTTGAAATATAATTCAGCACATTTCTTCACCAACCACAAGTGGGGCCCACCAATTCTAGAATTTTCCACCAAAATGATAAACTCCGAAAATTCAACAATTTCTGAACCAGTCATCTTGTAAAATTCGTAATAAATCATACGTTCATTTTTAACGGTTCAAAATTTGTGGACATATACTCAACTTATATATGTATAACATATCCAAAAATTACCACGATCCAACGGTCGGATTAAAAATTATAACCCCCGCAAACTATCTCAAAAACCCTGATTTTTAATACCTCCATTCCGACAAAAATACTGACAAAAACCTCAACATTAACTCCTTCATTTTTAACCACAAAAATATATCCCTCATTTATATCCACATAAAATAAATATTTTCTTATCATATGAATCAATAATTAATTATTCACAAATAATATTACAGAATCACATTTATGACAACCAGGCCGTTCCCAGGAAAGAGGGGGCTTTCCAATAAGGATTTCTCCTTACTGGCGCGCAATTAGATGACCAAACCTCTCCTTAGACAGAACTTTCTAGACATTGCCAATAATGTTATCTAATAATATTATTCAAATAATATGAATTATTGATCTGATAAATGAAAATACTGTGCAGCAACAATTATTGAAACAACAATAATATAAAATATCAACGCAGCAATTATTGAATCAATAAAATAAAATATTGAATAATAACTACTGTAACAATTATTGAGTAGTGCCTTCTTACGTAAGAATCAATAATTGGTGCAATACCGTGTGCTACTGTATTTTAACCACCGGGTATTCCAACAGTATTAACGGTAACAACTACGCCGTTATTTATAAACAACTTATACTTGTCGTTTTCTTCATCCAATCGCTTTCCGTTATGGGGCCCACACAAGGCTGCGTCGTCGTACGAATATTCCCCGACAGCAAGAATATTCCACGACCAACCGAATATTCACCGACCAAAAATAAATATTTTATAACCACTTGCTTATTTTGCAAAATTTGCACATTTCACCCATAACCAAAGTATTATATCAAATTAACCCCTTATTATTCACAATAATATTTAGAGAAAATTTGATTTTATTCATTAATAAGTTGGGGTCTTACAATAGTCAATAGATGGAAGCGATTCATCAAAAATGAACAGATTAATGTTACTTTTTACGACTGGTATGAACAATACCAAAGTAAGTGTAATGTTATTAGTAAAACACAATGGATTAAAGAAGACAAAACAAAAATTTTGTCTAGTCATCCACCCTTAGAGACAGTCTTAGTCCCAGTCAAGAACACCTCAGTTATCGCCAGTCCCTTTAAAATTCCCGATGGAGTTAAAGATGATAAAAAGATAATTGAACAATTAAACTTTAGTAATCAGTATCTAGCAACTGTTGGAAAACAGTTTGATAGGATCGAAGAAAAGTTCGAAGAAAATATTATTAAAAACCCTGATTCAAAGATTGAACAACCCTTAATAAAATTACCAGAAAATAGAAACAAATTAGGTTTACCTAATAAAGATGAAGAATTAGTTCAGTCCATTGATAAGTTATTTAAAAAAATTAAATCTGAAGCCGGTACGAGTGGAACTATTGCAGTCATTGATCAAGTGGAATCAGATGATGACAATGACAGTTCTTCTACTCACTCTTCTAATCTTAATGAACAGCTAAATAAATTAACTGTTAATAACACTAGTATCACCAGAAATTGGTACTCTAGACCTACTCCTCCGGATCTACAATTCGAAGAGAGAAATCTAGATAAGCAATTCTCTGTTTCATCTAATAAAGTATATGAATGGAATATTGATGGATTTAGTGAATAAGAAATCCTTAATAAATTGAATCATATGTCTATGGTAGCAAATAGCTATATCACCAAATTCAACAATTTATCTCAACCAGATATAGTTGAATTAATAGCTAGTGGATTCACTGGTATTCTTAGATCTTGGTAGGAGAAACATCTCACAGAAGACATTAGGATATCAATTATTCATGCTATCCAAAGAGATGATGACGACAATCCTATCTTCAATGAAGAAGTTGGAATGGGTCTGCCAGATGGAGTTAATACTTTAATTTTCACCATAATTAAACATTTTATTGGAACTCCTAGTAATATCACAGAAAGAATTCATGACCAATTGAGTAATCTTACATGTCCTACTCTAAGTGATTTTAGATGGCACAAGGATGTATTCACCTCTAGGGTTATGTTGCGAAATGACAGTAATAAGCCATTCTGGAAAGAAAAGTTTGTTAATTGTTTACTGTCGTTATTTGCACATAAAGTTAGAGAAGAATTAAGTAAAAATTTAGGATATATTGATTACGATAATTTAACTTATGGAGACATTATAAGTTATATTCAGAAAATTGCATTAAAAATGTGTATTGACTTTAAATTAGCTAAACAAGCTAATAAAGATAAGAAGAAAGCTAAATATGAGTTAGACACCTTCTGTGAACAATATGGTTTACCGCCTGTTGCTCCTTCTAGAAGAAAGCACCAGCATCCCCATAAACATATTGAGTCACAAAGGAGTCACAAACATCGTAAAAAATGACATAGTCAAGATAAGAAATTTATTAATAAAGATTCTTACTATAAGAAACCTCAGTCAAAGTACAAAAAATCAACAAAAAAATCAATTTTTTTTGATAAAAGTCAAATTGTCTGTCACAATTGTGGGCAGAAAGGACACTTTAAAAGTGAGTGTAGAGTTAAGCAAAAATTAAGTCAGTTAAACATCTCAGCCGAAGACACTGAGCATATACTTGAGTTAATGAGAATTAAAAATAACAATAGTAGTAATGAAGCTTCAGATGTCCCTGAATCTTCTTGCACTAGCAGTACTTGTAACGATGAATCAAATACTGACAACGAAGTTACTGTCTATACTGAAAACTGTAGTAATAATTGTTGTAAAAGAATTAATGTAATTACTAAAGAAGACGAAGAGTGTTCGTTATTAATTGATTTAATTAGTAAAATCACAGACCCAGGATTAAAAACTCAGTATCTAAATCAATTAAAAGATTTATTAAACAAAGAAAAGAAAGTTACTGACAAGGTTCTTAAAGCCAAAGAAAAGCCAGTTTTTAGTCTTACTAAAACACTTGAGAGATTTAAATCACCAGCTAGAGAGATTACACTCCCTGAGTTAAATCATGAGGTTAATAAACTAAAGAAAGAGATTTCCAACCTAAAATTAGATATTTCTAATCTAAGGAAAGAAATTGATGATAAAAAGTCAGATCTTCAAATACACGATTCTTCTTCCAGTGATGAAAGTCATGAAGAACCAGAATCATCAGGTGTTAAAGATGAACCTGATCTTTTTATTCAAGGTCTTTCACTTAAAAGAATTAAAGACATTACCATTCAAAAATGGTACATCTCTATTAAGTTAGTTATTGATAAAACCTTCTCAATTCAGCTCCCTGCCTTAGTCGATACTGGAACAGATCTGAACTGTATTCAAGAAGGTCTTATTCCCACTAGATACTACAGAAAAACTAGTGAAAAGCTTAATTTAGCTAATGGTAGTAATATGGAAATAAAATATAAATTACTTAGAGTCCATATCTGTCAAGATAATATGTGTTTTAAAACTTCTTTTGTTTTAATCTGCAATCTTACAGATAAAATTATTTTAGGTTTACTATTTATATATTTATTATATCCATTCACTACCAGTAATAAGGGTTTAAGCTGCAAGCATTTAGGAAAGAAAAGTACATTTAAATTCATAATCAAACCTAAAGAAAGATATTTAAAATTTATTCAAGAAGAATCAATTTCTAAATCAGTAAACCTGTTAAACTACAAAATTACCCACTTAAGTTTCCTCAAGGAAGAAGTTAGGTATCAACAAATTAAAGAACAACTTAAAAGCAACAGAGTTCAAGAAAAAATTAGTGAATTAAAAGATTATTTAACAAAAAATCTATGTTCTGACTCTCCCAATGCTTTTTGGCATAGGAAGAAGCACACAGTTAGATTACCGTATGCAAAAGAGTTTAAAGAACACTTAATTCCCACTAAAGCCAGACCAATTCAAATGAGTCATGAACAAATGGAATTATGTAAAAATGAAATTAATGATCTCCTTAGTAAAGGATTAATTAGACATAGTAAGTCACCATGGTCTTGCCCAGCCTTCTATGTTAATAATGAAGCTGAGAAAGAGAGAGGTGTCCCTCGTCTAGTTATTAATTACAAGCCATTAAACAAAGTTCTAGAGTGGATTAGGTACCCTTTACCCAATAAGGAAGACCGCCTTAGCAGGTTAAGTGTTTCCACCATTTTTAGTAAATTTGACCTTAAATCAGGATTCTGGCAAGTTGCTATTCATCCCGACGATAGGTATAAAATCGTATTTACCACTCCGTTCGGACATTACGAATGGAATGTTAAGTCATTTGGACTAAAAAATGCACCTAGTGAATTTCAGAATATTCTCAATAATATTTTGAATCCTTTCAGTCATTTTATTATTGTATACATCGATGATATCCTTGTATTCTCCAAGACTATTGAAGAACATATTAAACATTTGAATTCATTCTTCAAAACAGTTAAAACCAATGGTCTTGTTCTTTCACCTTCCAAGTGTAGTCTGTTTATGACAAAAGTCAGGTTTCTCGGTCTAATCCTCTATCACGGACTTCCTCGGCCTATTGACAGAGCTATTCAATTTGCCGACAGTTTTCCAGATAAGATTACTGACAAAACTCAGCTACAGAGATTTCTTGGCTCGCTTAATTATATAGGCAAGTTCTACAAGAATCTCAGGAAGATTTGTAAGCCTCTTTTTCAGCGCTTACAAAGTAATCCCCCTCCATGGACTGACATTCATACTTTTGTCGTCCAACAAGTTAAAAAATATGTCAAAGTTTTGCCTTGCCTTGGCATCTCTAATGATTCATCATTCAAAATAGTTGAAACGGATGCCTCCGACATTGGATTTGGTGGCATACTCAAACAACAGTTAACCCCCACTTCTGACGAGCAAATTGATCGTTTCCATTCGGGCGCATGGAACCCTACACAGTTAAAATACAGTACTATTAAAAAGGAGATTTTGCCACTTGTATTATGTATTAAAAAATTTCAAAGAGATTTACTATATCAAAAATTCCTAGTTAGGATAGATTGCAAGTCAGCCAAGTTCATTCTCGAAAAGGACGTTGAAAACGTCGCCTCTAAGCATTCTTTCGCTAGATGGAAAGCTATATTAAGTATTTTTAATTTTGATATTGAATATATTAAAGGTAGTAACAACTCAGTTCCTGATTTTCTCACACGTGAATTCATTAACACAGGTACTATTGCAGCACCATGAGTGTTCGAGGAGGATCATCTTCTCGAGGTCATGGCCGTTCCTCAGGCCCAGTTAATCAGTCAAAAGGAACGGTTGTTCCTCATCCAGTTACTCAAACACATAATAAATTCTAGGTGCTTGGTACATTCCCCAAGCCCTATGCGTCAGTTCTTGCTAGTCAACCCAAACCGTTTGATATTTTTGCTAATCAATATAAAGCATCTTCATCAAACCCTAGTAACCCCGCTTCGGAGTATCGTGCTAAATACGATCAGCACTTACTCCACATTGAGTTACCCATGAAGCCCAAAAATGACCCAGTTAAATTAGCTTCCCAGTATTTTCCTGCTGGATGGCATTTTCTTCCTCTCGCTCCTTATAAATCTTTGATGTTTTATAAGGATATTCTAATTGAAACTGAGTCAGTATTTATCAAGCCTATTTATGCCAACGATGATAATTTCAAGCTCTTTTATCATTCATTGTATATTAAACAGGTTCTCAATATTTCTGATTGGGGTAG
Organism: Panax notoginseng; assembly: GCA_016801055.1. Taxonomy (NCBI): domain Eukaryota; kingdom Viridiplantae; phylum Streptophyta; class Magnoliopsida; order Apiales; family Araliaceae; genus Panax; species Panax notoginseng. The sequence continues at coordinate 136,985,461 of CM029019.1, forward strand.
TCATCCTTCCGATCTCAAGTCACTCTCTAATCATTCTAGCTCCTATTGCTATTATGATTATATTGAGGCTTGGTTCAAAATCATGCTTCACCAGAATGATGATCATAGTCATTCATGGTTTTTCCAATTCGATCAAAAGTTCAAGAGTCAGTTTCCCAAGTAGTTCATTCTCTGGTGGACTAGGCATGGTTTTGATCATGCAATTTTCCCGGAACCACTTATGGTTCAGTTAGAGTATTTTTGTCATCATAGTAACTATCTCCCGAAGTATGAGGAAATTCCTGCATTCCATATATTTTGTAGTAAATATAAAATCCCTTGGATCCTTAAATGGCAATATGTCGTTACGGCCACCCAAGAAGTCACTGTATTCCAGCCTCCTTCTTCCATAGGAATTAGGTCAGCTCAAACAGTTATCTCCCCAATTTCTCAGGTCTCTCGTCGTTTTTATATTAAATGGTGGGATAAATTCGGTGTCGATAGGATAGTTGGTCAAGTTCAGAAGGAATTTCCACCCTCTCCATCTGCTCCCTTGACCCCTCCAGTTACCAAGACTTCAGCTATTGAGTCTTCCAGTAAACCTTCAGTTAAAGCATCTGAAAAATTAAAGTCAGTTGCTCAGTCGAGTCCACAAAAGGTAACTGATGTTTCCAGTTATTCTAGTTCTCAGTTAAAGGTTCTTACAGATGCTATTCAGGCACGATTAGATCAGTTAGATGAAAAATCAGAAGCAATTTCCTCTCATTCCGGAGAAGAAAATGATAGTCAAAATTTAGAGGATGATGACGATTGTGACCCCTATGGCACGATCAATCTTCAAGATGCTCAGGATCCTTTTGCCTGAACGTCTTAGTCAGCACCTACTCCGGCAGCCTAGTCAACTCAGTCGCCTAGCCAACTCAGTCAGCCAGCACCTGCTCCGGTAGCCTTGACAGCAGCATCTTTTGCTCCGGCAGCCTCACCAGTAGCATCTTTTGCTTTTCCACCAAAAGCAGCACTCAGTCAGACATCTGGCCCCACGACCCTTTAGTCAAAAGAAGACGTCTGCTTTTCCACCAAAAGCAGATTCTTTTCTTTCTTTTACTTTGACTTTACTTTAGTAAATGTAATATATTTTTTACTTATACTTTTACCCCAGTCATTGTAATAGTAATATTGTAATAGTTCGTTTCCTTAGTCTATAAAAGGAATACGAAATCATTATAGTGAGGCAGACTTAGAAAGACTCAGAGCTCCTTCTCTGACTAATCTTTAGCCTCCACCGCTGTTAAGCCTACTTAGCCCCTCTTCCTCTTATGTTCTTCTTCTTTTAAGTTATCTTGTAAGATAAATTTTATTTCTGCACTTGTAAATAGTTTGACCAATAATCAATACAACTCTTTTATTTCAGTAATTTAACTTGTGTTTGTATGCGCATCTGTCTGTTCTTCTTCTATTCCTGCTATATATATATATATATATATATATATATATATATATATATATATATATATATATTTAGCCATACACAATCCACACAGTCCTCACATATTTATTCACTATATAATAGTCATACTAATTAATCATTTAAAGATTATAAATATTTCTATTTAACATTTAAGGCAAACAGTCAAACTATGTTAATGTTTCAACATATATAACTTATCTTACTCTTCCTTAATCAACCTGATTAAGTATTGATCTTAGTTAATTTGAAATAACTAAATTAACTATCTTGTTTAATTTATATCTCATAACACATATTCACTTATAAACTAAAAGAAAAATTTATGCGGAATTTTTTTTTAAATATATACTCGGTCCTTACAGAAAGTGTGTATTGGTATAACCATGACCTTTAATGTTACAGATAAAAGTTTGTGGTGAAAGTCCTCTTTGGCCTGTAATGCATATATGGACAGGTGTTTGGCATGATCATGACCACTGGTGATACAAACGATTATCTTTGGCCCGTAGTGCATAGATAATTCATTGATTGGAAGTAATTATTTATTGGTGTTACATGAATAAAATATTAATGAAGAACTTTTAAATAATAGAATATAATAGACATCATGCTCTACTTGACTCTTCTAATGGATTGTTATTTTCGATTCAGGTGTTGATCTGAAACTTGTTGTCTATTATAATCTATCATATTTTTCCCTGTTGAGGACTAAGGATAATTTGTTCTACATTATATTAGTCATAATATTCTTTCCTGGGCTAGTTGAGCTCGCCCTTTTCTTTCATTGTTCTCTTCAGAAAATGATAATATAGCTGGAACTGGTTAGGGAATGGAGTGATGGTCCAAGATAGTAATTATAGTAGTCCTCACTACTCTATAAAATAGTGTGATAATAATTCTAATGAGGACTTTATTTGAGTTTAGATATTGTCTACGAGACAATATTTGTATTGAAACTCAGAACTTATGTTTTGTCGTATTTTACACGACACTTAATAAATGTAAATAGGAAGTTTATATTTGGATTATGTACCATGTATTTGGCGACTTAAAATGGGTTGTGTAGACCTATTTTGGGGGAATCACACAAAGGACCCACGTGATGATGTCAAATATATGCGTAGAACCAACTTTAATCGATAATGTTAAAGCTGCTCAAGCTACCGACCTAGAGCTGATGAATATGAAGAAGAAGGTGTAATTTCAGAAGCAAGAATCGATGAAGAAGGAATACTTCGTGTCAACTTCAGACGTTGTGTTCCTAACGACTCTGATTTGAAGTATAAAATAATGATGGAAGCACATAACACATCGTTTACGATCCATCCTAGAAGTACCAAAATGTATCGTGATCTTCAACATACATTTTGGTGGAGCAATATGAAGAGAGAGATCGCGGAGTTTATCTCAATGTGTTTAATTTATCAACGTGTCAAGATAGAGCATCAAGTGCCAAAAGGTCCATTGTAACCACTTAAAATTCAAAATGGAAGTGGGAACACATCAATATGAATTTCGTTACTGGTCTTCCCAAGGTTTTGCATAGATGCAATTTAGGTCATTGTCGATAGATTAACCAAGTATGCTCATTTCTTGGTAATACGAGAAACTTATCCACTCGAACATCTTGCTCGTATGTACATAAATGAGATTGTAAGACTGCATGGTATGCCAATATCTATAGTTTCTGATCGAGACCCTAGATTTATTTCACGATTTTGGGTAAGCTTGCAGAAAGCTATGGGCACTGAGTTACGATTCAATTCTGCATATCATCCCCAAATGGATGGGCAATCAGAAAGGACTATTGAAACTCTTGAAGATCTATTGAGACTCTGTGTCCTAGACTTCAAAGGATGTTAGGACAAATACTTGCCATTGGTGGAATTCTCCTACAACAACAGTTATCAAGCAAGTATAGGCATGGTTTCATTTGAGGCATTGTATGGACAAAAGTGTCATTCTCCAGTATGTTGGGACAAGGCGGGTGAAGCAACATTGTTGGGACCAGAGTTAGTACGCATGACAAAGAAAAAGATTCAAATGATCTGGCAACGTATACAAACCTCCCAAGATCGACAAAAGAGTAATGTCAATCTTCATAAAAGGGGCGTGGAGTTCAATGTCGAAGATCATGTATTGTTACGTGTTGCTCCATGTAAAGGAGTTACGAGATTCGGAAAGAGAGGAAAGTTCAACCCATGATTTATTGGTCCATTTGAAATCCTTGGTCGAGTAAGAACTATGGCCTATAGACTCGCCTTACCACCAAGTATGTCTTGTGTTCATAACATTTTTCACATATCCATGCTATGTAAATATGTTGAAGACCTAAACCACATTATTGAATTGGAACTAGACGAGATAGTAGAAGATTTAATGTATAAAAAGGTACTTGTTAAAATCTTGGATAAGAAGGAACATATTCTACGCTCAAAGGTTATACCTCATGTTAAAGTTTTATAGAGAAACCATGATATTGAAGAAATGACCTGGGGGTTAGAATCTGAAATGAAAATAAGGTATTCTCACATCTTCGAAATACCATGTACATACATCAATTTCGAGGACGAAATTTCATAAGGAGGGGGAGTTGTAAGACTTCAACTTTTTATGAATAAAGATTTAATTTTCTCTAAATATTATTCTAAATAGTAAGGTGATAATTTAATAAATGCTATAGTTATGAGTGATATGTATAAATTTTACAAAGTAAGCAAGTTGTCATAAAATATTCGTTTTGTCGGGTAATATTCGTTTGGTCGGGTAATATTCATTTTGTTGGGAAATATTTTTACGACGGTGCAATCATTGGTGGAACCCACAACATAATAACTGTCGAATATAGAAAGCGACAAAAATAACTTTTTTAAAAAAATAACGGCAAAACTTTTACCGTTAAACTGTTGAAATACCCGGTGATAAAAGTACAGTAATACGCGTTGTTGCACATTAGCACACGGTATTTCATAGTATCTCTGATTATTGATGTTTACGTAAGAAGTCACTCAGTTTCATTCAATAATTGTCATAGTAGTTGCTGCATAATATCTCATATTATTTATTCAATAATTGTTACAATAACTTCTGCACAATATTTTATATTATTAAATCAATAATTGACACGACACATTTACTCATATTATTATTAGCATTATTGACAATGTCTAAAAGGTTCTGTCGAGGAAATGTGTTTGATTATTTAATTGCGCGCTAGTAAGGAGAAATCCTTACCGGAAAGCCACCTCTTTTTTGGGAATGATCTGGTTGTCAATATTGTGAGTTATAATGTAAGACCCCAACTTATTAATGAATAAAATCAAATTTTCTCTAAATATTATTGTGAATAATAAGGGGTTAATTTGATATAATACTTTGGTTATGGGTGAAATGTGCAAATTTTGCAAAATAAGCAAGTGGTTATAAAATATTTATTTTTGGTCGGTGAATATTCGGTTGGTCGTGGAATATTCTTGCTGTCGGGGAATATTCGTACGACGACGCAGCCTTGTGTGGGCCCCATAACGGAAAGCGATTGGATGAAGAAAACGACAAGTATAAGTTGTTTATAAATAACGGCGTAGTTGTTACCGTTAATACTGTTGGAATACCCGGTGGTTAAAATACAGTAGCACACGGTATTGCACCAATTATTGATTCTTACGTAAGAAGGCACTACTCAATAATTGTTACAGTAGTTATTATTCAATATTTTATTTTATTGATTCAATAATTGCTGCGTTGATATTTTATATTATTGTTGTTTCAATAATTGTTGCTGCACAGTATTTTCATTTATCAGATCAATAATTCATATTATTTGAATAATATTATTAGATAACATTATTGGCAATGTCTAGAAAGTTCTGTCTAAGGAGAGGTTTGGTCATCTAATTGCGCGCCAGTAAGGAGAAATCCTTATTGGAAAGCCCCCTCTTTCCTGGGAACGGCCTGGTTGTCATAAATGTGATTCTGTAATATTATTTGTGAATAATTAATTATTGATTCATATGATAAGAAAATATTTATTTTATGTGGATATAAATGAGGGATATATTTTTGTGGTTAAAAATGAAGGAGTTAATGTTGAGGTTTTTATCCGTATTTTTGTCGGAATGGAGGTATTAAAAATCAGGGTTTTTGAGATATTTTGCGGGGGTTATAATTTTTAATCCGACCGTTGGATCGTGGTAATTTTTGGATATGTTATACATATATAAGTTGAGTATATGTCCACAAATTTTGAACCGTTAAAAATGAACGTATGATTTATTACGAATTTTACATGATGACTGGTTCAGAAATTGTTGAATTTTCGGAGTTTATCATTTTGGTGGAAAATTCTAGAATTGGTGGGCCCCACTTGTGGTTGGTGAAGAAATGTGCTGAATTATATTTCAAATGTGGTAGGTGGGAATAGTAGCAGGTAAAGCCATCAGGTTGCAGGTCAAACCTACCAAAATTTTCCTATAAATAGAGGGCTAAGTTAGAATTGAAAATCACACCAGAAACAAGTTTTCTCTCTTTCTCTCTCTAGATTATTGAGTGTATTTTGTGAGTATTTAGATACTTTGAGAGTTTCTATTCATCAGAGCAAGTTTCTTTCAGCCTTATACCGGTATTCCGACCAGAAGTACTGATATTTTGAGGTAAGGGATATTATTTTCTTCTTAAATGATATTATTTTCTTCAATATCATTATGCTGAAATATTGATATGAGTTTTTATCAAATTTGGAACTTTTTGTGTCGGGGTTACTATTCACGTATACGGTACTATTCACGTATACGACACTATTCACGAATACGGCACTATTCACCGAAAAATAAAATTTTTCCTTTTTGTCCAAGATGTCTATTATGGTTACTATCTTTGATTGTATCCATGTTTTGATCTTTATTTTTGAATTCTGCTTCACAATTGATTATTATGAAGTATTATTGATCTTGGATAAACTGTTATACGAATCCCTACTATTTGTCCTTCTGTCTCATTGGATTCGTTCTCTTTAAGATATTTTTCATCATCCTCAGTCCTAAATGATGATATTACTGAATATCTTTGGCCTGTAGTGCAAAGATGTATAATTACTTGATGAATATCTTTGGCCTGTAGTGCAAAGATGAACAGGTGTTGAGATGAACATGACCGACTGATGATACAAATGAATATCTTTGGCCTGTAGTGCAAAGATGAATATTTGGTTAAAGATGATTATTAATTGATGTTACAGGGATAAAATATTGATGATGGACTTTTAAATCTTAGAAGATAGTAGAATTCTTTCTCTACTTGACTCTTCTAATGGTTTGCTGTTTCCGCTGCAGTTGTTGATCTAAAACTTGTTGTCGATTATATTCTATCAGATTTTTCCTGTTGAAGACTAACGATAATTTGTTGTATATTATCTTAGTCATAATATTCTTTACTGGGCTAGTTGAGCTCACCCTTTTCCTTTTTGTTCCATTTTTCTTCTCAGGAGGTGAGAACATAGCAGGATCTAGTCGGGGTATGGAGTGATGGTTCTAGAAAGATGTATTAGCAGTCCTCACTATTTCTGTAAAATAGTGTTTGAATAATTGTAATGAGGATTTATTTGAGTGTGGATATTGTCTAGAAGACAATATTTGTATTTAAACTCACAGTATGTGTTGTCGTATTTTGCACGACAATTGTATTATTGAAGTTGTAGTTTGCTTTCTGTACCATGTATTTGGCGACTCAGAATGGGTGTTGTATACCTATTCTGGGGGCGTCACAGTTGGTATCAGAGCTTAGGGATATGATCCCTGGCTGAGATGTGAGACAAGAACTAGGAGGGGAGAGACGGGGAATTCCTTCGCTAGTATGACCTGACTAAGTTTATTTGGTGTTTATTTGGTCGGTCAGAGTATAGGGATAATATATGACATGACTATTAACCCTTGTTTTATGGCAGTATTTAAGAATGGCAGCTGAGAACGTTAATAATGGAGTAAATCAGACCGTGGAGACACCTTTGATCACTACCCAGGGGAACGTGCAACAGGAAGGCAATATTCCTCCTGTAAACAACGTTACCGAGCAAACGATGAATGATGGAATGTTTAGGAGCTTTTTGCAGTTCATGCAAAATCAGACGAGGGAGACTCGTGTGCAGAATACGGGTGGAAATGATAACAACGCGCGGTTTGTCACAGCTAAGCAGTTCAAAGAATTGGGACCACCAGAATTTAAGGGAAAGCCGGATCCGATCATGGCGGAAACGTGGGTCAAGCAAATTACCAAGATATTTGATGTCTTGGGATGCACGGAGGAACAGAAGGTTCCATTCGCCACATTTATGTTCCGCGGTGAGGCAGACTACTGGTGGGAGTCTGTGAAGCGTACCCAGCCTGACGCACTCAACATGTCCTGGGAAACATTTCAAAAACTGTTCAATGACAAGTACTTTCCTGAAAGTATTCGTCATATGAAGGAGGTTGAGTTTATTAGACTGGAACAAAACAACATGACGGTGTCCCAGTACGAGGCGAAGTTTGCAGAGTTATCCAGGTTTGCACCTCATTTGGTCGAAAATGAGGAACGAATGACAAGGATGTTTCTGAGAGGTCTAAAACCCGAGATTCGGCAATATCTTATCTCTCATAAATTTTCTTTATATTCAGATGTTGTAAACAGGGCTCAATTATTAGAGCGAGATAATGAGTATGTGCAACCGAGGGACCACAACCAGGGTCATACCGGTGGCGGCAGTCATCGAAGCAATGAAAACCAGCAGGGAGGAAAACATTCGGACAAAAGCGGTAACCACTCTGGTGGTAATCGTGGTCGTGATAATAGAAGGAGCGAGTCAGGAGGAGATTTCAAGAAGAGAAGGTACAACAATGATAACGTGAAGACGTCAGCACAAACATCAACTGTTTCTAGGGGAGGAGAACGACCACCGGTCGTATGTTACAAATGTGGGAAAGAGGGACATATCAGCCCAAACTGCCCACAACAATCCAAGGTATGTTATAACTGTGGAAAGGAAGGTCATATAGCTCGAGAGTGTTCTGTAGCAAAACCAAGTTCAGCGGGGATGGTGACTCCAAAAGCTATCCCGGATAAGTCGAAATCAGCGGTTCCTGGAAGGGCGTTTGTCGTTACTGGCCAAAACGCGAGAAACCCGAACGAGGTGATCACGGGTAAGCTAATCTTGAATTCTTGCGAAGTTTATACTTTACTAGATACCGGTTCTACCCATTCTTTTATCTCTCCTGCTTGTGCTCAACGTTTAAACTTGACTCCGGAGAAATTGGACTTTAACTTATCTGTTGAAACTCCGTTGGGTGAAACCTTCGTTACATCTACAGTTTATAAATCTTGCATGATCCAAGTTGGCACTATCACATTACCTGTTGATCTTATCTCTTTAAAGATACTTGCTTTTGATGTGATTTTAGGAATTGATTGGTTAACCACTCATCATGCTAAAATTGATTGTTTTCGTAAGGTTGTTAGTTTTCATATTCCTAACCAACCTGTCATACGAATTCAAACTACTAAACCACTAAAATCAGTCACTGTCATATCAAGCCACAAAGCTATTCGTTTATTGAAAAACGGATGTCAAGCTTTCTTAGCCCATGTTATGGATTTGAACAAAGACAAGTCAGATTTGAATAATATTTCTATTGTTAGAGAATTTTCCGATGTATTTCCTGAAGAACTTCCCGGTCTACCCCCGGAACGAGAAATTGAATTCTTTATTGACCTTGAACCCGGTACAAAGCCCATTTCTAAAACCCCATATCGAATGGCTCCTATTGAACTTCAGGAGTTAAAAGTCCAACTACAGGAGTTGTTGGACATCGGTTTTATTCGTCCTAGTACGTCTCCTTGGGGTGCTCCTGTTTTATTCGTAAAGAAGAAAGACGGGAGTATGCGACTTTGTATTGACTATCGAGAATTGAACCATGTCACTATCAAGAATAGGTATCCGCTACCTCGCATTGATGACCTGTTTGACCAGTTGCAAGGAGCACAATTCTTTTCAAAGATCGATCTTCGTTCTGGATATCATCAGCTGAAGATTAAAACTGAGGATATTCCAAAGACTGCCTTCAGAACTCGGTACGGGCATTATGAATTCTTAGTAATGTCTTTTGGATTGACTAATGCTCCTGCTGCCTTCATGGATATGATGAACCGTGTATTCAAAGAATATTTGGATCAGTTCGTTGTTGTCTTTATTGATGACATCCTCATCTATTCCAAAAGCCGTGAAGATCATGAGCGCCATTTGAAGCTGGTACTGCAAAGGCTTCGTGAAAACAAGCTATATGCCAAACTGAAGAAATGCGAGTTCTGGCTTGAGGAAGTAGCATTCCTTGGGCACGTGGTGTCAAAACATGGAGTATCTGTCGACCCGGCGAAGATTGAAGCCATACAAAGTTGGGAGCAACCGAAGTCGGTAACCGAAGTACGTAGCTTTCTGGGCTTAGCTGGTTATTATCGGAGATTTGTGGAAGGATTTTCTCGAATCGCTACTCCGTTAACTCAGCTGACTCGGAAAGATACAAAATTCGTATGGAGTGAGGAATGCGAGAAGAGTTTCCAAGAACTCAAGAGGAGACTCATTTCGGCACCTGTTTTGACAATACCATCTGGTTCGGATGGATTTGTTATCTACAGCGATGCTTCAGGCAAAGGGTTAGGATGTGTTCTCATGCAACATGGGAAAGTCATAGCCTATGCCTCACGACAACTCAAAGAATATGAGAGGAATTATCCTACTCATGATTTGGAGTTGGCAGCAGTCGTTTTTGCGTTGAAGATCTGGAGACACTACCTGTATGGGGAGAAAGTGGAGATCTATACAGATCATAAAAGCCTCAAATATTTCTTCACCCAAAAGGAACTCAACATGCGGCAACGACGTTGGCTTGAGCTGTTGAAAGATTACGATCATACCATCCAATACCATCCTGGAAAAGCAAACGTAGTAGCTGACGCATTGAGTAGAAGATCATATGCGGGTACGAGTGCAATGTTTTTAACACAAAGGCCCATTTTGTATGACTTGCAAAGGATGGAGATAGAGATGAAGGCTCCAAGTACCCACATGATGATATCAAATATACGAGTAGAACCGACTTTAATCGATAAAGTTAAAGCTGCTCAAGCTACGGACATAGAGCTGATGCGTATGAAGAAGAAAGTGCAAGAAGGTGCTATTCCAGAAGCAAGAATCGATGAAGAAGGAATACTTCGAGTCAACTCCAGACTTTGTGTTCCTAACGATTTTGACTTGAAGCATAGAATAATGATGGAGGCACACAACACACCGTTTGCAATCCATCCTGGGAGTACCAAAATGTATCACGATCTTCGACATACATTTTGGTGGAGCAATATGAAAAGAGAGATCGCGGAGTTTATCTCGAGGTGTTTAACTTGTCAACGTGTAAAGGCGGAGCATCAAGTGCCAAAGGGTCCATTGCAACCACTTGAGATCCCGAAATGGAAGTGGGAACACATTACTATGGATTTTGTTACGGGTCTTCCCAAGGTTTCTCAAGGCATAGATGCGATTTGGGTTATTGTTGATAGATTAACCAAGTCCGCTCATTTCTTGCCGATACGTGAGACTTATTCCCTTGAACGTCTTGCTAGTATGTACGTGAACGAGATTGTGAGATTGCATGGCATGCCAGTATCCATAGTTTCGGATCGTGACCCAAGATTCACTTCACGATTTTGGGTTAGCTTGCAGAAAGCTATGGGCACGGATTTACGATTCAGTTCAGCATACCATCCTCAAACGGACGGACAATCAGAGAGGACTATTCAAACTCTTGAAGATCTATTAAGACTTTGTGTCTTAGATCTCAAAGGGAGTTGGGATAAGTACCTACCATTGGTGGAATTCTCCTACAACAACAGTTATCAGGCGAGCATAGGTATGGCTCCATTTGAGGCGTTGTATGGAAGAAAATGTCGTTCTCCAGTATGCTGGGACGAGGTGGGTGAAGCAACATTGTTGGGACCAGAATTGGTACGCATTACTACAGAGAAGATCCAAACGATTCGACAACGTATACAAACGGCACAGGATCGACAAAAGAGTTATGCGGATCTTCATCGGAAGGACGTGGAATTTAATATTGGGGATCATGTATTGTTACGTGTTGCACCATGGAAGGGAGTTACAAGATTTGGGAAGAGAGGAAAGCTCAATCCAAGATTTGTTGGTCCATTTGAGATTCTTGAGCGAATAGGAAATGTGGCATATAGACTCGCATTACCTCCAAGCATGTCTCGTGTTCATAATGTTTTTCACATATCTATGCTTCGTAAATATGTTAAAGACCCGAACCACATTATTGAGTTAGAACCAGACGAGATAGCTGAAGATTTAACGTACGAGGAGGTACCTGTTAAGATCTTGGATAGGAAAGAGCATGTCCTACGCACGAAGGTTATACCACAAGTTAAGGTTTTGTGGAGAAACCATGCTATTGAAGAAATGACCTGGGAGTTGGAATCAGAAATGAAAGCGAGGTATCCTCACCTTTTTGAAACATCAGGTACGTACGTCAATTTCGAGGACGAAATTTCATAAGGAGGGGAGGTTGTAAGACCCCAACTTATTAATGAATAAAATCAAATTTTCTCTAAATATTATTGTGAATAATAAGGGGTTAATTTGATATAATACTTTGGTTATGGGTGAAATGTGCAAATTTTGCAAAATAAGCAAGTGGTTATAAAATATTTATTTTTGGTCGGTGAATATTCGGTTGGTCGTGGAATATTCTTGCTGTCGGGGAATATTCGTACGACGACGCAGCCTTGTGTGGGCCCCATAACGGAAAGCGATTGGATGAAGAAAACGACAAGTATAAGTTGTTTATAAATAACGGCGTAGTTGTTACCGTTAATACTGTTGGAATACCCGGTGGTTAAAATAGCACACGGTATTGCACCAATTATTGATTCTTACGTAAGAAGGCACTACTCAATAATTGTTACAGTAGTTATTATTCAATATTTTATTTTATTGATTCAATAATTGCTGCGTTGATATTTTATATTATTGTTGTTTCAATAATTGTTGCTGCACAGTATTTTCATTTATCAGATCAATAATTCATATTATTTGAATAATATTATTAGATAACATTATTGGCAATGTCTAGAAAGTTCTGTCTAAGGAGAGGTTTGGTCATCTAATTGCGCGCCAGTAAGGAGAAATCCTTATTGGAAAGCCCCCTCTTTCCTGGGAACGGCCTGGTTGTCATAAATGTGATTCTGTAATATTATTTGTGAATAATTAATTATTGATTCATATGATAAGGAAATATTTATTTTATGTGGATATAAATGAGGGATATATTTTTGTGGTTAAAAATGAAGGAGTTAATGTTGAGGTTTTTGTCAGTATTTTTGTCGGAATGGAGGTATTAAAAATCAGGGTTTTTGAGATATTTTGCGGGGGTTATAATTTTTAATCCGACCGTTGGATCGTGGTAATTTTTGGATATGTTATACATATATAAGTTGAGTATATGTCCACAAATTTTGAACCGTTAAAAATGAACGTATGATTTATTACGAATTTTACAAGATGACTGGTTCAGAAATTGTTGAATTTTCGGAGTTTATCATTTTGGTGGAAAATTCTAGAATTGGTGGGCCCCACTTGTGGTTGGTGAAGAAATGTGCTGAATTATATTTCAAATGTGGTGGGTGGGAATAGTAGCAGGTAAAGCCATCAGGTTGCAGGTCAAACCTACCAAAATTTTCCTATAAATAGAGGGCTAAGTTAGAATTGAAAATCACACCAGAAACAAGTTTTCTCTCTTTCTCTCTCTAGATTATTGAGTGTATTTTGTGAGTATTTAGATACTTTGAGAGTTTCTATTCATCAGAGCAAGTTTCTTTCAGCCTTATACCGGTATTCCGACCAGAAGTACTGATATTTTGAGGTAAGGGATATTATTTTCTTCTTAATGATATTATTTTCTTCAATATCATTATGCTGAAATATTGATATGAGTTTTTATCAAATTTGGAACTTTTTGTGTCGGGGTTACTATTCACGTATACGGCACTATTCACGTATACGGCACTATTCACGAATACGGCACTATTCACCGAAAAATAAAATTTTCTCTTTTTGTCCAAGATGTCTATTATGGTTACTATCTTTGATTGTATCCATGTTTTGATCTTTATTTTTGAATTCTGCTTCACAATTGATTATTATGAAGTATTATTGATCTTGGATAAACTGTTATACGAATCCCTACTATTTGTCCTTCTGTCTCACTGGATTCGTTCTCTTTAAGATATTTTTCATCATCCTCAGTCCTAAATGATGATATTACTGAATATCTTTGGCCTGTAGTGCAAAGATGTATAATTACTTGATGAATATCTTTGGCCTGTAGTGCAAAGATGAACAGGTGTTGAGATGAACATGACCGACTGATGATACAAATGAATATCTTTGGCCTGTAGTGCAAAGATGAATATTTGGTTAAAGATGATTATTAATTGATGTTACAGGGATAAAATATTGATGATGGACTTTTAAATCTTAGAAGATAGTAGAATTCTTTCTCTACTTGACTCTTCTAATGGTTTGCTGTTTCCGCTGCAGTTGTTGATCTAAAACTTGTTGTCGATTATATTCTATCAGATTTTTCCTGTTGAAGACTAACGATAATTTGTTGTATATTATCTTAGTCATAATATTCTTTACTGGGCTAGTTGAGCTCACCCTTTTCCTTTTTGTTCCATTTTTCTTCTCAGGAGGTGAGAACATAGCAGGATCTAGTCGGGGTATGGAGTGATGGTTCTAGAAAGATGTATTAGCAGTCCTCACTATTTCTGTAAAATAGTGTTTGAATAATTGTAATGAGGATTTATTTGAGTGTGGATATTGTCTAGAAGACAATATTTGTATTTAAACTCACAGTATGTGTTGTCGTATTTTGCACGACAATTGTATTATTGAAGTTGTAGTTTGCTTTCTGTACCATATATTTGGCGACTCAGAATGGGTGTTGTATACCTATTCTGGGGGCGTCACAAGCGACGCTATTTTTGGCGCTCGGGCACCGAAACTTACAGAAACCGCACACGAAGAACAGAACACAACAATTCTTAAATGTTTAATGGCTTCTAGTAGCTAAATTAACATATTTAATTTATGTAAATCACACATAGCATTAACAAGCTTACATATACTGATTTAGTACAACTTAAACAATAATTTAAGAGAAGTTAAATCCTTGAAATACTATTTTAAAACAAAACTCCATTGTTGACGTTGTTTTACAAGGTTTAACACTGTAAATCACAATTATCCAACTAAATCATTCCTTTGAACTATGTTCTCATTAAGTTGTTACCCAATTAACACACAATCACATCTTAATTTTATTATCCTACAAAACATGTTCATGTACATGTAATCACTACATGTAATCATTGTGAAACCAATTTCTTTCTTTTAAAAACGTAATTAGCATACAGTCATATACACACACACACACACACACACACACACACACACACACACATATATATATATATATATATATATATATATATATATATATATATATGCTAGTTATAACAATTATCATTACAAATACATGTAACATCATAACCAATTCTAAAACATGGTTTACATACAATTTTTGAAAAAAACCTTATACACAATGAATGAATTTCAAGACCACAAAGACTAAGTAATTATACCATAAAACATATCTATTAAGAGTATAAATATACCTTTTTTTTTTGCTCAGACAATCTTTTCTTAATCCCTGATAATAACTTGAAGAATACAAAAGTTTCTCTTGTTTCTCTCCTTCAGACCTCTGACAATTTCTCTCAAAACTCTTTGGTCTCTCACTTTTCTTTTCTTTTTCCTTTTTTTTAGGCTTAAGCCAAAAACACACTATACGTAAAACTAAACTGATAACAATTATGCGTAAACTAAAAAACTGATATGGCCTTAATAATCACCATAACTATTATTAGTTACCAAAATAATAAACGTATATCCATTATAAATATATTTTATTTATATATTATTTATTTAATTTGTTTTATTATTAATTCAAAATTTAAAAACCAAAAGCCATAGGACTTTGTTTGACAAAACAATTTAAAACTTAGAGACTTAATATATTTAAGCCTTGTTTGGTAAACTAAATTAAAACTACTTTACTTTATATTAATAACCACTTATAATATAGTTATTTGTCACATTTAATTAAGTTTTCATACTTAATTTAATTAATTCTAATAACAATTTATTGAATAATATAATAATTCATTTAATCATTATAAATTCTCTAACTTAATAATTAGAATATTTCCACATAATAATAAATTCCCCTCACACATTAATTATTTATTTCACAAATAAATAATCAAATTAAACAAATATTTATTTAGCAATAAACACACCAATTAAATATTTATACAATTCAATAAATATTTAAATATTATAATTAAAAATCTGGATTGTTACATCATTCCCTCCTTACAAGGATTCTATCCTCAGAATCACAACTCAAACCACTCATTCGTTACAATCTTCCCTACTTACAAAGATTCTGTCCCAGAATCGAAGACACAAATTAAACAAATAACCCAGAGTAATCTATTATCATTTTATCTAAATATATGTTTTATATTTCTTACTATATTCATTACTTTAACAAATTCTAGGTTTCATTTCATAATTTTCGCTTGAACTCAATTATATTCTGAGTATTATATATTCTTTAACCCATTCATTTTATTTTCTAAGGATCGTTATCATAAACACTCAGGATATTACATTCACCCTTTCTTCTAAGAATTTCGTCCTATAAATTTTATCTATTAATCTTTGTTCATTCAATCTATCAAAATAGATTTTACTTTAATACTATATTCATTCATCGGGTTTTATAACCACTTCTTTCCACAAAGATCTTTCTATAAGTATTAAACTTTTCTATTAAAAGTTTCACATTATTATTTGATAACTCATATCCTTCTCACTTCAAAATCTCTTTTCTCACTTATTGAACATACTCATCATTCAGTGTCGCATTCTACGACTTACTTATTTCTAAGGAATACTTTTCTCTCCACATTCACTTCAGAATAACATGAATCCTCCATAATTGCTCAATAATTGGGAAGCAGTATGAATAACTCGGGATTTTAAAAGATTATCCAATCATGGTGAAGGGTCACAAGACCTTGAACTACGTTCCCAGGTTATCAAGTATATCTCGACTTGAACCTTTAACAATCATAAGACTATATGGGCCTCCGTACTTAGGGTGTTAAGCCCTTCGTACAATGTATTGTGCACAAATATTTCAGCGCAAAGTGTAAACTAAGCGTAACCTCTAATAAAAGAGTTGTTCATCTCCGAATTTAGAGTGCAAGCGTTTAACTGAGGGTCTAATGACCCCGAACCATGTCCACAGTTATAAGTAATTTTTCAACTTTAACTTTAACAACCATAAAACTACAAGGACTCCACGTACTTAGGGGGTTCAATCCTTCATACAATGTATTGTGCACAAACATTTCAGTGCAAAGTATAAACTAAGCGTAACCCCTAATGGGTTGTTCATCTCAGCTTTTCAACATCTGAATCCGCACCAAAACAATTTGGTTTGGCATAATTTCTCAAGAAACTCTTGAATTTCATGAACATTTTTAAATATTCATCTAGCTGAATCAAATAGCATAGACCTCTACAACAATTCAGACATCAACCGAAATATATATATACATACATACATATGTATTCTCATATCGTAAAGAAATCTTAAAAATCTTTTTATGACGTCATGATACCGCACTGTATTTACAGTCCGTTGAGGATTCCGTCATTTAGTAATTTTATCATACTACATCATACCATAGTGGACTGACGATCCTTAGATCACATCCAACACTAAGTGATACTGCATTGATGACTCCATCATTTTTATCATCTCTGCACCAGGTTCTATGATACATTGTTGATATATAAAATACATTTTGATATTTTCAAATCATTTTTATCTAGCCGAAGCAATTAGCATAGACATACGAATAACAGTATTACTATTAAAACTCATTGGTTCCATCATTTGATCCAATGTTTTTCAAGAAAATAAAAGTGTAAACATCAGCACGAAGTCAATAAATTTCGAAAGTCTAGCATAGCTAGTAGATTTAGAATAATATTCTTGTGTTTCAACTTACCATCTTCCTCTACCCCCAGTATAATTCATCAAACTTACCACACATTGAAACTTCAGGAACTTGCCACAATAATATGAGTTTAAGAACTTATCCTAGTCAGACCATAGGCATCCATTCGCTGAGGGGTTCAAAACATACCATATTATTATGAGTCACGAACTTACCATATGTATTAGTTTTAAGAACCGCACCTAATCCTAATAATATCTGACTAATCTTAATAGTTTCTAACTATCAATTATACACATGAGAAAAGAATCACCTTTTCACCACATATACATTGATAGCGTGACTCCAACATTCCAATGATTATCAATGTGATAAACTGAGCGCAAGCACAAAACCCTCGCTCATACAAAGGTTTGTACAACTCAGCCATCACATGAGTCCTCAATTGAAATCCCACCTAACTCTATCTTGCTCATAACTTGCTCTTTACTCGATAAGAATTCCTCGTATCACACTATTTATAACTCCTAATGAGTTCATCTTGTTCTATTTCATAATATAATATCTTCATAGCATCAAGCTATACTTATTCAAACATTACAAACCATCTTTCTTTTATAACTTAAATAGATCACGTCGTGATCTTATTCTATAATCATCTTCCTTAAAATTCTTTTCTCAACTCGTGATCGTTTTGTTTTACGATCCCCTTTCTTTCCCTTTTTCATTATTTACGACATTATTTGTTATCTTGGCTATTGCAGTTATGAAACTCCCATTTCTTATCTTTATATCTCTTCAAGATTCTTCTTTGAATCTTCTTGTTTATATAATAATTCTTCCTTTAAGAATTTCTAACTTCATTTACATAGCTCAATATTTCATTCAAGTTACACAATTTCATCACACGTATCCATTTTCTACACGTGGTACACATCGAGTCTCTAACAGTTTCAATACGGTATGCTGAGTGGTTTCCCACAAACAACCAACAAAATAGGTTTCGAGTTGCTAGTTCGTATATACCTCCGCTCTATGAAGGAATCGTTTAGCCCAGATACCATACATCAACTGCTAAAGAGTACAATTGCACCATACTTGAATATAACTCTCTATTCTTAACTTCTTTATCACTCTCTTTTTATAGACATTGTCTATTTATTATCAACTTACATCCTTATTATTGGAGTTGGGTAACCCCACATTCATATTCCTTATAACTCTACGAGATTCTTCTTTGAATCCTCCCACGCATGTTCTAATCCCTTCTTTATAAATTTCTTAAATTACTTCTTATTGTTCAAACTCTATCTGAGTTTATTCTTTCATTATCTTCACCTTTCTTCTCTAAGGTTATAGCCTAAGTTATCCCTACCTAAGGTTTATAACCTACATCTTTGATACCAACTGTAACGACCCCAAAATTCATACAATAATATCCTACTTCTCGATCGTTACCAATACAACTTTAATATATATTTACATCATTATTCGATAATAAATTACTAAATATTCAGAAAAATTTTAAAACTTTTATACATTTCCTTCTGTATTGCCCTAAATCGCAACCTTTACATTACATCTCTTCGATTCAAACTTATATCATGAATCGTTACAACAAAATGACAATACAAATTCTTACATCATAACTAAATATCCATATACATTGGATAGCTCAACTTACAATTCAACAACATGTTACATTCAAAATATGAAATACATTTCTCATAAAACATAAGTAATCTTCGTGAATATAGATCTCTATAACTCACTTGGCACATATCTTTACCTTACAATCTTGACCTGCAAAAGTGGTTATTTGCAAGAGTGAGCTCGATAGCCCAACAAAATCTAACAGTTTTCATGCATCACATAACATATAATAATATGCTTAACATACATCTCATAATAATTAAAGTAACATGTCATACATGCTTTTAATTCACATAGCAAATATAAGGATTGAGTTCCTTACTCAATCATCATTATTTAACTAAAACAATGTAGTCATAAATTGTGAGACCCCAGATTTTATGAATAAATATTTAATTTTTTTCTCCAGATTTTATGAATAAATATTTAATTTTTTTTCTCGAAATAATTTTTTTTATATTATGGTGTGGATTTGATATAATAGTTATGGGTAGTATTTATAAATTTTGCAAAGTATGCAAGTTGTCATATAATATTCGATTGGTCGGGGAATATTCGTTTTAACAGGAAATATTCGTACAACGACACAATCACTGGTGGACCCCACAACGGAATTATTGTTGGATTGGGAAAATGACAAAAATATTTTATTAAAAATAACGGCGGAAGTTTTACCATTGTTACTGTTGAACTACTCGATAGTAAAAGTACAGTAATACGCGTGGTTACATAGTAGCACACGGTATTGATTATTGATGCTTACGTGAGAATTCACTTAGTTTTTCTTATTATTTGGATTCCTATTTTGCCCATTTTTCAAAAGAATCGATAGATATTTTTTAATAAGGGTGGAGCCCACAGGTGGGGGCCACATATGGGGCCCACATGTGAAGTATGAAACCTGAAAATAGGGGTGGGAGAAAGTTTACGTAAATGAGGGATAAAATATAAGAGTATGTAATGTGTGTGTGTGTGTGTGTATATATATATATAATGTGAGTGGAAAGTGGTGAAAAAGTGATAGTATGAGAGTGATGGGTGTAAGATGTGTGTGTGTGTGATAGTGATGTGTGTATTTGTAGTGTTAGTGGAGGATGTTAGAAAAGGAAGAGTGTATTATTTATATATTATATATGGTGTGAATAATTATATATATTTATAATGGGTGTGGTAAGTGGTGAATGTGGTGGATGGTGATATGTTGGTGGAGGAAACATGCGGGGCCATGTTGGAAGAAAAAAAAATGAATGGGGATGGAGGGAAGAAGAATGAGATGGGAGAAAGAAATAATTGGACGGAAGGTGTATTATTATGTATATTATATATATATATATATATATATATATATATATATATATATATATATATATATAGGTAAGTTTGAAAAATTGGGTAGAGGGAGTAAGATGGATAATCACGGGTCTTCCAACCGTGATTTTTTTTCTTGCACATGTTATATATATATATATATATATATATATATATATATATATATATATATATATATATATATATATATATATATTATATTTTATTTAAAAGATTTTGCTTTAATTATGGACCGTCCGATTAAAGTAAATCAATCTGGACCGTTCATGAGTTAGTTACTATGCAGTCCATTTTTCTATAAATAGAAACTCATTCCTTCATTATTTCTTACGAATTCACTGAAACTCTGGAGAGAGAAATTATAGAGAAGCTATAGAAAAGTATTATGCTCCTTCCCTACTCTTATATTCAGTTTATTTTATGGTAAGGGGTGTTATTCATTCTTATTCATGAAGAGAACTGTTGTTGTTCCATTTCTTATTATTCTGTTGGAATAACCTGTATACGCGGTCTACCCTATACTTGGTGACATTCTTCTATTATTCTGTTGGAACATCCTGTCTGTGTGTTTTACACCGGACCTGGTTCCGTTTTTATTATTATTCTGTTGGAACATCCTGTCTGTGTGTTTTACACCGGACCTGGTTCCGTCTTTATTATTATTCTGTTGGAACATCTTGTCTGTGTGTTTTACACCGGACCTGGTTCCGTCTTTATTATTATTCTGTTGGAATATCCTGTCTGTGCGTTTTACGCCGGACCTGGTTCCATTATTTATTATTCTGTTGGAATAACCTGTCTGTGCGGTCTATCGCATGCATGGTGATTTCTTTTGTTATTCCATTCTTTATTATACTCAGTTGGTTTAGTTTTGACTTCTATACTTCATGAAATTTGTGGAATATCCTTGATAATTGCTGTTCATCCAGTATCTTTTCATGAAAATATTCTTCTAAGCATTCTTAAATTTTACTCCACAAAGCAGTATCATGTTGACAATTTGGACGTTGTTAATTCTTGGATAAATTAATTCTTGAACTTGTTTTATTGAATTCTTATATCATTGTCATCATCCTCATGTTTATAAAATGTTGAAAGTCATCTGTGGCCTGTAGTGCATAGATGGACTTGGTATGATTATGACCAGGGATTATTCGGTATAATCATGACCGTAATGTTACAAATGATGTGGTAAAAGTCCTCATTGGCCCGTAGTGCGTTGATGGACAGTTGTTGGCATGATCATGACCATTAATGAATACACGAATATCCTTGGCCGTAGTACAGGGTTGATTCGATGATGTTGATTATTTTATTAAGCTGAGTCTCAGCGATCACAGTGTTGAAAAACCTTTTAAATCATAAAAGATAGTAGAGTTTATTTTCTACTTGACTCTTTTAATGGATTATTTGTTCCGCTGCAGTTAAACTTGATGTCTATTATATTTTATCAGTTTAACATTATTGAAGGCTAATGATAATTTATTCTGCATTATCTTAGTCATAATATTTCTTACTGGGCTAGTTGAGCTCACCCTTTCTTTCACTGTTCTCTTCAGGAAATGAGAACGTAGCTGGGGCAAGTCGGGAAACGGAGTGATGATCCGAATGATAGTATTAGTTAGTAGTCCTCACTATTCTATGTAATGGTGTGTTAATAAATGTAATGAGGACTCCTTTTGAGTATGAATACTCTCTAGAAGATAATATTTGTATTCAAACTCACAGTTTATGTTTTGTCGTATGTTACACGACAGTTGTATAATTAAGTTTGGATTTGTATTCTGTACCATGTATTTGGCGACTCAAGATGGGTGATGTATACCTAGTTTTGGGGGCGTCACATAAATTGACTTTAACATTTCATAATTTCAACATGCATAACATATCATGCAATTTAAATTAGTTCATCAAGTTCACGTACAAAATAGGAACCGAAAGACTTACCTTGATCGTTGTTTAACAATATCAGTTTAACAGCTTACAGTTATCTACGCTTCACGTGCCCTACACAATTATATAATCTTACACATCAACTATTAGTCACATAGCAACACATAATAATTGTAATGTAAACTCTACTCCACATCTCATAATCTTTCCTATTAATTAACACATAATGTTCAATTAGATTGTGTTAATTTTTCGACTTATGTAATATTCGAAATTCATTCGAGTGTTTAAATGTTGTTAGGAACCATTATTGGTTTTATATTAAACCCATTTCATATTTTATAATATCTATTTCATTTGACTTAAAACACTTTTTACGTTTATTAACACTTATTACGGCGTTTCGACGTTTATTCGTCACACACCTGATTTGCCTCTCTTGTGTATGCTTAATATGCTTCTATAACTTATCCTATACATTATTTATTAATGTTAAGCACCATTATGTTTACTAACATTCATGTTTTATAACTTAGAATAACATCTTTTATCGTCACACATGCATATGTGCATGCCCGGTGCCCTCCGATTGCCCCGAAAACACAATATTCCTAAAGATGACCATTTTGACTACTGTTACTGACCTCAAATTGAATAACTTAAAGAACAAAAGTTGTAGGTCTATTCGTCCTCGTTCCGGATCATCTTAAATCACCTCAATCGGAGTTCGTATGAAAATGTTATGGTCGTTTTACTACAGGAGGTCAAAACTGTCCGACCCATACTATTATTTCGGCGCCGCGGCGTGAGAACTAAGCTAGGCAGCGGCACTACAGCGCGAAATTGGCGTTGGGGTGCGAATTTCGATGCTGCGGCGCGAATTTCTGGGCTGCGGCGCTATTTTTGGCGTTGGGGCGCCAAAACTTACAGAAACCGCACACGAAGAACAGAACACAACAATTCTTAACGGTTTAATGACTTCTAGTTGCTAAATTAACATATTTAATTTATGTAAATCACACATAACATTAACAAGCATATATATATATATATATATATATATATATATATACTAATTTAGTACAACTTAAACAATAATTTAAGAGAAGTTAAATCCTTGAAATACTATTTTAAAACATAACTCCATTGTTGACGTTGTTTTACAAGGTTGAACATTGTAAACCATAATTATCCAACGAATTCATTCATTTGAACTACATTCTCATTAAGTTGTTACCCAATTAACACACAGTCACATCCTAATTTTGTTATCCTACAAAACATGTTCATGTACGTGTAATCACTACATGTAATCACTGTGAAACCAATTTCTTTCTTTTAAAAACGTAATTAGCATAAAGTCATATATATATATATATATATATATATATATATATATATATATATATATATATATATATGCTAGTTATAACAATTATCATTACAAATACATGTAACATCATAACCAATTCTAAAACATGGTTTACATACAATTTTTGAAAAAAACCTTATACATAGTGAATGAATTTCAAGACCACAGAGACTAAGTAATTATACCATAAAACATATCTGATAAGAGTATAAACATACCTTTTTTGTTGCTCAGACAATCTTTGCTTAATCACTGATAATACCTCTCTTGTTTCTCTCCCTCAAACCTCTGATAATTTCTCTCAAAACACTTTGGTCTCTCACTTTTCTTTTCTTTTTCCTTTTTTTAGGCTTAAGCCAAAAACACACTATACATAAAACTAAACTGATAACAATTATGCGTAAACTAAAAAACTGATATGGCCTTAATAATCACCACAACTATTATAAGTTACTAAAATAATAAACGTATATCCATTATAAATATATTTTATTTATATATTATTTATTTAATTTGTTTTATTATTAATTCAAAATTTAAAAACCAAAAACCATAGGGCTTTGTTTGGCAAAATAATTTAAAACTTAGAGACTTAATATATTTAAGCCTTGTTTGGCAAACTAAATTAAAACTACTTTAATTTATATTAATAACCACTTATAATATAGTTATTTGTCACATTTAATTAAGTTTTCATACTTAATTTAATTAATTCTAATAATAATTTATTAAATAATATAATAATTCATTTAATCATTATAAATTCTCTAACTTAATAATTAGAATATTTCCTCATAATAATAAATTTCCTTCACACATTAATTATTTAATTCACAAATAAATAATCAAATTAAACAAATATTTATTTAGCAATAAACACACCAATTAAATATTTATACAATTCAATAAATATTTAAATATTATAATTAAAAATCTAGATTGTTACATCATTCCCTCCTTACAAGTATTCAGTCCTCAGAATCACAACTCAAACCACTCATTCGTTAGACTATCAATGTATATGTGGTGGAAATATGATTCTTTTCTCATGTGTATATTTGATAGTTCGAGACTTTTAAGGTTAGGATAGACGATATTAAGATTAGGTACGGTTCTTAAAACTAGTGCATATGGTAAGTCTGTGACTCATAATAATATGGTATATTTTTTAACCCCTCAACGAATGGACGCCTATGGTCTGACTAGGATAAGTTCTTAAACTCATATTATTGTGGCAAGTTTCTGAACTTCCAAAGTGTGGTAAGTTTGATGAACTGGGGTATAGATAAGTGTGAATAGAGTATTGAGGATGATAGGAATAGATAGATTTATTAAGCAATGGATCATTATAGAAAATGGAGTTGATGGTGGAAACATAGGTTTTCCAAATCTTCTAGCTATGCTAGACTTCGAAATTTTTGACATCAAGATAAAGTCGCACTGATGTGCCTTTAAAAATACAAATGAATTTTTGTTATCAGCATCATACGGTGACAAGGGTGTGTATGTGGACTATGAGCCACTAACATCCCGTTATCTGTTACGACATGATACCACTAAAACTAATTTTCAATGATTTTGAACTATTTAAAGAAGAGTCTATGCTAATTGCTTTGGCTAGACGAAAATAATTTGACAATATCAAAATATATTTTATATCATTAATGCATCATATAACCTGGTGAAAAGATGATAAAAACGATGGAGTTATCAATGCAGAATTACTTTGTGTTGGATGTGATCTAAGGATCGTTAGCCCACTATGGTATGATGTAGTATAACAAAGTCACAAAATGACGGAATCCTCAAACGGACTGTAAATACAGTGCGGTATCATAACGTCATAAAATAATTTTTAGAATTTTAAAGAAAAATTATTGCCAATTGAATTTGGCCAAACATGTTTCGATTGATATCCGAATTATTGGTATGAGTCTAAGCTATTTGATTCAGCTAGACAAATGTTTATGAAATTCAAAGTATTCTTTGAGAGCTTATGCTGAACGAAATTATTTTGGTGCGAATTCAAATATTGACAAGCTGAGATGAACAACCTTTTTATAGGGGAGTACGCGTAAGCGTTTAGATATTTGTGCACAATACATGGTACGAAGGGCTGATCACCCTAAGTACGGGGAGTCCCTACAGTATTACTATTAAGGTTAAAGTAAAAAGATTACTTGTAACCGTAGACATAGTTCGTGGTCTTGTGACCATCAGTTACATCTCTAAAAACTGAGAAGAACAACCCTATTATGGGGGAATTATTTTTTATGCGATGCGTTTAGATGTTTATGCACAATGCATCGTACAAAGGGCTTAACACCCTAAGTACGGGAGTCCCTATAGTCTAACGACTGTTAAGGTTTAAGTTGAAAGAGTACTTATAATCGTTGACGTAGTTCAAGGTTTTATGACCCCTCAGCCTGATTTGGAATCTTTTAAATTCCTGAGTTATTCATACTACTTCCTAATTATTGAGAAATTATGGAAGATTCTTGTTATTCTAAAAGGCGAATGTGGTAAGGATTATATTCCTTAGAAAGAAGTAAGTCGTAGAATGTGGCATTGAATGATGAATATATTGAATAAGTGAGAAAATAAATTTTGAAATGAGAAGGAGATGAGTTATCAAAGAATAATGTAAAACTTTTAATAGAAAAGTTAATAATTGTAGAAAGATCTTTGTGAAAAGAAAGTGGATAGAACCCAATGAATATCCCGAGTGTTTATGATAACGATCCTTAGAAAAGGAAATGAATGTGTTAAAGAATATATAATACTCAAAATATAATTGAGTTCAAGTGAAAGTTACGAAATAAAATCTAGAATTTGTTGAAGAAATGAATGTAGTAGGAAATATAAAACCTATATTAAGGTAATGTGTTGAAGATATTCAACGATAAATTTTGAAAAGAGATTTGGTGAAAACCCGAGTAACGGAGGTTTCTTTGATTCCGAGGACGGAATCCTTATATGGAGGGAAGGATGTGACAACCCTAATTTTCATAAGTTATTAAAATAAGAATTTAATAATTAAAATTCTTATTACGAGGTGTATAAATTTTGAATTATGTGATTTGGTGTAAAGAGAATTATATATTCATATGTTGGAGAATGTGAGATTTAATAGTTAATTAAACTATTAAAGAAATTAAATAATATTAGTTAATTTAATTAAGTTGAAATTATGTTATGAGATAATATAATTTTAATTGTTATGCCTTGTGGGTAATGAAAATTATTACGAGTTGAGTTTCCTAAATAGTGTGAATAATTCACTTAATTAAAATAGTGAATTAATACAAGTATAATTGATTTAATAAAGTGAGAAGGTAATATATTGCATGAAAATATAAATGTTAGTATAATGCGAGTAAAATATTTATTAAGTACATTAAATATTTTAGTCGGAAACTTTATGGAATAAAATGAATATTTATGGTATTAAATAAATATTTGATGAAAATTGTTATGGGATAATTTATTTAAGTGTGATAAAATAGATGAGATTTATACGTATTTTATTACGTGAGTATAATGGTGATATTCTAATTTAATTAAATAATTAAATTAGAGGAGTGAGAATTTGTTAGATAATGTTATGATTATAATGGTTGAATAGAAATTATAATTTTACTGATAAGGTTAATTTTATTTCTTAAGGAATTAAAGGTACATAATCTAGTTTATATTTCTAGTTTATGTGTTCTTGAGTTTCTTTTAAAATTGAGGTTTTGGTTAATGAATTTGTGGGTTATGATGTTATATATGTTATTAGATTTTATTATTTCATAATGGTCATCCAAAAATGATTTTTTAGAAATCAAATTCATGTATTTATGCTAAAGAAGAAGAATTTGGGTTTTGATGGTAATGTATATTTTGGTGTACTTTGAGACTAAAATTAATGATGAATCCATGATTAAAACTTTAAATTGATGGATGATTGTCGTTCTCCTCTATAAAACGAAAACAACGCAACTTGAACGGATCAAATAGATTAAGAAATGAATTCGTGATGAATGAATATACTTAGCATGTTTAAAATATGAAAAAGTAGTATAAATCAATTAGAAATAGTATAAACCAAGTCCCACATTGACTAAATTGATAACTTTACCCCCTTGCTAAACCTATAAATAGAAGGGCTTGACCCTTTGTTTCATTCACCAACAATAAGACCTCTAATTTTGAGAAAGGCTTTGTTGTGGGAGGACTTTTTATAAAGACCTCATTAGTTAAATTTTGGCGTGAAAGTGCGTATTCAGTTTGTGGAACTCATATTTTCGTGTATGTTTCTTATTTAATTTTTGGTAATGTTATTATTTTAAATATTGTATTTAGTTTGTTAGTTAAACTTTGAATTTTGGAAGTTTAGTTAGTCAACTAGTTAGTTTACAATGTTTATTTTGGCTTGAAATTGATTATGTAAATGAGTTCTAATGATGGTAATTAGAGATATGGAGCCGAGACCTTAGAAGAGTCTAATTATGTTAAATAAAACTTACTTGTAAAGAAAGTTGGGTTGGAACGAGTCGAGGCGAGTTTTGGATGTCAAAACGAGAGGTCCAAAAAACTAGTGGACTGCTGATCCAAAAATGAAAATTTGGGGTTAGGTAGATTGTTTAGTAAATTCTGGGCTTTTGGTATATTATATTACACTAAATAAGCTTTCCATAGACTCCAGAACGGACTAATTCCAACTTCGGAGTAAAGAGTTATGACCACTCAAAGTAGTTGAGTCAAAACTGTCTAACCAACTCGGGGCAGTCACCTTGAACTAATTTTCTTGAATTCTGTGTTTAGAATTTGGAAAAGATCAAAGAATAAAAGTTGTAGTCCCAGAAGTTAGCTTCGCGTGGGCTTAAGAATCACCCAAAAATATTTTGAAACGAAAGAGTTATGACTATTTTAGCGAGAGAGGGTAAAGTTGGGAAAGAATGAAAAACAGTTTTGAATGCCCCTTTTTTGAACACTATTTTGGACTATCTATCTTATCCGAAATGGGTGTCCAATAACTTTTAAAAATAGGTTAATATGATGTTTAAAGCATATCCAAAGTTGTATGTCATCGGACTTATGAGATATAGAGTAATGTTTACATTACAACTACTATGCATTGCTATTTGACTAATAGTTGATGTATATGATTATATAATTATGTAGGGCATGTGAATTACAGATAACTGTAAGCTATTAAACTGTTATTGGTAAACAATGATCAAGGCAAGTCTTTCAGTTCCTATTTGCTATGTGAATTTGATGATGAATTGTTTGAAATCTTTATTGCGAATAGCATGATGTGTTATATTAATGTTGAAAGTATGAAATGTTAAAGTCAATTTATGACTACGTTGATTGAGTACAGAATGTTGATTGAGTAAGGAACTCAATCTTTATACTTGTTATATGAACTACATCATGTATGTTATGTTTGTCCAATGTTTATAAAATGTATATCGAGCATGTTATTATATGCTATGTGATGTATGAAAACTGTTAAATTTTGCTGGGCTGTCGAGCTCAACCTTGCAAATAACCACTTTTGCATGTTAAAGATTTAAGATAAAGTTATGTGCTAGTTGAAAGATATGAATCAGATGTGATACTTGAAGATTTATATACTTTGGTTGAGTTATTATTATTTGAACCATGTTTAAGGTTCCGAATAATGTATTAATGTTGAATTGTAATATCGTTTTGCGATGTAAACTCTTGTTGTACTAAAATGATTCTGAGATATTTAGATGTAAAGGTTGAAAGTTTTGGGAACGAGAATAGTTTGTAATAGAAAATTTTAATTATTTCGTAAATTTTAATGGTTGTATTAGCATTTAATGATGTAAAATTAGAGGTTGAATGTATTGTTAACGACCGAAGTCGAGAATTAAATTGTATGAATTTTGGGGTTGTTACAAGAACCCTTCATATTCATTCTTTATCAAGACGGGTGAAAATCCATTTGCAGTTTCATATATTCTTTCATACTCGTATGGGATATCATTTCTTTTGTACTCGTCAAGGGATATCGTTTTCTTTCATATTTTTCTCCATTTATGGTACAAAATTATTGTTTGTTTCCATAACCTTATTGTTAAATGGTGAAAATCCCTGAAATTAGTAGAATATCCTTAATAGTTTGTGTTTTATCTAATATCATTTTATTAGAATATTGGTCTGAACTTTCTTAATAAATTTTAATCTATTCATCATGGGTATTATTCATGTCGGGGTACTATTCACGTCGGGGTACTATTCACGACAAAATTTAGTTTCTTTTCTTTGTCCAAATTATCTTTGAAATTTAAATCTTAAATATCACTCTTGAATTTTACTCCACAATTGGTGGTCATATTGACAATTTGGACATTCTTGAACTCTGGATAAATTAAATTATAAATCTCTAATATTTTTCCTTGATATCACTTGATTCACTCTTTATATCATTGTTATCATCCTCATGCTTATATTGTGGTGAAAGTCATCTTTGGCCCGTAATGCAAAGATAGACTGTTGATTGGTATGATTATGACCAGGAATTGTGTATTGGTGTAATCATGACCTTTAATTTTATAGATAAAGATTTGTGGTGAAAGTCCTCTTTGGCCCGTAGTGCATAGATGGACAGGTGTTTGACAAATATCTTTGGCCCGTAGTGCATAGATAATTCGTTGGTTTGAAATAATTATTGATTGGTGTTACATGGATAAAATATTGATGATGGACTTTTAAATAATACAAGATAGTAGAAATCATGCTCTACTTGACTCTTCTAATGGATTGCTATTTCTACTACAGTTGTTGATCTCAAACTTGTTGATCATTATATTTTATCTGATTTATCATTTTTGAAGGCTAAAGATAATTTATTCTTCATTATCTTAGTCATAATATTCTTTACTGGGCTAGTTGAGCTCAACCTTTCCTTTTTGTTCCATTGTTCTTCACAGGAAATGAAAGTGTAGCTAGGACTAGTCGGGGAGTGGAGTAATGGTCCAAGATAGTTACTATAGAAGTCTTTACTATGTTGTGAAATAATGTGATAAAACTGTAATGAAGACTTAATTTGAGTTTGGATATTGTCTGCGAGACAATATTAGTATTGAAACTCACAGCTTATGTTTTGTCGTATTTAAGAAGATTGTATTTGAATTCTGTACCATGTGTTTGGCGACTCAGAATGGGTCGGTGGACCTATTTTGGGGGCGTCACAAAGGAAAGTTGACGTAAAACACTTAACTATATCAACAAGTGTTATAAAAGATGTCGAGATCGTGTTGAGCATATGCAAGGGCATATAGCTTGAGCGTTCACGAGTGTTGTAATGGGCGTATGGCGAATGAAACCCAAAACGTTATAACAAGTAATAATAAACTTGAAAAGTGTTCCGAGTTTAATAACGCGAACATGTAGTGTAAGAAGTGAAGTTAACATAAACCAATGTTTAACATCAAGTATGTGCTTAATTGGTATGTGTAGGAACTGGTAACTGTGTAGAACGTTTGACGGGAAAAATTAGCGTAAACTTATAGAAGAATGCTTAAGAAAAGTTTCCTAAACTTACTCTAATTTTTTTGAGCAAGTGTTTACTTCATTTGAGTCTGTTCTTATGAAGCTTATGTGATGTTTTAAAATAAAATGAACACAACTCTTTTATGATTGTGTGAATTCCATGCTTATGCAAATCTTTTAGTATTTGTATAAGTATTCAAGCGATGTTATGAAATAAATTATTTAGGAAAATGTATGTGCCATTGTTCGGCTAGGGAAATGATAAAATGTTTTATGGATTTGTTAATAAATCTTTTAAAATGTTATTTGTGAAAAGTTAAGCTATATAACGCCGAATGCTTTGTTATTGATTCAAAGGTAGGTTTGAACTTAAAAAAACCAATGTTAATAATGAAAAGCTAAGATATATAACACCAATTGTTTTGGTATTGATTCAAAGGTAAGTTTGAACTTAATCAAACAAATGTATTTAGTCGAGTTTTCGACTGGCACGCAAGGTGTCAAAATTTAAACGTAAATACCTTTAATGGATGAGTGTTGTACAACATAGGGTACTATAGGCTGATCCAATGGATGTACTCGTAAGTGATATCAGATTTATGGTCTTAATGACTATGTTATCCTTTTTAACAAAATAAAGAAAGAAGAAACAAAGTTTTTGGTCCGATGACCATCTTATTCAAATGACCACTATGTCCTTTTAAAAATGTATTAGAGTAATGAACAGTTTTAATCTGGTTTATTCTGTGTATTATTCCAGCTTATTTGAAGTAGTTCATAACTATTTTTCAGTTGTTGAATAAAATCATATTATTCTTGAATTTGTTGTTGAAATTCTTTACTTGCTGGGTAATTTGACTTTATAATTTCAGTTAAGGACAAGTGTATGGAACCACTCATTAAGGATAGAAGAAGGAGGACGAAGATGGATAGAAGATCGTGTAATAGATTAAAATTTCTATGTAATGTGAATTATTATAATGTAATAACATGTAATGGTTGCAGAAACTGAGATTGAGCGGATATGATGTAATAATACAGAGATTACATTTATGTTGTTAAGATTTTAGGTTAAGATGTTTAGCACTGTGTAGCACCGGACTCTGGTAGGAAGATACCCAGATTTGAAGGCGTCACATGCATACTACTTTCAAACAATTCATTCGATAATCATATTAAACTACAATTTCAACGTTTAGCGTCTTTTACTTAAATTCTCGCCATAACTTCGTTATAACTCGTTTTTAATGCGTTCCACTTGGAACATTTTCGTACTTTATTTACGCATAAGATCTTTCCTTTAGATTTCATTCCTAACTTACGAGCTAAGCATCAAATAGCTTACTTATACAACGATTATTACTTTTTTCATTCGTTCTTCGTTTAGTTCATTATTTTAACAACGATTCACTTTTCATACATATTATTAGTTATTTAAGTTCACTAATTCTTCCTTATTACTTTGGATTAATATATGATTCATCATGAATCAACCATCCACCAACAAAACACTTTGATTATCATGCTACAAAGCTTTAAAATAAAGAAAAGGTAGAGTTCTTCGTTCTTACCGTTTGATTCTTCGTGTTCTTAATCTACAAATGACTCTAGCTAGTGTTTCCACGTCTTTTCGCGTATTATCTCCCGAGCTCTCACTTCCTCTCTAAAATTTTCTAGACTTTCTTCTCTTAAAATGATGAATTGGTGAACAAAGGAAGAGAAATGAGCTAGTATTTATAGGAAAATCAAGGTGCGGGCATTTTGGTCTTTTCCTAACTTTTTCATGGCTACTTACTATTATGCCCTTGGCATATTCTTAGAATATGTCATTCTTAACGTATATGGATAGAATATTCTTGGAATATGCTATATTAAACTTATCACTTGGAATATGCCATAGCATATTCTTTCTAACACCTTTACCCTTATACTTGTATTATTCTTCCGATTTAATTGACCTTTATTGATAAAAAGTTCAATATTACTTAAAAATTTATTCTTAAGCTATCACTAATTTATGAGAGAGGTTTTACCAAACTTCGCCAATAAGTTTCGTCTTTCTATCGCATAACTTTTGTATTCTTCCTGTATAATCCTTTGTCCCAAAATTCATTACGCATGCTAAAAATTGTGTTTTTAATTTTTAAATTGTATTTGACATTCCATCTTTCCTCATCATACTAATTTTGGCACATTCTTTGAAAAATTGAAAAAACACTTTTACGTTTTTTGGATAAATAGTGATTTTTTGGCTTTTTCATAGAAAAATTTTATTTTCACATACGATCCTTAAACTTATAAATTCGATCACATAATTTCGTTCCACCACAAAAATTCCACTTTTAAAACATCGAACAAAGCAATATTCATAAAATCTTATTTTATTCAATAATATTCCAAAATACTTCATTTACAACCAAGTAAAATTTTCATCACAAATCTGGTTTAATTACAAGACTTTTGTTGTTTTGTAAAAATATACTTCATCAACTTGACTAACTTTCTATCTTGGTTAATGACAAAAATTAATTTTGAATTACAACAATTAGAAGTAAAATTATAAAATTAAAATTAGTTTCAAATTATAAAATTTTGAACTACTTCTTCAAAACTTTACAGTGAATATGTGAAGCCCCCATATCCGGATATCCTCCAACCCTAGATATGGTGATACACGATGCTACAACATTCAAAACAACTCATCTATATAAACTTAAAGACATGAATATAACTACTATTATTACATCATATCCCAACATTCTCCCAGGTTTCTATAACCATTACATTCATCATTTATCATAATATTAATTCAATACAAAAGTAATACTAATCTATTATAGGATAACTATTAATCCATTTTAGCCTTTCCTTTATCTTTATCGGATCCTTCAATCCGTTCGTTCTTAGCTGCAATCATATAATTCATATAATTCAAGCAAGGAATGAGCATTAACAAGCTCAATATGTTTAACATTTATGTTGCAACAACAAAATCAAGAATCAGATTATTTATCTTCTATAACTGAACAAATAGTTATGAAGTACTATGAATAATCAAAATAGAACTTTTCTTTCCTTTAAAACATTTAACGATGATAAACACCAGTTAAATTCTGAGTTTGGTCAAAGACCATGAACATTCCATTCTTTCTTTCTTTGAAAATGACAACCCGACACTAAGATCGTAAATCCGATATTTCTTACGAGCACTTCTAGGTGATCAGCCTATAGTACTCTATGTTGTACAACATTACTCCGTTAAACATGTTTACATTTAAGTTTAAGCAAACTCACGTGTCAGAAGATTTACGACTTAAAAACCTTTGTTTATTCTTACCCAGGCTTACCTTTGAATCCGCACCAAAGCAATTGGCATAGAATATCATCAACAGTAATATTTTAAAAGATTTGTAAATAAATCAAAAAAATAATTTAAATCCTTGTCTAGCCGAAACAAAATGGCATCGACTCTTTCTTAAGCAATTCATGCATATTATTGCATAAATTCAAGAAGCTTGTCTAACACAAAGTATAGACAAAGGTTTAGAGAACTTGCCTCAAGCGTCTTCTAGCTTTTAATTCAACTTTTAGTCAATATTTATATGTCTACATGATATAATCACATTAACACATAATTAGATCACATAACAATCATTACATATTGTCATTAACATATCTTCTCCTTCTTTCTATCATAACCTATCTGTATAATTACAACTGATAACATTCGTTAGGTTATTCATCGTTCGTTAAGACTTTATAAAATTTAAATGTCATAAGTTACCAACTTTGTTCAACATCTAGGTATTACAACCTATATAAACCTCAGACGTTCGTTCGACGTGAATACGGCTCACGGATATCATTTTCGTACTTTGCGTTAATAATTTCATAACCTTGAATTAACATTTATTTGTTAAATTTAAGGTTTTAATCATCATTTTGGATATTATTTTATGTCTAATTAATGTAACAACCCGATATTTTTTATATAAATAAATCAGAAATTTTGCATATAAATTTTTTTTATTTAAAGATGAGGATTTGTAAAAGATAATGTGTATATGTAATTATGTGATAAATAAAAATATATTTATTACATAAATATTTATAAATAATTTTATTTTAGAATTATTGATTTTTATAAAGTATATTCTTATAATAATTAATTTATAGTAGAAATATTTTTATTAACTATTTTCCATGATTATATAATCATATATTATTTAAATAATTTATGAAGTGATTTTTAGAATAAATATAATAATTATTTTATTATATGAGTTTTAGTACAAGTTATTAAGTGAATTATTTTACCTTAATTATTAAGGTTAAATATGAAGAATAAATAAGATATGGAATCCAAACCCTAATTTTGGATTATTGTTAAGGTATGAGAATAATAATATAATATTAATCATATTTTGATTTTTCAGTGCTATGAATATATGATATATGTATGTCTGTATTGCTAATAGTTGGTCAATTACGGTGTATAATGACCAAACCCTAGTAATAATGTTAAACCCTAATTTGAGATTCAATTTAGAGTACAAGATTGTTATATAACTGTGTTATATAATTTATGTTGTGGATTAATTAGGTAAACCCAAATTAAAAATCTAAAAACCCAAATCTTTAGAAAACCCTAATTATAAAATTCTAAATTAGAAACCCTAATTAATATTTCGAAAACCCTAATTTTTGAAATGAGAAGACCCTAACTTGAAACTCAATCACGAGTTCGAGATTATTATATAACTGTGTTATGTGATTTCAAGATTAATTAGGTAAACCCTAATTAACATTTAGAGATATTAATTTCTAGAAACCCTAATTTCTAAAATTAGTAACCCTAATTAGAAATTATAAAAACTGATTACTAATTTTAAAATCTAATTGCTAAGGTAGCAAAGTTAATTATAATTAGTAATATAATACTCTAATGTTCATGTATAATTAGAAATTTAAATTATATTAACAAAACCCTAATTTATAAATTTTAGAAACTAAAATTAATTTATTTTTCAAACCCTAGTTGCTAAATCCTA
Organism: Panax notoginseng; assembly: GCA_016801055.1. NCBI lineage: Eukaryota > Viridiplantae > Streptophyta > Magnoliopsida > Apiales > Araliaceae > Panax > Panax notoginseng. The sequence continues at coordinate 137,021,912 of CM029019.1, forward strand.
TTTATGTTATGTTCTAAACCTTAGGGTTGAACCCTAAGGGTTTGGCAAATTACTTGGTTGCCATTAAAATGATTTATAATTTGACCATTTTGCCCCTAGTGTATTATTTTGGCTAATATATAGGTTTTGACAATGGAGGAAGTTGTTTACCAACTCATACCAACTCTTTGTGACACAAAATTGACAGCACAAGCCTTGTAGATCAGCCAATACATGCACCTTGTATGTCTATATAAAGATAGGAAGAGAGAGAAATGAACATTTGTTAGCCATTTTTGTACAACACTCAACCAAGAGCTTCTCTCACTAGAACCAACGAAAATTTCAAGTTTTAAAGTCACAAAAATTAAGCCCCACGAATTTCATAACAACATCAGAAGCCATAAATTAGAAATTAATCTTAGAAAGGTATAAAACCCTAGCTTGAAATCTGTCCATAGATTCTGTGTTAGATGTTAGTTTTTATTGTTAAAATATGTTGGTTGTAGTCCATTTTGACGATCTGGGTTGCTAAATGTTGGATCCATAACATTTAGAAGCTCGAATTTGTGTTTTTGAAAAATCTAGGAAAAGTTAGATCTGTGGTCTGACAACTAAGGTCAGTGGCCACAGATCCTTTCTCGTTTATGATTTATGTTGTTTTTAAGTTTTGATATGTAGCCTGGAATGTTGTCTTTAATCTACAAAAAGAATTGAGGTCAATGTATGTACAAATTGGTAGATATTAACGGTCAAATACCGTTGACAGACATTGACTGGTGAAAATATGGGCAGCCATGAAATTGCCCAGAAAACTTTGACAGCAAGTTCATGGGCCCAGATCTTTGTGTTGTTAGTTGTTTTGTTTTGGTTAATGTATCAATATTGTTTTATAGTATAAGTACTTTAATTTTCACTACAACAAAAAGGCTTATCAGCGACCGCACATCTGCGACCGCATATAGTCGCAGATGGGTATCAGCGACCGGATGCAGTCGCTAATAGTAGTCGCAGAAAATCTTGTCGCTAAAAAGACATCAGCGACCAACAATAGCGACCGCATTATTAGCGACCGCAATCAGCGACCTCAGCTGTCGCTATTCTGACTCATGCTGAGTCATGCGTCAGACGTGATGTGGTACACGTGTCAGCGACTGGTAATAGCGACCGCATGCGGTCGCTGAAGTAGACGAACCTTACTGGGTCGCTAATACTGTATCAGCGACCGCACGCGGTCGCTGACTTTGTTTTTTTTTTAAAATATTTTTCCTGTTTTATTGATTTCCCAAAAATAACCTGCTTTGTACCTGCTTTTTATCCCAACACACAGCAGTATATATAAGCATCCATCCATGATAACTACTATATGATAAACATCCATCCATACATACAGTCCAAAGAATGAATCTAAATCAACACAACACAATACAATCGTAAACATCCATATAATAGAATCGTAAACCAATACAGTCCAAAGATAAGTAGTTTAAAAGATTACAAGGCTTTAAAAATCTAAAAAACAAGTCTAACAAGGCTTTACAAATCTAACATGCATGACTGGTCTAGCTCTTCATGGATCATTCAAATTAGTACCCTGTAATTAACAAAAGAATAAAACATATATGTTACATGTGTTGATACTGCTATGACTTGGGGAAAGCTAAATAATAGACAATGTACGTAATGAAACATTAAAAGTACCTGGTCGCCACCCTGATGCTGTGATGCTGCTGCTTCCGCCACTGCCTTTGCCAAGTCATCAGGATTCAGAGAATGCAGATGCCTGCCCAGTATAAGAAGAAGATCACGATTTTGACAGATCGCTCTCACACAGTCAGCAGGAGTATGATAGGCTGGATGACCTGATGACTGTGTAGACTGTGTAGACTGGGTAGCAGAGCTGCCTGTGCCACTGATGGTCGGGCGTCGTCTTTGTCCTTGACCTTTAACATAATTTTTCTTCACGACGGACGCCCTCTCCCACAATTCTTGATCAATCGCCGGACGCGGGGTGCCTTCAGGATAGCGCTCGTTCATTAAGCCCTTATAAGTGTCCTGTCAGAAGGTCAACAAATAAATAGTTAAAAATAAATACGAAATGCTAAAAAACATGACTATAATATATTTAAAGTTAACTTATTACCGCTATCTGAACAGCATCAGGCAGACCATCACGGGTGGCCACATACACATCTAACCAATTGATAGGTTGACCTTGAGACTCAGACTCCTACAGTTCATGTTCTCATATTAATATGTAAACATATGATATTTTAGCTACAAAACATGACTGTAAACATAAAGACAAATAACTAAGCCAATAAGCTTGTTATACATACGTACCCTAGCAGCAATATGTTGCAGCTGAGATATACTGCCGCCCTTGTACGTGCCTTTTGCCTTTTCGCCTTCAGATACACCTGAGGATCTGTTCGAGGCGGCAGTCTTACGTCTCTTGACCCAGCTCTCAGCTCTCCACTGCTCACACATCTGCACCCATATGGGATGTGCGCACCACCAGGGGCAATGCTCATGCATATACTGCTCACCCTGTCCTGGATGGTCAATCTCAGCATTGTGCAGGGCTTTCTGTCGTTCTTTGTTTAGATTATCTTTAGTCCGGACGGCGCACTTCTGCTAGAACAGTGCTTGAATAACTGATGCATGTGCGTCGTCCCATCTATACCGCTTCTGCAAATAAAACAACAATAATAATATTAAAACTACTATAATACCATAATCCAACATTACTAAACTATTAGTTGATTAACTATGTATTATCTATCAGAGTGATTAAATAAATATACCTGAAATTCAGCCCAAACTGCATCCTTATGGGCGAGAGGTGTGCTCGCCCATGTAATCACTGGCGTAGGCCAGTTCTGTAAGCATAATTGTGAAATGCACTTCACAATTTTACTATCTTGAAAATCACTACAATATACAATAATTTACATTAAAATATATTTATAACAATGGAAATATTAAACCCTTATATATACACGATGTTTAACTTACGTGCTTTCTGGAGGAGGACGGATCTGTATAAGAATGCGATCATCCGGATTAGCGGGGCCTTCGGCACATGATTAGGGCCCCGACCCAACCCGCGCTTTCGTGCAACAGGTTCAGAAGACATCTATAAATAAAAAAAATTAGGATGTTAGTATGAAATTATGAATGACAATTAATTGTATGAAATAGTTAACTACGATTACCATAAGTGAAAGGTACATAAACATGACTGCAAAATAGTTAACTACAACAACTATAAATGATATAGTTAAGGATATAGAGAACATTCCTATATAGAGAACATAAATGAAAGGTACATAATTATGAACTAAACATGAACATGAACATAAACATACATTTTGTACAATTAAAACTAAACATACATTTTAATGAAAATCGTTGTCTGATGAGTCAGAATCATTTTGTACAAGTATCGGAGATTCATAACCATCTTCAGATTCTGTGTCAGTGTCAGTCAATAACTCTTTCTCAATATCACTGTCATCCTGCACAATAACTGTCTCGGGATCCAATTCATCAGGTTCATCTCCACCCTCTAACTGGATTACATCATTGTTGTCCTCTATATTTATTATAGGAGGTCTCTGAAGCATTTCCTCTTGGTAGAAATCCCCGTCTATTACTTGGACACGACTACGCGCGGGAGTATGAATTACAACTTGCCAATCTGTAGGCGGTCTATCCCTTTTCCTAACTGGACTAGGAGTATAGTATACTTGTATTGTTTGAGTTGGTAATACAAACGGTTCGTTGGAGTACGCAGACCTATGGAGGTCAATATCGACGATTCCATGTCTGTCAACACGTATCCCTTTTTCTGAATCAAACCAATGGCACTTGAACAAGTGAATATGACCACCGTACGTGCCCTTGTACGACAACTCTACGATTTCCTCCAACTCCCCATAAAAGGCACGACCAAGCTCATTGTAACAATCTCCTTGGACACACACTCCAGAGTTCGTTGTTCTTTTACCGTGCTCATATGCCTTTGTGTGAAATTCACAACCATTTATTTTGTAACCATTGCAACCATGTTATATTTTGTATTCCCTTGTTAGAGATTTACAATTCAGCTCAATCCCATTTATGATGCTTATAAATACATATAGATGTATATATACATATATAACATGAGTGTGCATCATATATGATTATTCGGGAATTGAACAAGGATACATGCCAAAACAAATTTACACCGCTTGAGATCGACTACCCAAAGGCATGGTATATTGTTATGGATCTTAAATTAGAGTATGGTCTTATGTCATCCTACATATTTTAACTAACACCAACCTAAAGCCAATAGATTCATAGGGGTAGAATACGAATCATTACATCATATATGGTCTGCATATGCTGCGTATATCAAGATTGCAGAAGAAGGCATACTATTAGTCCCTTAATGTGGGACTATTAGTCCTATTAGTCCCTTATATAGGATATATCTTGCTTTAAGTACGGTTCTAACGTATGTTTCAGTTTCAGTTTTCAAGCGCTGCGTGTACATTTGATTAGTTACTAAGCATTTGATTAGCTCGTTGTACTTTATAAATGTTCGCAACTACCCGACCAACAAAAAAATTTCGCCAGAGTCTCCCCTATAATATGGACTAGCCACATGCACGACGGCATGCATATATTGTCATTTCTAGGCACCCAAGACACAAACCAAGAGAAATATATAAATAATCATAACATTATCCCTACTTGGCAAGACTTGAAACTTTGTTTTTGTTAGGAATTGAAATTTAATGCAGATTACAAGTTGAACTAATAATTGATTATTTTTCATAGCAGTCAGTCAAACACTGCTCTTGCTATTACATGTAACATCACACCTTTATAATTGCTTCAGTTTCTTTTTTCATCATTATATCCCATCTAATTTTTGCTTCTGTATTTAGTTGTCAAGTTACTTATTGCTCATTAGTATTGTCAAGTGACTTATTGCTCATTAAGTTGAAATTCTTAGATTATTATTCTTTGAAGTCAGAAGGGAAAGAAATAAAATAGTTTGTCATTCTTTACTGCTGCTCACTCTTTGTAGTCACAGTTTTAGATATATCTCAGAAATTATGAATCCTACTATATCAATACATAAAATTAACCCACTACATCAATTTAGTTGCAATATATACTATTTTTCTTAAATTATTACCACTATTCAATAAAAAGATTCAACAAAAATCAGATTGATTACGCACCCTACCTACAGTAGTCTGAATTACAAAAGAAAATGAAGGGGTCCCTACATCACAATGAACAATGCATATAAATATATACATGCATATGTAAAGAAGAAGCAAGACCAACACAGACATGGTCACAGTTGATTGCATCTTTCACAATACACGAGATTTTACTAGTATATCCACGACAATCTATCAAATCCAGCCCCCCTCCTCAATGTCAGTCATCACTGTCCAAGTACTTCTAACATATCATTAAATCAAACACTAGTATTTACAAGCTAACGAACTAGGTTAATACAATTGAACATACCTTTCAAAAGATTTGTAGGTAACGGTGGCGCCGGCGGCGACTGAGGTAGTGGTGGGTGGCGGCAGCGGTTTTCCCCTCTTCTCCCTCTTCTTTTCTCCCCCTTCTCGGTGGCGTCGGCGGCGGCTGAGGTAGTGGTGCACCTTGGCAGCGGTTTTCCCCTCTTCTCCCTCTTCTTTTCTCCCCCTTCTGCCTCTTCTCCCTCTTTTTTTCTTCTGTTCTGGTCGACAGTGACGAACTGATACTGGTTTATTGAAATACATTTGCGACCGCTATCAGCGACCGCATGCGGTCGCTGATTTTTAATGATGTGGAAGTATTCGCGACCGAATGCGGTCGCTGTTACTTATTGGTGGCAAATAAGCAGCGCGCCAACATTTCCAGCCAATTTTTTGGAGGCAAAAATGAGTCTGCGACCGAATAGCGACCGATATCGGTCGCTAACATAAACTAGCGACTAAATTCAAGTGCGGTCGCTAAAGGTGGTCGCTAAAAATCCTATCTGCGACCAAAAAAAGCGGTCGCTGATAAGATTGGTCGCTGTTAGAGCATTTTCTTGTAGTGTTTATGCCTTAAAAGCTCATTAAAAGTTAACGGATCGAGGGTAGTGGATGGTCAAAGTAGACTATCCGGTCATATTTTCGGTTTCTGGGAAATTTCCAGAATTTTTTGAGACTTATTTATGTCAGTGGTTGACCAGCTTATAATTGTGTGATCCGTTGTTGTTTTTGGTGATGTTTTGATATAGATCTGTACATTGGTATGTTGTCTACCCATTAAAGCTATTAGAGCACAAAAACAGTTCATGTGTTGCCAGTTATTGACGATCAAAAGTGGTCACTCGAACTGTTCTTCATTTCTAGGAACAGCTCTGACAGCTAATTTAGGGCCTTAGATCTTTCATGTTATGCATGTTATGATTGTTTTTGTTGTTGAATATTGTAGTCCTGCACTAGCACTTTAATATATGATCACGGGCATGCCTTCAATCATGATAGGTTAAGATTAATACTCAGTCAAAGTAGCTACCTCGAAATCTGACATGGTGTTCTGGGTTGCCTGAAGAACACGAAGAACACCTATAGCGACAGTTTTGTCGCTATAGGTGGTCTTTAGTGACAGTTTATTTATAAAAATCATATTTTTAATAAATAATTATAGAAAATTAGTTTTTAATTATTAAAAATACTAAATAAATTATTAAAAATTATTTTGAGGTCCGAAAATTGGTATTTAACTATTTTGAATATATTTCATAAATATTTAATATTTTTTAAATATTAAAAGTATTTAATTTATTTAATTATTATATTTAATAAATTATTTAAAAATAATTTTAATACATGAATAAATCATTTAAAATTATATTATGATATAAGAAAATATTTTAAGTTATTTTTAATAACTTTTAATATTTTGTGATAAATTTCATTAATAAATTAATATTAATGATAATTAAGTTATTTACTAAATGAATTAGATATATTAATTAAAAATGATTTTATAATATTAAAAATTATTTTAAATGATAATAAGGTATTTAAAAATATTTTAAGTTATAAAATATAACTTTCAATATTTAAAGGTAAATTTTATTAATTAATTATAATTAATGATATTAAGGTTATTTAATAATTATATTAAATAATTTAGTTTAAAAATGATTTTTAATATTATAATAATCATTTTAAATGAAAATAAAGTATTTAAAGATATTTTAAGTTATAAAATATAACTGTTAATATTTAAAGGATAATTTCAATAATAATTTAATATTAATAATTATTAATTTATTATTAATGATATTAAATTTATTTAATAATTATATTAAATAAATAGTTTTAAAATGATTTTATTAATTTAAAAATCATTTAAAAAGGATATAAATGAATTAAAAATATTTTAAGTAATGATTAATGACTTTTAATATTTTGATAAATAGTACATTAATATTTAAATATTAATGGTAATTATTTAAAAATAATTTTAAATGTTTTAAAAATCATTTAAGTTTAATATTAATACTTTAAAAGTATTTTAAGTTATTATACATAACTTTAACATTTTAGAAATGATTTCATTAATAGTTTAATAATAATTAAATATTAATGATAATAGAATTGATTAATATTTAAATTATTTAATAATGATTCTGATATTTGAAAATTAATGATAAATTATAATAAATGTTTTAAAATTATATTAAGTCATTTAAAAATAATATGACTGATACTAAGTTACAGGATAGAGTCTTAGACTCGATAATTACCCGATAAAGTTGTTGGTACACCGACATGTTTCAGAAATTGATCTGGACTTAGATAATTTAATTAGATATGTAATTATTTGTGATTCAATGGTTGTTAAACATGGGTAATAATGTGATTAGGTTATGTGCTGATTGCGAAATGCAGTACTATGTGTTATAGTATATTGTTCTAATCGAACGAATGATCTGATTAATGATAGGTCGTGATATAAACGATAAATCTAAATTGCAAATTGTAAGCAGCGCATCCGACAAGTATCTTACCTTTGCATTTTTTTTATGCAATGGACATGAGTAAGAATATTTATGAATTATATTATTACTGTACAAATTATTAACCTTATATTATATATGCTCATTGATTATCAACATGTTAGTATATCGTAATTCAGATATATATATTCTGTTCGTTAATTTCTATAAATGGTTATACAAGTGTCCCCACTTGGATAATCATTGTATTTAATCACATGTTGATATACCTTTGTCAATTACCCATATATATATATATATATATATATATATATATATATATATATATATATATATATGTATTGAATTATAGATTATTGTTGAACAAGATAAAACCTTTGATTTGGAAACCAGACTAGTATGAACATCCCATACACGGGAAAACTTTTTATGCACCCAAGGTGGACAGAGTGAACGATACCCTCGTTCTTGCACGTAGTATTGATCAATGCAGGGCATAACGGGCTGATCACCCCCCGTGCCCGTAAGTTATGACGGTTTGCAGATGAATTTCTGTTTAACCTTTTCGAAAATAAAAATAATGTTCATAGTATGTCACATTAACCTTATTTATAGTCAGTACGTAGTTCAAAAATTTGGTATAGAATTGATATATTATTATCATTGGTACAGATTACTTCACAACTATTGATCGGTTGTAGAAGGATAGTATAAAGAAAATATTTAAATTCTTTCAGCTTATATATATATATATATATATATATAATTGTTATTACTTGATGGGCACTCAAATACTCATCCTTGCTTAATTTAAATGTTTTCAGCTAAGTGTGTACAACCTGAAGGCTCTGCCAAGAACAAAGGAAAAGGAAAAGTTGCTGGATAAGTGTTATGCTATATATATATATATATATATATATATATATATATATATATATATATATATATATATATATATATATATATATATTATGTAATAGTTTAGAGTTTATTAAACGAAGAATGATATATATTTATCTATCATGTATTGTAATGAATGTATTAAATGTTACGTACTTGGGAGCTAGACTCTGATAATCATGTAAATTAAGTTGATCTTTATACTATTATTATTATTATTATTAGTATTATTTAGCTCATATAAATGGTATCGTGAAGCACCGAGTTTGGGTTTCAAGTACCTGGATTTTGGGGCTTTACAATTAACGTCCATAATAAATCCTTAAATACTCCCCGAGAGTTGAGCAGTTAAAAGCTCTTCTCTACCTGTTGCCTTGGTTTGGTGCTGCGGCTCCAGGACCCTTTGTTAAACTCGGCACTATAGCGCACATTAGGAGAACCTGGCATTCGTTGAGGTGCTACGGTGCCTCATTTCCTTCCTTGTTCGGCGGCACCACCCCAGATCCTTTGAAAAATTTTCTTAGTGTTGAAAAAATTTCTAACCGCTTACTTCCTGAATTCATAACTCGGTCATTATAACTCAGAATAGCTTCGTTCCAAAGTCATTTTCTTGCTTATTCTTCATACTACAATTTCCTCAGAAAAATTATTCTTCTGAATCCGTTAACGAGGCTTTCACTTAGCTTACATTTCATTGTTCATTCTACGTTTTTTAACTTTCTTCATTCGTTCGTTCGTCCGTAATTCGTTCATCCAATGTCTGAATTCATCCGTTCTTGAGTCTATGACTCATAAACTTCATTTTCTTCAATATTCTAATGAAACCTAAGTTTTTCAGGTTCATTATTAAAATTTCATTTTTGTCCGGAAATTATAGTTAACTACGATTCCTACTATTAACGTCTTTTTCTGAAAATTTTGCCATAACTTCGTTGTTACGAATTTTTACTCCATTCCAAATGGAATAAATACATCAGTCAAACATCTATCATTCTAACCAACCAATAAACATCTAACTTATATGCGATGATTTTAAACTTGTCCATCAACAACAAGCTCTAAATTTTCATGCTTTTCTTCATTAAGTTCTTAATCATTTGTTATGATTTCACTTATCAGGCATTCGTTAGTGTTTCTAGTCCACTAATATCCATCCTAATTTCATCGGACAATATATACACCACCATTTCACACTTCTCTATTAATTGAAGAATGAAAATAGACGAAGATTAAATGCTTAAGCCCTTGACCTCTTGTGTTCTTCGCGTTCTTGATATTCTTAGTTGGTTGAATGATTGCTCTAGCTTCTTCTTCTCTTTTATTACTTGAAAATGCTCTCACTTCTCTCTTAATATGTTGGTGAATGTTTGTAAACAAACAAATGAATTAAGTCTTGGTTTATATAAGGTTTGCAAGAGTGAGGGTAAAATGGTCATTTGGGCCAAAAATCTACTATTCACACCTCTTCTTTGCTAAATATAAACCAAGCTTCCTCAAGAAGCTTGGCCACCTCGTTTTGGTTGGCTACCTCACCCTATGGGGGCCCACATGGGTTGCTCCATAGTTTTTACCCACCCATTTGATCATCGGTTGGACCCGTGGGTTTGGTTCTTGGTTCGACTTAAATTTAATTCAAATTGGGCCTAACGCTGGGCTTGAATTAACTTATCTTTGGGCCTTAGTATAAATCTTCATTGGGTCTTCTTCATTAATCATTTGGGCTTAGTAAAGTCCAAGTCCATTAACCAATAGTTAACATTGACTTTTGTTGACTAAGACTTTGACTTCTCGTATTTTTAACATATAATTCTCGTACTCTTTTCGTATGTACTTCATATAATATTTGTGTTATACATCATATTATTCTTTGTATTATACTTATACAATACATTGTATTATGCTCGTATTATTTCCGTATAATGACATTATTATTATACTTAATCATTCATTTTCTTAGAAATTCACTTTCCCTAACTTTCATGATTTTGAGTACGCAGGTGAAAAACTGCGTTTGTCATAATTGAATTATTATTGAATAATTTATCTTTCCTCAGAATTCTAACATTACGTATTTTTCAGAATTTCAAAAATAATTCCCGAGCAAATATGAATGAATAGTGATTTTACGAAATTTTTTTGGAGAACTTTTATTTTTGTCTTGGAAATTTATACTATTTAATTCCAGCACACGACCAGCATACTAAAAGTATTCATTCATCTTAGGTCATAGAACAACCTTAAACTTCCTTACTCAGAATAATACACATAATATTATTTTTATTTGATGTAATCAAATAAAATTCATTTACATTATAATTTGATTTTTTGGTTGTTACATTCATTTCCCTTTATAAGAATTTTGTCCCTAGAATCTCAATACAAGTTAGTCAAATAGATGGGATAATTCCTCTTCATTTTATCTTCGAGTTCCCACATTGCTTGTGACACCCCCAAATCTGAGTACTTCATTCCCACAGGATTTGGTGTTCACTATCCAAAATAATTACATCTAACTACCCATAATCAAGGATAGAGACTTAAACAATAATCCTCCCCATTATTGGGTTACATCAACTTAAAATAAATCCCAGGTAATCTAACCTTAAATTATTACATAAGTTTGCGGAATACATCATATAATTTAATAAGTCTCATAACATAGATTTTATTAAATAAAATTAAACAAGTCTTCATCATTTGGATATCTTGGCCTTGCTAGTAGACGACTCGTCAACTTTCTCAACTTTAGCTGCAGTGTTATATGCAAGAGTGAGCAAACAATTGCTCACAAATATAATGATGACAATAGCAATATCATAAGAGTAAGCAATATATACTGAATAATAAAGAACACGTTCTTTGAATCAAGATTAGAAAAAAAGTTTGAGATTTATATCTGAGGGTTTCAAGACCATGAACTATGTCCCAAGTTATTAAGTATTTCTACCTCAACCTTGAACGATCGTTAGGCTATATGGACCTTTCATCTCATACTTAGGGGGATCAGCCCTTCATATCATGTATTGTGCACAAACATATTAACACTAACACATATATATTCCCCTATAATAGGGTTGTTTATCTCAGTTTAACTTAGGATTTTTGCACTAAAGAAAGTTTTGTTTGGATTAGCTTTAACAATGGTTCTTGAGACGTCCCCAAATTCAGACCACGCTTGTCTCAAATTTGGTTGTCACGTACTAACTCTAATAATAAATCAAAATCTCACACAATAGAATATTAGAATAAATTACATTGTTATAACATAATTATTCTTGTCCTAAGAGTTCGTAACTTAAACATCTCTTATAATACCTCCAACATGATTAAACATAATTTAGATATAACTAACACATATTACATCTTAAGTTATTATGCGAACATAATAATCTCCACTAAATATAAACTACTCAGTATCCTTGCCCTTGCCCTTGTCAATGCCTGAGGGGTCGCCTTGCTCTGCCTTAACTGAAATGTTTTTAGGGAAAGCAAGAATGAGCAACAATTTTTCCCAGTAAGTAATATAGCAAAAGGTTAATCAATGTAGTTTTAAATTTCTCAAAGGTATAACAATAATGATAGTTCAAGATAGCAAGAATTATCAATGATTATAAACTATAGTCGCTATGGACAAAAAATATCAATAATATTCGATGATTAGTCAATTCAAGATTTCAAAGTAATGAATACTGAGAAGTCACTAAGGACTAAGAACTTCTCCTATAATTAACAATAATAAACTAATAATTCCATAAAATGAGTACAACAGGTGATCAGCCTAAAGTACCCTATGTCAATGCATTACATTTAATCTTTCTCAAGTGCGCATGTCGGTTTCCAAACAATATATAATTTCCTTACCAAGTGGGTTGTTCATCTCAATTATAAGAGTCCGCACCAAGTTAATTTGGTTTGGATAGCTTTCGATCAAATATCAATAGTCTAGCTGAAGTAATGGCTTAGACAGTTTTCTTTCACAGTATATATATGAATAATTATCGTTCGAAATTAAGGTTTGTAAACAATTTCATTTCTAGATTAAGAAGTATTATACTTTTAAAGTTCTACTTGTATGATCAATAATAGTACAAGTTCAAGTAATGCTCAATAAAGAGTAAGGTTCGAGTACTTGCATTCAATATACGAATCAAATGAAATTCGAGAACTTGCACAAAATCCAAAGTTGTGTAAGTTAGGAAACTTGCTCAATATAAAATAGAGTTTGGATACTTGTCTCAAGCGTAGTTTACCAAAATATAGCTTATCAACGCCCTTTCGAATCCTAACATAATATAGTTACGCGTATAGGATATTTATTAGTTACATATGGTCATATATGATATGTAAATTTAAACGCACCCATAAACGTCTAACTTAATCGCATACTCTACACATACTTCATCACATACTTTTGCGTACATATACCACATTTCAGTTTACAAGACATCATGAAATCATTAACATAGTATCTAATCATTGGTCTTTGTTTTTTTGCTGCTCCTGAGTTCGGATGTAGTGGCTTTCTGCTGTTGGGCATTTCTGCTAGTGCTTTGCACTTCTTGGGTTTGCAAGTGAGCTTTGTGGTTCAGGTTCTGGCTTGACCGTTTGGGGTATGGGATTAGCTGGTGAGTCCTGTGCTGGCCGATTACCTCTGCTGCTACTAAGTGTGCCTGCTGCAATTTTATTTGGTAAGATGGGCTTCTGGTCTTATGTTGATACTGGGAAAGCTGGTTTGTGTTGTGCTGATATTGATGTTGGAGTATGTTTCTGTTGGCCAGTGGCTCTGCTAAGGGCAGTCTTATGCTGGAAAGGCAGTTTGGGTTTAGGGGCACCGCACCTCTTACTCCTACTCTTAGCTAGTTATTTTGGCTCTTACTCTCGGCTGGGTTTCTTGGCTAGTTTGGCTCTCGGGGACTAGCTGCTGCTATACTGCTATTTTGCTTCTGGCTTTAGAAGGGATGGTTTTGTCGCTGTGCTGGGAGTCGTTGCTGCTGCTGCAGATTCTCCTGGGACGAGTTGCTGCTGTTGTTTGCTTCTAGGCATGGGACGGGATAGAGTAGTTGACTCTAATATCATTAAGTCTAGGTTATCTACATGTAATTCTTTCATCGAAGCTACAAATAGTCAAAAAATTTCGTAATCGTCTTATTACTAGCTAGTTGGTTTCTGATATAGTTCCTTGTATAGTTTCCTCATCGTGGGCCTGTCCACAGATGATGTAGTTATATTCTGGGGTATGCCCATTGCCTTTGTAAATTGGTTCTTTAATTTCAAACAAAAAAAAATATAGCAAAAAAAAACAAAACAAAATATAGTTTCTAATCGTTTCTTTATAGTTCGCAAACACCTTTTGGACTTATCATTAGGAAGTTTATAATCAAGCATTCAACTCTATCACTTAGCATGCTTCTTAACACTTTACTTAGAATACTGGTCATATACTACAAGTTAAAGTAGCCATATAAGCATGCCTCAAACTTCATACCACAAACAGAATACAGAATTGACTACAGGATGGCGCAACTGCGCCCTGGCTAGGCTTAGGGATGGCGCAGCTGCGCTGTCCCCTGGCCAGACCAGGGTTGAGCCTTGCATTTCCTGTTTCTGTCCCATCCTTTAGTATACTTAAGCAATCATACTTAACATGCATACATACTAAAGTACTTTGTATAAGTGTATGATCATCTTGAGTTCATTTTTACATATCACGGTCTTAGTTAAGGATTTTCGTGAAATCAAGGCCAAATAGGGTTATGTAATCATCATGCGTACTAATTAGCCTTATTTTCAGATAAGGATATTACATAATCTGTTAATACACACGCTCATAGTGTTCATGTCATTTATTCATAGTTAGCATTGATTATTGCTTTAAAATATACTTAAACTCATGCTTGGTCTACTACCATTATATCAAACACATAAGAATCATGTTTAGAGATATAATGATCATACACATGTCATCTTAAATCTTAAGAATCTAGTACTCATGCTTAATGCACTTGATTTGAAAATATAATCAAGTTTGCCTTTGAAATCATTTTAAACATGAACGATGCACTTCAACATATACAAGACAATTATAAAACTCTTATCATATGTAGTTACAACATGTTAACATCTTTCACAAGATCAGAATGTACGTCATGTAGTACTCATGCATATTTGCTTTGATATGTCAAGCTTTTCTTGGAAAAAGTTCTCTAACACAAAGCCTAAAAAATTGGTCATGAACAAAGGAACTATAAGTCATATATCATGCTATATAGGTTCTAAATCAGTCATGTGTGTGTACTACTAAGTTCAGAACTTGTAGAGCATGTGTTCCATCATAGTTTGTTTTCAACACTATAAGTTTTTATTAAAAACTCTCCTACTAAATCATGTTGGTCACTTCATAACTCATAAGAAGGCTTTGTACTACATGTCATACTTATTTTCAGGCATGTTCAAGTCATATTAGTAGGTTAGATTTTACCAGATTGAAAAATAGAATCAATTCACATATTGGGTATGGCGCAGCTGTGCTGCACCCTAGTATAAATTGGGCGCAGCTGCGCCCTACCTGGACCAGCAGTAGAAAGTCACTTTGTTTTGTAGAGCATCAACCAACTTCGAATTTCTTTCCATTAAGCACACTTAACACATTCTTAGAGACTCTATACATGTATACAAACATCATAAACACTTGATAGCGTGTTATTTCATACTAATTGACATAGAAATGGATTTCAAGAGTTTAGCAAAACCCAATTCAAGAACACAAATAGAATTTATACCTCCTTAAGCTTGAATTGAATTCCTCACACACTGACTATAGTTCTTCAATTGCTCAGCAACTCACACTCTCAAACTTAGACTTTAGCAGACAATTTTTCACGCAACAAAAATGAGAAGGAATGGTGCTTTATATAGAGAAATTTATAACCAGACATTAGCTTTGTTCCAAGGTTTGATTCAAGGGAGAAAGGAATAAAACACTGGACAAGAAAGAGTTGGCCAATTGCCATCCTCCATAGGCATCATCACTGCTACACTAGCTTCAACTACCGACTTAGGTTCGCGTATTATAGAGTGAGTTACTGTTCATGTACAAAGTATAGTCACTGATTTTGGGACATGGTTTAAATCCCAACAATAAGCTTAGTTTGGTTCTTTGAACTTCAAAATATAATTTTAATGTACAATTGTTACTATATTAGGAAAATTAGGGATTATTTATGTACTCACATCATATAATCCATGTACATTAGTCCACATAATTTAATATTTATAACATGTGTGGACTTAATTTAATTGATCACTAATAATCTAATATCTCTTTTTGTTATTTACTTACACCTCAGTATTGGAATAAATATTTTAATAGTACATATTTATTTACTTCCATATTTTAGAGTACACATTTAATTGTCTCATCACATATGATGAGATAACAAAACTTATTTAAATAAAATTTATGATTTAATTACTTTTACTATATATTTTCGTATATCAATAATCCCAATTAAATGTCACACTTCATTTAATCTTAAGCAGTAGGTAATTATATAATACTACTATCCACATTTTTCATATTACACATAGTAACATAAAATAATATTTAATAATAATGTTCACATTAACAATGATGATAATTAACTCTTTAGTCTTTATTAATGTGAATAAACCCTCTCTATAAATCATGCACACAGTGGAAATATTTTTCCAAGTCTTACTACCGGCGCAGCTGCGCTGGTTTACAGTACAAGAGTGGCGCAACTGCGCCACTCTGGAAATTTTTCTAACTTAGTTACTGTTACAATAATTTCCTATTAACCCCTTTTTCTCAATAGATAGTACTCTTATTTATTATCTTGCCATACAAAATAATTATGTAAATTACTTCATTCAATAATATCCTATTACTCACAATAACAATTAATTAATAATATAATATTAATTAATTATTCTCTTTACTTTAATTTATTCATCTCTTAATTAACTCACTTAACTTCCCTTCTCATGCCACACAAGGCATTCCAAAATTCTCATTCCTCATATAAATTCAATTTACACTAATTGAATTCTTCATCTTACAACACATCAATATTTATATTAAAATAAATATTCATTTTCTTAATATATCAAAATAATTATTTATTCATGAAATTCTCAGTTCTTACAGTTCTAGAATTTTGGAATGCTCAACAACTATGGACTAGTCAATTCAATAAAGGTTCACTAGCCATCGAAGTTCGATACAATAACTAGGTATTGAGTAAAAATATTTAAGACAAGAATGGAATCACAACAATCTTCAAAGGAATTAGAAAGTCTCGTTCGAGATAATGAACATCTCAAGCTTTCAATTAATAAGAAACAATGATTAGAAACTCGCTCAATATGCACAAGCAACTTGAGCCATCTTAATCAAACAATATAAAGTTCAAGATTAGGAAACTTGTTTAGCCAAAAGTAAAATTTAGAAACTTGCTCAACAATAATAAACAAGATAGGATAAAGATCTTGCTTTAAATAAAGAAATAAGGTTCATGAGCTTGCCTCGTGCGTAAGCTAAATAATTATAACACACGTTCACCAAATACCCTACATATACCATTGAAATCACAATACTGATTAGTTAAACAAACATTAACCCTATAGGTTTAATTCTCATTCAAGTTCATCTCGTTATCCTATCTCATATTCCAATCACTGACACCATTTACAGGTCTGAAATCTTAAATTTTCGATCCCCCGTGGAGGTGCTTCGTGGTGGTTGATCAAGTCTGTATATATATATATATATATATATATATATATATATATATATATATATTTACAGCTTTTATATATATAAACTGTTTACAGCGTTCATACAAATTGATACATCATGTGAGCCTAGGAATCATGTGATCACAGATTCAGTCTCCGGAATCTAGATTCGGTTCCCGTGATGGACATTTTTAGTTGTACATGGCTTATAAATTATGCACAGTGTTTGAATTTCCTTAGATAATTTTCATGCCCACAAGGAGTTTGGCACTACTATATATCTTATTTTCTCGAAAATGCTTCGCATCTTGAAAATAAAAGCAATCAAGCCGAACACACAATAAAATGGATGTATCAAAGGCCTTAATTACTATTGAGCATAAGGGTTTGAAAAACCTCTTTTATAAAATATCATTGCTATATCTAGTTAAAACTGAACTTTTATACAAAATTCAAACCCTTTGTATATAGGAGCAAACGAGGCATATCACTACTTCCAAATAATTGCACATTGACCCACACACACACATATTCATATAACAGTTTAATTGAAAAATGTCGGTCACCGTGGCAACACAGATGTCAGGGGGTGCCTAACACCTTCCCTCCGCATAACCAAGTCCCCGGACCCTAACGAATCTCGGTTTCACAGACCCGTTAAGCAGTGTCACATCAATGGGTCAATGTGTAAATCTTTTCTCGGTTATATTGGTACAACCATTTAAAAAACCAACTGGAGACTCTTATAGTCTAATCGTCGACATATACATGTCGGACCTTTTCACAACTTGTTTTTTCAAACAAATCTCAGCTAACGTGATAACACCAAAAGACAAGAACAGAAAAGGGATAAATAAAAATCCCGATGTCAATAGGTGGCGACTCTGCAGGAGACTCCAGTAAGAGGACTTATGTAATATCTGAGAATTTCCACATATTATTAAATGAATATATTAATGGAAATAATATTTCTGTGAATATAGGTGTTATTGTTTTACAAGTTGGTTAAATAAATTGATCCGTATTAGATCAATGCATATTAAGATGTGTCAATTGACAATGAGGATTGTGAAATGCCTTGTGCGGCATATTGTGAAACGTGGAAATCCATTAAGCGAATTAAAAACGAGAATTAAGAAGACTAATCGTGTTAATCACGTGATTCCCTATAAGTAATCAATACACTCGTAGACTTGTAGTAACGCTTTTGTGGACATCAATTCATGTCGTATAAAACAAATTTAATGATGAAAATGAACACGGGCTGAAGCTAAACCAGTCTTGGCACTATCAGGGCACGGCGCAGCTATGCCATCTCTGCAGTACAAACTAGCGCAGCTGCGCCAGTGGTCAGTTGGAGAAAACTGATTTATTTCACTTTGGAAATTAAATGGAACAATTATGTGATATGCGTGACATTGATAAACCATGAAATAAAGTATGTTATGTCCGATAACGAAATTGTTAAACCATTAATTAATATTAATTAATTGTGGTGAAATATTGATTACTTGGTAATTAATTAATAATATATGATTATTATTATGTGCCATATATTTATAAATATAATAAGAATTTATCGATAATTAAGGGTTATGAAAATCCATGATTTCTTCAATAAGAAGTGAATTAAATTATATTAGTGGTAATTTGTGACGCCCCCAAAATTAGGTATACATCACCCATCTTGGGTCGTCAGATACATAGTACAGAATACAAATACAACTTACTAATACAATTGTCGTGTACAATACGACAAAACATAAACTGTGAGTTTGAATACAAATATTATCTTCTAGAGAGTATTCATACTCAAAAGGAGTCCTCATTACATTTATTAACACACTATTACATAGAATAGTGAGGACTACTAACTAATACTATCATTCAGACCATCACTTCGTTCCCCGACTTGCCCCAGCTACGTTCTCATTTCCTGAAGAGAATAGTGAAAGAAAGGGTGAGCTCAACTAGCCCAGTAAGAAATATTATGACTAAGATAATGCATAATAAATTATCATTAGCCTTCAACAATGTTAAACTGATAAAATATAATAGACATCAAGTTTAACTGCAGCGGAATAAGCAATCCATTAAAAGAGTCAAGTAGAAAATAAACTCTACTATCTTTTATGATTTAAAAGGTTTTTCAACACTGTGATCGCTGGGACTCAGCTTAATAAAATAATCCACATCATCGAATCATCCCTGCACTACGGCCAAGGATATTCGTGTATTCATTAATGGTCATGATCATGCCAACAACTGTCCATCAATGCACTACGGTCCAATGAGAACTTTTACCACATCATTTGTAATATTACGGTCATGATTATACCGAATAATCCCTGGTCATAATCATACCAAGTCCATCTATGCACTACAAGCCATAGATGACTTTCAACATTTTATGAACATGAGGATAATGACAATGATATAAGAATTCAATAAAACAAGTTCAAGAATTAATTTATCCAAGAATTAATAATGTCCAAATTGTCAACATGATACTGCTTTGTGGAGTAAAATTCAAGAATGCTTAGAAGAATATTTTCATGAAAAGATACTGGATGAACCGCAATTATCAAGGATATTCCACTAATTTCATGGAGTATAGAAGTTAAAACTTAACCAACCGAGTATAGTAAAGAATATAATAACAAAAGAAATCACCTGGCATGCGATAGACCGCACAGACAGGTTATTCCAATAGAATAATAAATAATGGAACCAGGTCCGGCGTAAACGCACAGACAGGATATTCCGACAGAATAATAAATAATGGAACCAGGTCCGGTGTAAAACACGCAAACAGGATGTTCCAACAGAATAATAACAAGACGGAACTAGGTCCGGTGTGAAACACACAGACAGGATCTTCCAACAGAATAATAACAAAAACGGAACCAGGTCCGGTGTAAAACACACAGACATGATGTTCCAACAGAATAACAGAAGAATGTCACCAAGTATAGGGTAAACCGCGTATACTGGTTATTCCAATAGAATAATAAAAAATGGAATAACAAAAGTTCTCTTCATGAATAAAAAAGAATAACACCCCTTACCGTTTTAAAGAAGAACTGAAATAAGGAAGTAGTTAAGTAGCAGAATACTCTTCTTCTCTCTCTATAGTTTTTCTCTATAGTTTCTCTCTCTAGAGTTCAGTGAATTCATAAGAAATAATGAAGGAATGAGCTGCTATTTATAGAAAAATAGAATGTATAGTAACTAATCCATGAACGGTTCAGATTGATTACTTTAATCTGACGGTCCATATTTAAAGAAAAATCTTTTAAATAAAATATAATATATTCTATTTATAGAATAACTTTAATAAAGTAATCTGTTTTATATAAAAAGATGTTTCTGTTTTATTACGTTAATAATACGAATAAAACAAAACGTCATTATCGCTAAATAATTCATATTATTAACTGACAATAATTGAATCAAACTGAGTGACTTCTCACATAAGCATTAATAATCAATACCGTGTGTTACTATGCAACCACACGTATTACTGTACTTTTACTACCGAGTAGTTCAATAGTAACAATGGTAAAACTTCCGTCGTTATTTTTAATAAAATATTTTTGTCGTTTTCTCAATTCGACAATAATTCCGTTGTGGGGTCCACCAATGATTGTGCCGTTGTACGAATATTCCATATTAAAACGAATATTCCCCGACCAATCGAATATTATATAACAACTTGCGTACTTTGCAAAATTTATAAATATTACCCACAACTATAACATTATATCAAATTAACTCCATAATATTCAAAAATGATATTTATAGAAAATTCGTCTTTATTTATAAAAGTTGGGGTCTTACAACCTCCCCTTCTTATGAAATTTCGCCCTCGAAATTAGGGTACGTACCTGGTATGTCGAAGAGGTAAGGATACCTTGATTTCATTTCAGATTCTAACTCCCAAGTCATTTCCTCAACATCGTGGTTTCTCCACAAAACTTTGACTTGAGGTATAACCTTGGAGCGTAGAATATGTTCCTTCTTATCCAAGATTTGAACAGGAACTTCTTCATACGTCAAATCTTCTGCTATTTTGTCCGGTTCTAACTCAATAATGTGGTTCGGGTCTTCCACATATTTACGTAACATAGATATGTGAAAAACGTTATGAACACGAGACATACTTGACGGTAAAGCGAGTCTATAAGCCACAGTTCCTACTCGATCGAGGATTAAAAATGGACCGATGAATCGAGGATTAAGCTTTCCTCTCTTTTCAAATCTCGTAACTCCTTTCCATGGAGCAACACGTAAGAACCCATGATCTCCTACATCAAATTCCACGTCCTTTCGATGAAGATCAGCATAACTCTTTTGTCGATCTTGTGAGGTTTTTACACGTTGTCGGATCGTTTGAATCTTTTCGGTAGTCATACGTACCAACTCCGGTCCCAACAACGTTGCTTCACCCACCTCATCCCAACATACTGGAGAATTACATTTTCTTCCATACAATGCTTCGAATGGAGCCATGCCAATACTTGCTTGATAACTGTTGTTGTAGGAAAACTCCACCAATGGTAAGAACTTGTCCCAACTTCCCTTGAAGTTAAGGACACAGAGTCTTAATAAATCTTCTAGAGTTTGAATAGTCCTCTCTGATTGTCCGTCCGTCTGAGGATGATATGCCGAACTATATCGTAAATCCGTGCCCATAGGTTTTTGTAAACTAACCCAAAATCGTGAAGTGACTCTTGGGTCTCGATCAGAAACTATAGATACTGGCATACCATGCAGTCTTACAATCTCGTTTATGTACATACGAGCAAGACGTTCAAGTGTATAAATTTCTCGTATCGGTAAGAAATGAGCAGACTTGGTCAATCTATCAATAATGACCCAAATCGCATCAATGCCTTGAGAAACCCTAGGAAGACCAGTAACGAAATCCATGGTAATGTGCTCCCACTTCCATTTTGGAATTTCAAGTGGTTGCAATGGACCTTTTGGTACTTGATGCTCCGCTTTGACTCGTTGACAAGTTAGACACCTTGAGATAAACAGCGCTATCTCTCTCTTCATATTGCTCCACTAAAATGTATGATGAAGATCATGATATATTTTGGTACTTCCAGGATGGATTACAAACGGTGTGTTGTGCGCCTCCATCATCATTTCATACTTTAAATCAGGGTTGTTAGGAACACAAAGTCTGGAGTTGACTCGAAGTATTCCTTCTTCATCGATTCTTGCTTCCGGCATAGCACCTTCTTCCTCATACGCATCAGCTCCAGGTCTGTAGCTTGAGCAGCTTTAACTTTATCGATTAAAGTTGGTTCTACTCGTATATTCGTCATCATCACATGGGTCCCTGGAGTCTTTAACTCTATCTCCATCCTTTGCAAGTCACACAAAATGGGCCTTTGTGTTGACAATATCACACTCGTACTTGTATATGATCTTCTACTCAATGCGTTAGCTACCACGTTTGCTTTTCCAGGATGGTATTGAATGGTATGATCATAATCTTTCAACAGTTCAAGCCAACGTCGTTGTCGCATGTTGAGTTCCTTTTGAGTGAAGAAATATTTGAGGCTTTTATGATCCGTAAAGATCTCCACCTTCTCCCCATACAAGTAATGCCTCCAAATTTTAAGTGCAAAGACAACAGCTGCTAACTCTAGATCACGAGTAGGATAATTCCTCTCATATTCCTTGAGTTGTCTTGATGCATAGGCTATGACTTTTCCATGTTGCATGAGAACGTATCCTAACCCTTTGCTCGAAGCATCACTGTAGATGACAAATCCCTCCGAGCCAGATGGTATTGTTAGAACATGTGCTGAAATGAGTCTCCTCTTGAGTTCTTGAAAACTCTTCTCACATTCTTTGCTCCAACCGAACTTTGTATCTTTCTGAGTCAGCTGAGTTAATGGAGTAGCGATTCAAGAAAATCCTTCCACGAATCTCCGATAATAACCACCTAAACCAAGAAAGCTACGTACTTCGGTCACTGATTAGGTTGCTCCCAACTTTGAATAGCTTCAATCTTTGCCGAGTCAACCGATATTCCACGACTTGATACTACGTGCCCAAGGAATGCTACCTCCTCCAACTAAAACTCGCATTTCTTTAACTTGGCATAAAGCTTGTATTCACGAAGCTTTTGGAGTACCAACCTCAAGTGTTGCTCATGATCTTCACGGCTTTTGGAATAAATAAGGATGTCATCAATAAAGACGACCACAAAGTGATCCAAATATTCCTTGAATACCCGATTCATCATATTCATGAAGGCAGCAGGAGCATTACTCAATCCAAAGGACATGACTAGGAATTCATAATGCCCGTACCGAGTTCTGAAAGCCGCCTTTAAAATATCCTCAGTTCTAACCTTCAGCTGATGATATCCAGAATGAAGATCGATCTTTGAAAAGAATTGTGCTCCTTGCAACTGGTCAAACAGGTCATCAATACGTGGCAATGGGTACTTGTTTTTGATGGTGACATGATTCAACTCCCGATAATCAATACAAAGTCGCATACTTGCATCTTTCTTCTTCACGAATAGCACAGGAGCACCCCAAGGAGAAGTACTAGGACGAATAAAGCCAATGTCTAACAATTCCTGCAGTTGGATCTTTAACTCTTGAAGTTCAATAGGAGCCATTCGATATGGGGCTTTGGAAATGGGTTTTATACCGGGTTCAAGGTCGATACAAAATTCAATTTCACGCTCTAGGGGTAGGCCAGGAAGTTCTTCAGGGAATACGTCAGGGAATTTATTAACAATTGAAATATCATTCAAAACTGACATATTTTTATTTAGATCCGTGACATGAGCTAAGAAAGCTTGACATCTGTTTTTCAATAAACGAATAGCTTTATGGCTTGAGATGACAGTAATTGATTTTAATGGTTTGGTTCCTTGAATTCGCATAATAGGTCGATTAGGAATATGAAAGCTAACAACCTTACGAAAACAATCAATTTTTACATGATGAGTAGTTAACCAATCAATCCCTAGAATCACGTCAAATGCAAGTATTTTTAATGAAATAATAATGTGTGGGTACCAACTTGAACCAAACAAGACTTATAAACTGTGGATGTAATGAAGGTTTCTCCCAATGGAGTTTCAACAGATAAGTCAAAGCCTAATTTTTTCGGAATCAAATTTAATCGATGAGCGCAAGTAGGAGAAATAAAAGAATGGGTAGAACCGGTATCAAATAAAGTATAGACTTCGTTAGAGTTTATGATAAGCTTACCCGTGATGACCTCATTCGGGTTCCTTGTTTTCTGGGACGTCACAACAAACGCTCTCCCTTGCACTACCGGTTTTGACTTTTCTGGGACGGCCTTTGGTGTCTCCATCTTGGCTGAACTTGTTTTTGGTAAACGACAAAATTGAGCTAAATGACCTTCTCTTCCATAATTATAACAAGCTTTAGACGGCATCGCGCAGTTTGGACTGATGTGCCCCTCCCCTCCGCATTTGAAACATATGATAGGTTGTCGTTCTCCTTCCTTAACAACGGGTGCTGGTGCTGACGTCTTTCCATCATTATTGAATCTCCTCTTCTTGAAATGACCATTCTTATTGTTTTGGCCCTGATTACCACCGAAGTGGTTACCATTTCTGGCCTGTTCATTCCCTCCATGCTTGTTGTCACCGCTTCGATGACTGCTCTCACTGGTATTATCATTTTGTCGACTGCTCTCTTTTGGTTACGTTGACTCGTTATCGTGATCCACTAACTCAGCCATATTCACAACATCTGAATACAAACACAGTTTATGAGAAATAAGATGTTGACGTATCTCAGGTTTCAAACCTCGCAAAAACATTCGCGTCATTCGCTCTTCATTATCCACCAAGTGGGATGTAAATCGGGACAACTCAGCAAATTTAGCCTCATACTGCGATACGGTCATATTATTCTGCTCCAATTTGATGAACTCCACCTCCTTCATATGACGAACACTTTCGAGAAAGTATTTGTCATTGAACAACTCATGGAACTTCTCCCAAGACATCTTCAGTGCGGCAGGTTGAGTGCGCTTAATCGATTCCTGCCAGTAATCTGCTTCTCCTCGCAACATAAAGGCGGCAAAGGGAACCTTTTGCTCCTCGGAGAATCCCAAGACATCAAATATCTTGGTAATCTACTTTATCCATGTTTCCGCTATAAGTGGTTTTGGCTCTCCCTTAAACTTTGGTGGTCCCAGCTCCTTGAACTATTTAGCCATGACCGTCCGAGAGTTTTCAGTGTTTCCACCTATATTTTGGACAGGAGCCGCTCTCGCCTGCTGTTGCATGAACTGCATAAAGTTTCTTAATACTCCATCATTCATCATCTGGTCAGTGTTGTTGTTTGCATGAGGATTGTCGCCTTCCTGATGCACATTATCCTGATTATTGATATGTGGTGAATCCACAGTCGCATGTGCTCCATTGCTATTCTCAACATTCTCGGATGCCATTTTTAGATACTGCCACAAAATAAAAGTTAATTGATATGTCATATATTATCCTTATATTCTGACCGACCAATTAAATACCATGCAAATAAACTTAGGTAGGTCATACTGGCGAAGGAATTCCCCGTCTCTCCCCTCCTAGTTCTATTCTCACATCTTAGCCAGGGATCATATCCCTAAGCTCTGATACCAACTGTGAAGCCCCCAAAATTAGGTAGACATCACCCATCTTGGGTCGTCAGATACATAGTACAGAATACAAATACAACTTACTAATACAATTGTCGTGTACAATACGACAAAACATAAACTGTGAGTTTGAATACAAATATTATCTTCTAGAGAGTATTCATACTAAAAATGAGTCCTCATTATATTTATTAACACACTATTACATAGAATAGTGATGACTACTAACTAATACTATCATTTGGACCATCACTCCATTCCCCGACTTGCCCCAGCTACGTTCTCATTTCCTGAAGAGAACAGTGAAAGAAAGGGTGAGCTCAACTAGCCCAGTAAGAAATATTATGACTAAGATAATACAGAATAAATTATCATTAGCCTTTAACAATGTTAAACTGATAAAATATAATAGACATCAAGTTTAACTGCAGCGGAACAAGTAATCCATTAAAAGAGTCAAGTAGAAAATAAACTCTACTATCTTTTATGATTTAAAAGGTTTTTCAACACTGTGATCGCTGGGACTCAGCTTAATAAAATAATCCACATCATCGAATCACCCCTGTACTACGGCCAAGGATATTCGTGTATTCATTAATGGTCATGATCATGCCAACAACTGTCCATCAATGCGCTACGGGCCAATGAGAACTTTTACCATATCATTTGTAACATTACAGTCATGATTATACCGAATAATCCCTGGTTATAATCATACCAAGTCCATCTATGCACTACAGGCCATAGATGACTTTCAACATTTTATAAACATGAGGATGATGACAATGATATAAGAATTTGATAAAACAAGTTCAAGAATTAATTTATCCAAGAATTAATAACGTCCAAATTGTCAACATGATACTGCTTTGTGGAGTAAAATTCAAGAATGCTTAGAAGAATATTTTCATGAAAAGATACTGGATGAACCGCAATTATCAAGGATATTCCACTAATTTCATGGAGTATAAAAGTTAAAACTTAACCAACTGAGTATAGTAAAGAATGGAATAACAAAAGAAATCACCCGGCATGCGATAGACCGCACAGACAGGTTATTCCAACAGAATAATAAATAATGGAACCAGGTCCGGCGTAAACGCACAGACAGGATATTCCGACAGAATAATAAATAATGGAACCAGATCCGGTGTAAAACACACAGACAAGATGTTCCAACAGAATAATAACAAGACGAAATCAGGTCCGGTGTGAAACACACAGACAGGATCTTCCAACAGAATAATAATTAAAACGGAACCAGGTTCGGTGTAAAACACACAGACAGGATGTTCCAACAGAATAACAGAAGAATGTCACCAAGTATAGGGTAGACCGCGTATACAGGTTATTCCAACAGAATAATAAAAAATGGAATAACAAAAGTTCTCTTCATGAATAAAAAAGAATTACACCCCTTACCGTTTTAAAGATGAACTGAAATAAGGAAGTAGTTAAGTAGCAGAATACTCTTCTTCTCTCTCTCTATAGTTTCTCTCTATAGTTTCTCTCTCTAGAGTTCAGTGAATTCGTAAGAAATAATGAAGGAATGAGCTGCTATTTATAGAAAAATAGAATGCATAGTAACTAATCCATGAACGGTCCAGATTGATTACTTTAATCTAACGGTCCATATTTAAAGAAAAATCTTTTAAATAAAATATAATATATTCTATTTATAGAATAACTTTAATAAAGTAATCAGTTTTATATAAAAAGATGTTTCTGTTTTATTACGTTAATAATACGAATAAAACAAAACGTCATTATCGCTAAATAATTCATATTATTAACTGACAATAATTGAATCAAATTGAGTGACTTCTCACATAAGCATTAATAATCAATACCGTGTGTTACTATGCAACCACACGTATTATTGTACTTTTACTACCGAGTAGTTCAACAGTAACAATTGTAAAACTTCTGCCGTTATTTTTAATAAAATATTTTTGTCGTTTTCTCAATTCGATAATAATTCCGTTGTGGGGTCCACCAATGATTGTGCCGTTGTACGAATATTTCCTGTTAAAACGAATATTCCCCGACCAATCGAATATTATATAACAACTTGCGTACTTTGCAAAATTTATAAATATTACCCACAACTATAACATTATATCAAATTAACTCCATAATATTCAAAAATGATATTTATAGAAAATTCGCCTTTATTTATAAAAGTTGGGGTCTTACGTAATTAGTCAAGGGAAGAAATAAATTAGTTATTTAACATAAATAAATAAGTTATTAATATAATAAGGTTATAATATGGTTATATGAGTGGTAGTGATCATTATGGAACTACCCGGATTATAATAACTGACTGCATTATTTTATTGCATGTATTTAATGTACATGGACTATATGATGTGAATATATAAATAGCCCTAATTTCTCCTAATATGGTAACACTTGGACATTAAAAGTATTTCTGGATAACAAAATAACTATATGAGAGTAATGCTAAGCTTGTTGTTGAGAGTTTCTTTTGTCCCAAAATAAATGTCACCAAGTATGTGAATAGTAACTCAAAGCTATTAAAGTATTCTCCAAAAGGCTAGAGCTAGGAGATGATGGCTGAGCTTGAGGGTGGTTGGCCAACCCTTGAGCAACCATTGTCCCATTCCATTGCACCATGGATTTCCATCTTGTGCAACACCAATGCCCAGTCCAAGATCTTCCTTAAATGGCAGACTAAAATCTCAGTGGTTTAGCTTGGAGTTGTGCTGAGAATTATCAAGGTGTGAGATTGAGAGCATTCTAGTATTCTAAGAGCTTGAGGGTTCAATTAGTAGCAAGTCCATTCATATTGCAAAGGTATAATTCCATTCCATGCTTTCCATTTTCAGTTTTTGTAATCAGAGTTCTTAAGTTCTTGAAAGTCAAATTTGTTGATTTTGTAGAATTGGATGTTAATGAGGTTGGATATTGTTCATATGGTTGTTATATGACCTTATAAGCATGTTTAAACTGATACATAAGCATTTAGGAATGAATTCATATGTAATTTCTATGGTTGGGCTAGCAATCTGCTGAAACAGACTGCTACTGGTTCGAACCAGACACGGCGTAGCTGCGCTGGATTAACACTGAGGCACAGCGCAGCTGCGCCAGCCTCTGAATTCAGTTTTGAGTTTCTGTTTTGCAATCTGTTATAGTACTATGACATATACTAGCATGCAAGCACGTGCAAGGGGTATATATAGCTATATGAACCTAATGTGAGCATGTTAGACTAGCTTAGCATGATTAACGAAAGTGTGGAGTTTAAAATAAATTTAGGAACTTCAAAAAAATGAACTTGATATGTATGTATGCCATGTTTGTATACTAACTTTGCAAGCATGTTAGTATAACTTAAAAATGCATGAGAAAACCTTTAGATGGTGTTTAAGAGAGTAATAAGCAAGCATCGACATATGGAACTAATTAGTAAACTTGACGAATGAAATTACGAATTTTGAACATGCTACCTTGAGGATTAGAATCTGACATTTGTGATAATGTTTCATGACACTCTTAGACTCACTCATGTAGCATAACCATAAATATACCATGCTTGTGCTTCACATTTCAAGAAAATCATAAACAAAGCATATTTTTAACCAAAACGGTGCTAATTTCACATATGTGTTATAAATACTCACGAGCATGCCTAATATGAGTTTTATAACTACCTTGTATGTTTAGAGAGAAAACATGATAGACTTTGTGGTTTCATGACCTCAAGTGGCCTTAAATTATTGAAATGACCAATTTAGAAATATATTATAAAAGGGAACCTAGATTGACTTGAGAAGCATGAAAAGACCTTTAACGTTACAAATATAACATGTGTGATTGTTTTGGTCTAGCCAGAAAGAAACCCCAAGGCAGCAACTGAGTCTAGGCTTAGCCAGGGGATGGCACAGCTGTGCCGGCCTTAGGCTTAGCCATGGCGCAGCTGCGCTGTGCAGCAGTCATAAATGGTTTCTATTTTTGAACTGATGTTTGAAGCAGGCCTACATGATTACTTTAAGTTATCTTATATGACTAATATGCTAGGTAATGTGTTAAGAAGCATGCTTTGTGATAGAGACAAAGGTTGATCATAATTTCCAAATGTTAAGTCCAAAGAATGTTTTTAATCAAAACATTGTTATAATCGTGATGACTTACAAACTGATTTGTACTATGAGAATATAGGATAACTAATGTGTATGACGTCATAACTAAGTTAGACGTTTATGTGCATGTTGAACTTACCTATATGCGTTAGCTAATGAATATCTTGAACATATAATACGCTATAAATAGGATTCGAAAGTGTTGATTTCTTAACGTAGATAAACTACGCATAAGGAAAGTTTCCTAAACTTACTCCAATTATTATTGAGCAAGTTCTCTAACCTTACTCAAATCTATATTAAGCAAGTATCCGAGCTCTACCTTACATTGTGCAAGTATTCAAAATCTTGCGTTACTTTATTCAACGAATATTGCAAGCTTATATCCTTGAATGCAAGTTATACTATTTATTCGTTCAATTGAGCTAGTATGTCTAAAACTACTATGAAAACTATTATTCAAGGAAATCGAGAAGGCCTTCACTATAGCACGCGTGGGTCAAGACCAGAAGATAATATTTGCCACGTACATGATGAGGGGCGAAGTGAACTATTGGTGGGAAACTAATCAGCAGAGAGCGGGGGAAGGAACGATTACATTGGAAAGGTTTACGACGCTGTTTTTTGCGAACTATTTCCCGAAGAGTATGAAGAGTAGGATGGAAGTGAAGTTCCTAGAGTTAAAATAAGGAGATATGACGGTGGGGCAATACGCTGCTAAGTTTAATGAACTAGCGCAATGTGCAGAATACCAAGTTAGGGATGAGGAAAGGAAGGCTAGACGCTTCGAGCAAGGATTGAAGCCGTGGTTGTATAATAAGGTATCAGTCTTCCAGATTGATTCCTTTGTGACCTTGTTAGAGAAGGCAGTCATTGCAGAAGGTGGCAGTGAGGCCTTAAGTCTATATCATAAGGAGAAGAAGAATAAGAACACCGGTAATGAGCACCGTGGAGGAAGCAACAGTGGAGGGAGTAATTCTGGAAAGAGGAAATGGGAAAATAACAACAACAACAACAACAACAACAAAAATAATAATCAAGGTGGGAGTCACCAAGGAAATTTCAAGAAGAGGACCGAAGCTTTCAATAAGTGTGGAAGAAGTCATCCGGGGGAGTGCTGGAAAGGAAAGAGCACTTGCTATAATTGCGGCCAAGAGGGGCACATCTTGCCAAATTGCCCAAAGCCAAAGAAGATTAGAGGATGTTTTTCTTGTGGATTGACAGAGCACCAGTTAAAGGAGTGCCCGAAGAAAGGAACCGGTGGAGCTCGCGGAGGCCAAGGAGGAGGAAGGAAGTTAATGATTGGTGGACCTGCGCAACCCAATCGATCGACCACCCGAACCTTTAACATAACCGTCCAGGACGCAGTAGCTACGAAGGACGTGGTGTCAGTATAATCCCAATCAATAATATAAATGCTAATATATTATTTGATTCGGGTGCCACCTGTTCTTTTGTATCTGAAGAATTTACTAGTAAACTTAATACACCCCGAGAACGTTTAGAAGATTCCTTGAACGTAGAAGTTGCAAATAAGGAAATAATCCCTGTAAATTACGTTTATCAAAATTGTCGCATAAACCTTAGAGAACATGAACTGGGCGTAGACTTGATTCCTATTAGACTGAGAGAATTCGACGTAATACTAGGAATGGATTGGTTATATAATCATGCAGCGATAATTGATTGTCAAAACAAGTATGTGAACCTTCAGACTCCAAGTAAGTCTAAGGTAGGGTTTCATGGTAGCTCATCGCTTAAGCAATCGTGTTGCGTTACGATGATACAGGCCAAGAAATTGTTAAGGAAAGAATGTGTAGGTTATTTAGCTTACATCGTAGATACTCGAAAAAAGAGAGTAGAAATTAAAGATATACCCATAGTAAATGAATTTCAAGTTGTGTTTTCAGACGATCTGCCTGGTCTTCCACCAGACAGAGAAGTCAAATTCGTAATAGACTTAGCATCGGGAACGACACCAATTTCAAAAGCTCCATTCCGCATGGCGCCAGTAGAAATGAAGGAATTGATGATATAACTTCAAGAGCTATTAGATAAGGGGTACATTAGATCGAGTGTTTCTCCTTGGGGAGGACCAGTGCTATTCGTTAAGAAAAAGGACGGATCGATGAGGCTCTATATCGATTATCGAGAATTGAACAGAGTAATGATCAAGAACAGATATCCACTACAGAGGATAGACGACTTATTTGATCAACTAAAGGGAGCGAAATATTTCTCGAAGATTGACTTACGGACAGGATATCATCAACTAAAACTGCGGAATGAGGACGTACCAAAGACTGTATTTCAAACCCGTTATGGACATTACGAGTTTTTTGTAATGTGCGGTTTAACTAATGCTCTGGCAACATTCATGGACTTGATGAATCGAGTTTTTAAGCCATACTTGGATAAATTCGTAGTAGTTTTCATAGACGACATTTTGATCTACTCGAAGATAGAGGAAGAACACACCGAACATCTGGAGATTATTTTGGAGGCACTACAAAAGGAGAAGATGTATGCGAAGTTTTCAAAATGTGAATTTTGGATGAAGAAGGTTCAATTCTCAGGCCACGTGGTGGATGAGAATGGAATCTCGGTAGACCCCGAAAAGGTCGAAGCGGTAAGTAGTTGGGAACAACCAAGAACACCAACGAAGGTGAGAAATTTCTTAGGGTTAGCCGGGTACTATCGAAGATTTATCCAGGATTTTTCTAAGATAGCGACCCCGTTGACTAATTTAACGAGAAAGACGGTGAAATTTGTATGGACCGATAAATGCAAAGAAAGTTTTCAAGAGTTGAAGAAGAGATTAAGCGAGGCGCCTGTATTATCATTACCGGATGATACGGGAGGATTTGTGGTGTATAGTGATGCATCGCATAGAGGACTGGGCTGTGTGCTGATGCAGCATGGCAAGGTCATTGCGTATGTGTCACGATAATTGAGGGATTACGAAAAACGATACCATACTCATGACTTAGAGTTAGCGGCAGTAGTTTTTGCGTCAAAGATATGGAGTCATTATTTGTACGGAGAGAAATGTAAGATATACACTGACCACAAAAGTCTGAAATATATCTTCACATAGAAGGAGTTGAATATGCGTCAGAGAAGGTGGTTTAAATTGATCAAAAATTATGACTGTGATATTCTTTATCACCCGGGGAAGGCAAACGTAGTTGCCGACGCTCTGAGCAGGAAAGGGAGGAAGAAATTGTTTCAACTGACAACTCAGGAGGAGTTAATAAGAGATATGGAGAAGTTGGAAATAGAGGTAAAGGGACCCGACAGGTCGAAAGAGAAATTATTTGTAATGGAAGCTTGTCCGACATTGTTGGATAGAGTGAAAGAAGCACAAGAGAAAGATGAAGAATGTGAGAAGATCAGGAAAAGGATCACAGAAAATGAGGAAGAAAAATTTCGAATAGATAAAGATGGTATCTTAAGATTCGAAGGGAGAGTGCAGGAACCGGCGGTAATCGAGTTAAGAAAAGAGATTTTGCACGAGGCACACAATATGACATATTTAGTTCATCCGAGAGGCATTAAGATGTACCGAGACTTGAGGCAATATTTTGGTGGCCCAATTTGAAACGGGAAGTCACATAATGCGTTAGTAGGTGTTTGACTTGTCAATGCGTAAAAGTAGAGCATCAGCGGCCGAGTGGTTTACTACAATCATTGGAAATACCGGAGTGGGAATGGGACCAAATTACGATGGACTTCGTGGTAGGACTTCCAGTCACGCAGAAGGGTTTGGATGCCATTTGGGTTATCGTGGATCGACTTACAAAAATGGCACATTTTCTACAAATCAAGATCCACTACAGTTTGAATCAGTTAGCGAGCCTGTACGTAAAGGAAATTGTTTCACGACATGGAGTGCTGGTGTCAATTATTTTTGACCAAGACCCGCGTTTCACGTCAAAATTCTGGAAAAGCTTGCAAGATAGGATGGGAACACAGTTAAGGTTAAGTACTGCTTATCATCCTCAAACAGACGGACAAAGTGAGCAAACAATACAAACGTTAGAGGACATGCTTAGAACTTGCATGATGGACTTCAAGGGAAATTGGGACGACCACCTACCCTTAGTCGAGTTTGCGTATAATAATAGTTACCACGCGAGTATCGGCATGCCACTGTACGAAGCTCTTTACGGGAAGAAGTGCAGAACGACATTATGTTGGGACGAAGTCGGAGAGCGACGAATACTCGTACCAGAGTTAGTACAACAAACCGCGGACGTGGTAAAAGTAACAAGGGCCAGACTAGTGGCAGCTCAAGATAGCGAGAAAAAGTACGCGGATTCACATCGGCAAGACCAAGATTTTGAAGTCGGCAGTTTTGTATTCCTGAAGGTATCTCCGTGGAAGGGAAAGATCTGTTTTGACAAGAAAGGGAAACTGAGTCCAAGATTCATTGGACCGTTCGAGATACTCAAGCGAGTGGGCGAAGTTGCATACAAAGTTGCACTACCACCTGAGTTGGAGCACATCCATAATGTGTTTCACATATCCGTGTTACGTCTATACAAGCCTGACTACAAGCACATGATTTCTTATGAACCCATTCAAGTGGAGAAGAACTTAGCGTATGAAGAGATTCCTATCCAAATTCTTGATAGGAAAGAGCAAACCTTGAGAAATAAAGTTATTTCCTCTGTAAAAGTACTTTGGCATAACCACGATGTCGAGGAGGCTACATGGGAGTTAGAAGATAGGATGATGAGGGATTATCTCCATCTATTTGTGTAACCTTGTAGCAATCCGGGACAGAATTTTTATAAGGGGGGGGAGGATGTAATACCCGAGAATTTTCACGTATTATTAAATAAATATATTAATGGAAATAATATTTCTGTGAATATTGGTGTTATTGTTTTATAAGTTGGTTAAATCAATCGATCCGTATTAGATCAATGCATATTAAGATGTGTGAATTGACAATGAGGATTGTGAAATGCCTTGTGTGGCATATTGTGAAATGAGGAAATCCATTAAGCGAATTAAAAATGAGAATTAAGAAGACTAATCGTGTTAATCATGTGATTCCGTATAAGTAATCAATACGCTCATAAACATGAAGTAACGCTTTTGTGGACATTAATTCGTGTCGTATAAAACGAATTTAACAATGAAAATGAACACGGGCTGAAGCTAAACCAGTCTAAGCACTGTCAGGGCACGGCGCAGCTACGCCATCCCAGCAGTATAAACTGGCGCAGCTGCGCCAGTGGTCAGTTGGAGAAAACTAATTTGTTTCACTTTGGAAATTAAATGGAACAATTATGTGATATGCGTGACATTGATAAACCATGAACTAAAGTATGTTATGTCCGATAACGAAATTGTTAAACCATTAATTAATATTAATTAATTGTGATAAAATATTGATTACTTGGTAATTAATTAATAATATATGATTATTTTTATTATGTGCCATATATCTATAAATATAATAAGAATTTATCGATTATTAAGGGTTATGAAAATCCCTGATTTCTTCAATAAGAAGTAAATTAAATTATATTAGTGGTAATTAAACAAGGGAAGGAATAAATTATTTATTTTACATAAATAAATAAGTTATTAATATAATAAGGATATAATATGATTATATGAGTGGTAGTGATCATTATAGAACTACCCGGACAATAATACCTGACTGCATTATTTTATTGCGTGTATTTAATATACATGGACTATATGATGTGAGTATATAAATAGCCCTAATTTCTCCTAATATGGTAACACCTGGACATTAAAACTATTTTTTGGATAACAAAATAACTATATGAGAGTAATGCTAAGCTTGTTGCTAAGAGTTTCTTTTGTCCCGAAATGAATGTCATCAAGTACGTGAATAGTAACTCAAAGCTATTATACGTATTCTCCAAAAGGCTAGAGCTAGGAGATGATGGCTGAGCTTAAGGGTGGTTGGCCAACCCTTGAGCAACCATTGTCCCATTCCATTACACCATGGATTTCCATCTTGTGCAACACCAATGCCCAGTCCAAGCTCTTCTTTAAATGGTAGATTAAAATCTCAGTGGTGTGGCTTGGAGTTGTGCTAAGAATTATCAAGGTGTGAGATTGAGAGCATTCTAGTGTTCTAAGAGATTGAGGGTTCAATTAGTAGAAAGTCCATTCATATTACAAAGGTATAATTCCATTCCATGCTTTCCATTTTCAGTTTCTATAATCAAAGTTCTTAAGTTCTTGAAAGTCAAATTTGTTGATTTTGTAGAATTGGATGTTAATGAGGTTGGATATGGTTCATATGGTTGTTATATGACCTTATAAGCATGTTTAAACTGATACATGAGTGTTTAGGAATGAATTTATGAGTAATTTCTATGGTTGGGCTAGCAATCTTCCGAAGCAAACTGCTACTGGTTCGAACCAGACACGACGCAACTGCGCCGGATTAACAATGAGGCGCAGCGCAGCTGCACTAGCCTCTGAAATTAGTTTTGAGTTTTTGTTTTGCAATCTATTATAGTACTATGACATATACTACCATGTAAGCATGTGCAAGGGGTATATATAGCTATATGAACCTAATATGAGCATGCTAGACTAGCTTAACATGATTAATGAAAGTGTGGAGTTTAAAAT
Organism: Panax notoginseng; assembly: GCA_016801055.1. Classification (NCBI taxonomy): domain Eukaryota; kingdom Viridiplantae; phylum Streptophyta; class Magnoliopsida; order Apiales; family Araliaceae; genus Panax; species Panax notoginseng. The sequence goes on from CM029019.1 coordinate 137,058,959, forward strand.
ATATTTAAGAACTTAAAAAAAACCAACTTGATATGTATGTATGTCGTGTTTGTATTCTAACTTTTCAAGAATGTTAGTATGACTTAGAAATTCATGAGAAAACCTTTAGATGGTGTTTATGAGGGTAGTAAGCAAGCATCGACATGTGGAACTAATTAGTAAGCTTTACGAATGAAATTACGAATTTCGAACATGCTACCTTGAAAATTAGAATCTGACATTTGTGATCATGTTTCATGACACTGTTAGACTTACTTATATAGCATAACCATAAATATACCATGCTTGTGCTTCACATTTCAAGAAAATCGTAAACAAAGCATATTTTTAACCAAAACGGTGCTAATTTCACATATGTGTTATAAATACTCACGAGCATGCCTAATATGAGTTTTATAACTACCTTGTATGTTTAGAGAGCAAACATGATAGACTTTGTGGTTTCATGACCTCGAATGGCCTTAAATTATTGAAATGATCCATTTAGAAATATATTATAAAAGGGAACCTAGATCGACTTGAGAAGCATGAAAAGACCTTTAACATAACAAATATAACATGTGTGATTGTTTTGGTCGAGCCGGACAGAAACCACAAGGCAGCAGCTGAGTCTAGGCTTAGCCAGGAGACGACGTAGCTGCACCGGTCCTAGGCTTAGCCATGGCACAGCTGGGCCGTGCAGCAGTCATAAATGGTTTCTATTTTTAAACTGATGTTTGAAGTAGGCCTACAAGATTACTTTAACTTATCTTATATGACTAATATGCTAGGTAATGTGTTAATAAGCATGCTCTGTGATAGCAACAAAGGTTGATCATAATTTCCAATTGTTAAGTCCAAAAAATGTTTTTAATCAAAACATTGTTGTGATCGTGATGACTTACAAACTGATTTGTACTATGAGAATATAGGATAAGTAATGTGTATGACGTCATTACTAAGTTAGACATTTATGTGTACGTTGAACTTACCTATATGCGTTAGCTAATGAATATCTTGAACATATAATATGCTATAAATAGGATTCAAAAGTGTTTATTTCTTAACGTGGATAAACTACATTTAAGGAAAGTTTCCTAAACTTACTCCAATTATTATTGAGCAAGTTCTTTAACCTTACTCAAATCTATATTGAGCAAGTATCCGAACTCTACCTTACATTGTGCAAGTATTCTAAATCTTGCGTTACTTTATTCAACGAATATTGCTGGCTTATATCCTTGAATGCAAGTTATACTACTTATTCGTTCAATTGAGCTAGTATGTCTAAAACTACTATGAAAACTATTATTCATGTTGAACTTGGTATTGTTCTTGAATATTGTGAAAGTGTCTATGCCATTTGATTCGGCTATACTATATGTGCATGTTTATAAAACTGTCCAAACCAATTGATTGGTGCGGAATTCTTTAAAACTGAGTTGAACAACCTTTATGGTAAGGGGAATGTATGTTGTTGAAAACCCCAACATATGAGTATATTATTACTGTTGTGCTATGCATAACTTGGAGTATTGTAGACTAGTTCTCTACAATACTTGATTCTTTTGGGTTATCAATTTAATATTGGTAATTCTAGTAGATGTTCAATAGTCCTTAGTGACTGCTCAGTATAAATTGTTTATCCAGTTGGATATGTGGATAGTCTCTGAATTCATATATATATATATATATATATATATCTATTGATTTATATCGAATTATCGTTCTTATTCCAAGAATTGTTGATATTCTTTATTCATGCTATTATTCTGGAACTCTGAACTATCTTAGTGATGATACTCCGATATTCCAAACTCATGTTATAAAATTCTTTACCTTTACTGTATATTACTTGCTGGCCAATTTGTGCTCATTCTTGCTTATTTAAAACATTTCAGTTAAGGCGAAACATGGAGGTGTCTCTGGGAAAGACAAGGACAAGGGCAAGGCTATCGACTAGCTTGTCCCTTTATGTTTAAATCTATTATGTTGTATTAAGACTATTTTCAGACCATGTTTAAGCTTAAGTAGGATCATGTAATAAGTATTTATTCGATATTATTATGTAATCTATTAAGTACTGCAGGTTGTGAGACTTGGGAGAATAATTATAATAAATCATTGTATATTTTTCTAAATTAGATCTTTCGTTGTGAATGTGTGATTTTTAGTTATTATGGTAATACCTTGAGAACGTGACGAACCGAATTCGAGTGACCAAGTGGCGGTTAGAATTTGGGGACGTCACAACTTAAGCCGTTATTACAAGCTTTTCAGAACTGTTATATGCTTGTGTATGGATGTTGCATTTACATTTGATGGATGTGTATGAATGCATTTACTTACTGTACTTAATGCTTTACACTATATCTACTTGTGATATTAGTGCTTCGCACATGTCATCATTTTTCATAAACAGTGAAACAAGTTGAATGTGAATGTATGTTGTGTGGTTCCTCCATCAGGAGGCTATCTTGCCGGTGTTTGATTACTGGACTTGTAGGGAGACTAATCCCAACGAGGCTCAAGAAAGGCACCACCCAAATTCGCTCCAATTGAAAGACAAGATTAATTTCCCGTCGAGTAAATTGCGATGATTTGGGAACCTTCATGCCAAAAAGCCGAGAGAGTAGCCTAAGATAGGTCAGCTTCTGATAAACCAAATGCAAAGGGAAGTTTCTTCATGCTTTCCCATTTTAAATTACTCGTAAAGTCAATTGCTTGTAATTTCATTCCATATTAATCTCCATGTAATGGGAAATATGAAGAAATATGTGTACATACATATTTAGAAGTTTAACATGCTATCCTGGTACACAAACAGCTAACATCTGTTTTGCAGGATAATACTCCTAAAATGGATATATCACATAGCATGTAAGCATTTATACATTCCCTAAAACTAAACTACGTTTGTTTTTTTTAGGGAAACAATTTGATCTATTACCCGTTCAAAATCCAAAAAGGCCATAAGCCTACAACCAATTATGTCTTCATCTGACTAGACTAATCCTAATCATGTCTCTCATGAAAAATTTGAAGAATTAAGTAAACAAATTACAGAGTTGGTTGTTCGGCTTAAAGAATTACATCAGTCTATTCAGGGTCCACGGATACCCATACACACAGAATCCTCTACACAGGGAGGAACTCAGGGAACAAACAAAGAAGTTCCCACACCTGAGTTGGATACAACCAATAAAAATCTTGAAAACACCCATCTCAGAGAAGATCCAGGCACCGGTGTTATCAGGAAGAAAGACCTTCATATGGAAGAGACCATCCGTTCTATCAAAGGAATTGGAGCACATGGAAGTGTTTCCTATGCTGACCTTTGTATATTCCCCGGTGTGCATTATCCAGAAAAGTTCAAGACTCCTGACTTTGAAAAGTATGATGGGTTAGGAGATCCGTACACACATTTAAAAGTATTCATTGGAGAACTCGGATCTTATGCAGAGGATGAGAAGCTCAGAATGCAGCTGTTCTAGAAAAGTCTGACTGAAGAAGCCCGATCATGGTATACCAGATTAGACAACTCTGAGATCTATAGATGGGAGGAGCTAGCTCATGCCTTCCTCAGTCAGTCCAGCTTCCAGTCTCAGATGGCCCCTGACCGGTACCAAATTACTAAATTCAAGAAACAAACCAATAAATCTTTCAGAGAGTATGCTCAAAGGTGGAGGCACCTTACTGCTCAAGTAGTTCCCGCTATGAATGAGTCTGAGATGGTGATGACCTTCATAGAGATACAAGAAGCTCCTTTCTATGAGAGAGTCTTAGCCGGTATTGGCAAACCATTCTTTGAAATGATTAAGCATGGGGAGATGGCTTAGATGGGATTGAAGTCAGGAAAAATTCAAGACCTAGCTGCCGTTAAAGTTGTTGATGAACATATCTAGTCCGAAAATTATGGAAACAACCCTCGGAGGGTCCATAAGAAGAAAGAGAATGATGTTTCCTTGATACTACAATGTCAGAAAGGCAGTCAGAATATGCCTATCCAGAGGAGAAATTACTCCCCCTTTCAAGCACAATCTTCCAACCCTCTATTACCAAAGAATGGAGAAGTCAGACGTACTCGAGTGTTCACACCCTTAAGGGACTCGCTTGAGAACATTCCCAATCTTCTGACAACTCAGAAGAAAATTACCCATCTTTTTCCACCAGCCAACCCGAATGGGAAGGGTTTCAATACTAGTCGGAAATGTGCTTATCATGATGGAGCTCCAAGACATGATAGTCAAAATTGTTGGGCCTTGAAACACAAGATCTAGTATTTGATTGATAATGGTGAGATCGTGGTAGCAAAACCCAACCAACCCCATGTACAAGACAACCCTCTTCTTCAGCATAATGAAGAGGAGGTTAATAAATTTAATTGGAACAGTGGATAGAGCTCTAGTTAAAGTGGTGAATCCTCCCAAACCAGCAAGGATGGTGTTGACAAATGGGACTACGCACAGTTCTAATTTATGATGGAACGGAAAATAAAAGCTCTTTGCAAGCAAGTTGGGCAATTGGCAGAACTAGTGATTCATCAGCACCAAGTCACATGTCAATTAGTCAGTCAGGAGCATGTTAGCCTCCTTCCTTTTGTCATGAATACTCCATCATCATCTCCAGAAAGTGAAACACTGGAGGATAAAATTGCAAAAAGAGCAGATGCCAAAGCCCACCGGGATTTTGCCAACAAGAGGGAATTTACGTACCTTAGCCAACCTATGGAAGAAATATTTTAGATGTTTATTAATGAAGGTAGAATTATAGCTCTATTACCTCCAATCAATCCTCATTTAAGGCGGTTTAATTCTAATAGAGTATGTCAGTATCACTCCCACTCTTACGGTCACAGCATAGAAGAATGTTGGGCACTCCGCCACCTTGTTCAGAACTTAATTACCAGCGGTGTCTTGCAGCTGGCAAACGATGACACTGTTTTACTAGAGAGTGGGGACACATTTTCTACAAAATGGAAGGAAGTCGTGGCAGTTATATCTTCTGAGACAGACTCAGCTACCCCCTCACATACAATTCAACCAATTCAACTCAAAGGTGTTGAAAATCCTATGAAATTGACTGCGCCAGAGCCAATTATCTTGCCATTCAGACCAAAATATCCTATTGTCAGCCTACAAAAAGTTCCATGGAATTATGGAGGGGCTGAAGAATCCACATCTCACATAACTGCTGCAGTGTCAAAGGATAATGCACTATATATCTTCCCCAATGGGTGATGAAGCCTACCATCAAGACAAAGGGGAAGATTCTCATGGAAAAAGTGGAAGAATTTCTCCGTACTATGGGCAATAATAAAGCCAATGTGGTTTTAAGTTTAAGAAAAGCTCCACGTCAAAGTTCCATATTGGACTTGGTTTTCTCTTCCAAAGATCACAGGAAGGTATTGCTCAAGGTTTTGGAAGAAGCCCAACTGCCTAAGTCAATAGATGTTGAGAAATTCCAGCATCTGGTGGATCACATTTTCAATAATAATGTGATATCTTTCACTGACAATGATATACCTCCCGAAGGGACTGGTCATTGCAAGCTGTTGCACATAGCAGTTTTATCTTTTGGATGCATGGTGGGAGGAGTTTTGATAGACGGAGGATCATCTTTGAATATCTGTCCTTATGCCACTTTGGTGAAGATGAACATCAATCTTAAGCGGATCCGAAGCAGCCATACGGTTATCAAAGCTTTTGATGGATCCCGACGAAACTTTGTCGGAGAGATTGAACTGCCAGTGGAGATTGGTCCATATACATTCTGCGTGTCTTTTTACGTTCTCAAAATAGATACATGATATAACCTGCTTTTGGGAAGACCGTGGATTCATATGGCCGGAGTCGTCCCTTCCACTCTTCACCAACAACTTAAATACATCATCAACAAAAGCTTAGTCACTGTCGATGCTGAGCCGGAATGTCTTGAACAAGGTGACATACCACTCATCAGCTTCAATTCAGAAGTTGAGCCGGTCAGTTTTCATGCCCTGGAGGTGAGCAACACTCGCTACCACCCTATTGGGGCGCCGCCTCTCATGCCCCAGATTTTTGCCAAAGTAATGTCGACCACTTAAGAAATGATGTCATTGGGTTATCAACCTGGACAAGGGTTGGACAAAGATAATCAGGGCATTAAGCATCCAATTCAAGTTTCTAATCAAACAGGGACATCCGGACTAGGCTATACTGTCAATGCCAGTAGCAGGAATCCTCATAAGCACAAACAGATTCCTTCAGCTTCAGCTGCATGACGATTATCTTCACCTACATCTCCTGAGCCTGTACAGTCTCCGGTAAAGGTGCATGCCCATGTAATGGCCATGTTATTTCCTAAACCGATATCGGTCAAGGGGAAAGAAGTCCTGATTCCAAATCCCGAAGTGGAAGAAGAGGAACAGAGATGTAAACAAGACATCGCCAAAATGATGTCAAACATATGCATCATAGTCCATGATGATCACACAAATAGATATACCCCAGACGATGATTGTCCAAACATAATGGTCATCATTCAGGAAAAGGAGGACGATGACGACCCCTCCATCATTGCAGTCCATGTGATAACCCAAATTTTTGGGTAATATTAAAATAAGAATTAAATAAAGAAAATTCTTACTATATGATATTTTATGTGATATTGTAGTGAACAAAGGAATATGTGTCATGCAATATGTGATGTTGTGTATAATAAATATATTAGAATTATAAATTTATTATATGTAAATAAAGTGTAGGAGTAAATTACTAAAGGAAATTAGATGGGTAACATTAAAATAATTTATAATATTACATTATTTTATTGTAAGAAATTGGTGGCATTAAATATACTTCATGTACTATTTTATTGAAGAAATTATATATTACATTATTGAGTATAATGTGTGCATGTATTTAATTTGGTGAATATATTAATATATTTACTACAGTTAAATAAATTGTGAAGACAATTTATAGAAAGGAAATAAAATAATTGAGTATATGATAACATGTTATATGAATAATGGTATAATATTTATTATTATACCAAATGAGGTAAAGTAAAAATATGAGATGAGATCCAATATGTAAATATGTATATTGGTATCAACTAGTTAGTAAATTAAATTCATATTTGAATAAATGATTGAATATATTAAATTATATATTTAATATATAAATAAATTATTTGAAAATAATTTACGAAGAGAAATAGGAAATTAAATTTAATTATACAATATAAATTGTATAACTTAAATAAATTATTTAAATATGGTATGAGATTTAAATGACCTAAAGGGATATTTTTATTTAGTGGTCATAGAATTAATTCAAGTGAATTAAAATTTAATGGACTAAGGAAGTTATATTATTTAAACGAGCCCAATTAATTAATTAAGCATGAGACTTGTAGATAAAGTGATTAAGGACGATTAAATTATTTAATCTAGCCCAATATATTATGTATGAGACAAGTATTATAATAACCCAATTTAATTAGGGTTGAAAGCCCAAGTTAGTTTTTGTTAGCAAGTAAAACAAGTAAAATTGTTAGCTCAATAGAATTAATTAAAGGCCCGAACTAAGCCCACTTGTGGGAGGGATAATTTAGTCATTAGTATGCTTAATATAAAACAAATATGGATGGAAGGTTAAGACCTTAGTGGCCGAAATATATAGAGGGAGAAGGGGGATATATGTAAGTATTGCATACATTTTAGTAGGTGACTTGCTTTTGTATTGTCAATTAATAAATGGAGCCAACATTATTGTGGTTGCTTGCAACTAATAACAAGAGATAAGGAAGAGAAGAAATGGCCAAGTGAGCCCAATTATTAAGGAACATGTGAGAGGATAATACTAATAAAAATTATATTAATTTAAGAGATATTTTTATTATCTCGAGTTATTAATTTTATAACTTAATTGAAACAAGTTTAATTGGGTTATAAAATTTAATGTACAAGAGTGATGATTTAAATTCCAAATATTTGGAATGAATACCCTAATTAAATATTTAGGGTGTGATAAGATGGAAAGGATTGGACTATGTAAATATTACATAGCCTAAAGGATTAATTGAAAGCCCAAAATATTAAATAAAGTGGGCCAAAGTAAAGTAAATTAATGAGGACATTTTGGGCATTAACTTAAGCAATTAAAAAAATATGGAATATAAAGAGGCCAAATGTGCTGAATAGAGAAGGAAAAAGAGAGGTGCGGCAATTAGAGATAAGAAAGAAGAAAGAGATAGGAATAAGAAGAAATAAGATAAGAAGATAAGAAGAGAAAGAAGAAAGAGAAAAGGAAAAAGAAGAAAGAGGAATGGAAAAAACCGTGAGGGAGAGAGAGGGAGAAGGGGGCGGAAGCCATGGAAGAAGAGGAGAGAGAAGATTCTCCACGAAGAGAAGAAGAAGAAAAACAAAGGTATAAAAATTATTTTTTTCTAAGTTTTCCTTTAATTTATTTTATGGATTTGATGAAAGGGGTTTATAATATGCATGTATAAAACCCTTTAATTTATGTGATTTATATGAATTCAAGTATGGATCTACCCATATTGGGTGTTGATTTGGTTGGAATCAAAAGGAAAAGAAAAAATAAATTTTCTAGTTTAGAAGCCCAAAATTTCTATATACTCTGAAAATCCACCGTTTTAAATCTACAACTCCTTTTTACGATCCGTCAAAGAGGGGTGCTAGATATATGTGTTCTCTAGTTAACCAAGTGGTAGCACTCAAAAAGCATTAGTTTACAAGTCATAGGGACTGATTAAGCCAAAACAGTCCCGTTTTTCTAAGAAAAATAAAAACTATTTTGGAACAGTTTCTACCAGGGGCAGTTTTGTAATTTTTCTGACCCTCAAAAATTCTAGAAATATTTGAGATGATAATTTGATGAGTTTTCTAGTTTTTGTCCAAAAATTAAGATTTTTGGATGTATAGATTGAGAGTTATGAATTTTATGAGAAAAGACTATTTTAAAAGTAAACCCTTATAACTCCTTATGGTTAACTCCAAAATTGGTGCAATTGTTATTGGGAGTACATGTATATAACAAAAGTATACCCTGTAAAATTCGGAATTTTTGGACAAAAGCACAGTTTATGATAAATGTCTAAATATTCGGCTGTTTTGACCATTTAAAAATTAGTAAATGAATTTAAAAAATTCCGGAAAAAATATATGTTCAATATTGGACTATATTCTGGAAAATCCCAGAAAAGAATAATTTTTGGAACTGATTTGGTATTTTTCATGAAAATAGACTAGTTATGAGTAAATGAGTTTAATTATATATGTGGTGTCAAAAAAATAAAAAATGAGATTTTCCGACTTGAGACCCTTAAACATGTTTTATGCAGATTTTTGGTGGAGTTTTGGGTTGGGTGGTGAAGAGTTGATATGTGTATGACATTTTAGATTGCTTAAAGGAATTAATTAAGGAATAGAAAACAATTGAAATAAATTGTTTATTTATGTGATTAATGACTTTAAATAATTTTATGTGACTAATGATATTAGACTCAAATATTATTAGTAATATTTAACTTAAATGTTTTTAAAAGGTTAATAACCTTAGCTTGAAATACTATCAAATAATTAATAGTATTAAACGAGAAATTAAAATAGAGAATTAAGTTATTTTTAAATGTATTTGTTGAATTTGGTATTCAAGGAACTATATTATGTGTATAATATGCTGAAAAAGGAATCAAGGGTACTGAATTTGATTATGGGTTGCTAAAATTGAATTCAGTCTGCTAAACTTATTTTGGTCCGCTGAAATAATGATTTTCCAGGATAATGAAATGAAATTCGACTTACTGAAATGGTATTTCGGTTTACTAAAATGTTATCTAATTTACTAAGATAACATATAAAAGGAAAAACTTATAAGTATAAGTTATGACATGGTAAAAAGATTATCGAAGTATAATGATAATACTAAGGCTATAATGTAATGTCTAATACTTAACTAGGTTAGACAACTTAATATAAGATGATGAGTTAACATGTATGTTATGCTAATTGAAAGATCAATCTGATAATTGATAGGTCTTTCATGAGAGATTACATTAGATTGCTTAGCGGTAATCAGCGGTACAGGTAAGTTTTCTTAACTCAAACTCGAGTTATATTTTCAAGCATGTTAGTGAATGATTATTGATGATTATTCACGTCTAAACTGATTATTGATTCGCACTTAGTGCATGTTGTATATGTTCATCAGGTATGAAAGGCTGATCTCCTTCATTACCATAAGGTTCAGTTAAATTATTTAGGGTCATTATCAACCTTCAAACATTATTGATTCAGTCACTCAATTATTGACATCTTGATTCATATTCCTTCACAATTATTAAATTATTGAAAACTTGAAAGCTTATTATTCTTTCAATCATGATATATCTTTATTAAATTTAAACTTGTTGGTTAAAGTAGTTGCTCACCCTTGCTATATCATGATAATAAATTTCAGATAAAGGCGAAGGCTTGAAGAAGGACAGAGACAAAAGCAAAATATAGTAATAGATTGTTATAAGAATAACTATTTAGTTATATTATTGTAAACCTTAGTAATTTTGAAGGTATGTATTCAGTTAAGGTTAATAAACCTGGGAAAATATTATAGAATTATGTAAAATAAACAATATATGTTTATTTGTTCTGCATTAGATGATAGAATATGTATGATGATGAAGTACCGTAACATACCAAGTCTGAGGTTCTTGAGACCCGGATTTGGGGGCGTCACAATTGGTATCAAAGTCGTAGGTTATAAACCTCAGGTAGGGGTACCCTAGGCTATAACCGCGAAGATGATGATAATGAATAAACTCAGATCGAGTTTAAGTGATAAAAGATGAATTTATGAAATTCATCCTTAAAGTAAAGAGAAAGATAAATAAGATTCAAAGAAGAATCTTGAAGATCTATAAAGATAAGAATCTAGAGTTACCTGACTCTAGTTATAAAAATGAAAAGTGATAATAAATAGATGATATCTATAAGATGAAAAGTGTAAATAAAATCATAATACAATATGATTAAAGGGAAGAATAAGAAGATCGTAGTATAAAACGATCGTAAGTATAAGGAGAAATGATTTCAAAATAAGATCATGACGTGATCAGATTAAATTGTTGAATAACATATGATATGTTAAGTGATTGGAATGATATAGCTTGACACTATAAAGAGAAGGTACTATGAAATGGTACGATGTAAACTCAGAAAAGAGTGGTAAATGTTAAGATACGGATTAAAGAAAATTCGTATTAAGAAAAGAGAAAGTTAGAATTGTGTAGGATTTCAATTGAGGACTCTTGTCAGTGGCTGAGTTGTATGATTCCTTGTATGGGCGGAGAATTTGAACTTAGTTTTAGAATCACTTAGCTTCCTGGTCGATATAGTGGTTAGGTTGACCAATTCTTTGTATGGGCGGAGAATTGTCCGCTTGGCTTCCTATATTAATTAGTGGCCGAGTTTGGTTTGACAATCACTTAGTTTCTGACATTGATAATCATTGGAACCTGATGTCGTGCTATTCGCTATATGCATATTGAGAATGTGATTCTTTTCTCATGTGTATTACGAATAGGTATAGAATATAAGGTTAGTTGCGAGTTCTTAAAACTCATACTTATGGTAAGTTCATAACTCATAATCATATGGTATGTATTGAACCCCTCAGCGAATGGACGCCTATGGTCTGACTAGGATAAGTTCTTAAACTCATATGATTGTGGCAAGTTACTGAACTCATAATGTGTGGTAAGTTTGATGAACTATATTGGGATATAGAAAAGTTGTGAATGCAAAATTGAGGATGATAGAAATAGATAGAATTATTAAGCAATGGATTAATAGAGAAAGTGAAGTTGATGGTGGAAGCATAGGTATTTCAAATCTTCTAGCTATGCTAGACTTCAAAGTTTTTGACATAAAGCTAAATTTGCACTGATGTGCCTTTAAAAAAATGAATTTTTGTTATCCTCAACACATGGTGACAAGTGTGTAGGTGTGGACTTCGAGCCATTAACACATTGTTACCTGTTGTGGCATAATGACACCAAAGATGATTTTTAATGTTTTTGAATTGTTTAAAGAAGAGTCTATGCTAATTGATTCGGCTAGACAAAAATGATTTGAAAGATCAAAATGTATTTTTATATCATTAATGCATCATGCAACCTGGTGCAAAGATGATTAAAAAATGATGGAGTTATCAATGCAGAATTACTTAGAATTGGATGTGATCTAAGGATCGTCAGCCCACTACGAAATGATGTAGTATGACAAAGTCACACAATGTCGAAATCCTCAAACGGACTGTATATACAGTACAGTATCATGACGTCGTAAAATGATTTTAAGAATTTTAAATATAATTTATTGCCAACTGAATTTGGCCAGAAATGTTTCGATTAAAATTCGAATTATTGATATGCGTCTAAGCTATTTGTTTCAGCTAGACAAATGTTTATGAATTTCAAAGTATTCTTTGAAAGCTTATGCCGAACCAAATTATTTTGGTGCGGAATCTTATGATAAGTCTGAGGTGAACAACCTTGAAAATGGGGATATACTAATTGGATAAAATATTCCAATCTAAGAACGCATATAGTCATTCCGATTACTAAGGTAAAACAGACTAATGATCTAAAGTACCCGTACTGGTAGTTTACCTTCTTTGTGATTGTAAACATACCAAATATAAAATATTCCAGAGGTAGAGTACCATTCTTTCGTAATTGAAAGAGGTAGCAGGTAGAAATACCCCTAAACCTCAAAGTTCATAGTTTTTATGATCCCTCAGACAGATATGAAAAATTTTAAACCCTTTAGAGTAATGTTGGGGTAGTATGTGATGATGGATATGAAATAGTGTGAACACGTTGTGTACGAGTAGAATCTAATATGATTGAATAAAGGTTATTATGAAAACCTAGTTTTGATGAATGATTGGAGCAATGTTTAGACAATGTAAACTCCTATTGGGTAGTTATGGTGAAATGTGATGATAGATGAGAAATCCTCGAATGAGGAAATTATAAAGGTTAAGTTAAAAACCTTATTTTGATCAATGGAGTAAGCAGAGATTAGTATGCTATAATTTCGAGGACGAAATTCTTAGAAGAATGGGTGAATGTGATAACCCAAATTTTTGGGTAATATTAAAATAAGAATTAAATAAAGAAAATTCTTATTATATGATATTTTATGTGATATTGTAGTGCACAAAGGAATATGTGTCATGCAATATGTGATGTTGTGTATAATAAATATATTAGAATTATATATTTATTATATGTAAGTAAAGTGTATGAGTGAATTACTAAAAAAAATTAGATGGGTAACATTAAAATAATTTATAATATTACATTATTTTAATGTGGGAAATTGGTGGCATTAAATATACTTCATGTATAGCCACTATTTTATTGAAGAAATCATATATTACATTATTGAGTATAATGTATGCATGTATTTAATGTGGTGAATATATTAATATATTTACTACAGTTAAATAAATTGTGAAGACAATTTATAGAAAGGAAATAAAATAATTGAGTATATGATAATATGTTATATGGATAATGGTATAATATTTAATATTATATCAAATGAGGTAAAGTAAAAATATGAGATGAGATCCAATATGTTGTAGACACTAAAAATTTTCTGCACACCTGTCAGTGACATTGCAGAAAGGCAGATTCATCTTTCAGAGATAACCTAGGAAGACAGCTCATATCCAGTCCGGATACTACCGAAATTTCAGTCTCAACCCCGGAACACATACCGGAAGTATCAGTTCTAACCTAGGAGATAACCCCGAGGCATGCAGTTCAAATACCGAAAATTCCACCGGAGAAGGCCGATTCCTCTCGGAGATAACCCCGAGATATTCAGTCTCAGTCCCAACACCGAAAATAGCAGTGCTAACCTCAGAGATAACCCCGAGGATTGCAGCTGTTGTTCTGGAGATAACCCCAAAAATGCTTGTTTCAAATGCATGCAATTAGCTTTAACTTGGGCACTCACCCCGAGGCACTCAGTACAAGACCCAGAGATAGCACCGAGAAGACAGGTACACCTCGGAGATGACATTGGGGACCTTCAACACTTGCAGCAGTCCAACCTTAGAGACAACCCTGAGCAACACCTGCTTTATCGGCCCAAATCGGATATAACCACGGTGAGGGGCAGAATCATCATCTTGCCACCTTAAGGCCACATCGCACCGTCTCAACATTTCATACATACATTTCTACACAGCAATGTCCCACAAGAACCAAGGAAGTCCACTCCCGAATGACTATTACGCAGGGCAATAGATTGAATTTGAAGCTTGAAGATCGGAGGGCATGGTCCCATCTTCCTGACTTCATACAACCTCTATTCCCATGTCATTACGTAACTCTCGACAATGGCGCGATCCGAAATAGGTCTTATACACCTCAATCGGATGCCCGAATTAAAGTTCTGAAAGTTTGAGCGGACATCACATTGTATGCGTGCACGTACTTCAAGACAGCGGGACCCGCAGAGCCTGGGGCAACCCGGGCAGCAGCAGGTACATCTGCGGCTAGCTGCATCCCCCCCTTTATAAGTAGAGGGCTTGGGGTGGCCATTTGGATAGAAAAAAAGGCGAGGAAGCCCTGCCAAATTTGCTCTGTACACACCCTAAACTGAGTGCTTTCTCATTTTAAACACTTGTTAGCTCACATATAGCTACTTTTCTACCGGCAGGAGCCGAGTGTTCATCCCTTTCAAATTATTGAACTCTTCTTTGGCAGTCCACTGTAAGCCTTCTTACACACTTTAAAGCTTTAATCTTCATCTTAGCACACAACATTCTTCACGTTGAGAGTCGTGTTGCGTGTGTATGCCCGAACTTCGGTCCGTGGTTTCATTTCAGTTTGTATATGTATATATATATATATATATATATATATATATATATATATATATATATATATATATATATATATACGGACTAACATTATCGAGTTATGCTTTGATTGAGCCTAGACTTATGTCTGAAGCGTTTAATTGCTTTCGTCTATATATATATATATATATATATATATATATATATATATATATATATATATATATATATATATATATATATATATATATACACACTTATATATATGAACTATATGTCGAACTTTGTTCGATGAGTTTAGGCTTACGTCTGGAGCGTTTAATTGCTTTCGTGTATTTATATATATATATATATATATATATATATATATATATATGAATGAACTGTGTGTCGAACTATGTTCGGTGAGCCTAGTTTTTACATCCGGTGCGTTTGCTGCTTTAATATAAATATATATATTTATATATATGAACTGTTGTCGGACTTTGTTCGGTGAGCCTGGTTTTTATATCCGGTGCGTTTGTCCGCTTATATATATATATATATATATATATATATATATATATATATATATATATATATTTCGTTCCGCCTGGAGTTAACTTTGTGGCGATTGATTGCTTTTACAACTTTATTTACATTTCGTCCCGCCTGGAGTTTACTTCGTGGCGGTTGATTGCTTTCACAACTTTATTTACATTTTTTGATCGCCCGTGGAGGTACTTTATGGTTGGTGATCATGTTTATATATGTATATTTACAGCTTATATATATATAACTGCTTACTGCTTTCGTACAAATTGCGACATCATGTGAGCCTAGGAATCATGTGATCACAGATTCAGTCTACTGAATCAAGATTCGGTTCCTGTGATGGATATTTTCAGCTGTAAGTAGCCTATAAATTTATTCACGGAGTTTGGACTTCTCAAATGGTTTTCATGCCCACGAGGAGTTCGGCACTGCTTTGAACATTATTTTTCTCGAAGATGCTTCGCATCTCGAAAATAAAAGCAATCAAGCCGAACATTTAATAAAATGGAAGTATCAAAGACCTCAATTACTATTGAGCACAAGGGTTTGAAAAATCTCTTTTATAAAACATCACTGCTATATCTTGTTTAAAACAGAATTTTTACACAAATTCAAACCATTTGTATATAGGTGCAAACGAGGCATAGCACTACTTTGAAATAACTGCACATTACCCCCCCCCCACACACACACATTCATATAACAGTTTCTTGAAAAGTGGCGGTCACCGTGGTAACGCGGATGTCGGGGTGCCTAACACCTTCCCTCTGCATAAGCAAGTCCCTAGACCCTAATGAATCTCGGTTTCACAGACCAGTTTAGCAGTGTCATATCACTGGGTCAGTTTGCAAACCTTTTCTCGGTTGTGTTGGTACAACCAGTTAAAAAACCAACTGGCGACTCTTACAGTCAAATCGTCGATATATAAATGTTGGGCCTTTTCACAACTTGTTTTTTCAAATAAATCTCACCTAACATAAGAACACCAAAAAATAAGAATAGAAAGGGACAATTAAAAATCCCGACGTCGATAGGTGGCGACTCTACTAGGGATGTCAGTAAGAGGACTTAAGCCGCTATTATAAGCTTTTCAAAACTATTATATGCTTGTGTGTGGATGTTGCATTTACAATTATGATGAATGTGTACGAATGCATATATTTACTGCACTTTATGCTTTACACTATATCTGCTTGTGATATTAGTGCTTCGCACATGTCATCATTTTCATAAACGGTGAGACACGTTGTATGTGAATGTATGTTGTGTGGTTCCTCTACTAGGAGGCTATCCTGTCGGTGTTTGATTACTGGACTCGTAGGAAGACTAATTTTAATGAGGCTCAAGAAAAGCAACACCCAAATTCGCTCCAGTTAAAAGAACGGATTAACTTCCCGTTGAGTAATTTGATATGATTTGGGAACCTTCATGCCAAAAAGCTGTGAGAGTAACCTAAGATAGGCCAGCCTCTGATAAACCAAACGCGGAGGAAAGTCTCTTCATTCTTTCTCATTTCAAGTTACTCGTAAAGTCAATTACGTGTAATTTTATTCCATATTCATCTCCATGTAATGAGAAATATGAAAAAAAATGTGTATACTTAAATTAACATGTTATCCTGTATTACAAACAGCTAACATCCATTTTGCAGGATAAAATACCTAAAACGAATACATCACATAGCATGCAAACATTTACACATTCCCTAAGACTAAAGTGTGCAAGTCTTTCGCAGGGAAGCAATCGGTCCTATTACCCTTTCAAAGTCCAAAAAGGCCACGAGCCTACGGCCAACATGTCTTCATCTGACCAATCTAATCCTGTTTCCCATGAAAAATTCGACGGATTAAGTAAACAAATCATAGATTTGGTTGTTCTGCTTAAAGAATTACATCAATCTACGCAGGGCTCCAAAATGCCCACATATACAGAATCCTTCATAGGGAGGAATCCAAGGTTAGGATAAAGCCATTTTAGTACCTGATCTTCAGTTGGATACAACCAACAAAATTCATGATACCACCCATCTCAAAGAAGATCTAGACACCGGTGATATCAGAAAGAAAGTCCTTCAAATGGAAGAGATTATCGATTCTATCAAAGGAATTGAAGCACACGGAAGTGTCTCATATGCTGACCTTTGTATATTCCCTGGTGTTCATTATCCAGAGAAGTTCAAAACTCCTGATTTTGAAAAGTATGATGGGTTAGGAGATCCTTACAAACATTTGAAGGTGTTCATTTGAGAACTTAGATCTTATGCAGAGGACGAGATGTGAGGACCCCAAACTCGGATACTTGAAACTCGAACTCGGTTCTTCACGATACCATTTCTAAGAGCGGAATAATACTAATAATAATAACAATAATATAAAAGATCAAATTAATTTACATAATTATCAGAGTCTAACTCCTAAGTACGAAACCTTTAAACATTCATTACAACCCATGATAGATAATATATATCATAATTGTCTTAATAACATTAAACTATTACATAACATAGTAATTTGTTCATTCAGCAACCTTCCCTTTTCCTTTGTTCTTAGCAGAGTTCTCTGGTCGTTCGCACTTAGCTGAAAACATTTAAATTTAAGCAAGGATGAGCATTTGAGTGCCCAACAAGCAATAGCAATTATATATATATAAGCTGAAAGGATTTAAATGTTTTCTTTGTACTATTCTTCTACAACAAGTCAATAGTTGTGAAGTATTCTGAACCAATAATAATAACATAACAACTCTCTTTCAAATTTTTGAAACTACATAATGACTATATCTGAGGTTATAGTGACATGCCATGAATATTGTTTTCATTTTCGAAAAGGTTAAACAGAAATTCATCTGTAAACCGTCATAACTTACGGGCACGGGGGTGATCAGCCCGTTATGCCCTGCATTGATCAATACTACATTGCTAGAACGATATTATCGTTCATCCTTTGTCCGCCGGAGCGCATAAAAATTTTCCCGTGTAGGGATGTTCATATCTGTCTGGGTTCTAAATCAAAGGTTTTATCTTGTTCACAATAATCTATAATTCAATATATCTGTATACGGGTAATTGACAAAGGTATATCAACATATGATTAAATACAATGATTATCCAAGTGGGGACACTTGTTTAACCACTTCTAGAAATTAACGAACAGAATATATATGTCCGAATTATCATATACTAACATGTTGATATTCAATGAGCTTATATAATATAAAGTTCATAATCTGTACAATAATAATATAGTTTAGAAACATTCTTACTCACATCCATTGCATAAAGAAAATGCAAAAGGTTAGATACTTGCCTGAAGCGCTGCTTATAACTTGTAATTAAGATCTATCGCTTATCTCACGACCTATCATTAATAAGATAGTTCGTTCGATTAGAACAACATACTATAACACATAACACTGCTTATTGCAGTCAACACATAACCTAATCACATTAGCACCTATGTTTAATAACCATTGAATCACAAATAATCACTTATACAATCAAAATATCTAAGTCCAGATCAATTTCTGAAACATGTCGGTCTACCGACAACTTTATTGGGTAATTATCGAGTCTAAGACTCTATTTTATAACTTAACATCAGTACGTATTAGTCATTTTATTTTTAAATGACCCAATATAATTTTAAAATACTTATTATAATTTATCATAAATTTTCAAACATCGGAATCATATTAAAATGATTTAAATACTAATCAATTCTATTATCATTAATATTTAATTAGTATTAAACTATTAATGAAATCATTTCCAAAATATTAAAGTTATGTATAATAACTCAAAATACTTTTAAAGTATTAATATTACCCTTAAATAATTTTTAAAACATTTAAAATCATTTTTAAATAATTATCATTAATATTAAAGTATTAATGTTCTATTTATCAAAATATTAAAAGTCATTATTCATAACTTAAAATATTTTTAATTCATTTATATCCTTTTTAAATAATTTTTAAATTAATAAAACTATTTTTAAACTATTTATTTAATAAATTTAATATCAATAATAATAACTTAATAATCATTAATATTAAATTATTAATGAAATTATCCTTTAAATATTAAAAGTTATATTTTATAACTTAAAATATTTTTAAACACTTTATTTTCATTTAATATGATTTTTAATATAATAAAATCATTTTTAATTAATTTACTTAATTCATTTAGTAAATAAATTAATTACCATTAATATTAATTTATTAATAAAATTTATCATAAAATATTAAAAGTCATTAAAAATAACTTAAAATATTTTCTTATATCATAATATAATTTTTAATGATTTTTCTAATATAAAAATCATTTTTAAATAATTTATTTAATATTATAATTAAATAAATTAAATGCTTTTCATATTTCAAAAATATTAAATATTTATGAAATATAATAAAAATAATTAAAAACTAATTTTCAGAATTTTTGATAATTTTTAATAATTTATTTTGTATTTTTAATAATTTAAAACTAATTTTTTTCTATTTTTTTATTAATTTCCGGAAAATAGAATATTATCTGTCTCTAAAGACAACCTATAGCGACAGAACCGTCGCTATAGGTGTTCTTCATGTTCTTGGCCAAACCCAGAAATCCTTGCCAGTTACCGAGTTGCTTAGTTTGACCAAGATTAAAACCGAGTGTAATGTGTTTCTGAACATGTTGTTGATAAGATAATCTAGTACAAGTACAAGACTACACGATCCAACAAACAACATCATCAAACCATGCATAACTAACGAGATCCGAAGCGTTGAACAAGCTGTCAGAGCTGTTTTTCATTTTCTGGGCTACCCAGAAATGAAGAACAGTTCGACTGGCTCGTTTTGGGCTCCCACAACTTGTGATCTAGGTGAGTTTTTAGCGATTTAAGAGGTCTATCTTGTAGAACACATGTAAGTCTAGAGATCCATTACATAAAATCAACAAAACAACAACTGAGTTAGCAGATCTATTCCGGTCAACCCATGTCAGACAACACGGTCAAGCATTTTCTGGGTTACCCAGAAAATGGCTTTCGTGCTTCTCTGGCTTGGTTTGACCATCGACTACGCTTCACCTGTTTACTATATATGTGATCTTAAGGCCTGAGGATGTAGTACAAGCAACGTAGTATAACTTAGATATATCCATAAACACGGATCAACAATAACATGACAGATCTAAACGCTTGAAAAATTGTCAGTGGCGGTTCCTGGCTTTCTGGGCTGCCCAGAAAATGCCCGGTCAATGCCGGTCAGCGGCATTTGACCGTTAATAACAACAAATCTAGACATCAAATGACTATTCTACCACTTTCATCTTAAAGACCATATACCAGGCTACATATTTAAAACATAAAACAACCAAAAACATAAACCAATAAGGATCTACAGGCTCTGACATTCGCTGTCAGACGCCTCTTTAAAAAATTTCCAGACTTTGAAGATCTTCAAATCCGAGCCTCTAGATGTTATGGATCTAACATCTAGCAACCCAGATCATCCTTAGACACCTTATACAACATATTTTAACAATCAAACATAACATCTAACACAGAATCGTTGGACAGAAATTTTAGGTTTCGTTTATACCTTCTTGAGCAAATCTTGATTTCTGGCTTCTGATGTTTGTTAGGGATTTTCGTGGGGCTGTTCTT
This sequence comes from Panax notoginseng, assembly GCA_016801055.1. Taxonomy (NCBI): domain Eukaryota; kingdom Viridiplantae; phylum Streptophyta; class Magnoliopsida; order Apiales; family Araliaceae; genus Panax; species Panax notoginseng. The sequence continues at coordinate 137,080,014 of CM029019.1, forward strand.
AGGGACTGATATAGCTTATAATTTCAGAGGTTTGAAGTTTGAGAGAGAAGGTTTAAGTGTTGGACAAAATGTAAGTGAACAAATGAATTTTCTCTCTCCTAGATCTACTTATACTAGTCTAGATGCATGTAATGGCTGATGCAAGAGGCTTGTGGCTGTCATTTTGAGCATGTGGAGTTGGTAAGGTTGTTCAACAACTCAAAATATGGAAAGATTTGCAAGTTATCTCATGAAAATATCCAATGAGGGGTATTTTAGTAAACTAATAAAATAATTTAAGGGTATTCTTGTCCATGACACTTGAATCTAGATTCTAATCACTAGATTTTAAACATTAAGGTTTCCTAAATAATTTCTAGGGTTTGAACAATTATATATAGAGTTCAATAAAAATTAAATTATAACTAAATAATTATAATTAGGGTTTTTAAATAGAAAATTAGAGTTTTAAAAATATATTTAGGGTTTTCTTGATATTATTAGGTTTCCCCAAATTATAAATTAGGGTTTCCAATATTAACATAATTATTTACTAAAATAATAATTAGAGTTATGATTTTAGCAATTAGGCTTTCAAATTGGAAATTAGGGTTTCTAATTTACAATTAGGGTTTCTAGATTATAATTAGGGTTTAACCTAATTAATCACTTAATACACAACATAAAATATATAACACAGTTATATCACAGTCTTAATCTCATAATTCACAGTTACCAAAAAGCTTCGAACTCGTATTCAAGTTTTAAATTAGGGTTTTGAAATTAAATACCATAATTGACCAATTATCATCAATACGTACATGCAGTACATATTCATAGCACTGAAAAATCAAAATATTCTTAATATTATATTATTATTCTCATACCTTGACAATAATCCAAAATTAGGGTTTGGATTCCATATCTGATTTATTCTTTCTATTTAACCTTAATAATTAAGGTAAAATAATTAACTTAATAATTTGTACTAAAATTCATATAATAAAATAATTATTATAATTATTCTAAAAATCAGTTCATATATTATTTAAATAATATATGACTATATTTTCATGGAAAATAGTTAATAAAGCATTTCTACTATAAATTAATTATTATAGGAGTATACTTTATAAAAATTAATAATTCTAAAATAAATTCATTTGTAAATATTTACGTAATAAATATATTTTTATTTACCACATAGATACACATATACACATAATCTTGTACAAATCCTCATCCTTAATAAAAAAAAAATTATTCACAAAATTTCTTATTTATTTATATAGAAAATATCGGGTTGCCACACGAGAAGCTCAGAATACAGCTGTTCCAAAAGAGTTTGACTGGAGAAGCCTGTTCGTGGTATACCAGATTAGACAACTCAAAGATCCATAGCTGGGAAAAACTTGCTAATGCCTTCCTTACACAATACAACTTCCAGTCTTAGATGCTCCTGACCAGTACTAGATTACCAAAGTCAAGAAATAATCCATTGAGTCTTTCAGAAAGTATGCTCAAAGGTGGAGACGCCTTGCTACTCAAGTTATTCCTTCTATGATAGAGTCAGAAATGGTCATGACCTTCATCGACATACAAGAAGCTCCTTTCTATGAAAGAGTTTTAGCTGGCATTGGTAAACTATTTTCTGAAATGGTCAAACATGGAGAGATTGCTGAGATGGGGTTGAAGTCAGGAAAGATTCAAGACCTAGCCGCTCTTAAAGCAGTTCCTGAACACATCCAGTCCGAAACTTATGGAAATAACCCCCGGCGGGTCCACAAAAAGAAAGAGGAGGATGTTTCCTTGATACTACAAGGTCAAAAGGGTAATCAGAATATGCCTATCCAGAGGAGAAATTACACTCCTTTTCAAGCTCAATCTTCAAACCCTCCATTGCCTAAAGGTGGAGAAGTTAAATGCCCTCGATTGTTCACACCCCTAGGGGACTCACTCGAGAACATTCTCAATCTTCTGACCACTCAAAAGAAAATTATGCATCTTCTTCCACCAACCAACCCTAATTGGAAGGGTTTTAATGCTGCTCGAAAATGTGCTTATCATGTCAGGGCACCTGGACATGATACTCACGATTGTTGGGCCTTGAAACACAAGATCCAAGATTTAATAGACAACTGTGAGATTGTGGTCACCAACCCAGATCAACCTCACGTGCAAGACAACCCTTTTCCTCAGCACAAAGAGGAAGATGTTAACATGATTAATTGGAGCAGTGGACAGAGTTCCAATTTTAACGGTGAATTATCCCAGATCATCAAAGACAGTGTTGACAAATGGGATTATGCAAAGTTCCGGTTTATGATGGAAAGAAATATGAAAGCTCTATGTCAGCATCAAGTCACACGCCAATTAGTTAGCCAGGATCATGCTAGTCTCCTCCCTTTTGTTATGAATACTCCCTCGTCACCTTCAGAAAATGAAACACTGGAAGACAAAGTGACGAAGAGAACAAATGCCAAAGCCCGTCGGGATTTTGCCATTATAAGGGAATTTACATACTTATGCCAACCTATGGAGGAGATACTTCAGATGTTGATCAATGAAGGACGGATCACTTCCCTTCTACCTCCAATTAATTCAAGACGGTTTAATTCTGATGGAGTATGTCAGTATCACTCCCATTCTCGCGGTCACATCATAGAAGAATGCTTGGCAGTCCGCCACCTTATACAGAATCTAATTGATAGCGGTGTCATGCAACTGGCAGACGAAGATACGGTGCTATTTGAGAGTGAAAATACTTGTCCTACTAAATGGAAGGGACTGGTAGCAGTTATATCCGCTGAGGCTGATGGGACTATCAAACCATTCACAATACAAACAATTCAACTCAAAGGAGTTGACAATCCTTTGAAAGTGGCTACTCTAGAGCCAATCAACTTACCACTGAGACCACAATATCCTGTTATCAGCTTACAAAAAGTCCCATGGAATTATGGAGAAGCTGAAGGATCCACCTCTCATAGAACTGCTGCAGTGTCAAAGGAGAATCCACTATATCTTCCCTAACAGGTGATGAAGTCTACCATCAAATCAAAGGGGAAAATTCCCATGGAGAAGATTGAAAAATTCCTCCATACTATGGGTCATATTGAAGCCAAGGTGGTTTTAAGCTTAAGACAAGCTCCACATCAAATTTCAATACTGGACTTGGTTTTAACTTATGAAGATTACAGGAAGATCTTACTAAAGGTTTTGGAAGAAGCCTACTTGCCGAGATCAGTGGATGTGGAGACATTTCAACATCTGGTAGGTCACATTTTCAACAACAATGTGATATCTTTCACTGATGATGACATCCCGCCCGAAGGGACCGATCATTGTAAACTGTTACACATTGTGGTTTTGTCATCCGGATACATGCTAGCTGGAGTCTTGATAGATGGAGGTTCGTCTCTAAATATCTGTCCTTACACTACGTTGGTGAAGATAAATGTCAATCTCAACCAGATCCAAAGCAGCCATACGGTTATTAAAGCTTTTGATGGATCCCGCCGGAATTCAGTCGGAGAGATTGAGCTGCCAATTGAGATTGGTCCCCATACATTCTGTGTGTGACGCCCCCAGAATAGGTATACAACACCCATTCTGAGTCGCCAAATACATGGTACAGAAAGCAAACTACAACTTCAATAATACAATTGTCGTGCAAAATACGACAACACATACTGTGAGTTTAAATACAAATATTGTCTTCTAGACAATATCCACACTCAAATAAATCCTCATTACAATTATTCAAACACTATTTTACAGAAATAGTGAGGACTGCTAATACATCTTTCTAGAACCATTACTCCATACCCCGACTAGATCCTGCTATGTTCTCACCTCCTGAGAAGAAAAATGGAACAAAAAGGAAAAGGGTGAGCTCAACTAGCCCAGTAAAGAATATTATGACTAAGATAATATACAACAAATTATCGTTAGTCTTCAACAGGGAAAAATCTGATAAAATATAATCGACAACAAGTTTTAGATCAACAACTGCAGTGGAAACAACAAACCATTAGAAGAGTCAAGTAGAGAAAGAATTCTACTATCTTCTAAGATTTAAAAGTCCATCATCAATATTTTATCCCTGTAACATCAATTAATAATCATCTTTAACCAAATATTCATCTTTGCACTACAGGCCAAAGATATTCATTTGTATCATCAGTCGGTCATGTTCATCTCAACACCTGTTCATCTTTGCACTACAGGCCAAAGATATTCATCAAGTAATTATACATCTTTGCACTACAGGCCAAAGATATTCAGTAATATCATCATTTAGGACTGAGGATGATGAAAAATATCTTAAAGAGAACGAATCCAATGAGACAGAAGGACAAATAGTAGGGATTCGTATAACAGTTTATCCAAGATCAATAATACTTCATAATAATCAATTGTGAAGCAGAATTCAAAAATAAAGATCAAAACATGGATACAATCAAAGATAGTAACCATAATAGACATCTTGGACAAAAAGGGAAAATTTTATTTTTCGGTGAATAGTGCCGTATTCGTGAATAGTGCCGTATACGTGAATAGTGCCGTATACATGAATAGTAACTCCGACACAAAAAGTTCTAAATTTGATAAAAACTCATATCAATATTTCAGCATAATGATATTGAAGAAAATAATATCATTAAGAAGAAAATAATATCCCTTACCTCAAAATATCAGTACTTCTGGTCGGAATACCGGTATAAGGCTGAAAGAAACTTGCTCTGATGAATAGAAACTCTCAAAGTATCTAAATACTCACAAAATACACTCAATAATCTAGAGAGAGAAAGAGAGAAAACTTGTTTCTGGTGTGATTTTCAATTCTAACTTAGCCCTCTATTTATAGGAAAATTTTGGTAGGTTTGACCTGCAACCTGATGGCTTTACCTGCTACTATTCCCACCCACCACATTTGAAATATAATTCAGCACATTTCTTCACCAACCACAAGTGGGGCCCACCAATTCTAGAATTTTCCACCAAAAATGATTTATAACCTGATTTCCGAATCAGCCACCTCTTAAAATTCATAACAAATCATACGTTCATTTTTAACGGTTCAAAATTTATGGACATATACTCAACTTATATATGTATAACATATCCAAAAATTACCACGATCCAACGGTCGGATTAAAAATTATAACCCCCGCAAAATATCTCAAAAACCCTATTTTTTTTATACCTCCATTCCGACAAAAATACGGATAAAATACCTCAACATTAACTCCTTCATTTTTAACCACAAAAATATATCCCTCATTTATATCCACATAAAATAAATATTTCCTTATCATATGAATCAATAATTAATTATTCACAAATAATATTACAAAATCACATTTATGACAACCAGGTCGTTCCCAGGAAAGAGGGGGCTTTCCAATAAGAATTTCTCCTTACTGGCGCGCAATTAGATGACCAAACATCTCCTTAGACAGAACTTTCTAGACATTGCCAATAATGCTATCTAATAATATTATTCAAATAATATGAATTATTGATCTGATAAAGAAAAATACTGTGCATCAACAATTATTGAACAACAATAATATAAAATTTCAACGTAGCAATTATTGAATCAATAAAATAAAATATTGAACAGTAATTACTGTAACAATTATTGAGTAGTGCCTTCTTACGTAAGAATCAATAATTTCAAAAAAACTGTGCAATACCGTGTGCTACTGTGCAATAACGCGTATTACTGTATTTTAACCACCGGGTATTCCAACAGTGTTAACGGTAACAACTACGCCGTTATTTGTAAAAACTCAAATTTGTCGTTTTCTTCACCCGACAGTTATTCGTTATGGGGCCCACAAATAGCTGCGCCGTCGTACGAATATTCCCCGACAGAAAGAATATTCCACGACCAAACGAATATTCCCCGACAACAATGATTATTTTATAACCACTTGCTTATTTTAAAAAAAAAAATCATATTTCACCCATAACTTTAAACTTTTATCAATTTAACCATTTACTAAATAGAAAAATTGAATAATTTTATTTCATAAAATTCGGGGTCTTACACTGTGTATCTTTTCAAGTGCTCAAAATATATTTAGGATACAACATGCTATTGGGAAGACCGTGGATTCATATGGTTGGGGTCGTCCCCTCCACTCTTCATCAGCAACTAAAATACACTATCAACAATAGCCTAGTCATGGTCAATGCTGTACCGAAATGTCCTAAACATGGTGACATACCACTGATCAACTTCAATTCAGATGTTGAGCAGGCCAATTTTTATACCTTACAAGTGAGCAACACTCAATACCATTCCACTGGGAAGCCATTTCCCGTACCCAAGATTTCTGCCTAAGTGATGGCAGCTACTCAAGAAATGATGTCATTAGGACACCAGCCGGGACAAGGATTGGGTAAAAATAATCAGGGTATTAAGCATCCAATTCAAATGATAAGTTAAACTGGGATAGCCGGACTAGGCTATTCTGCCTGTTCCAGTCACAGGAATCCACATAAGCATATGCAGATTCCTCAAGCTTCAATTACACCACGATTACCTCCACCTGTAAATCCAGAGTCTGCACAACTTCCTATAAAGGTGCCAGCCAACGTAATGGCTATGTTATTTCCAAACCAATACCGATAAAGGAGAATGAACTCTTTGTTCTAGATCCCAAAATGGAAGAAGAAGAACGAAAAATTAAACAAGACATCGTCAGAATGATGTCAGGCATACGCATCATTGTCCATGATGAACATACAAACAGATACACCCCAGACGATGATTGCCCGGACATAATGCTCATCATTCAGGAGAAGGAGGATGATGACAGCCCCTCCATCACCGCAATCCACCAGGACTTTGCCCTTGCCAATTGGAGCATCACTCCTTGCATTAGTCGACAAGGGTAAAGCGGGCAGGACCTCTTTCTGCCCTGTAAATATCATAACTGGTTACTTTTCTGTACAGTATTAGCAGTTGTTTTGTCAGTACATGCTAACACTTTGTATGACTAAACAGTTTCATATATATTAAGTGAAAGCATATTTTGTTTCAGGACTCTGAAACTTAGATGTGCATGTACTTGCTAATAAGATGCCTCTTCTCCACAAGGATTATAACTTGGATGAAAAGTTTGACTCAGACTTGATGGAAATACAAAATGACATTGCGTTGCCCCAGGAGATCAAAGAATGGGTCGAAGAGAAACCTAAACCCAACCTTGATCGAACCACCTCCTTCAATCTCAGAACCTTAGAAAGCCCTAAGTTAATCCAGATTGGTTTAGAACTTACTCCAAACCAGAGAAATGACATGGTTACACTACTAACTCAATTCCAGGATGTGTTTGCATGGTCTTATGAAGACATAGTGGGTTTGTCCACTGACATTGTCCTTCATCGCCTCCCCCATTAAAGAGGGATTCAAGCCAGTTAAGCAGAAGCTCAGACGATTGAAACCTGAGTGGAGTTTAAAGGTGAAAGAAGAAATTGTGAAACAATTTCAAGCATGTATTATCATGGTGTCCACATATCCTGAATAGATATCCAACATCATTCTCATGCCTAAGCCTAGAGGAAAGATGCGAGTTTGTGTGGATTATTGGAATTTGAATAAAGCTTGCCTTAAAGATAGCTTTCCCGTGCCATTTAACCACATTCTCATTGACAATACTGCCCAATACGGTATGTACTCCTTTAATGATTACTTTGCGGGGTATCATCAGATCATGGTTGCTGAGGAAGATTATGAGAAAACTGCTTTCATCACGCCTTGGGGAACTTTTTCTTATAGAAGGTTGTCGTTCGGCCTCATCAATGCCGGAGCCACCTATCAGTGAGCTATAATGGCTCTTTTCCACGACTTAATGCACAAAGAGATAGAGATCTACGTGGATGACATCATTATCAAGTCCCAAAGAGAGGAATACAACCTAGATCATTTTAGAAAGCTCTTCAACAGGTTACGTAAGTACAACTTGAAGTTGAATCCAGCCAAGTGCGCCTTTGGAGTTAAACTAGGTAAGTTGCTAGGATTTCTAGTCAGCCACAAAGGGATTGAGCTGGATCCCACCAAAATTCAGGCCATTACGGAAATGCCCATTCCTCAGACAGAGAAGGAAATATGGGGATTTTTGGGAAGAATCAACTTCATTAGCAGGTTCATATCTCAACTCACAGCAACATGTGAGTCTATCTTCAAATTATTAAGGAAGAACTCCTCCATAAATGGAATGATGAATGGCAGAAGGCCTTCCTTACAATCAAAGAACAACTAGTCAAAGCTCCCATTTTGGTACCACCCAGGGATGATGTTCCCCTGTTCATGTACCTATCCATAAGTGACAATGCCATGGGTTGCATATTGGGTCAGAAAGACGATAGAGGCCAAGAACGAGCTATCTATTATCTCAGCAAAAGATTCAGCAGTAGTGAACACAAGTACACTCTGATTGAGAAGACTTGTTGTGCTTTAGCATGGGCTTCCATGAGGTTACAACATTACCTCTATGGTCACACAACCCATCTCATATCCCGCGTGGATCTTCTCAAGTACGTGTTCAATAAACCCATGCTGAACTGCCGACTGTCTAGATGGCAGTTGATCCTACAATAATTTGACATCGTTTACGTGATGCAGAAGTCTATCAAAGGTCAAGGAATTGCGGATCAACTGGCCGCCGCACCTTCAGGGGATTTCAAACCCTTAGAAACATACTTCCCCGATGAAGGGGTAATGGCAATTCAGCAACATCATCAGTACGATGCACGCCAAATATGGAAAATGTATTTTGATGGAGCTGTTAATATGGAAGGTTTTGGATCTGGAGCAGTTCTAGTATCCGGTACGAAGGAGCAGTATCCCGTCGTCGTCAAATTGCAGTTTGTCAGCACCAACAACACAACTGAGTGTGAAGGCTGTATCATGGGGCTAAAACTTGTCCGTTCAATGGGCATCAGGCGGTTAACTATCTTTGGGGATTTGGAGTCGATATTCAAACAATCCAAGGGAATCTATCAAACCAAAGAGCTACATTTGTTGTCTTACCATCGGTAATTTTTTACAGATGGCTTCGAAGTTTAAAGAGATCTCCTTTCTACACATTCCTCATAATAGGAATGACTTTGCAGACGCGCTAGCAACTTTGGCCTCCTTTATTCACATACCTGACAAGGAACACATGCCAAGAATCACATTTGCCCTCCAAAAGGCACCAGCCTATGGAAACTATGTTAGAGAAGTATCGAATGAGCTACCTCCCATCCAGCACCCTTGGTATCAGCATATCAAGGAGTACTTACAAGATGGATCTATACCCGCTGAGGCGAGCCTCACTGAAAGAAGGCGAATTCATCGACTGGCTATGAAATTCTACCTGAGCGGAGATGCACTCTACAAAAGAGATGAAGGATTAGGTCTCCTCAGATGTCTGGACAAGGACCAAGCTTAGAGGCTCATGGATGAGGTCCATGGTGGAGTATGTGGCCCACACATGAGCGGCCCTTTACTTGTAAAGAAGATCCTCAGAACAGGACATTAATGGCTCTCTCTCAAGGCTGACTGCAATGACCATGTCAGGAGATGTTATCAGTGCCAAATTCATGGGAATGCTATCCACGCCCCTTCAAGGGAGCTCCATAATATGAGTTCTCCCTGGCCCTTCTCAATGTGGGGACTGGACGTGATCGGTCCCATCAAGCCCAAAACCAGTAATGGGCATCGGTTTATCTTCACCATGATTGACTACTTCACCAACTGGGTAGAAGAAGCCTCCTTCCCCATGGTTACCAAAGAAGTCATCATTGCTTTCATCAAAAATAATGTCATCTTTCTATATGGACAACCAGAGGTAATTGTATCAGACAATGCTAAGAACCTTAACAACAAAATAATGGAGGATTTATGCAGTAAATTCCATATCAAACACCTTAACTCCGTCATCTACCGTCCAAAGATGAATGGTGTTGTTGAAGCGGCTAACAAAAACATCAAGAAGATCATGCAAAGGATGTCTGCCAATCACAAAGGATGGCCTGACTTATTGCCTCTTACTCTGTTAGCCTACAGAACATCAATGCGCACTTTAACTGGGGTAACCCCCTACGTATTAACCTATGGGATGGAATCAATGCTCCCCATCGAAGTGGAAATGGAATCCCTCAGAGTGTTGATAGACGCTCAGCTGGATGAAGACCAATGGGTACAAGACAGGTATCACCAATTGTCTCTAATAGACGAAAGGCGAACCACGACTATCTTTCATTGTCAGTTATATCAACAAAGGATCGCCAGATCCTACAAAAAAAAATTCCAGCTACGACAGTTTAAATAACATGACTTGGTTTTGAAGAAGATCATTGACAATCATAATCAGTCTAAGGAAAAATTCGCTCGTAACTGGGAAGGTCCATTTGTTGTCAAGGAGGTATTGACAGGAGGTGCTCTCAGATTGCAGGAAATGGACGGCGATGAATTTTCGCAACTCATCAACTCGGACACCGTGAAATGGTACTATGTTTGAAGTTACCATCAAGCAAACATCTTGGTGTTGGATCATCAGATCACCAGTCATTCCGGTTCTTTAACCCTTCACTACATACAACTCTTTTCTACAATGCGCCCCTCAGGGAAACACACTTTTCAAGCCAGCAGCCTGGTTTTTGGATTGCCAGATCCTTTTCTCTCCATTTGGTTTTTTAACCCTTACTCAACTTCAGTTATCCCATTAGGGATTGAACCTTTCACACTTGCAGTTTGTCCCCAAACATGGGATCAAACTTTTCACACCTGCAGTTTATCCTTAACTTAGGATTAAACTTTCTTCCCCCTGTAGTTTATCCTCCACGTAGGATCAAACTTTTCGTCAGCTGCAAATCGTCCTGAGGGGCGAACTACGTCAACCTGATCTCCTTGATACACGGGAGTATGTAGGCAACTATTTTATATGGCCCGGTCGCAATAAAACAAAAATAACAAAAACACTTCCACACCCTTCTCATTACAAAAACAAAAACCACAAAACACTTCTACACCCTTCTCATTACAAAAAAAACAACGAAAACATTCCTACACCCTTTTCTGCCACAAATAGCGTTGAACCTCTTATACCAGGTTTAAACTACGCAGACTTGATCTCCTCTTCAATAGGAGTACGTAGGAAGCCCTTTATGGTTCAGTCTAACCCCCACCAAAACACAAACACTTATCAGCGGTACTAGGATCATCCTGCAATCCATTACATTTCATCGGCTTCAGACCAAAGGGATGGAACTACCTGACCTTCTCCTAAATAGGAGACTCAACGACCATCTAAGATGCGGTTGTACCTCAAAGAGCAACACCAATCTATAAGAGATAGAATTAACTAGGCTCCTCCTAAATAGGAGTAATGGCAACCATCTGTGGTGGGTCAATCTCAAAGAGGAAAGCCATACTCCTCTCCACAATTCCCTACAGAAACCAGTCCCAAGACACCAAAGATGGTAGGAATACACACAGATCAATGATCCATTCTAAACTGTCTAGAGACAACTCAATGTCCATCCATCAATGAGGAATTCAAAATACATCAAGATCACAAGCCCTGAAGAAGCACGCAAATATCAAGCAAGTATCAGATCCTATCTAAGAGGGAAGTGATCAAAAATATATTTCCCTGCTATATATGATGATGTTTGATATACACAATGTAAACTGTACATAACAAAATGGTTAAGCTAGTCTGTGCAGGAAAATACAAGCCCATCTACAAATCAGTGTATATGCGAGCTATCAAGTCCAACATGACATCCCTCTCAGAAGAAGGAGGTAATGTTGTGGTCTCCTGTACGAGGGTATCCATACGAGCTAACAGGTCTACAGCCATCTGCATGGTGACCGTGTGCTCATCAATGTACGTGCTCATCTCTGCAATCATGCCAATGGTAAGGGACCTCACTGTGGTACTATGTGTGATGGCTATATCCTGGGCAGATATGGCGCTATCCCTCTCAACTATCACGGCATCTCTGGCTGATCTGACCTCATCCCGCTCAACAATAGCGGCATCTCTACGAGCTAATGCCTCGTCTCTATCTAACAGAGCTACGTCTCTCCCATCAAGAGCTGTCAACATCAGAGCTCTAGCCTGATCTCTCTCAAAGGTCATCAGATAAAGACTCTGCTCAAAGTACTATACTGAATGTTGGATCACAACAGTGCTAGTACTGGGAGAATCTAAAAGAGATGTTGGCAACCCAGTAAATGGCTCCTCCTCGATGTGGGAATCAACGTCCTCCACTAGCTCTCCATCATCTGAATCACTACTCGGCACTGTGGATACTGTCGCAGTCGATGAAGTCTCTGTCTCCATCCACGCAGAATACTCTGGCGGACAACCTGGATGGCTAATAGAAAAAGCAGCTATCTCTTGCTGATCCCAACAGGCATACACCCTGGATCGATCCTCTACTGATAGATGGCGAGAACCTAAATGCTAACCTAGTGCCCTATCAAAAGGATGAAAGTCTTGGAACTTGTCAAACTGTGACATCACGGACAGCGGATGGTAAGTAGTCATGCCCCTCAAACCAGCCAGAGGGAGATAATCCATGCCCGGAGCATGAGTAATGAAGCTATAGGGTGAACTGAGCCCAGTACACGGAAAGATAGCAATCGGATCTCTGATCCCAGCTCAAAAAATGGACCAAGAGGCAGGATCTGTACACTTCTCATGGGTGAAGCAGTACCCTTATCGGCGAAAAGTGCCAATTGGTCTCAAGTGTGACATAAACCACACGTATAGCATGACCGAACTACCTGTGAATACCCCTGCAGGGTAAGTACTGCAGAACGTGGCCGACCTCAGCGTCTCCGCCACGATCATCAGAATGATGGTACGACCCTCCCTTAGAGCTCTCATTGCTATGATAACACTGATATCAAACTCATCCATATATCATGGCATGGACACATACACCACAATGCACATCAAGAATGCATCCACTCTGGCCAAATGCCACTGGTCCTCTGGTGTGGTGAAATCCCCAGAATACCATGTATAGCTATCTAAGGAGCCAAACTTATATATCAGGAAACGCTGGGACAATACATAGCCAGGTGTAATCTCATCCTCTACTACTCTACACCGTAACCCGGTGAGGGCCATGAACTGACGGCGCATATCTCTGATAGCGATGTGAGCTCAAGGTCTGTCTAAGGGCAAAGTCGTTAACTGCTCATACTCCTCCATTGTAGGAGTCAACTCCTGGGTATCGAACCAGAAAACATGCCTCTCTGGTATCCAATGCTCCAGCATACCCTCCATAAAGCCTGCGGGAACCTGAAACATCAAGAGGGTCATAGAATGTTGTAATAGATGATCTACGGTCACCCTATCTGGGGGTGACATACTATCATACAAGGATCTCAGACGGGATGCCACCAATACTGGTGGGGTGTGATCTATGCGGCTGACTGTCGAAGAAGACATCTGTGTGGGCCGTATCATAAGACCATCCAGGGGTCAATGCTAAATATCTCTGGATATACATACGTATACATAACATGATACATGCATGACAGATAATCGATGGCAATATGATGTAGGGAATGGAAAACAGTACATGCATTCCTAAGTATATCATCATCTATATACATCATCTCTGTACATCTAAAAATACAGGGAAATGGGGCACAGACGCCCTACTACTAACAGAGGCCTATCAAAAGAGATAATGAGAATACACATCAGAAGAAGACAATGGTATCAATATCTACATCATCAATCATGTCCACCTGATGTAACTCCTCCTTAGTCATTGGATCTCTATCAACAGGGATATTAGGCCTATACAAAGGAGGATCTGCACCGACAAAGCCAAATGGGTCATCTGAGGGGCCAGCGCCTGCGCTAGAAGGATCAAACTAATCTGCCTCTGCCGGATCTCTGGCCAAATACCGGATAAAGAAATGTGCCCAGTCCAGTCGCTAGGTCAAGCTGTCAATCTGTGTCACATGAGTCAGATCTCGGACACAGGCTAGCCAATCCGTCATCATCACGGATCTTAGAACCATATTCCTCATGAACTGAGTGGCGCGGGTCTGGGCTCCAATGGTACGAGGGGACCACCAATTCTAGAATATCTCCTAAGTGCAAGGACCCTCTGATAGTGCAAAATTGTCAACACCCAACAATGCGATATCAATGACGGGGGACTGCGACACAGGCCAATAACGCCTGGCAGGAGGCAAGATCGGCATACGGATCTCTCTTGTGGTGCTCCTAATAGCACGCTCTCCTCAATAGAGCTCTCATCCTCCATCTGTAAAGAGAGGAACCTTACGAGTGGAAATCACGTACTCGACGCCAGCCGGGTACCCATCCTCAAATCCCATGGCCAAGTGCTCCCCAGAGTAGGGAATCCATATGATGACATCAGCAGTCAATAACTCCAGCTGTAGGTGATAATGAATGAAACCCTCAGCTATAGTGACCTCCGCCAGTATGGAATGATGCCATTGTCGTCCTTGTGGATAGGTATCCAATCCTAACACGCTTACAGGATGCAAGCATGGGAGCCTCTTATAGGCCCAGAACTGTCAATATAAAGGCAAATATCTGCTGTCAGTAAACACTCTTAACCTGTACATGGGAAAGCAAAAGAGAAATACTCACCAGTAGAAACGGGTAAAATCCTAGCCAGGCCTCGGTCAAGCCCTACGAATGCATGCGCATTACCTTGAGGAAATAGGCAAAGGTGTAGGAACCCCAATCATACTCTCCTATACGGTCCACATATCGCGTGGCGCTGATCAAAGCGAACGATACCGTAGAAGAGTTATCTGCTATGAAGCAGTCCCTGATGATAACCAGGAATAATCGCCGAAGAATGCGATCCCTGACTCTAACATCAGCTGGTATAGGCTCACCCAATAGCCAACTCATAGCATCGACGCTCAAAGGACCTGTACGGACAGTCCTGCCCTTGACCACCTCCGCCAGAACTCCTAGCGAGGATCTGACGGTAGTTCGGGTAATATCCGTCGTACAAGGCACTAGTGCCCCTCTAAACTCCATACCTGTGATAAACCGCCAATCCATCGGCGTCATCATCACCTCACAGTCTAGTAAATGGAGAGACTGGGTCTGTTGAAACCAGCGCTCAGACAATGCCCAGAGGTAACCCCAGGGACATCGGCGGGGAAGAATAAAAAAGAATGCCCCAAAGCCCCAGTCATGCACAATCGCTCTATAGTCAAGATGCAAAGCTTGGTACATGAACTGAATGCTGAACCAGTTCCCTCGAGGTTGTGTAAAGTCGGGAACCTACATGAAATGCAGATCAACATCAAAACCCTTTACTCCTCATCAATATGAAAGAAGGAAGATTAAGATCTAACTTTATACCTCGTTAGCGTGCAAGTACATCGAGGGATGTCGACTCAGATCACCTAGAAGCTCTGGGTTCATCACCTGAATACTCGAGAGGTCCCTATAGGGAACATGTGCAGCAGGAGCGAGGTCTGCCATCGGAACATCCTCTTCATCATCCTCGACATCCGGTACATCGACCTGGACTGCACGTATCACCGCCTCCACCAGACGACGAGGCTGTCTAACAGAACGGGGTCGAGGCACTTCAGAAGCCCTCCTCCGTACACCAGAAGTGGTCCTGCGGGAATTACTTGGCTAATCCGGATCCATAATATCTAGACAACAAGTCTCCAAATCACCTCAAAAAGGGTGCAGTAATTTTAAACCTGGAGCTTGCTTTTCAAAGTGCATTTTATGATTACATGCATGCGTTAATTAAACATACGTCTACAGTAGAGTTAAAAATACGTGACTATTCAATGCCTACATTTTGAAAATTTTTGCCATAGTCCCCTTTGTAAATAGGACTATCCACATGAACATAGGCATGACTAGGTGGCCATTCAGTAGCACACCTGACCATAATCATATATATACTATATACATTTAAATGTCAAAGTCATCAATCTATAAGGGTAGCCTAATTACCAGGATTACTTTACATTTTTACCTTTTGCTCATTTGTCCTCAAATAGGATAAGAAATAACAAAAAAAGTGCCAATTTGACTGTTTCAAAAGTCAAATTTTTTTCACATCATTATGTTCAGCATAGTTTAATACTAATATTTACTATGTTGAATATTTTTTATCAAGTCATTTGAGCATGCATATTCACTACTATGTGTTTAGATGCATTTCATGTGATAAGTTATTTTCCAACAGATAAAAACTGGAAAAGAAGACATGCATACGTTACCAGGACAGTGTAGAACACTTGTATGGTGACATAATTTGCAGAAAGTCGCCCGAACTCAACAGATCTGAAGAAGAGCTCTCGAATTTCCTTCGCGGTGCAACTTAAAAATTACTTATAAAAACAACCTGTGGCGCCCCTACATGGGTCCCACCCCTCCGGCTCGGTCCAGTTCGATTTGCAAAGGAGTTCTCACAAGCTGAAAAGACCAAATCAGGAATAAAAATGCTATGCGATTGAGCAGAATAGCTTACAATCCTGGTTTTCTCAAACTGAACTATGGGTCTGCACATCACTCATTCATCCAATGCCGCCAATTCAGGGTCGTTACCCTAATTCTCAATCATATCCCCGGTGGGGGTATCACGCATGTTCCATTGATGCACACATCTGCGAAGATCAAGTAGATCCACGACGGGGGTTATAATGCGTGGTCATCCGTTGGTTCACACGTCAGCGAAGGTCAGGCAGCCCTGACAACACATACTGTTGGCAGTAAATCCAACAGAACATTGATATGTCATGTCGATACAAACCAGAAATGATCAACATCATCGGGAAGGATCGATGATGGAATATGTTATACACATCCTTAAACATACAAAGCTTTATCCCCACAGATCTCTTATACACGAGAGGCACATCTTCGGAATAAAGTATGTATCAAGGATTAAGGACTTTGGTGATAATCCCAACGTCAACATCCTAAAAGATTTGGATCACACATCCAAGCTTATCATTGTTGCCAATCCCAGGTAGAAGCAACAGGGATTCGACAATCATCCCAACATGTTGGAGAACAATCCAACAACACACTTGCATCATACATTTGCATCATGTTGCTGCACATGGCATCATGTTTATTTTGTGGCATTTCAAGTGTCTAGAATTTTTTATCCTATCCATGCTATTGTATTGCATGACTATGATAAAGAGGGGCATCTGTAGACACTCAAAATTTTCTAAACACCTGTCACTGACATTACAGGACGGCAGATTCATCTTTCAGAGATAACCCTGGAAGACAGCTCATATCTAGTCCAGATAATACCAGAAGTTCAGTCTCAACCCCAGAACACATACTAGGAGTATCAGTTCCAAACTCGGAGATAACCCCGAGGCATGCAGTTCAAATACCGAAAATTCCACCGGACAAGGCCGATTCCTCTCAGAGATAACCCCGAGATATTTAGTCTCAGTCCCAACACCGAGAATAGCAGTGCTAACCTCATAGATAACCCCGAGGATTGCAGTTGCAGTTCTTGAGATAACCCCAAAAATGCTTGTTTCAAATGCATGCAATTAGCTTCAACCTCAACACTAATTAGTTTAGTTTTGCATGTTTGATGTAGTTGTTTTAGTTTTACATAAGTTATCATGTTTGTTTAGTTTAGGATTATTATATGTTTGCATTCATGTAGTGTAAGTACATAATAGTTTGCATAGTAGAGTAGTTGTAAAGAGTTTTTATTTTTGTCTATAAAAAAAAATTTTAAAATATGTATATTAGTTAGATACTATGTTAATCTTGCATGTTTCCAGCTGTTTGATATTTATAGTTTGGTTTGGCCAATGATGAGATTGGAATTGGGTAGACAAGTATAGTACCGACTATTAGAGCTTTGATGTGATTTCTTGTTCTGAGTTGAGTCTTTTTCTGTTTGAAACTGGTATAATAAGGATAGCACAGTAAAAATAACTTGTTGATTGATTGAGTTTAAATTAATACATAATGGGATTCTAAAGAATAATGTTAGTTTGAATGAAAGAATGAGAAGAATAAGTAGTGATGGCTAAAGTTAGACAAGAACCTAAGTTTGGGGGAATTTTTGGGGTATATAAGCTATTAAAAAAAGAAAAGAAAAGAAAAGAAAAAAAGAAAAAACAAAGTATGAATAAACACCATGGCGTGCTTGTCTAGTTTTGTGGCCTTTGTTACTTGAGTAAATAAGCCCGAGGGGATTGTCTTTACACCTTGCGCCCTAAGGTCTTAATGGTCTGGGAGTCGTTGGTCGAAAGCTCGTTAAGGTAGCATTGAAAAGCCTAAGGGAATAAGACAGTGCATAGCTATGTGTATAAAAAAATGAATAAAACGGGAAATAAGAGCAAAAAGCCCCCGTAGATGGAAAACAAAGCATAAGTATCCCATGTTGACCCTCGATATTGGTAATTATTTGATTTTAGTTGGATCTAGCTTATTTTTGGATTTCTAGAGTTTACACTGTATGATGCCTTCGAAGAGACTAGTTATGTGTCAAATTTGATTTTATATCAGTTAACATTTTTGTGGAGCACACACGCACTATATTAGTGATAACAGTCTAAGATTTGATGATGGATTGAGAAGTTATTGATTGGTTTTGATATGTTGTATTATCGTGTTTATTTGATTTCTCTAAGGTGGTTGAATAGACTTATTTCTGTCATTACTGCTGGATTCGTAGGCATGTAGATTAGTTGCATTGCATAGCATTGTTGTTTTGTGTTTTTGCTTGAGGACAAGCAAAGGTTTAAGTTTGGGGGTATTTGATAAGTAGGTTTTATAACTACTTATACGATATCTATTACTTGAATTAGTTGCTTATTCTCATGTTTCGTAGTTACTTTTCATGCATTTTGTGTTCGTTTTGTAGATTATATGCTTTGGAGCTGAAGTCGCAAAGAATTGGTATGAAATCACAAAGAATAGCAATCCAGACTTCATTTGGGCCTTTATGTTCATTTCATGTTCTTGGTTTAGAACTTGGATTAAATTATAGAGCTTCTTCTTAGCCTTCCGGAACATCTTGAATCATTCCAATCGGAGTTCGGGTGCAAGAGTTATGACATTTGTACCAACGGACGTCGAATGTCACTGTTTTGGGTGGTCATTTGCATAGCAGTCACTTCCAGACCAATTTTGACCTTTACCCATCCATTATTTCTAAAATCTTAAAGAATGAAAGTTGTATATCTCGTCGATATCTTTGATTTGATAGGTGGCAGGCCACGTAACTCTTCCCGGATCAAAAGTTATGGCCGTTTTCCCAAAGGACGTTTCCTTCACAAAGCCGCCGCCGGGGTGGGCATGCAAGGCACAAGATAGGCCCCTAGCCCACCAGGGCGAGCCCAAAACAAGCCTAGACCCCCGCGGGGACGGGGGTAGGGGTATGCCTAGAAAATGCGAGAAAATACGAATTTTGGTCCAATTTGAGTCCGGGAAGGATTGTTTCGATCCAATTGAATCAAGGACTTCCAAGAGGACTTAAAGACATATGAAGAGACTTATAAAAGGGGGAGAATCACAAGGATTAGAGAGATTTTAGAGATTAGAGAGGATTCCATTAGATTAGATTAGAGTAGAATAGGAGAAAACACTAGTTTTTAATGAGTTTTGGAGATTGAAGCAACTTGGAGACCATTGAAGATTCAAAGTAGGAGCAAAGAGGGAACGTCAAATCTAAAGACAATAGATTCTATCTTCTTATCTTCTTCTTGTTCTTCTTCTTTTTAATCTCAAACAAAGAATTAGTTCATGATTATTGAATTAAAACTAGGAATCCATAATTGAATAATCATTAAAAGACAAAAATAGAATAAGATAAGAAGATAGAATCTATTGTCTATAGATTTGACGCTCCCTCCTTGCTCCTACTTTGAATCTTCAATGGTCTCCAAGTTGCTTCAATCTCCAAAACTCATTAAAAACTAGTGTTTTCTCATATTCTACTCTAATCTAATTTAGTGGAATCCTTGTGATTCTCCCCCTTTTATAAGTCTCTTCATATGTCTTTAAGTCCTCTTGGAAGTCCTTGAGTCAATTGGATCGAAACAATCCTTCTCGGACTCAAATTGGACCAAAATTCACATTTTCTGGGCATACCCCCGCCCCGGTGGGGGTCTAGACTTGTTTTGGGCCCGCCCCGGAGGGCTAGGGGCTTGTCTTGTGCCTTGCATGCCCACCCCGGCTGCGGCTTTGTGAAGAAAAATTTTCTGTTCTGACGTCCTTTGGGAAAACGGCCATAACTTTTGATCTGGGAAGAGTTACGAGGCCTGCCACCTATAATATCGAAGATATCGACGACATCTACAACTTTCATTCTTTAAGATTTTAGAAATAACGGACGGATGAAGGTCAAAATTGGCCTGGAAGTGACTGCTATGCAAATGACCACCCAAAACAGTGACATTCGACGTTCGTTAGTACAAATGTCACAACTCTTGCACCCGAACTCCAATTGGAATGATTCAAGATGTTTAGGAAGGCTAAGAAAAAGCTCTACAATGTAATCTAAGTTCCAAACTAAGAACATGAAATGAACATAAAAACCCAAATGAAGTCCGAATTGCTATTCTTTGCGATTTCATACCAATTCTTTGCAATTTCAGCTCTAAAGCATATAATCTACAAAATGAACACAAAATGCATGAAAAATAACTAAGAAACATGAGAATAAGCAACTAATTCAAGTAATAGATACCGTATAAGTAGGTATAAAACCTACTTATCAGGCACTCACCCCGAGGCACTCAATATAAGACCCGGAGATAGAATCGGGAAGACAGGCACACCTCAGAGATAACACTGAGGACCTTCAACACTTGCAGCAGTCCAACCTCAGAGATAACCCTGAGCAACGTCTACGTTATCAGCCCAAACCGAATATTACCCCGGTGAAGGGTAAAATCATCATCTTGCCACCTTAACGCCACATCGCACCGTCTCAACATTTCATACATACATTTCTACAGAGCAATGTCCCATAAGAACCAAGGAAGTCCAAACCCGGGTGACTATTATGTAGGGCAACAGATAGAATTTGAAGCTTGAAGATCGGAGGGCAAGGTCCCATCTTCCTGACTTCGTACAACCTCTAATCCCATGTCATTGCGTAAATCTCGACAACGGCGGTCCAAAATAGGTCGTATACACCTCAATCGGATGCCCGAATTGAAGTTCTGAAAGTTCGAGCGGACATCGCATTGCATGCGTGCACGTACTTTGAGATGGCGAGACCCGTGGTGCACGGGCAGCCGCAAGTACATCTGCGACTAGCCGCAAGCTCCCCCCACTATAAATAAAGGGCCTGGCGTGGCCATTTGGATAGAGAAAAAGGCGAGGAAGCCCTGTCAAATTTGCTCTGTACACACCCTAAACTGAGTGCTTTCTCATTCAAACACTTGTAAGCTCACATATAGCTACTTTTCTACATGCGGGAGCCGAGTGTTCATCCCTTTCAAATTATTGAAGTCTTCTTTGGCATCCCACTGTAAGCCTTCTTACACACTTTAAAACCTTTCTCTTCATCTTAGCACACAACATTCTTCACGTTGAGAGTCGTGTTGTGTGTGTATGCCCGGACTTTGGTCCGTGGTTTCATTTCACTTTGTATATATATATATATATATATATATATATGGACTAACATTATCGAGTTATGCCTCGATTGAGCCTAGACTTATGTCTTGAGCGTTTAATTGCTTTCGTATATATATATATACTTATATATATGAACTGTGTATCGAACTTTGTTCGATGAGCCTAGACTTACGTCTGGAGCATTTAATTGCTTTCGTATATGTATATGTATATATATATATATATATATATATATATATATATACATACATATATATTTATATATATGAACTGTTGTCAGACTTTGTTCGATGAGCCTGAATTTTATATCCAGTGTGTTTGCCCACTTTATATATATATATATATATATATATATATATATATATATATATATATATATATATATATCTACATTTCGTCCCACCTGGAGCTTACTTCGTGGTGGTTGATTTCTTTTACAGATTTATTTACATTTCGTCACGCCTGGAGTTTACTTCGTGGCGGTTGATTGCTTTCACAACTTTATTTACATTTTTTGATCCCTAATGGAGGTGCTTCGTGGTTGGTGATCATGTTTATATATGTATATTTATAGCTTATATATATATATATATATATATATATATATATATATATATAACTGCTTATTACTTTCGTATAAATTGCGGCATCATGTGAGCCTAGGAATCATGTGATCACAGATTCAGTCTACTGAATCTAGATTCGGTTCCCGTGATGGACATTTTCAGCTATGAGCCGCCTATAAATTTATTCACAGGTTTGGATTTTCTCAGATGGGTTTCATACCCATGAGGAGTTCGGCACTGCTTTGTACATTATTTTTCTCGAAGATGATTCGCATCTCGAAAATAAAAGTAATCAAGCCGAACATTTAATAAAATGGAAGTATCGAAGGCCTCAATTACTATTGAGCACAAGGGTTTGAAAAACCTCTTTTATAAAACATCACTGCTATATCTTGTTTAAAACTGAATTTTTGCACAAATTCAAACCCTTTGTATATAGGTGCAAACGAGGCATAGCACTACTTTCAAATAACTGCACATTGACCCACACACACACACACACATTCATATAACAGTTTCATGAAAAGTGGTGGTCATCGTGGTAACACGGATGTCGGGGGGTGCCTAACACCTTCCCTTCGCAAAAGCAAGTCCCCGGACCCTAATAAATCTCGATTTCACAGACCCATTTAGCAGTGTCACATCACTGGGTCACTGTGCAAACCTTTTCTCGGTTGTGTTGGTACAACCAGTTAAAAAACTAACTGGCGACTCTTACAGTCAAATCGTCGACATATAAATGTCAAACCTTTTCACAACTTGTTTTTTCAAACAAATCTTACCTAATATGAGAACACCAAAGAATAAGAACAGAAAGGGACAAATAAAAATCCCGACGTCGACATATGTAAATATGTATATTGGTATCAACTGTGACAACCCGAGAATTTAGAAAATTTTTAAAATCATAATTGATTGATTTAAGGGTCAATATTAGAACCTAGATAGAAATAAGTGTATGCGTTTTATATCTTTGAGAAGGAATTTTGAGGATTTCAAAATTCTGTGAAGGATTTTGGTGAATTATTCAATATTAAGTGTATACATGAATATGTTCTGTGTATATGATCATTTATGTGTACAGTATGTGGTTAAGGGTCAATGGTTGACCAGATGAGATATATCTGTGGCAAACCCTAATATTAAATTAAGAACGTCAACGTTCAAGTAGAACTTTTTACGATTTATAAGAAACCCTAAAACCGGTTCTGGAAACCATAATTTCAGTTCTGGGAATTCGAAACCCTAATTTGAAAATTGAAACCTTCATTTGGGAATGCAAATGCTAGTATAAGATTTAAACGTTATTAATAATAACCAAATTAGAGATAACCCTAATTAATTTAGAAAACCCTAATTTCTGGATTAGAAATCCTAATTTCTGGATTAGAGAAAACCTAATTGTTAGTTTAATAATTTTTAATGTTAATTAGAAAACATTAATCCTAATTTTCAAGTTATAAGTAATTAGAAAACCCTAATCTAATTAGGAAATCTAATTTCTAAATTAGAAATATTATTTTTCTATTTAAAACATTAACTCGTGGGTTATAAACCCTAATGTATCATTTTGACTCTAATTGCTAAATTAGCAATTTTAATTAGGAAATCCTAATCCTAATTAGCAATATTTAAATTATGATTAGGAAATTTTAATATAATTAGAAAATTTTAATTATAATTTAGAAATATTAATTTCTGATTATGAAAACCTAATTTGGAAATTCTAGAATTATTTTTTTAAACCTAAGGATTCAAACCCTAAATCCTAAGGGTTTAAACCCTAAACCCTAAGGGTTTGCATCAAATGACAATTCTAGAATTAAAATTGTATGGAAATGACTAGAATGCCCTTATGTCACATTCTTTAATTGTTAGCTTGTAAATCTTGCTATGATTTTGAGTTGGTGAAACACCCTAGCCCTAGCCCTAGCCATGTGTCCAAAATCAGCCACCAATTGCCAACTAGATACATTGAATCAAATAGATCAAAGATTTAAAGTAAAGAAAATCTTACTTTACTTCTCATTTTTGCCAAGCCACTCTCTCTCATCCATTTCAAAAATCTAGAGTGAGAGAGAGAGAGAAAAGTTAAGCTATGTTAGCCTCTTATCAAGTCAGGAACAACAATCAAAAGTCAGAAATCAAAAATCAAGATTGAAAGGTATAAAAACCCTAAACCTAGAAATCTCTTGATTTAATGTTAGATGTTGTAATTTGTTGGTTAAAGTTATGTATTAAGTTGTCTTTTAGTGATCTGGGATGCTAGAACACATATCCATAACATCAAAGTGCTCGAGTATAGCATTTTAAGAAATCTGAAAAGAGTTGGAAATGGTGTCTGACAGTTAAATGTCAGGTCTCGTAGATCTGTCTCTGTTAATTGTTTTGGTGTTTTAAAGGTTAGTACTTATTGTATGTTATAAGGTCTTAAGTCTGGAACTTGAAGCAAGTCCAGATCAGGTGTAGATCGAAAGTTATTAACAGTCAAAGGTCGTTGACCGACCATGACCGAGCGAATTTGGGTAACCCAGATTTCCCACTACTACAAAGTAATAAATAGACAACATTTAAACCATAACGTTTTTATAAAAAAATGTTGTGGTATTTTTTTTCACAACATTTTTTAATAAAATATTATAGATATATATAAAAAAACGTTATCTATTTTAAAAGAGTATTTTTCGGCTTTAACTAGATAATATTTTTTAAAAAAAACGTTATGTATCTAAAAAATACGAAGCTCAAAATATAAAAACACCAAATTGAAAAACACAGAATTTCTTCTCTCTCCTATGTCTATCTCTGTACTCTCTCCATCCACTTCTCTCTTGTTCTCGCTAACTTCTCCTCACCACCTCGCCGCAACTCACTCCGCAACGGTCTTCAAGCCTAACACCCAAATCCACCATCTCCGCCTTCAAAGATACAGTCACATACGCCTCTTTTCGCTCGGACGAACGCCTACTCGCCGCCGGATCCCACTCAGATCTGGTTCAAGTCTTTGATAAGCTTCACCTCCTCTCCGGCGCCGACGATGCAATTGTCAAGTACTGGGACGTGGCTTCGGAGACTCCGATTCATAATCTCGTCGACTGAAAGCTGCCACCAACAATTTCAGCCCGGAGTTTATTATTTCTGAGAGTGGCGAAAAAGCCCAAAATGTGGTATACAAGGGTCGGCTGAGATTAGGTATTGCTGTGATGGTGACGAGAGGCTGCTTGTTGCTGGGTGCATGCCCAATGACACCCTTGCTAAACATGTATCTCAAGGCCTCTACCTCCATGAGGAATTTAAACTCATCTAGTTAGTTTCAATGTTTACGAGTTTTAGTTACTCTTTTTTTGGGTGCATAAATTACCTGTACAAATTAATTTTATGAAGAATTACTTTAATATAAATTCGTTGTTAACTTGATAATGTGTGAATTTCGTTTGTTTGGTTAGATATTGAGAAGATGGTGTCACTGAAAGGGATGATTATTCGGTGTAGTTCAATAATACCAGAGATCAGGGAAGCAATATTCAGATGTCTTGTGTGTGGATACTACTCTGACCCCATTGTTGTAGATAGAGGTTGTTCATGTGAGCTATTATTGTTTTGCATTTAATGACATATGTTGACATAAGCTGTGGTTATCAGTTTTAATGATATTCCAAATGCTTACCATCTTGGTAATTGTTTCTCGTGCAATATTTACTTCTGACGGTGTATGATACAATAAGCGAGTCTGGTTGTATGTGTTTTCTATCTTAAACACCAATGAACTTCTGCTTTGTGAATTTTTTGTAGTCTATTTCATAGCTATAAGTTCAAGTATCTGTATCTATAAGTCTATATTGAAAGAATGTTGGGAAAAGTACTTGGTAAGTTATATATATATAACTTATATAAGCTAATCAGTTATATAGAGATA
The DNA here is from genome assembly GCA_016801055.1 of Panax notoginseng. NCBI lineage: Eukaryota > Viridiplantae > Streptophyta > Magnoliopsida > Apiales > Araliaceae > Panax > Panax notoginseng. The sequence goes on from CM029019.1 coordinate 137,106,104, forward strand.
GACTAGTGTTACTTACCTGCTTGGGTGCAGATTGTAGGGCACTTTTTGGGTGGAGGTACTGCATCACTTTTAACTTATGTATTGCGGGAGCAGAATGAATTGTCTACAGCATCTTGTCTCACATTTGCTCCAGGTTTGTTTGAGTTTTATTCTTGCACAGCCTGAAGTTGTTTCTTTGTTAGCCACCGAGTTCTGACACCTATCTAAAGCACATGTTATATATTATTTATTTGACTGAGTACTAAGATGGATTGGATATATTTATTATTTATACTATGATCATGTATGTTCTGTTTGTATATATAAAAGCTTCTCCAGTATAAAACTTTGAAGCTGATGTGCATGGTTATCAAGACTAGTGCTTTGTCTTTTTTGGAATATTATTGCCACCACTACAGCTTGGATTAAAGGAGAAGGTCGGTGTTGAATAATCTCTTATCTGATCTTTTACTATTTTTATTTGTTCTATCTTTTTCAACATTAACTATTACAACAAATGTCCTAATTTGTACTCAAATTTATGTCTTCTGTAATAGATCTAAAAATCTGGTTCCTTGCTATTATCTAGTTTTTCATATTGGAGATTTAGCTTATGCAAATGGATACATCTCACAATGGGACCAATTCACATCACAGGTGGAACCCATTGCATCAACTGTGCCACATATAGTTACTAGGTTGTGTTTCTTTACTAATTGGTGATCACTTGTCAACATAGTTCTAGTTTAGTGTTGTTATGAAAAGATATGAATATTTTTTGCAGTGGTAATCATGAGCGTGACTGGCCTAGGACAGGATCCTTCTATGATACTGTAGATTCAGGTGGGGAATGTGGCGTGTTAGCTGAAACCATGTTCTATGTTCTTGCAGAAAATAGAGCAAAATTTTGTTAATGGGTCAGTTTTTGTTAAATAAATTTTACTCTAGATTTTTAGAAGAGGAAGCTGTTGTAAGCTTTTCTTCTCATCTTTTGCATTGATCACTAAGAATGTTTTGAGTTACTTTAACCTATTTCAGAGCATTATTATGGTATACAATCCACCACGACGTTTTTCTGACTGAAATCACAACGTTTTTTTCGCGTTGTCTATTTACTGTTTTGTAGTAGTGTCCCAGGAAGTGGCTAACAATCTTTTGATGGCCTCTGATCTTCCTTTTCTTAAGCAATCTGGCCATGTTTGTGTAATATAATTTTAGACTGACAATTAGGCTTCATGCTCATGCTTATAGAACTCACAGATCATGTATAGAATCAAAGATAAGAAGGGTCAAAGTAGGGTTGACCAGTTATTCTTGAAGATTTCTGGAAAACCAGAAACCTTCATGTACAATTTTTTTGTCAGACTTTGACCAGCCTTGGTGTGATTATGAAATGATGATATGTTGTTATAAAATTCTTCCGTAACATCCCTACTTCATGACTGAATCAATAAAACATTCAAAGCAAGCCTAGATTGCACGTTATAAGGATTGGAAAGTGGGTACCTCAACTGTTCTTCAATTCTGGAAAACCCAGAAATTGAAGAACATGTCTGCCAGTGAATTGATGAGCTTAGATCTCTCTTATATGTTGTGGATTGGGCATGATCTTGGTTGCTAGTTGTAGTATTACAATTATACTATAATTATAACACTTAAATCAGCCCAGAAAAACTTAGGATCATAGATCAAATGATGGCCAAACCACCAACCTCGGACACTGACAAGAATTCCGGGTTTGGCCAAGAACATGCTCAAGAACACCTATAGCGACGGTTCAGTCGCTATAGGGCCCTTTAGTGGCACTTAATTTCGGAAAATGATTTATTTTAATAAATAAATCGAAATAAATGGTTTTTAATTATTAAAAATACAAAATAAATTTTTAAAAATTATTTTAAAGTCCGAAAAATAGTTTTTAATTATTTTCAGTATATTTCATAAATATTTAATATTTTTGGAATATATATGGTATTTAATTTATTTAATTAAAATATTAAATAAATTATTTAAAAATTATTTTAATATATGAAAAATCATAAAAAATTATATTATGGTATAAGAAAATATTTTAAGTTATTTTTAATGACTTTTAATATTTTGTGAGAAATTTCATTAATTAATTAATATTAATGATAATTAATTTATTTAATAGATATAATTAATAAATTATGGAAAAATAGGATTAATGATTTATAAATCATATAAAAATGATTTAAGTGTTATAAAAATATTTTAAGTTATAAAATATAACTTTTGATATTTTGTCATGAAAATATTAATATTTTAATATTAACAACAATTATCAGATAATGAATTTAACGGTTTAAAAATCATATAAAGGTGATTTTAATGTATTAAAAATACTTTGTGATATTATAAATATATTTTAATATTATGACATGTATTTCATTAATATTTGATAATAAATAAATATTAATGATAATAGAATATTGTGATATTTAATTCATTTAAATACGAGTTTAATGATTTAAAATTCATGATAAATGATAATAATTGTCTGAAAATTATTATGGGCTTATGAAAAATATTTTGACTGATAATAAATTATCTTAGATAATGGTGAAGTGTTTAGATAGAGTTTAATTGAACTTAAACTCGAAATTTAGTCCGATTAGACCGTCAAGATGTAAGATTTGTGTCGAGTTCAACTCAGACTGAAATAGTTTGACTTGATCACGAGTTTTATGTTTGTTGTAGACTGATAGGGTTATGTGTAATGTGTTTATGTTATTTTTATTACTGTGGTGATATTATTTTAATGTGTAGATCGGTATTATTTATATTAGGTTCAGACAAAGCTTAATAAATTGCGTAGCGGTAATCAACAGTTCAGGCAAGTTTTACTTAACTCTACTTAGAGTTGTTTCATTCAGATATGCTTATGGTTAATCATTGCTGATTACCATTGTAGAATTGTACTCTGTACATATTGCATGTTTAAGTCAGGTATGAAAGGCTGATCACCTTTGTAGCATCCCCAAATCCCGGTCCTAATCACCAAGGATCTGGTATACTATTTCTATAACTATTGCGAAAGATATAAACATAAATTGTTTATACATTAAACTTTTTCACATCATTCCCAAGGTCTACAACCTTAACTTAATACATACATTCAATATCTTAAATGTTTACAATACTATTTTCGCCAGAAGATTTAATAAATCTAACTGCACCATAATTTAGTCTTGCACTTTGCCTTTACTTCTGTATTTACTCGAGCTTTCCTCTAAATCTGAAAATTTTATCATGATATAGCAAGGGTGAGCATCAAATTTGCCCAGCAAGTTTAAATTTATTTGAGGATATATCATGATTGAAAGAATTGAACAATAAGCTAGCTAACTTTCAACAATATAAACATTGTGAAAGAGCATGAACAAATTTTCTTAGCTGAACGACCAAGTCAATGAAAATGAATGGTCAAGCATAAACATGAACAGATTAACTGAACCAAATGGTAATGAAGGTGATCAGCCTTTCATACCTGATGAACATTTATAATATGCACAACGTGCGAATCAATAATCAATATAGACGTGAATAATCAACAACAACTATTCACTAACATGCTTTGAAATTACAACTCATGGTTGAGTTAGGAAACTTGCCTGAACCGCTGATTACCGCTAAGCAATATAATGTAATCTCTTATGAAAAACCTATCAATTATAAGATTGATCTTTGAATTAGCATAACATACCTGTTAACTCATAATACTATTACTTAATCAATCAATTATCTAACACTTAATCACATAATTAGATAACACTTTAACCCATCAGCATTATTATCATCCTTTGATAATTCCTTAATCACTATATCATATATATTATGATTTAACACTCTAATAAGTCAAATACCAAACCAGTAACCTGAATTTCAAATCCAGCAAACTGGTTTCCAAATCCAGCAACCTAGATGGTCAATTCACAAACCCAACTGCAATCCAGCAAACTGGATTCCAAATCCAGTAAACTAGATCGCAATCCAGCAAACTGGATTCAACAAATTTTCAATCTAGTAAACTATTTTTCAATCCAGCAAGCTGAATTCATCAAATTTTCTAATCCAGCAAGCTGGATTCCATATCCTTTTTACAAAAATACCAAAACAACTTATTATTTTTCTATCTTTTGGCCATGCTTATATACATATATTTAATACACAAAAAGTATTTTTCCATAATTTTCCATCTTCCTTTGGTATTTTTCAAAAATTATTTTTAGTCATTTCCTTAAGAAATTAGCTACCTCGTGCTTAACTCCAGAAATTCCCATCTCTTGGCACAATCTTATACGTCTTAACGTGACACTCCAGTTTAAATTTCGTGGCCATCGGAGTTATAGAACTCCGGTTATAGCAATTTTCGTCAGAAAATCACAGAAATTGAAATGGTCATAACTTGCTCATTTTAACTCGGAATGAGCTCATTTTTGGACAGTAGATACTTGATATCATATATTTTCATGTCCCAAAAGGCCAGAATTTTTCTCACAAATTAAGTTACCAAAAATGCCCTTTTAAATTTTTGGGCAGAAGCTAAATGGTCTTTTTGCAGTTTTTCGTGCTTTATTAAACATTTTCCATACGGAAATCTACAACTCCTTTTTCAGTGATTCTACTTGGAGATGTTAGATAACTTATCATACTACTCTCCCAAATTTTTTCAGAATTTTTAAATGTCCGAAAAATAACTAAACTGCCCCTATCCTTTGACTGTCCAAAACAGTCCTGTTTTTCATAAAATACACAAAACTATTTTTGGTAAATTAGTAGCTACGAAATGTGTACTCAACATTTTTGAGTGCTACCACTTGAGTTTAACAGTTAACTTACATATCTAGCACCTCTCTTTGCCGGATCGCAAAAAGAAGGTGTATATCAAAAACGGTGGAAATCCAAAGTACATAGAAATTTTATGGCTCAAAAACTAGAAAACTGACTTTTCTTTATTTTTGATTTCCAACTAAAACAACACCCAATATGGGTATATCTAAACATGAAACACTCATAAACACATAGATCTAAGGCTTTTGAGTTTAGAACATAGATTCAAGATTTGATTTGGAATAATCAAAAACTACATAAACAAAAGGGGTTTATACATTTGATTCTCATGCTCTCCTTCTTCTTCTTCCTAGATTTGCTTATGAAGCTTTGATGACTTATCAAAAACTCTCTCTCTTCCCTCTAGGGGCTGTCGAAATACTAGCTCCTCCCTCTCTCTCTAGTTTTGTTTTTGTTAGCCAATAAGAAGTAATAAGATGAGAGAGAAATGAAATTACTTTTGTGGTTTAGTAAAAACAAAAGTGTAGATATATTTGTATATCTCATGTTAATCTTCCAACAACTCTCTCTTGTTTTCTCTTTCTTCATTATTATAAGGTTGCTTGCAAGAATAAACATAAGTGTTGGTGAAATAAACAAGTGACACATGGAATGAGTTGTCACCAACTAAAGTGAAATAATCATCACATTCATCTCCCCTCCTTTTTCTTATCTACACATCCGGCCATGTGGCCTTATCCTACCAATCTTGGCTTTCTTTTTATCTCCTATTTAGTATACACAAGGTCCAAAATACCCTTTCTCAATTAGGCTAAAAGTTGGGCCACTCATTTAATTCTTTTGGGGCTTTTAATTAACTAGTTTGGCTTACTAATTAACATGAACTTGGGCCTCTACAATTAAATACTTGTGCTACTAGCATATTTGCCCACTAAATTTAATATTGGGCTAGCTTAACAATCAAATTATCTATAAGTCCAATGTTTAAATAAATTATTGGGCTAGTTTAAATTACTTGTCATCCTTAGCAATATTAACCCTATTAGACTTGCTATAATTAGGTTATGAAATTAATTAGTTGAGATATATAAATTAAATCTCTTAGAATTAGTATATAATTTATATACTAATATTCTCCCGTATCATAACCTCTTAGGTTTTTTAATTATCACACCTAATATATATATTAGGTTACATAACTTAATCCTTAATTCAACTTACTCACATATTAATACAAAATAATTTAATAAATTGAGACATGGTCCACAAATCTCTTAGATTAGGTCACTAGTATATAATTAAAATACTAGAATCACATACACATAATCTTATGAACTCATACACTAAACATATACCTCATTATCAGACTATCACTTGAAGTCTATCAAATCATTCAAGTTCTTCTCCAAAAATTTTGAAATCCTTAAAATTCCTTCATAGAAATGTGAAATTCATACACTTATTTTCTGTCTAGGTTCATCTTATAACCTTTATTCAATCTTTTAAGATTTTATAAAATTGTCCAAATTTTCGGGTTGTCACATTCACCCCTTCTTCTAAGAATTTCGTCCTCGAAATTTCAGTTTACTAATCACCACTCCTTTTATTCATCAAAACTAGGCTGTCTTACTAACCTTTAATTGATTCCATGATCAATTTAATGAGTACATCTTGCTTCCTACTATGAGGAGCTCTGCTACTCTCACATTCTTCCATAACTTCAGTCTAAGGAGTTAAAACTTTTCAAATTATGCTGAGGGGTCATATAGACCATGAACACGTAGTTTTAACGATATTTATATCGCAAAACAGTAAATTACTAGGTATGTTTACAATCACAAAGAAGGTAAACTACAGTTGCTAGTACTTTAGGTGATTAGCCTATCGTACGCGTACGTCATGCATAACGTATCAATCATGTTTAGCGAATATTTACGCTACTAGATTGGATTATTTTATCCAAACAACATAGTTCACCTCAGACTTATCATAGTGTTCCACACCAAAATAATTTGGTTCGGGATAATTTTCAAAGAACGCTTAGGATTTTCATAAAAGTTGGTCTAGCCGAATCAAATAGCTTAAACCCATATCAAATAATTCGAATTTCAATCGAAACATTGCTGGCCAAATTTAGTTGGCAATAATTTACCTTTAAAATTCTTAAAATCATTTTATGACGTCATGATACCGCACTGTATTTACAGTCCGTTTGAGGATTCCGTCATTTTGTGACTTTGTCATACTACATCATAATATAGTGGGCTGACGATCCTTAGATCACATCCAACACTAAGTAATACTGCATTGATGACTCCATCATTTTTATCATTCTGCATCAGGTTCCATGATACATTGATGATATAAAAAATACATTTTGATAAGTTAAATCATTTTTGTCTAGCTGAATCAAGTAGCATAAACTATTCTTTAAACCGCTCAAAAATCATTGCAATTCAGTTTTATCATCTCAACAGGTAACGATATGTCGGTGGCCCGAAGCCAACTCATACACAATGGTCACCAGGAGTTGAGAATAAAAATTCATTTTCCAAAAAGCACATAGTGCGTTTTTTAGCTTGATGTCAAAAACTTTGAAGTCTAGCATAGCTAGAAGATTTAGAATACCTATGCTTCCACCATCAACTTCACTTTCTCTAATGATCCATTGCTTAATAAGTCTATCTATTCTATCATCCTCAATGCTCCATTCACCACATAACTATACCCAGTTCGTCAAACTTACCACACATTAGGAGTTCAGGAACTTTTCACAATCATATGAGTTTAAGAACTTGTCCTAGTCAGACCTTTGGCGTCCATTCGCTGAGGGGTTCATAAACATATCATATAATTATGAGTCACGAACGTACCATAAGTATGAATTTTAAGAACTCGTACTTAACCTGATATTCTCGACTTATAACCTATCTATTTGTTATACACATGAGAAAGGAATCACCCTCTTAACACGCATATAGCAAATAGCGCGACACAAACATTTCAATGATTATCATTGCCAGAAACTAAGTGGTTTTTACACCATGTACAATTCAGCTCCCATACGAAGAATCATACAACTCAGCTACTGACATGAGTCCTCAATTGAAATCCTACACAATTCTAACTTTCTCTTTTCTTAATACGAATTTTCTTTAATCCGTATCTTAACATTTACCACTCTTTTCTGAGTTTACATAGTACCATTTCATAGTACAACTGTCGTACACCAATTCTGTTGTAAAGTTTTCAATCATTTGATTGATCCTTCTCCTGCTATGACCTTATCAAATCATGTTGTGATCTCATATTATAACCGTATTATGATCGTTTTATTTTACGATCTTCTTTTCCTTTAATCATATAATATTATGATTTTACACTTTTCATCTTATAGACATAGTCTATATATTTTCACTTTTCATTTTTATTAATGGAGTCAGGTAACTCCGGATTCTTATCCTTATAGCATTTCAAGATTCTTCTTTGAATCTTATTTATCTTTCTCTTTACTTAATAATGAATTTCTAAAAATTCATCTCTTATCGCTTAAACTTGATCGGAGTTTATTCCTTATCATCATCTCCGCGGTTATAGCCTAAGGTATACCTACCTAAGGTTTCTAACCTACGGCTTTGATACCACCTGTAGCATCCCCAAATCCCGGTCCTAATCACCAAGGATCTGGTATACTATTTCTATAACTATTGCAGAAGATATAAACATAAATTGTTTATACATTAAACTTTTTCACATCATTCCCAAGGTCTACAACCTTAACTTAATACATACATTCAATATTTTAAATGTTTACAATACTATTTTCGCCAGAAGATTTAATACATCTAACTGCACCATAATTTAGTCTTGCACTTTGCCTTTACTTCTGTCTTTACTCGAGCTTTCTTCTAAATCTGAAAATTTTATCATGATATAGCAAGGGTGAGCATCAAATTTGCCCAGCAAGTTTAAATTTATTTGAGGATATATCATGATTGAAAGAATTGAATAATAAGCTAGCTAACTTTCAACAATATAAACATTGTGAAAGAGCATGAACAAATTTTCTTAGCTGAACGACCAAGTCAATGAAAATGAATGGTCAAGCATAAACATGAACAGATTAACTGAACCAAATGGTAATGAAGGTGATCAGTCTTTCATACCTGATGAACATTTACAATATGCACAACGTGCGAATCAATAATCAATATAGACGTGAATAATCAACAACAACTATTCACTAACATGCTTTGAAATTACAACTCATGGTTGAGTTAGGAAACTTGCCTGAACTGCTGATTACCGCTAAGCAATATAATGTAATCTCTTATGAAAGACCTATCAATTATAAGATTGATCTTTGAATTAGCATAACATACCTGTTAACTCATAATACTATTACTTAATCAATCAATTATCTAACACTTAATCACATAATTAGATAACACCTTAACCCATCAGCATTATTATCATCCTTTGATAATTCTTTAATCACTATATCATATACATTATGATTTAACACTCTAATAAGTCAAATACCAAACCAGTAACCTGAATTTCAAATCTAGCAAACTGGTTTTCAAATCCAGCAACCTAGATGGTCAATTCACAAACCCAACTGCAATCCAGCAAACTGGATTCCAAATCCAGTAAACTAGATCGCAATCCAGCAAACTGGATTCAACAAATTTTCAATCTAGTAAACTATTTTTCAATCCAGCAAGCTGAATTCATCAGATTTTCTAATCCAGCAAGCTGGATTCCATATCCTTTTTACAAAAATACCAAAACAACTTATTATTTTTCTATCTTTTGGCCATGCTTATATACATATATTTAATACACAAAAAGTATTTTTCCATAATTTTCCATCTTCCTTTGGTATTTTTCAAAAATTATTTTTAGTCATTTCCTTAAGAAATTAGCTACCTCGTGCTTAACTCCAAAAATTCTCATCTCTTGGCACAATCTTATACGTCTTAACGTGACACTCCAGTTTAAATTTCGTGGCCATCGGAGTTATAGAACTCCGGTTATAGCAATTTTCGTCAGAAAATCACAGAAATTGAAATGGTCATAACTTGCTCATTTTAACTCGGAATGAGCTCATTTTTGGACAGTAGATACTTGATATCATATATTTTCATGTCCCAAAAGGCCAGAATTTTTCTCACAAATTAAGTTACCAAAAATGCCCTTTTAAATTTTTGGGCAGAAGCTAAATGGTCTTTTTGCAGTTTTTCGTGCTTTATTAAATATTTTCCATACGGAAATCTACAACTCCTTTTTCAGTGATTCCACTTGAAGATGTTAGATAACTTATCATACTACTCTTCCAAATTTTTCCAGAATTTTTAAATGTCCGAAAAATAACTAAACTGCCCCTATCCTTTGACTGTCCAAAACAGTCCTGTTTTTCATAAAATACACAAAACTATTTTTGGTAAATTAGCAGCTACGAAATGTGTACTCAACATTTTTGAGTGCTACCACTTGAGTTTAACAGTTAACTTACATATCTAGCACCTCTCTTTGACGGATCGCAAAAAGAAGGTGTATATCAAAAACGGTGGAAATCCAAAGTACATAGAAATTTTATGGCTCAAAAACTAGAAAACTGACTTTTCTTTATTTTTGATTTCCAACTAAAACAACACCCAATATGGGTATATCTAAACATGAAACACTCATAAACACATAGATCTAAGGCTTTTGAGTTTAGAACATAGATTCAAGATTTGATTTGGAATAATCAAAAACTACATAAACAAAAGGGGTTTATACCTTTGATTCTCATGCTCTCCTTCTTCTTCTTCCTAGATTTGCTTATGAAGCTTTGATGACTTATCAAAAACTCTCTCTCTTCCCTCTAGGGGCTGTCGAAATACTAGCTCCTCCCTCTCTCTAGTTTTGTTTTTGTTAGCCAATAAGAAGTAATAAGATGAGAGAGAAATGAAATTACTTTTGTGGTTTAGTAAAAACAAAAGTGTAGATATATTTGTATATCTCATGTTAATCTTCCAACAACTCTCTCTTGTTTTCTCTTTCTTCATTATTATAAGGTTGCTTGCAAGAATAAACATAAGTGTTGGTGAAATAAACAAGTGACACATGGAATGAGTTGTCACCAACTAAAGTGAAATAATCATCACATTCATCTCCCCTCCTTTTCCTTATCTACACATCCGGCCATGTGGCCTTATCCTACCAATCTTGGCTTTCTTTTTATCTCCTATTTAGTATACACAAGGTCCAAAATACCCTTTCTCAATTAGGCTAAAAGTTGGGCCACTCATTTAATTCTTTTGGGGCTTTTAATTAACTAGTTTGGCTTACTAATTAACATGAACTTGGGCCTCCACAATTAAATACTTGTGCTACTAGCATATTTGCCCACAAAATTTAATATTGGGCTAGCTTAACAATCAAATTATCTATAAGTCCAATGTTTAAATAAATTATTGGGCTAGTTTAAATTACTTGTCATCCTTAGCAATATTAACCCTATTAGACTTGCTATAATTAGGTTATGAAATTAATTAGTTGAGATATATAAATTAAATCTCTTAGAATTAGTATATAATTTATATACTAATATTCTCCCGTATCATAACCTCTTAGGTTATTTAATTATCACACCTAATATATATACTAGGTTATATAACTTAATCCTTAATTCAACTTACTCACATATTAATACAAAATAATTTAATAAATTGAGACATGGTCCACAAATCTCTTAGATTAGGTCACTAGTATATAATTAAAATACTAGAATCACATACACATAATCTTATGAACTCATACACTAAACATATACCTCATTATCAGACTATCACTTGTAGTCTATCAAATCATTCAAGTTCTTCTCCAAAAATTTTGAATTCCTTAAAATTCCTTCATAGAAATGTGAAATCCATACACTTATTTTCTGTCTAGGTTCATCTTATAACCTTTATTCAATCTTTTAAGATTTTATAAAATTGTCCAAATTTTCGGGTTGTCACAACCTTCATTACTAGTTGGTCTAGATATATTTGTTCATGTTCAATACTTGTTCAGTCAAAAGTTTGTTCGTGCTAATTCACAACTATATTGTTGAATTATAGCCAGCTTATTCTTCAGATTCTTTCAATCATGATATATCGTTAAATTATAAATTTAAACTTGTTGGGCAACCTTTATGTTCACCCTTGCTATATCGTGATTAACATTGCAGATTAAGACGAATACGTCAGATACAAGGAAAGGTTAAAGACAGTTCCAACTTTATGTTTATGTTTGCAGCTAAATTTATATATGTATTGTATATTAATGTTGTTGTAAGTCAAATAAGGTACGATTTGTGTATAAGTTAAGGTTACTCGACCTTGGAGAATAGTGTATAAATGTATTGTATAAACAATTTATGTTTGTATCTTCCGCAATAGTTGGAGAATGATTGAACCAGATCCGTGGTGATTTAAGAATCGGATTTGGGGACGTCACATCAACTAGTTAGTAAATTAAATTCATATTTGAATAAATGATTGAATATATTAAATTATATATTTAATATATAAACAAATTGTTTGAAAACAATTTACGAAGAGGAAGAGGAAATTAAATTTAATTATACAATTTAAATTGTATAACTTAGATAAGTTATTTAAATATTGTATGAGATTTAATTGACCTAAAAGGTTATTTTTATTTAGTGGTCATAGAATTAATTCAAGTGAATTAAAATTTAATGGACTAAGGAAGTTATATTTTTTAAACGAGCCCGATTAATTAATTAAGCATGGGACTTGTAGATAAAGTGATTACGGGAGATTAAATTTTTTAATCTAACCCAATATATTATGTATGAGATAAGTATTATAATGACCCAATTTAATTAGGATTGAAAGCCCAAGTTAGTTTTTGTTAGTAAGTAAAACAAGTAAATTTGTTAGTTCAATAGAATTAATTAAGGGCCCAATCTAAGCCCACTTATGGGAGGGATAATTTTGTCATTATTATGCTTAATATAAAACAAATATGGATGGAAGGTTAAGGCCTTAGTGGCCGAAATATATAGAGGGAGAAGGGGGATGTATGTAATTATTGCATACACTTTAGTAGGTGACTTGCTTTTGTGTTGTCAATTAATAAATGGAGCCAACATTATTGTGGTTGCTTGCAAGTAATAACAAGAGATAAGAAACAGAAGAAATGGCCAAGTGAGCCCAATTATTATGGAATATGTGAGAGGATAATAATAATAAAAATTATATTAATTTAAGAGATATTTTTATTATCTCAAGTTATTAATTTTATAACTTAATTGAAACAAGTTTAATTGGGTTATAAAATTTAATGTACAAGAGTGATGATTTAAATTCTAAATTTTAGGAATAGATACCCTAATTAAATATTTAGGATGGGATAAGATGGAAAGAATTGGACTATGTAAATATTACATAGCCCAAATGATTAATTGAAAGCCCAAAATATTAAATAAAGTGGGCCAAAGTAAAGTAAATTAATGAGGATATTTTGGGCATTAACTAAAGCAATTAAAAAAATGTGGAATATAAAGAGGCCACATGTGCCGAATAGAGAAGGAAAAAGAGAGGTGCGACAATTAGAGATAAGAAAGAAGAAAGAGATAGGAATAAGAAGAAATAAGATAAGAAGATAAGAAGAGAAAGAGGAAAGAGAAAAGGAAAAAGAAGAAAGAGGAACGGGAAAAATCGTGAGGGAGGGAGAGAGGGAGAGAGGGAGAGAAGGGGGCGGAAGCCATGGAAGAAGAGGAGAGAGAAGATTCTCCATGAAGAGAAGAAGAAGAAAAACAAAGGTATAAAAATTATTTTTTTCTAAGTTTTTCTTTAATTTATTTTATAGATTTGATGAAAGGGGTTTATAATATGGATGTATAAAACCCTTTAATTTATGTGATTTATATGAATTCAAGTATGGATCTACCCATATTAGGTGTTGATTTGGTTGGAATCAAAAGGAAAAGAAAAAATAAATTTTCTAGTTTAGAAACCCAAAATTTCTATGTACTCTGAAAATTCACCGTTTTATATCTATAACTCCTTTTTACGATCCGTCAAAGAGGGGAGCTAGATATATGTGTTTAATAGTTAACCCAAGTGGTAGCACTCAAAAAGGATGAATTTACAAGTCATAGTGACTGATTAAGCCAAAACAGTCCCGTTTTTCTAACAAAAATAAAAATAATTTTAGAACAGTTTCTGCCAGGAACAGTTTCTGCCAGGGGCAGTTTCGTAATTTTTTCTACCCTCAAACATTCTGGAAATATTTGAGATGATAATTTGATGAGTTTTCTAGTTTGTGTTCAAAAATAGCAAATTTTGGATGTATAGATTGAGAGTTATGAATTTTATGGGAAAAGACTATTTTAAAAGTAAACCCTTATAACTCCTTGTGGTTAACTCCAAAATTCGTAAACTTTTTATTGGGAGTACATGTATATAACAGGAGTATACCCTGTAAATTTCAGAATATTTGGACAAAAGCACAGTTTATGATAAATGTCTAAATATTCGGCAGTTTTGGCCATTTAAAAATTAGTAAATGAAATTTAAAAATTCTAGAAAAAATATATGTTCAATATGAGACTATATTCTCCCAAATCCCAGAAAAGAATAATTTTTGGAACTGATTTGATATTTTTCATGAAAATTGACTAGTTATGAGTAAATGAGTTTAATTAAATATGTGATGTCAAAAATATGAAAAATGAGATTTTCTGACTTGAGACCCTTAAGCATGTTTTATGCAGATTTTTGGTGGAGTTTTGGGTCAGGTGGTGAAGAGTTGATATGTGTATGGCATTTTAGAGTGCTTAAATGAATTAATTAAAGAATAAAAAATAATTGAAATAAATTGTTTATTTATGTGATTAATGACTTTAAATAATTTTATGTGATTAATGATATTGGACTAAGATATTATTAGTAATATTTAACTTAAATGTTATTAAAAGGTTAATAACCTTAGCTTCAAATACTATCAAATAATTAATAGTATTAAACGAGAAATTAAAATAGAGAATTAAGTTATTTTTAAATGTAGTTGTTGAATTTGGTATTCAACGAACTATATTATGTGTATAATCTGCTGAAAAAGGAATCAAGGGTACTGAATTTGATTTTGGGTTGCTAAAATTGAATTCAGTCTGCTAAACTAATTTTGGTACGCTGAAATAGTGATTTCAGGATACGAAAATGAAATCCGACTTATTGAAATGGTATTTCGATTTACTAAAATGTTATCTAATTTACTAAGATAACATATAAAAGGGAAAACTTATAAGTATAAGTTATGACATGATGAAAAGATTTTCAAAGTATAATGATAATACTAAGGCTATAATGTAATGTCTAATACCTAGGTTAGACAACTTAATATAAGATGATGAGTTAACATGTATGTTATGCTAATTGAAAGATCAAAATGATAATTGATAGGTCTTTCATGAGAGATTACATTAGATTGATTAGCAGTAATCAGCGGTACATGCAAGTTTCCTTAACTCAAACTCAAGTTATATTTCAAAGCATGTTAGTGAATGATTATTAATGATTATTCACGTCTAAACTGATTATTGATTCGCACTTAGTGCATGTTGTATATGTTCATCAGGTATGAAAGGCTGATCACCTTCATTACCATAAGGTTCAGTGAAATTGTTTAGGGTCATTATCAACCTTCAAACATTATTGATTCAGTCACTCAATTATTGACATCTTGATTCATGTTCCTTCACAATTATTAAATTATTGAAAACTTGAAAGCTTATTATTCTTTCAATCATGATATATCTTTATTGAATTTAAACTTGTTGGTCAAAGTAGTTGCTCACCCTTGCTATATCATGATAATAAATTTCAAATAAAGGCGAAGGCTTGAAGAAGGACAGAGACAAAAGCAAAACACAGTAATAGATTGTTATAAGAATAACTATTTAGTTTTCTTATTGTAAACCTTTGTAATTTTGAAGGTATGCATTCAGTTAAGGTTAATAAACCTGGAAAAATGTTATAGAATTATGTAAAATAAATAATATATGTTTATTTATTCCGCATTAGATGATATAGGTCTCATAAGAGATAGTCTCAAATTAATTACAAAAGCAACTTGGCATAAATAGATATAGGTCTTAGCAGCTTTCCTTAAATAATTATCCTGCGAAAATCAGATTGCTAGTAATTTTTTAATGGAAGTACTGCTATTTAGAAGAATTGACAATTTGAATTAAGGAATAATATCCCAACAAAATCAATAACTATAATAAAGGGATAAGGATAAGCAAAATTAGTTCCATCACTTTATGAAAAATATGTTGATATTGATATACTTTTAGGTGCATATAGGGATCGCCTGCCCCATTATACTTTTTAAACTCTGGGATTTTGAATTCTTTAGGATATCGAGCCCCTGGGAATATGCAAAGATCTGAATAGGTGACACTTCCATAGTTTCCAGTTCCTTTGATTGACCGGATGGTTTCCTCCATTTGTTGAACTTTCTTTCTTATATCCTCAGTTTCTCGATCATCCCTGAGTTTTGTGATTTAAGGGGTTTTGTCGGTTCCTTTATTGGAATGAGGTTCAGGTATCTGGGTTTCCATCTTTTTGCAAATTCCCTGACTGCCCTTGGTGTAAATAACTTTGGTTGAGTAGGCATTCTCTGGCCCCGCGTGTTTTTACTTTTTTCTTTTAGAAAGATAGCCAATTCTGCTATTTTATTACTTAATCCTTCAAACTCCTCGCGAAAAACAGGAGTAGGATCAGGCTGGCCAGATGTAGCCACGCTTGGCTGTAAGCTTAGTGCCTTTTTGGACTTTGAATGGGAAACATGATAAATTACTTCCCTACAAAAAGACTTATGTAGTTTAGTCTTAATGGAATGTAGGAAATGTTACATGCTATGTAATGTGTCCGTTTAGGAGTATTATCCTGCGAAACGGATGTTAGTTGACAAGATAGCATGACAGGTTTTGATATAAAAAGGGAATTCATGTACATATATTCCTTTATATTTTCCATTACATTGAGATTGATATGGAAATGAAATTACAAGTAATTGAAATGGGAAGGTATAAAGAGACTTCCCTTCGCGTTTGGTTTATCAGAGGCTGACCTATCTTAGGTTACTCTCGCGGCTTTTTGGCATGAAGGTTCCCAGATCATCGCAATTTACTAGACGGGAAGTGAATCTGGTCTTTCAATTGGAGCGAATCTAGGTGGTGCCTTTCCTGAGCCTCGTTGGAATTAGTCTCCCTATGAGTTCAGTAATCAAACACCGACAGGATAGCCTCCTGGTGGAGGGACCACTCAACATACATTCACATATAATGCGTCTCACCGTATGGAAATGATGTGTGTGTGAAGCACTAATATCACAGGCAGATATAGTTCGAAGCACTAAGTGCAATAAGTAAATGAATTAGTACACATTTATTCAAATGTAAATGCAACATCCACACACAAGCAGATAAATGTTTTGAAAAGCTTTGATAGCGACTTAAGCCCTCTTACTGGATATCCCCAGCAGAGTCGCCACCTGTCGACGTCAGGATTTTTATTTGTTCCTTTTGTGTTCATGTCTTTTGGTGTTCTCATGTTAGGTGAGATTTGTTTGAAAATATAAGTTATGAAAAGGTCCGACATGTATATGTCGACGATTGGACTGTAAGAGTCGCCAGTTGATATTTTTAAATGGTTGCACCAACTCAACCGAGAAAAGGTTTACACATAGACCTAGTGATGTGACACTGCTTAACTGGTCTGTGAAACCAAAATTCGTTAGGGTCCGGGGGCTTGATTATGCGGGGGGGGGGGGGAGGTGTTAGGCACCCCCAACATCCATGGTAACACGGTGATCGCTACATTTCATTTTAAACATTTATCTGAATGTGTGTATGTAGGTCTATGTGCAGTTGTCTAGAAGTAGTGATATGCCTCGTTTGCACCTATATACAAAGGGTTTGAATTTTGTATAAAAGTTTAATTTTAACGAGATATGACAGTGATGTTTTGTTAAATAGGCTTTTCAAACCCTTGTGCTCAATAGTAATTGAGGCATTTGATACTTCCATTTTATTATGTGTTCGGCTTGATTGCTTTTATTTTCGAGATGCGAAGCATCATCGAGAAAATAAGATATATAGCAGTGCTAAACTCCTTGTGGGCATGAGAGCCGTCTAAGGAAATTCAAACACCGTGAATAATTTACAAGCTAGTTACAGCTAAAAATGTCCATCACGGGAACCGAATCTAGATTCAGGAATTGAATCTGTGATCACATGATTCCTAGGCTCACATGATGATGCAGTATGTATGAAAGCTGTAAACAGTTATATTTATATATATATAAGTTGTAAATATATATATATATATATATATATATATATATATATATATATATATATATATATATATATATATATATATATATATATATATATATATATATATATATATATATATATATATATATATATATATACGGTCCGGATCTTAAGCTCACTCCTTATCTAGCTCACCTTGCTCACCCCCCTTTAGCGACGGACCGAGCGACGATTCGGTTCGTCCCTATATATAGAACCATCGTCTTAGCTTTTAGCGACGGACAACATATGGCGACGGACAACATATAGCGACGCACCGAACATATAGCGACGGATCGAATCGTCGCTCGGTCCGTCGCTAAAGGGGGGTGAGCAAGGTGAGCTAGATAAGAGGTGAGCTTAAGATCCGGACCGTGTATATATATATATATATATATATATATATATATATATATATATATATATATATATATATAAACGATTAACTGCTATAAAGTAAACTCCAGGCAGGACTGAAATGTAAGTGTATATATATATATATGGGCAATCAACTGCCACGAAGTAAACTCATGGCAGGACGAAAATGTATATATATATATATATATATATATATATATATATATATATAAGCGCTAAATAGCCACGAAGTGATCTCCGGGCCTGACAGAAATGTAAACGCACAAGATATGTCGATCTAGGTTCAATCGACAATTCGAGAATATGTAACGCCCCGAAATCTGGTCTATCTTTACACCTGGATTTCGTACGTCACGGTCCCACTTCTTACCAAACATACATCATTATATACTGAAATATAACAACATACATCCTCAAATCCCGGGGTTCTAGAAACCTTATAACCTTTTTCATTATAAATAATGATAAATACAATATTCATTTTATCTTACAAGTGTGACTGTTATCCACCACCAAGGATACATAATAGTTCATTAAACTAGTCTACAGTTCAATTTCGTCTTTCTACATTACAAGTCTTCACTTGATCTTCTCGCTCATTTACATTCTGAATGGCACTTCTGGATACCGTCAGCTTGATCTTTACGAGATCCTTAAGTTCTTCTAACCTCGTTCACTGAAAATGTTTTTTATTTAAAGCAAGTGCGAGCATTCAATTGCTTATCAAGTCATAACAGTTGAACACATAACTTCAAGAGTTTAAACTTTCCTTTAGAACTTCGATAACCGAAGAAAGGTTATGAAGCAGCTTGAATAATATGAATAGTCTCGATTCCTATCATCTTAAAACATCAGACACTTTCACTTTGAAATACTTTTATTCCTCTACCTTTTTCATACACATCTTGTCTGGCTAGAATCATTAGCACAGACTTAACAATAACGATTCATGTATAAACAGAACATACTTGTATTGAACAGCTCAATCACAGAATAGTTCATATCATAGAAACACCGAAGTGTTCACATTGTGGCACAAGGCCTCATATTCTACCACCTTGTACAAATATCACACACTCGCACATAGATAGAACTTCTCAAGTTCAACATCTGAGAAGTTTAAAAAACTAGCATTCATTTAAAATATGAATGAAGTTAGGAAACTTGCCTTATGCATAGCTACAGCTTACGCTGAACTGCTCATTCCAATTCTTATATAACACATAAGGAGAAAACATAAACACCAATGAGTCATATATAGAACTTACGCATTGATTTACTTAACTTTACTTCTTAGGGTTCACTTTCTTGCAATATAAGTTTACACGACTAACTTCCTTTACCAGTTTATGGCTTCAAGACATACGGAGATGTCTTACTCATACCTTCATCATCTTGGATGATTTATATTCTTAACTTCTTCTTATAACTTCTTTAGGACTCAGCACACATCGCTTCTTTGCTAGTAGTCCATATGGTACTCTGAGTGATTTTCCACAAACAACCAACAAATAAGTTTTCGTCTCATCTACACTGCCATCACAGTGAGTTAGATCGGTTGCCAGTTTCGTATATACCTTCTCTCTCTGAAGGAATTGTTTAGCCCAGCTTCCATATGTCAACCATCAAAGGTTACGATTGTACCACAACCTAAACTTATCTTAACTTATCCGAACCATTAAACTTAATGTTCGTTAAATCAATTTCTTATTCATTCCGGCTTTCTGGCAACTAAATGCCATACTTCAGGATTCATTCCTTATCGACTCACGTTCGACTTTTATTAATCTTGTTACCGTTAATTCATTACGGCTTTCTTGATAATTCATATCTTATTAATACTTTTTTTATCCATTACATGAACCCCATGTTCATTACTCATTCTTAGTGTCGAAGCCATACCGACCATTGTATGCTAAGACCGATCGTTCATCGCAACAATGTTGCGTTCACAGCGTCTATACGCTTTACACTTATCCCTCATTACCACAACATAACATCGAAATGTTATTCATTTCCTTCGTCGCTCAACGTCTAAGGAATCATAACCGTATCAATCCCTCACGTTCATTCATCGTGACTATGGCCCTCGGACATAGGTTACGTAACCCGCATTTAGATTCTTTGTCTTTTAATCTCGTTTAATCTTTCTATTCAACCTTCAGTTAAGGTTTAATTAACTTGCTTAAGTGTTACATTAGTTGAACATTATGTTCTTTATCTTCCCTTACATTTCCCCCAAAAGTTGAGCAATTAAAAGCTCTTCTTTGGCTTTTCCTTCACACTGGCGCTGCGGCGCCACTTCCTTCTCTATTTCTCGCGCTGCGGCACAACCCTACTTCATCTTCTTCTTTAGTCTGGCACTGCGGCGCTGAGTCCTTCACTAACTCTCGCGCTGCAGTGCCAATTAACAGTGCATGAAGCCCCGAGCTTGCGCTGCGGCGTCGCCTCCTAAGGCTCAGCTGGCGCTGCGGCGTCGAGCATAAAACCTAGAAAATTTTCTAAGTCTTAATTCAAGTTTGAGACGCGTACATCCCGATCTCATAACTTCTTCATTATAACTTAGAATGATGTCATTCTAAAGCTATTCTCTTCCTTATCTTATGTACTTCAATACCCCTCAGACAGAACTTCATTTTGAATCCATTAACGTGCAATTTGATTGGCTTGATCTTCACCCTTCGTTCATTTTACGTTTTTAACGATCTTCGTTCGTTCGTCCGTAATTCGGTCATCCGAACTCAGAACTTGTTCGTTCTTGATTCCACGACTCACGTTTTCTATGTTCTCTTACTTTCTTATGAAACCCTATTCATTCAGGTTGATTTACTAACTTTCAAATTCTCGTTCGTCTTTTAAAAAAAATTTTGCCATAACTTCGTTATAGCTAAGTTTTAATCCGTTCTTCATGAACATTTCTACCATTCCTAACCAAGCAATAAGAAACTAACTTATACGCGATGGTTTTAAACTTGTCCATCAACAACAGTTATCCTACGATGGTTTTAAATTTGTCCATCAACAACTTTTTTCGTGTTCTTCATTCGTTCTTCATTTTAATCGATATTTTGGATTACGATTTCACTTTTCATTGGAATTTGATGTTATAGAACATCATTCCTTACTTATTTTACCTACTTATTCATATAATCCACTCGGATCGTTCTAATTCATTACGAATCTTATACTTCCTTAAGAAATTTATTTACAAAACTTCAATTTTCTTATTTCTTCTTTTCTCATGATTTCAACCATATGAAATCATCTCTAACCTTATCTACTTCTTATCTTCATTAAGTTATGCTTTTAAAAATACAAACTTAAAGAAAATTATAAGAGATTAGGTTTCGGATTACCTTCCTTCTTTAATCTTCTCCCGTCGGACAAAGTTTGTACACGAGCTAGCTTTTCCTCTTCCTTCTCCTCCCATCCGAACTCTCTCTCTCTCTCTCTCTCTCTCTCTCTCTCAAGCATCTTAGGATTTTTCAAAATCCAAAACAAATGAATTTAGCTTCCTATTAATAGATTTTCAAAGCTAGGAGTATTTTAGTCATTTCGTCCCCTAACCTTCTTACTATTCACACCTCCATACTATTCCCACTTCCTCAATACACCTCCTTACTATTCACGTAGCTTCCCTTAGAATTTTTGTGGTTCCCTCTTTCGGGTTTCGTCCGATAGTTCGAAAACTGCGATTCTCGAAAATCAAATAATTTTGGATATTTCGACTTTCCTTTACCGATTATTACGTATTCTTTGGATTTCTGAAAAACTGAAAAATACTTTTTGGTGTTAAGCGTTTTTCTTCACGTTTCCCCCTAACGTAGTTAAACGAGTGAAAAGTACATAATAACAGTACTTTTCGTTATTTTTATTTCGTCCGATTTCTGCACGTTTTTCGAGAAAAACTTTTATCGGCTTACTTAACTTTTCACGATGTATTATCGTCAAATCTTTCGACGGAATGTCATTTCGACATATCGAACTCTAGGAAAAGGCTTAGGTTATTCAAACCCTAACCCTTAGGCTTCGTCGGGTGAATAGTGCCTATTTCATCTTTTTTCCCGAAAATATTTTTGTTCCCGAAAATTTTTTATTTTCGTCTTAAAAATTCTTACTCGTTCAATCTAGCTCGTAGCCAGAATACTCTCGTATTATAATCATCCTAGGTTATCGAACGATTAATAAACACATATAACAGAATATTATTAATAAAAATTCATTTTATTAATAACTAATTCTTTAAACTTAAATTCTGGACATCCCGAATTTCTGGGTTACAGTATATATATATATATATATATATATATATATATATATATATATATATATATATATAAAGCAATAAATGCCCCAGATCAACTATCCATGCTTATGCACACAACACGACTCTCAACGTGAATAACTATGTGTGAATAAAAGTGGAGAAAGACTTCAAGTAATGTTAGGTGTCTTACAGTGAGCTACCAAGAAGACTTCAAATAGCTTTGACTGAATGAATACTCGGTTTCCACTGGTAATATATAGCAAAACACAAGCTCACAAGTGTTTGGAAAGAGAAAGCACTCAGTTTATAGTGTGTACAGAGCAAAATAGATAGTGCTTCCTTACCTTTTTTTCTCTTCAAAATGACCACCCTAAGCCCTCTATTTATAGAGGGGGGAGCCGCAGGTGTACCTGCGGCAGCCGGGGGTCTACCTGCGGCTGCCCGGGGTGCCCCGGGCCATGTGGGTCCTGCCATCTTGAAGTACGTTCACTCGGACAACGCACGGTTCGCTCAAACCTTCATAACTTTAATTCCGGGAGTCCGATAGAAGCGTGCCATACCATTCCAAAAAGAGCTTTCCGAGAGCTACGTAATGACGTAGGATTTTCCCTTTTTTGAATCTGGGAAGATGGGTCCATAACCAAAATAGCATTTCTGGGTCTCCATTAGGCAGTCCGTTGAACTGTTTTGCGTTGTTTGCGCTCAGAAGTTAAGATATGGTTCTTGTGGGACTTCTTTTGAAGAAGTTTGAGTTGATTTGATTAGAGTTGAGTTTGAGTTGGAAAAATGACCATTTTGCCCCTCCCGGGGTTGTTTCTGACTTTGGCACAGTTGTAGCGGTCTTTTCCCAGGGTTATCTCTGAGATTGTCATGTTGTTGACTCTGAATGTCCTCAGGGTTATCTCTGAGGTTGGCTTGACCTCCCGGGGTTGACTCCGGGCATTAAACTTGATCTCCCGGGGTTATCTCCAGGGTTGGAATTGACTTTTCTGGGGTTATCTCCGGGGTTGGTATCTGATTTCCTGGGGTTATCTACGGGGTTAGAAACTAGATCTCCCGGGGCTATCTCCAGGGTTAGAATTGATGTTGTGGTCCTCCAGGGTTATCTCTGGAGTGTGAAAAAGACACTTTTATCCTCCTCCATAGTTAGTAACAGGAAAACAAAATTTCGAGTGTCTACAGATATTACATTAAATCCTTAGTAATATATTATCATACCTTGACAGTATTACTATCAAATAATAATAATCTTAAACTCATTTAATATTATCAATCTTAATAATATTTTATTCATTTCGTAGTATTATTATTCAATTAATAATACTTTAATCACTTACTAATATTATTAATCACTTAATAATATTTTAATTCATTACTAATATTATTAACCATTTAATAAGACTTTACTTCTTTACTAATATTATTAACCATATAATAATATTTTACTTCTTTACTAATATTATTAATTAATATTTTAATCTAATATTATTAATATTTTAATAGTATAATATTATTAATTATTTAATAATATTTTAATCATTATCTAATATTATTAATCACTTAATAATATTTTAATTTAATTTTTAATCTAAAATTATTAATCCTTTAATTGTATTTTAATTTAACTTTCATATAATATTATTAATTATATTAATAATATTTTAATCTAATATTATTAATTATATTAATAATATTTCAACTATTCATTAATACTTTAATCTAATATTATTAATAATTAATAATATTTAAATCTATATTATTAATAATTATATTAATAATATTTTAATCATTTATTAAACTCATAAACAATTAATTTTAATTGTTTACCCTTTACTAAAATCAGTTATTTAACCATCCTAAAATGCCATAATTATATCACGTCATCAACAATGACCAAAATACCCTCCAAAAATATGCATACATTATATTTAGGGTTTCTAAGCCATAAAATCACATTTTTACCACTTGTGACATCATATAACTTATTATTCCCATTAGTCCACATATTCATTTAATATATGTCACAAAGTTTTCAATATCACTAATATTTAATTAATATATTTATTTACAATGTGATTTAGAATTCTTAGTTTTTATATTCTCCCCTCTTTATAAGAATTTCGTCCCAGAAATTTCACATAAGGTTACTCAAAAAAATTCGCATATTTCTTTCTCATCTTTTTCTCGAGTTCCCACGTAGCTTCTTCAGCGTTGCGGTTTCTTCACAGAACTTTGACCGAATGTATAACCTTATTCCTTAACTTCTTATCTTTCCCATCTAAAATTTCTACAAGAATTTCTTCATACGATAAGTCCTTCTCGACTTGAATCAGCTCGTACGATATCACATGCTTGTAATCAGGCTTGTATGGACGCAATACTAACACATGAAATGTGATAACCCGGGATTTCGAATAATCCAAAATTTACGAATAAATTATTATTTTTTAATTAATATTAATATTAATTATCATTTATGTGACAAGTATCGGTGATACGTGTATCGAGAAGGTCAATTTATGTATTGACTAATAAAATTAGAGTAGAGTTGTGCTTAACATCTTAACCCTAAGTCCGGATAGGGAATTCGATAGAAAATATAATTAAAATAATTATTTTAATGAGTACGTGTTTGTACTGTATAGAATTTTTGATCAATGATTGATCGGATAAGGTTTGAAATTAATAAAACCTAATAAGAGATTAAAAGCCCTAATCTCAAGATTAGAAACCCTAACGTACTGTTAGAAACCCTAATCGAAAGCCAAAAAACCCTAATTTTATATTCGGGAATCCTAAACCCTAAATTAGGAAACCATAATCCTAATTGACAAGCCTAAGGTATTTATTAAACTTTAATATGATTAGAAAACCCTAATTATATTTTTAGTTATCTTAATTTCTATTTTACAAACCCTAATTGCAATTTAGAAAATTTATTTTTCTAATTAAAATCCTAATTCGTGGGTTATAAACCTTAATGACCATTTTGACCCTAATTGCTAAATTAAGCAATTTTAATTAGAAATATTAATCCTAATCAGCAAGATTGAATTTTATGATTAGGAAATATAAATATAATTATTGAATCCTAATTATAATTTTTAAATATTAATTTTCTATTTTTAAAAATCGAAATTCGAAAATCTTGGAAATTAAATTGCTAACCTAAAGGGTCCAAACTCTAAACCCTAATCCAAACCCTAAACCCTAAGGATTTGTGCATTGGACAAGAATGCCATTAAATTCATTTTGTAAATGACCAAAATACCCTTTTTACATTTTAAATGAGCTAACTTGTAAAATTGGTAAAACCTTTAGTTGTTCACCTAACCATTTGACTTGGTGACTCTAGAAAACCAGCAACATATCTAAGTATTATATATAGATTAAAGAGAGAGAAAGTCTCAGAATTTGGCTCATTTAGTCTCTTGCTCTCACCAACTCTCTCTCTCCTAAACCAACGAAATACACAAGTAGATCAGTCCTAAAATCAACCTTTAGATCATCCAATAACAGTTTGGAAGATCAAGATCAAAATTTGAACAAAAGAGGTATAAATTCATTTTTATTTTTGATCTTGTATGCTTTGAAAAATTATGTTTATGTGTTTTGAATCTTTCTAATGGATGTTTTATGGTGATCTATGATGATCAAACATATATCCATAGCATCAAAGTGCCTTAATTTGGTGTTTTTCAAAAACTGTCAAGAACACGATTTGTGGTCTGACAAACAAATGTCAGGAGCAACAGATCCGTGTATGTTTTTGATTTTTCTTGTTTTATGTTTTGTATTGGTAGCCTTCTATGTTGTCTTTATTCTGCAAGTGGTATTACAACCATCAGATGTATAGATCGTGAGTTATGATCGGTCAAACATCATTAACCGACGTTGACCAACTGAAATCTGGGTAACCCAGAAATTTGAAAACCGAGTCTGACACGATTTTTAAGCTCCTTGATCTGTCAGTCCTGCTCGTGTTTGATGTTGTTGTTGTTATATATTTGTAGCCTGTATAATATACTATAGATCTGGGTCTTTAGAACGCTTAAATAATCAACAGATAAATCGTGACAAGTGGTCAAAGTAGGCCACTAGCACTGAGTTTGTATTTCTGGGAATTTCCAGAAACTTAATGAATGTATTTTATGAAAGACTTTGACCGTGTAATTCATGGTAGATCTGTTATTTTTAGACTGACATCTTGACATCTCATTGTTCCTTGTCATTAATACTACATGTATGAATTAATATTAATGATATTAGATTATTTATTTATTAAATTAAATAAATGAATTAAAAATGATTTTATTGATTTAAAAATCATTTAAAAATGAGAAAAATGATTTAAAAGTATTTTAAGTTATAATTAATGACTTTTAAGTACTTACAGAGGGGTATGATTTAATCTTTACGGTTATCTGATACGCCTGCGTATGTATCAAAGTAAATCCTTGATAGATACCCGAGAAAATAAGTTTTAGATCTAGTGTGATCGCTCAACATAAATCTGGAAAAACATTCTACTTTGTTATTGCGTAGAATTGATTCTTGATTATTCAATAGAATATCATAGAAACTTTGAAAGCGTTGTACTCTTTTATTATCAAATTATTGCGTTGACTAGAATACGAGAAGACTTGTTATTGATTAATGATTTGTTCAGCCATTTCAAAGTTCACCGAACTTTGGTTTCATTCTATCAAAATAGATAGTCTATTCTTATTGATTCGTATGCATTTATTGTATGTCTTAACTTGTGGAGCAAACTTGTTGCTCACCCTTACTATAAATAAAACTTTTCAGCTAGGGACGAAGTTGCAGAAGGTGATAATAAAAAGAACAAGGGAAAAGACATAGTCATAAATTAGTTATGATGAACAATATTATTATGTTGTATTGTATTGTAAACCCGTTTTGTATATCTAAGGGGTATTTCTGTAATGTTAAGGTTAGTGGATCTAGGACTTATGTATTAACAATATATGTTAATGACTTATGAAATCCTATTTATATATGAATGGGTAGTTAAATGGTATTATATTGTGGATCATGAACACCAAACTCGGGGGTCAGGTAACCCAGATTTGGGGGTGTCACAGGTTGGTATCAGAGCTGTAGTGACCAAGGTGTCACCAGTTGGTAGAAGAGTTGTAGGTTATAAACTTTAAGTGGGGTGGGGGAAAACCCAAGAATTACAACCATACGCGAGATAGAGAAAACTCATTTAGAGTTCTAAGAGAGGGATTGCCGAAGTGCATCAATAGTGAGATAAGTGGACACATAGTGTGAGGAGTTTGTACGGGTGAAGTACTAATCAAGTTGTTTAAACTGATTGTAGGATGTCTGGAGAAGATAAGAAGAGTGCAGAGATTCCAGCGGCTGTCGCACCGGTGCCAGAAGCCGAGGTGCCAACGTAAAGTGAATCAGTGGAGAAGGTGGGAGAAGATGAACCAATGGTTAATCTTGGGAGCGATCATGACGATTATCCCGAGATGTATCTGAGTGGAGATGAGGAGGTAGAATCTGAGCCAGCTAAGGTGGAGTTAAAGAATAAGGTCAAAGTTGGAGAACAAGATCAGCTATCTACAAAAGTCCAGGAACTCCGAAGTAAAGTGTTTCTTCTAGAGGAGTTGTGAAAGACAGAGCGAGCATTACACGAAATAACTGAAGAAAGGAACGAGCTCAAGGCGCAGGTGGACAGAATGAAGGTTAAAGGTGGTGGATCATCTGAAGGAACCAGCAAGAAGGACAAGAAGAAGAGAAAGAGGGAAAAAGACAGCCCTAATTCTGAAAAGTCAAGCCCGAAGAAGAAGCAAACATGTAGCAAGTGTGGGAAGACTCACACGGGAGAATGCATGATGTGGAAGAATGTTTGTTTCAACTGCAAGCAGGAAGGACATATTTCTCTGCATTGTCTTAAGCCAAATTTGAGGAAGTATTTTTCATGTGGGCAGACGGGTCACGGATTCAACAAGTGTCCCATCAAGAAGAGGACTGGTGAAGGGAGTGGTCGGTAGACAACTTAGATGTTTGTAATAGTATCTTTTGGGTAGAAGTTATGATATTAAGTGTTATAATATCGAGAACGATGTTTAAGCATATGTAAATATATATATATATATATATATATATATATATATATATATATGTGTGTGTGTGTGTGTGTGTGTGTGTGTGTGTGTGTGTGTGTGTGTTTTATGAATGAAATCTTTATTTTTTACATGAATATAAGATTAAGATTAATTTGTGTGTTCTTAAAACTCATACTTATGGTAAGTTAATGACTCATAATTATATGAAATGTTTTGAACCCCTCAGCGAATGGACGCCAAAGGTCTGACTAGGATAAGTTCATACACTCATATAATTGTGGCAAGTTCCTGAACTCATAAGTGTGGTAAGTTTGACGAACTGGTAATAACTGCGTGTGAATGGAGAATAGCAACTTTTTGTGTAAAGTTGTCTTGTTAATCTTGATATGATTTAAAAAGGGATAGTAATATGTGTTATGTACTAAATGTGCTATAAACTACTTGAATAAATATTCAATTATGTGAGAATTATGTGTTGAATTCTTATTGTATTAAGAATTTGTGTAAAGAAAGAGAATTAATATAAGATTTTTATTTAAATCAGATCATGCCACCTAGACGAAAAAATCGAAACCAACGAGAAGAACAATCGGTGAATAATGAAGGAGGTCAAGCTGACCCAATGCAAAACTTTACAGATATGATAGCCCAAGCTATGGAGAATAGAGTTTTCGCAGGAAGAGGGAGAGTGAGGAATCAGCCAGCTGATAGATTGGCTAACTTCAAGGACTTTAAAGTGGTACGACCGCCTGAGTCCAAAGGGACCACAGATCCGATTGAATCCCAAACTTGGGTAAAGGAGATGGAGAAAGCATTCATCATTGCGCGAGTGGCAGAAGAGCGAAAGACGGCTTTTGCTACATACTTGATGAAGGGAGAAGCTAATTACTGGTGGGAGACGAACCAAGCGAGAGCTGGTACAGAAGTGGTGTTGTGGACAAGATTTAAGGAACTGTTCTTTGAGAACTACTTCTCACTGAGTATGCAATCTAGGATGGAAGTTAAATTTCTGGAATTAAAACAGGAGAACATGTCGGTAACAGAATACGTTGCCAAATTCAACGAGTTGGCAAGATTTTCACCTCATCAGGTGGACACAGAAGCAAGAAAGGCGCGAAGATTTGAGAATGGGTTGAAGCCGAGAATATTCAACAAGGTAGCGGTACTGCAAATCAACACGTTCGCGTCATTGATGGAGAATGTGTTGATTGCTGAAGGAGGGAGCGAAGCTACGTCTCGATTCCATCAGGAAAAGAAGAAGAAGACCAATGACGGTGGAAGCAGTGGTGGAAGTAACCCTAACAAAAGGAAATGGAGCAAGAATACCCAGTCGGGTAATAAAACAGAAGATAATAGGAAAGGAAGGGGGCCATGTTCGAATTGTGGGAAGAACCATGCAGGAGTTTTCCTGAAGAAGAAGAGAGTTTGCTATAACTACGGACAAGAGGGGCATATGTCACCCAATTTTCCCAGTCCGAAGAAAATTCAAGGTTGCTTTGGATGCGGATCGACTGACCATATTGTATGGAATTGTCCGAAGAAGAATGCGAAAAAGGAAAGTGTCAACAAGGGACCCGGTGGCGAAGCCTTGGCGATTCGAGGACCTGCACAGCTAGGAAGACCATCGGCCCGTGCATTCAACATGACGGCGCAGGATGCAGTGGCTACTCAGGAGGTGGCAGCAGGTAATGATTTCGTTTAGAAATTTAATTACGCGAGTAATATGAGTTGAATAATTCTGTGAACTATTTTCTTTTATAGATTCAAGTCACGGGTTAGAATTTGAGACACAATTTAATATTGTGTTGATAAAAATGAATTGATGATACAACTTTAAAAGATTGTAGAGAATAAGAAAGCGGTGATTCCGAGGACGGAATCCTTTTAAGGAGGGGTGAATGTGATAACCCGGGATTTCGAATAATCCAAAATTTGCGAATTTTTTTTAATTAATATTAATAATAATTATCACTTATGTGACAAGTATCGGTGATACGTGTATCGAGAAGATCAATTTGTGTATTGACTAATAAAATTAGAGTAGTGTTGTGCTTAACTTCTTAACGCTAAGTCCGGATAGGGAATTCGATAGAAAATATAATTAAAATAATTGTATTAATGAGTACGTGTTTGTATTGTATAGAATTTTTGATCAATGATTGATCGGATAAGGTTTGAGATTAATAAAACATAATAAGAGATTAGAAACCCTAATCTCAAGATTAGAAACCCTAACGTACAGTTAGAAACCCTAATCGAAAGCCAGAAAATCTTAATTTTATATTCGAGAATCCTAAACCCTAAATTAGGAAACCCTAATCCTAATAGACAAGCATAAGGTATTTATTAAACTTTAATATGATTAGAAAACCCTAATTATATTTTTAGTTATCTTAATTTCTATTTTACAAACCCTAATTGTAATTTAGAAAATTTATTTTTATAATTAAAATCCTAATTCGTGGGTTATAAACCCTAATAACCATTTTGACCCTAATTGCTAAATTAAGCAATTTTAATTAGAAATATTAATCCTAATCAGCAAGATTGAATTTTATGATTAGGAAATATAAATATAATTATTGAATCCTAATTATAATTTTGTAATATTAATTTTCTATTTTTGAAAACCGAAATTCGAAAATCTTGGAAATTAAATTGCTAACCTAAAGGGTCCAAACCCTAAACCCTAATCTAAACTCTAAACCCTAAGGGTTTGTGCATCGGATAAGAATGCCATTAAATTCATTTTGTAAATGACCAAAATACCCTTTTTACATTTTAAATGAGCTAACTTGTAAAATTGGTAAAACATTTAGTTGTTCACCTTACCATTTGACTTGGTGACTCTAGAAAACCAGCAAATCAGCCTAACTCAGCCGAGAATATCAGCTAGCAACATATCTAAGTATTATATATAGATTAAAGAGAGAGAAAGTCTCAAAATTTGGCTCATTTAGTCTCCTACTCTCACCAACTCTCTCTCTCTCCTAAACCAACGAAATACATAAGTAGATCAGTCCTAAAATCAACCTTTAGATCATCCAATAACAGTTTGGAAGATCAAGATCAAGATTTGAACAAAAGAGGTATAAACTAATTTTTATTTTTGATCTTGTATGCTTTGAAAAATTTTGTGTTTATATGTTTTGAATCTTGCTAATGGATGTTTTATGGTGATCTATGATGATCAAACATATATCTATAGCATCAAAGTGCCTTAATTTGGTGTTTTTCCAAAACTGTCAAGAACACGATTTGTGGTCTAACAAGTAAATGTCAGGAGCCACAGATACGTGTATGTTTTTTATTTTTCTTGTTTTATGTTTTGTATTGGTAGCCTTCTATGTTGTCTTTATTCTGCAAGTGGTATTACAACCATCAGATGTATAGATCGTGAGTTATGATCGGTCAAACATCATTGACCGACGTTGACCAACTAAAATCTGGGTAACCTAGAAATTTGAAAACCGAGTCTGACACGATTTTTAAGCTCCTTGATCTGTCAGTCCTGTTCGTGTTTGATGTTGTTGTTGTTATATATTTGTAGCCTGTATAATATACTATAGATCTGGGTCTTTAGAACGCTTAAACAATCAACAGATAAATCGTGACAAGTGGTCAAAGTAGGCCACTAGCACTGAGTTTGTATTTCTGGGAATTTCTAGAAACTTGATGAACATATTTTCTGACAGACTTTGACCGTGTGATTCATGGTAGATCTGTTATTTTTAGATTGACATCTTGACATCTCGTTGTTCCTTGTCATTAATACTACATGTATGAATCATAAAACCACAAAAACAAGTACCAGAACCTTGATTATTTTGGGCTGGAAAGTATCAAGTCGTATTGCCTAGGTTTCTAGAAAACCCAAAAACCGTCTAACATGTACTTTGAAGACATAGATCTGATTATTTGTTTATTGTATGACCAAGCGTTTGATTGTATATTGTAGTGTTACAAAAACACTACACGATCACAGTTAGAGCTAGCCCAGAATCGAATTACACATAGATTAAAAGTCGGTCAAAGTTGACCTCTTGTTAAGCCGGCTGTCAGTGTTATTGAGCTCAAGAACACCAACAGCGACGCTTTCTGTCGCTAAAAACCTACAGTGACGGTTTTAATTATTTTATTTTCTAAATATTCCGGAAATTATTTTAAAATAGAAATAAATTCTAAAAATTACCAAAAATAGTTTTAAAAATTATTTTAAATTATGAAAAATAATTTTTGACCAATTGGAATATTTTTCTTTAATATTTATAATTATTTAAATATTAAAAATATATAATTTATTTAATTAGTGTATTAAATAAATTAGAGAAAAATAATTTAATATTATGAAAAATCATTTTAAAAAAGAATAATATATTTAAAAATATTTTGAATTATAAAATATAATTTTCAATATTTCTGGAGAATTCTCATTAATAAATTAATATTAATGATATTAGATTATTTATTTATTAAATTAAATAAATGAATTAAAAATAATTTTATTGATTTAAAAATCATTTAAAAATGAGAAAAATGATTTAAAAGTATTTTAAGTTATAATTAATGATTTTTAATATTTTGATAATAATTACATTAATTTTTAAATATTAATGTTGATAATTTAAAAATAATTTTAATTACTTTAAAAATTATTTAAGTAGAATATCGATGATTTAAAAATATTTTAAGTTATTAATAATAAGTTTAATATTTTGACGAGTGTTATTAATATTATTAAATATTAATAATGATAAGATTATTTGATAATTAAATCATTTAAAAATAATTTAAGTGTTTAAAAAATTATTATAAATTATAATAATTATTTATAAATTATTAAAAGCTTCCGAAAATTATTATAAACGATATTTGACTTATTTAAAATAATATTGAAGCTTAGAGACCAAGTTTAATTGAAAATCAATGTGTTAATTATCGGATAGTGTGACCAGAACACTGAGAATGGACCGAAATCCAACCAGACCGAAATAGTTAGATTGGATAAGTGTTTATATAGGTTATAAACACTGACGTGACTACGTGATAATGTGCCTAAGAGAAGTTTGACCGTAGATTACAGTATTACGTGTTATAAATAATTGTGATAATTGTGAGATCGATATTGTTGATTATAGGTCTTACGAACGCTGTTAATTATATTGTGTAGCTGTAATCAACGCAAAAGACAAGTTTTCTAACTCAACCTTGAGTTATATTCATTCAATTATTTTAATGGTTAATTATTGATAATTATACCATGATCAGGGAATTTATTGTTGATTATTCGCAGTTAGTGTATGATTAATAATTCAAATTGAATTACTGATTCGGAAAAATATATATTCGTAGAATTACTGTTGTTGGATATTTATATCTGTAGAAACTAATATTGACAGTACAGATAATTCCTGTTTATTGTCAAATTATATTGAGAAATGTCTTAGCTAATTATTCTGGCTAGACGAACATTTGTTAGAACTTGATAAATACGAGAAGAGAAATTAATTGTTATTGATAGATCGATGCCAATTATTTCGGCTAGATCAATAAGTAGATAGAAATTGAAATCACAGTATTTCGTTGTTAAATCAAAAATCTTGATTCTGAGACTGAGAAGAACAACCTTTTATATAAAGGGAACATTTTGGGTCGTATATTCGACCATTGCGCGCTGTTACGTATTATGCGTAATATAGGGTACAAGGAGTTGGCCGGCTCTAAATACTTGCAGAGGGGTATGATTTAATCTTTATGGTTATCTGATACGCCTGCGTATGTATCAAAGTAAATCCTTGATAGATACCCGAGAAAATAAGTTCTAGATCTAGTGTGATCGCTCAGCATAAATCTGGAAAACATTCCACTTTGTTATTGCATAGAATTGATTCTTGATTATTCAATAGAATATCGTAGAAATTTTGAAAGCGTTGTACTCTTTTATTATCAAATTATTGCGTTGACTAGAATACGAGAAGACTTGTTATTGATTAACGATTTGTTTAGCCATTTCATTGTTCACCGAACTTTGGTTTCATTCTATCAAAATAGATAGTCTGTTCTTATTGATTCGTATACATTTATTGTATGTCTTAACTTGCGGAGCAAACTTGTTGCCCACCCTTGCTATAAATAAAACTTTTCAGCTAGGGACGAAGTTGCAGAAGGTGATGCTAAAAAGAACAAGGGAAAAGACATAGTCATAAATTAGTTATGATGAACAATATTATTATGTTGTATTGTATTGTAAACCCGTTTTGTATATCTAAGGGGTATTTCTGTAATGTTAAGGTTAGTGGATCTGGGACTTATGTATTAACAATATATGTTAATGACTTATGAAATCCTATTTATATATGAATATGTAGTTAAATGGTATTATATTATGGATCGTGAACACCAAACTTGGGGGTCAGGTAACCCAGATTTGGGGGTGTCACAGGTTGGTATCAGAGCTGTAGTGACCAAGGTGTTACCAGTTGGTAGAAGAGCTGTAGGTTATAAACTTTAAGTGGGGTGGGGTAAAACCCTAGGATTATAACCATACGCGAGATAGAGAAAACTCATTTAGAGTTCTAAGAGAGGGATTGTCGAAGTGCATCAATAGTGAGATAAGTGGACACATAGTGTGAGGAGTTTATACTGGTGAATTACTAATCAAGTTGTTTAAACTGATTGTAGGATGTATGGAGAAGATAAGAAGAGTGCAGAGATTCCAGCGGCTGTCGCACCGGTGCCAGAAGCTGAGGTGCCAACGCAAAGAGAATCAGTGGAGAAGGTGGGAGAAGATGAACCAATGGTTAATCTTGGGAGCGATCATGACGATTATCCCGAGATGTATCTGAGTGGAGATGAGGAGGCAGAATCTGAGCCAACTAAGGTGGAGTTAAAGAATAAGGTCAAAGTTGGAGAACAAGATCAGTTATCTGTAGAAGTTCAGGAACTCCGAAGTAAAGTGTTTCTTCTAGAGGAGTTGTGGAAGACAGAGCGAGCATTACGCGAAATGACTGAAGAAAGGAACGAGCTGAAGGCGCAGGTGGACATAATGAAGGTTGAAGGTGGTGGATCATCTGAAGGAACCAGTAAGAAGGACAAGAAGAAGAGAAAGAGGGAAAACGACAACCCTAATTCTGAAAAGTCAAGCCCGAAGAAGAAGCAAGCATGTAGCAAGTGTGGGAAGACTCACGCGGGAGAATGCATGATGTGGAAGAATGTCTGTTTCAACTGCAAGCAGGAAGGACATATTTCTCTGCATTGTCCTAAGCCAAATTTGAGAATGTGTTTTTCATGTGGGCACACGGGTCATGGATTCAAAAAGTGTCCCATCAAGAAGAGGACTGGTGAAGGGAGTGGTCGGTAGACAACTTAGATGTTTGTAATAGTGTCTTTTGGGTAGAAGTTATGATATTAAGTGTTGTAATATCGAGAACAATGTTTAAGCATATGTAAATATATATATATATATATATATATATATATATATATGTTTTATGAATGAAATCTTTATTTTTTATATGAATATAAGATTAAGATTAATTTGTGTGTTCTTAAAACTCATACTTATGGTAAGTTAATGACTCATAATTATATGTAATGTCTTGAACCCCTCAGCGAATGGACGCCAAAGGTCTGATTAGGATAAGTTCATACACTCATATAATTATGGCAAGTTCCTGAACTCATAAGTGTGGTAAGTTTGACGAACTGGTAATAACTGTGTGTGAATGGAGAATAGCAACTTTTTGTGTAAAGTTGTCTTGTTAATCCTGATATGATTTAAAAAGGGATAGTAATATGTGTTAAGTACTAAATGTGCTATGAACTACTTGAATAAATATGCAATTATATGAGAATTATGTGTTGAATTCTTATTGTGTTAAGAATTTGTGTAAAGAAAGAGAATTAATATAAGATTTTTATTTAAATCAGATCATGCCGCCTAGACGGCAAAATCGAAACCAACGAGAAGAATAATCGGTGAATAATAAAGGAGGTCTAGCTGCCCCAATGCAAAACTTTACGAATATGATAGCCCAAGCTATGGAGAATAGAGTTTTCGCAGGAAGAGGGAGAGTGAGGAATCAGTCAGCTGATAGATTGGCTAACTTCAAGGACTTTAAAGCGGTAGGACCGCCTGAGTTCAAAGGGACCACCGATCCAATTGAAGCCCAAACTTGGGTGAAGGAGATGGAGAAAGCATTCATCATTACGCGAGTGGCAGAAGAGTAGAAGACGACTTTTGCTACATACTTGATGAAGGGAGAAGCTAATTACTGATGGGAGACGAACCAAGCGAGAGCTGGTACAGAGGTGGTGTTATGGACAAGATTTAAGGAACTGTTCTTTGAGAGCTACTTCTCACTGAGTATGCAATCCAGGATGGAAGTTAAATTTCTGGAATTTAAACAGGAGAACATGTCGGTAACAAAATACGCTGCCAAATTTAACGAGTTGGCAAGATTTACACCTCATCATGTGGACACAGAAGCAAGAAAGGCGCAAAGATTTGAGAATGGGCTGAAGCCGGGAATATTCAACAAGGTAGCGGTATTGCAGATCAACACGTTCACGACATTGATGGAGAAAGTGTTGATTGCTAAAGGAGGGAGCGAAGCTACGTCTCGATTCCATCAGGAAAAGAAGAAGAAGACCAATGACGGTGGAAGCAGTGGTGGAAGTAACCCTAACAAAAGGAAATGGAGCGAGAATATCCAATCGGGTAATAAAACATAAGATAATAGGAAAGGAAGGGGGCCATGTTTGAATTGTGGGAAGAACCATGCAGGAGTTTGCCTGAAGAAGAAGGGAGTTTGCTATAACTGCGGACAAGAGGGGCATATGTCACCCAATTGTCCCAGCCCGAAGAAAATTTAAGGTTGCTTTGGATGCGGATCGACTGACCATATTGTACGGAACTGTCCGAAGAAGAATGCGGAAAAGGAAAGTGTCAACAAGGGACCCGGTGGCGGAACCTTGGTGATTCGAGGACATGCACAGCCAGGAAGACCATCGGCTCGTGCATTCAACATGACGGCGCAGGATGTAGTGGCTACTCAAGAGGTGGTAGTAGGTAATGATTTCGTTTAGAAATTTAATTACGCGAGTAATATGAGTTGGATAATTCTGTGAACTATTTTCTTCTATAGATTCAGGTCACGTGTTAGAATTTGAGACACAATTTAATATTGTGTTGATAAAAATGAATTGATGATACAACTTTAAAAGATTTGGGGGTGTCACATGAAACACATTGTCAATATGTTCCAGTTCGAGAGGTAGAGCTACCTAGTACTCCTCTTTGCCTATCTTTTTCAGTATCTCGAACGGTCCAGTAAATCTCGGACTCAAATTACCTTTCTTGACAAATCTCATCTTCCCTTCCTAGGGCGATACCTTCAAAAATGCATAGCTTCCCACTTCAAAATCTCTTTTTTTGTGATGAAGATCGACATACTTCTTTTGACGATCCTGAGCTGCTATTAGTCGAGCTCTTATAACCTTGATGATCTCTGTAAGAACCGTGAATTTTATGAATAAATATTAATAATGATATTAATAAGAATGTGAATATTTATTTTATATAAATATTTATGTGTTATGAGATGAGTAGCTCAATTAGATTAAACTGAATTTATGATAATTGAGAAAATGTGGGGAAATATGATGATACCTATGAAATGCCTTGTGTGGCACACGAATGAAAATTATGATGGTTTAATTAAATTACAGAATGAATGAATTAAGAAGTGAATGATTAATTAATACTATATTGTTAATTAATTATTATTGTGAGTAATAAAATATTAATGAGTAAATAATTAATATAATAAGATTTATATTTATTCAATTAATTGTTATGTGCAAGATATTTGATAATTAACAGTATTATATATAGTACCTACACTCAATTAAAAAGGAAGTGTAATGTGACACTTTAATGTGACTATATAATATATAAAACTATATACTAAAATTGAATGAATTATAAGTTACATAAAGGATGCTTATGTGACAACATGTATGTGTGAGAACATTAAAGATGTACTTTATGTAATATTAAATTAGAATAAATCAATTATTTGCAAATTAATAATTATTTTAATAAGTAAGTATAATTGAAATAATAAAGTTTTGTGAAAATAATTGATTGTTAATACCCAACTAATTATATCTCAGCCCAATTTAAATACTATTTGGACTAACCCAATATATATGGATTATATGATTTTATATATATGTAACCATAACTAAACATAGGAAATAACATTTAGTAATCAAATGTGAACTAGTAAGCAAAAAAGGAATTATGTTAACAACCACTATTCAACAACTGAGAGCCTTGTCCCAAAATCACTGTCACTTTCTTCCTCACGTGTATATGCCAATGACCTAAGCATAGCCTTTTTCCTCCTTACAAATATCAGACATTCAAATGATGAAATGGGGAGTGGCTCCAATAGTGAAGTGCAACTATTCAATCTATTACCCAACATCTTCTTATTCCTTCTACTGGAACGAAACTCTGGGCAAAACTATTGTTTGTATAATTCATTACCTATAAATGGAACCATTCCCTTCTCAATTTCTATTTCCTAGAATTTGTATCAGTTCAATATAGAGAGAGTGAGTGTTGTGAAATTGAAGAGCAATCAGAGGTTATGAGAGTAAAATCTAACAATTTAGCCTCAAGAGGTAACATTACTGTTAAGCATGTTCCTGATTTTAAGTTTTTCAAAATTTTAGAATTTAAATGAATTTCTTGTTAATTAGTTGGTAACTGTTAACCATGTGTTATTTGAGCTTATATGCATTTCTAGAACATTGTAGTTGGTCTGAGTTGTAGCTAAAAGGATTTAGTAATGTTTGTGTTGAGGCTCTGTAGAAACAGAGCCATTTTTTTCCTCTAACAAAAGTGGTGCGGCCGCGCCACTTTTATAGTACAAAACTGTGCGGCCGCGCAGGCTGCCAGTCTTGGAAACTGATTTTGTTTGCCTTGTGTTGTCATGAGCATGTTATTTTGGTTTGATTATGCATGTAAATGACCCTAACATATGGATTGATGTTGTTTTGGTTATAGTAAGTCATTTTAGCTTGGTTTTGTATGTGTATTCATAGAAAACTTAAAGATTTGTAAAATAATTTTGGTGAGTATTGTGTAAATTATATTATGACCTTATGTACAAATATATCAAGCTCTTTTATGCCTTAGCATGTAACTAATATGTTGGTTTATATTGTTAGGCGTAATATAGACTATTCAAGCATAATTTAAAATGAGTTTTCAAGTAGAGGACTATACTAGCTATGTGTAAATGAACTATGTACACTCTAAATTTTGGACTTAAAAGCATGCTTATGTGGTCTAGTTATGTGGATATGAAAGCATAATGTATAGTAAGTGAAGTAGTTTTGCATGCTTGATTGGTTAACATGACATTTTCAAAAAGAAAAAGAGTTTGGGAAACTAATTTGGTTGATAACAACCTTGCATATATTATGAGATTTTGACTATCATGTTAGGATATGAATATGCATGTAGACGTGATTGACATGTATGCCAGCTAGTCATATGCATTGTAAACTAGTTGAGTACGGTTTAGAAAAAGTATAAATGAAGTAGAATTATACGACTTGAAATGCATGAATAAGAAATTTGATCATGTATAATTAAGACTTATTGACCTCATTGTATGTGTATAATGACAAAACATGAGAGACTTTGTTAAATGAACACTTAAAGCCTTGATTAGGTGGGAATTGGTAACGAACCATGTTAAAGACAAGATATAGGATCGAACCTAGTTATAAACATCATGACATGTATGTTCTGCAAGTGTCGTCATATAAGTATATGGGTGTGCAAGTTTGGCCATGCTTCTGTTTCTCAGCTCTAATTTGAACTGGGAGCAGCGCGGCCGTGCAATACAGTATTCAAAGTGTCAATAAGCATGCTAACGATAGAATCATATATTTGATAAACTTTCAAATATTAAGTCAAAAGATGATTACGAACTATGTTATTTGATTTCATAGTGTCTTACAAACTGATTTTTGAGTTATGTGTATGTAAGGTACGTAATGACGTACGTATGGGATTATACGACTAAGTTAGACTCTTATGTATGCGTTTAAACTTACATATCAAGTATGAGTATTAAATATACGTAACTAATAAATATCCTATACGTGTAACTATGTTATAATAGGATTCGAAAAGTGTTGATAAGCTATACCTTGGTAAACTACGCATAAGGAAAGTTATATAATTATACGACTTTGAATATTGTGCAAGTATCTAAACCTTATCTCTTTGATGCAAGATCCTAACCCTATTCTTTATGGAGCATTATTTAAGCTTGTGCTATTATTGGTCGTACAAGTAAACCATTGAAAGTATGATTCATGTCTTATGACTTAATGCTTCGTAGCTTAAGATAAAGTTGTTTACATTCTTTGAACATTGATTTCGGGTGTTAAACTTATAATTATTCTTATA
The DNA here is from genome assembly GCA_016801055.1 of Panax notoginseng. NCBI lineage: Eukaryota > Viridiplantae > Streptophyta > Magnoliopsida > Apiales > Araliaceae > Panax > Panax notoginseng. Next base: position 137,147,527 of record CM029019.1, read on the forward strand.
TACTTGGAAAAAAAAGAAGTCTATGCCATATGATTCTGCTAGACCTAAAGCATGAATTTGAAAGCTATCCAAACCAATCGAATTAGTGTAGACTCTTATAATTGACTGAGATGAACAACCCTCCTTGAAGGGGAAACTATATAATTGTTGGGAGATCGACGTGCGCACATGAGTATGATTAAATGTTATGCATAACGTAAGGTACTTTTGGCTGATCACATGTTGTACTTGTTTTTATTGGATTATCAGCATATTACTGTTAATTCTAGTAGAAGTTCATAGTCCTTAGTGACTGCTCAGTATTTATTATTTTAAAATCTCGAAATGATTAAGCATTGAATCTTATTGATATCTTTCTGTCCTTATCGACTATTGTTGAGAACCATCGATACTTCTTGCTATAATTGAGCTATCATTTATTGGTTTACTCTTGAGAATTTAAAACTATATTAAACACCCTTATTGCTATATTACTTACTGAGCAAACTTGTTGCTCATTCTTGCTTTCCCTAAAAATATTTCAGTTAAGGCAGAGCAAGGCGGACCATCAGGCACTGATAAGGGCAAGGGCAAAGCTATGGAGTAGCTTTATATTTATTTGGGAATATTATGATAATGTAAAGTTATAAATTGTGTTCTGTATTAGTTATGTCTAAGCTATGTTTAAGTGATTTAAGGTATATAAGAGATGTTTAAGTTACAAAACCTTGGGACTTGAATGATTATATTAAATAAATATAATCTATTCTGTTATTTCAGTCGCGTGAGATGTTATTTAGTCATTAGATGGCGAACCGAATTTGAGACGCGAGTGTTCCAAATTTGGGGGCGTCATAATCTCCACGGTCTGCTGCACCAATTCTGGTCTCAACAGTCTTTGTTCACCTACTTCATCCTAACATAAGGGCGTTCTGTATTTTCTCCCATACAGTGCTTTGTACAGTTGCATTCCAATGCTTTCATGATAACTATTGTTATATTCAAATTCTACCAATGGAAGATGATCATCCCAGCTTCCCTTGAAGTCCATAACACATACTCTGAGCATATCTTTTAACGTTGAAGCGTTCTTTCTCTTTTCCCATCAGTCTGTGGATGATATATGGTACTCAACCTTAGCTGTGTACCTATTCTTTCTTGAAGATTCCTCCAAACGTTTGACGTGAAATGCGGATCTCTATCAGATAAAATTGATATTGGCACTCCATGTCTTGAAACTATTTCTTTGATATACAATTTGGCGAGCTGATCCAAATTATATCTAATCTTGATCGGCAAAAAGTGCACTGACTTTGTAAGATGATCAACAATTATCCATATTGCATCATAACCTTTCTATGTTGCTGGAAGCCCTACCACAAAATCCATCGTGACGTGCTCCTATTTCCATTCTAGAATCTCTAATGGCTATAATAGTCCACTTGGTCGTTGATGTTCTGTCTTAACTCTCTGACAAGTTAGGCATTTGCAGACACATTCGGTAACATCTCTCTTCATATTTGGCCACCAATAATGTTGACAGAAATCTTGGCACATCTTCGTGCATTGTGGGTGTATTGAGTATCTTGTACTGTGGGCTTCTTGTAAAATCTTATCTCTTAGTTCTGGTACTAACGTTACCCAAATTCGACTTTCAAATCTAAGCAATCTGGTGTCATTGATCTTATACTTTAACTCTTTGCCTTTAGTTAACTATTTCTTGATGTTACCACATTCTTCAACATTTTCTTATGCTTCTTTCACCATTTTCTTATGCTTCTTTCACCTTGTCCAGTAAAGTCGGACTTGCTTCCATTTCTATTACTTTATTTGAATTCCTCGGATTTTTCACCCCCAACTCTATTTTCTCCATTTCTATTACTAAGTCTTCTTTCTCTGTTAATACAAATAACCTTTCTCTACTCTTCCAGCTGAAAGCATTTGCTATTACATTAGCCTTCCCCGGATGATATAGAATACACAATCATAGTCCTTGATCAATTTTAACCATCTTTTTTGCCTCATATTCAGCTCCTTCTTGTAATGATATACTTCAGACTCTTGGAATTTGTGTATACCTCACACCTTTCTCCATAGAGATAATGTCTCCAAATCTTAAAGGCAAACACTACCGCTACCAATTCCAAGTCATGGGTATTGTATCCTTTTACATAATCCTTCAACTGGCGTACGTATACGCAATAACTTTACCATTCTGCATTAGCACGTAACCCAGTCCCTTGTGTGACGCATCACTATACACTATAAAGCCTCCAATACTATCTGGTAAGGATAACACAGGTGCTTCACTCAACCGCTTCTTTAACTCCTGAAAAATCTGCTCACATTTGTCTGGCCACACATACTTAACAGTCTTCCTTGTTAAATTTGTCAACGGCGTCGCAATCTTTAAGAAGTATTGAATAAACCTTTGGTAATATTCTGCCAATCCCAAGAAACTTTTGACTTCAGTCGGTGTCTTCGGTTCCCCAATTTTTCACCACCTCTACTTTGGCTGGATCAACAGAAATTCTCTCGTTATCAATAACATGTCCCAAAAACTAAACTCTCTTCAACCAAAATTCACACTTTAAAAATTTTACATAAAGCTTCTCCTTTCTCAATGTCTCTAATACTATCCTTAAATGTGTGGCATGCTCCTCTTCAGTTTTTGAATATACCAGAATATCGTCAGTAAAAATAACTACGAACTTATCCAAATATTGCTTAAAGACTATTTTCATCAAGTCAATAAAAGCAATTGGCGCATTTGTCAATCCAAACGACATCACTAGAAACTCATAATGGTCGTAAAGAGTTCTAAATGTTGTGTTTGGTACATCCTCCATTCTCACATTCAACAGATGATAAATATTCCTCAATTTAATCTTTGAAAAGCATCTTGCTCATTTAAGTTGATCAAACAAATCATCTATTCTTGGTGCCGGATACTTGTTCTTTATTGTCACCTTATTTAACTCTCTATAATCCATACACAACCTCATCGATCTATCATTTTTCTTTACAAACAACACCGGTGGTCCCCATGGAGATACACTAGGTTGAATGTACTTCTTGTCTAACAACTCCTGCAGTTGGACCATTAAATCTTTTATTTCTATAGGAGCCATCCTATACGGTGCTTTAGTTATCGGTGCGATCCCTGGCACTAAATTAATCATAAATTCTATCTCTCTATCTGGTGGAAGTCATGGAAATTCCTTTGGAAAGACATCCCCAAACTCATTAATTATATGCATTTGCCCCATGTTAGAATTTACAATCTGTTTATCCATTACATGAGCTAAATAACCTTCACATCCTTTCCGTAACATCCTTTTGGCCTGCATTATTGTCAGACAACTCGTTTATCTAGGAGACTTGCTAACATAAAATATAACCTTAGACTTATTTTGTGTCTTAAGGCATATGCTCTTCTTCTGATAGTCAATAACTGCCTCATGGTTAAACAACCAATCCATTCCTAGGATCTCATCAAATTCTCCTAAGAGTATCGGAATTAAATTCAAGCTTAACTTATGTCCCCTTATCTCCACACTGTAGTTTATATGGATAAAATCTACAAGGATCACTTCTATATTTGAAACTTCTATATTTATTAGGTTTTCTAACTTTTCATGGGGTAAATTCAATCTCTTAGCAAATTCATCAAACACAAATGAACAGGTAACTCCTGAATCAAAAAAATACATAATCAGATATATTATTAATCAGAATTATACTTGACACCACCTCCTTCAATGCAATTGCGTCTTGCACAGTCATGTTGAAGGTTCAAGCTGTTGGCTTGCTAGGCTGAGCTGGTCCTCCAATTGTTAATTTGTTGTTACCGCCCTTGTTGTCGCTCCCTCCTTCAATACTCTTCTTCAACAGACAGTCTTTGAACCGATGTCCAGTCCCTCCACATGAAAAACACCCACATTTCTTCGGCTTAGGACAATTTGGTGAAATAAGCCCTTCCTGACCATAATTGTAACAAACGTTCTTCCCCTTCATACACTCTCCCGAGTGATTCTGTGACAACCCGAAAATTTATAAAATCTTGAATGACTAGAATAAAGGTTAAAGAATAAAACCTAGATGAGAATTTGAGGATTTATTTAAAATTTTCAAGTAAAATCTATATGGTTTGCCATTCGAAAGAGAATAGCGAAAATATGGGTTACAAAATTCTAAAACCCTATAAATGAATTGATATGTATTTGAATGAATATCAAGAATAAGGTATTATGATACCTGTAAAATTTGATGTCAATGGAATAATTATAAAGTCATTAGTTAATACGATTAGCAATAAGAAGGGAGTAATTTAAAACTCAAAATTTGAGTTAGAGATAGAATTTTGAAGCATGGACTGCTCGATTGCGTCCGGAACGTCAAGTTTAGTTAGAAATAGTAAACACAAATTGTGTAAGGGTTGACTTTTGGTTAAAGTCAACAGTTGACTTTTTATTGAGAAAAGTCAAAATTACTGTGAGAATTGAAATATGTTATGATTATGTGAATTATTTGTAAGATTAAATAAATATACATTATATAATGTGAATACATTTATTTTGTATATAAAAGTGAATTAAAAATTAAGTTATGTAACCTAATATATATATATATATATATATATATATATATATATATATATATATATATATATATATATTAGGTGTGTTAATTAAAAAACCTAAGAGGTTATAATATGGGAGAATATTAGTATATAGATATATATACTAACATTAAGAGATTTATTTTATATATCTCAAATAATTAATTTTATAACCAAGTTTAATTGGGTTATGAAATTAAAAATGCATTGATATGAAATTTATTTACAATAGTGTAGTGGAACCCTAATTAGATGATTATGGTAAAATAGAATTAAGGATTCTTTACATAAGTATACAACAAATAGAAATTAATTACAAGAAAAGTGCATCAATCAAATAATTACAAAAAGAGAACCCATATTACAAAAATAGTACAATTCACATTAATAAGGAAACCTAAAATCAAGGACAAATAACAGTCATAATTAATCATTCAAATTCAAACATTTGGATCTAACAACAACAAAAAAATTTAAATTCAAAATAATAATTCAAATTTAAACATTCAAATTCAAATCTTCATCTCCCTCATATACACTTTGAAATAATAGTCCGCCGCTACACCTCACATACTTCGCCGCTACACCGCCGCGTATCTCCGTTGACCAAAACGCCAATGAGAATAAGAAGAAGATTCGCCCTACAAAAAGTATAAAAATAAAAAGATGTAACTTTTAATGTTTTGAATTTTTTTTATAACTATTTTGTTACTCATAAATAATAAAATGGTTACCTTTGTATGAATGGTTGGCTACCAACTGCATCACATTCAAGCGAAATTGGTAACTTAATAAAATTGAATTGGTTACCTTGGTCTAAAGGTTCGGCTACCAAGTGCACTATGAAAAAACTGCAGGGGTAGATGTGAATTAGTTACTTTGGTATGAAGATTTTGTTACCTTTGTATGAAGGTTTGCTTACCTTGATCTGAAGGTTTGATAACCCACTGTACTAAGAAAAAGTTTAAAGTGTGGAGGTTGATTGGTTACTTTGATATGATAGTTTGGTTACCTTGATATTAAAGTTTGGTTACTATCATCTAGAAAGCCCAGAATTTCTCTAGACAACATTCCAATTCCTTTCGCCATGCGTAACCGTCCATTAACTGCTAAATCTTTCATTTCACATCCTTTAGAGATTTTTGCTCTTTCTTCAAGATTTCATGCCATTACTGCAGCAGCTGTATACGCCTCCATTTTCTCTCTCCAACTCATATTCTGAATCCACGTCATCACCACAGGCAGAATTAGCTACCCCCTTCCTCTTCCAATGCCCAAACCTTATCAAAATAACACAAGGATCAATAACAGAACCAATCACAAATCTAGAAAATCCAACTTTTCGATTGCTAGTTCCGGAATAGAAAAATCAAAGCATGAATATGTGAAACTGAGGCTACTGCTGTGATCGATGCTGGAGCAACAGACAATCTCCGACGAATTCTACGTCTTCCATAAATACTTGTCAATCGTCACTATACGCCGGTGATGTTATATTGTTAATACAGTTGCTTAGGTTAGATTTGGGGTGTAAATAGATGGAATTCTAATTGAATACTAATTCCTTAAATTAAGGAATCCTAATTGGACTAACATTGTAAATAAATATGGAAGTGTATTAATTATGTAAAAGTTTTATGAGGGCATTATTGTTGTAATTTTTTTTAAAATGTAATAGAATATGTAATTCACCCAAGAATTAAAAGTATTGGACTTTAATGATATCATAGCCCAATAATTTAAATAGAGTCCAAGAGAATTAAATTTAATGGACTAAGGAAGCTATATTATTTAAACAAGCCCAATTAATTAATTAAGCATGTGACTTGTAGATAAAGTGATTAAGAGCGATTAAATTATTTAATCTAGCCCAATATATTATGTATGTGACAAGTATTATATTGACCCAATTTAATTAGGATTGAAAGCCAAAGTTGGTTGTTGTAAGTAAATAAAACAAGTAAATTTGTTAGCTCAATGGAATTAATTAAGGGCCCAAATTAAGCCCACTTGTGGGAGGATGGTAATATTAAAAATAATATTAAGTTAAGATATATATATTTTTTATTATATCAAGTTATTAATTTTATAACTTAATTAAAACAAGTTTAATTGGGTTATAGAATTTAATGTGCTAAAATGAGGATTTAAATTCTAAATATTTGGAATGGATACCCTAATTAAATATTTAGGGTGAGATAAGATGAAATGATTGGACTATGTAAATATTACATGGCCCAAAAGATTAATTGAAAGCCCAAAAGATTAAGAGAGTGACCCAATTTTTTAAAACCAATTAATGAGGGCTTGCTGGACACTTGAAGCATTAAAAAAAAAGAAAGAGAGGAACGGATTAGAGATAAGAAGTGAGAGGAAGGAAGGATAATAAAAGAAGATAAGGATAAGAATGAAAGAAAAAAGAGAGAGAAAGAGAAAAGAAAAAGAAAACGTGAAATAGAAAGAGAAAGGAAGAGAACGGGAGAAGAAACCGTGAGGGAGAGAGAGATAAGGAGATCGGAAGCTAGAAGAAGAAAGAAGGAGGAGAAAATTCTCAATAGATGGATGAAGAAGAAGAAGGAAGAAAGGTATAAAATTTTTCTTCCTAAGCTTTTTTTTCTTTCTTTATTTTTGTGATTTGAGAAAAAGGGGGGTTTTTGATTTGGAAGTTCAAACCCTATGATCTATGTGTTTTTTACGGATTTAAGTATGGATCTACGCATTTTGGGTGATGATTTGGTTGGAATCAAAAAGAAAAGAAAATTATTTATTTTTTTTCTAGTTGAGAATCTCAAAATTTCTATTTACTTTGAAAATCCACCGTTTTAAATCTATAACTCCTTTTTACGATCTGTCAAAGAGGGGTGCTAGATATATGTGCTTACTAGTTAACCCGAGTGGTAGCACTCAAAAATGTTGAGTTTTCATGGAGTAGTGGCTGTGGAAGCCAAAACAGTCCCGAATTTTGGAAAGAAAATAGGACTGTTTTGGGGCAGTCTGAAATGGGGGCATTTTCATCCACTTTTTTACTTTAAAAATTCTAGAAAAATTTGGAGTAGTAATAGCGGAAGTTTTTCAAGTTGTGTAAAAATTTGAGAATTTTTGGCCATACGGTTTGAGAGTTATGGATTTTACGGTGAATGACTATTTTTATGAAGTCACCCGAATAACTCTCTGTATATAAGTCCAAAAATTACAAAAGTTTTACTGGAAGTACATGTGTATAGCAGGATCAAACTGTAAATATATGATTTAATTAAATATATGATGTCCAAAAATATGAAAAATACGATTTTATGACTTGAGACCCTTAAACATGATTTATGCAGATTTGTGACGAAAGTTTTGGGTCGGGTGTGAAGTGTTGTGATGTTTATGGCATTTTAGAATGTTTAATGAGTTAATAAGGAAATGAAAACAATTGAACTAAATTGTTTATTATTTTGATTAATGACTTAAATTATTGTTATATAGCTAATAATATTGGATTAAGATATTATTAGTAGTATTTGGCTGGAATATTATTAAAAGGTTAATAACCTTAGCGTAAAATATTATTACCTAATTAATAATATTCGACGGGAGATTAAAATAAGAGATTTATGTTATTTTTTTCAATATAATTGTTGAATTTGGTATTCAATGAACTATGTTATGCTTGTAATAGACTAAAATGAGAATTCAGGGTGCTGAATTGGATTTTGGATTACTGAAATGGTTTTAGTTTACTGTAGCTGATTTTGGTCTGCAGAAATGATGATTTCAGGATACTGAAATATATTTTGGTTTACTGAAATGATATTTCAGTTTACTGACATGTTATCTAGCTTACTAAGATAACATATAAAAAGGGAAAACTTATAAGTATAAGTTATAAGTGATGAAAAGATTATCAAAGTATAATGATAATGATAAGACTAAGGTGTAATGTCTAATACTTAACTTGGTGAGTGAAGGTTAGACACGTTAATATAAGATGATGAGATTTTAAGTAAGTAAATGAATATGGTGTTAAGATTATCTAATATTTGACTATGTGATTAAGTGTTAGATAGTATTATGAAATAAGGTATGATATGCTAATTGAAAGATCAATCTTATACCTGATAGGTCTTTTCAATAAAGAGAATAAATTAAATTGCGTAACGGTAATCGACTATGCAAGCAAGTTTCCTTAACTCAAACTCGAGTTATATTTCAAAGCATGTTAGTGAATGATTATTGATGATTATTCACGTCTAAACTGATTATTGATTCGCACTTAGTGCATGTTGCATATGTTCCTCAGGTATGAATGGCTGATCACCTTCATTACCCTAAGGTTCAGATAAAGTTATTTCTAGTCCTTGTTGACTTTAAATGTTATTGATTCAGTCATTCAATTATTGACATCTTGATTCATGTTTCTTCACAATTATTAAATTGTTGAAAACTTTAAAGCTTATTATTCTTTCAATCATGATATATCTTTATTGAATTTAAACTTGCTAGGCAAAGTAGTTGCTCACCCTTGCTATATCATGATAATAAATTTCAGATAAAGGCGAAGGCTTGAAGAAGGGCAGAGACAAAAGCAAAATACAGCAATAGATTGTTATAAGGATAACTATTTAGTTATCTTATTGTAAACCTTTGTAATTTTGAAGGTATGTATTCAATTAAGGTTAATAAACATGGGAAAAAGGTTATAAAATTATGTAAAATAAATAATATATGTTTATTTGTTCCGCATTAGATGATAAAATATGTATGTTGATAAAGTACCGTAACGTACCAAGTCCGAGGTTCAAAGTACCCGAATTTGGGGGTGCTACAGGTTGGTATCAAAGCTACAGGTTATAAACTTTACGTAAGGGTACCTTAGGCTATAACCGCGGAGATGATGATAAGGAATAAACTCAGATCGAGTTTAAGGGATAAGAAATGAATTTAAGAAATTCATCATTTAAGTAAAGAGAAAGATAAATAAGATTCAAAGAAGAATCTTGAAGAGCTATAAGGATAAGAATCCGGAGTTACCTGACTTAAGTAATAAAGATGAAAAGTGAAAATAAATAGACTATGTCTATAAGATGAGAAATGTTAATAAAATCATAATATAATATGATTAAAGAGAAGAATAGGAAGATCGTAGAATAAAGCGATCATAAGTATAAGGAGAAATGGTTACAAAATAAGATCACGACGTGATCAGATTAAATCGTTGAATAACATATGATATGTTAAGTGATTGGTATGATATAGCTTGACGCTATAAAGAGAAGGTAATATGAAATGGTACAATGTAAACTCAGAAAAGAGTGGTAAATATTAAGATACGGATTAAAGAAAATGCGTATGAAGAAAAGAGAAAGTTAGAATTGTGTGGAATTTTAATTGAGGACTCATGTCAGCAGCTGAGTTGTATGATTCCTTGTATGGGCAGGGAATTTGCACTTGGTTTTAGAATCACTTAGCTTCCTGGTCGATATAGTGGTTAGGTTGACTAATTCTTTGTATGGGCAGGGAATTGTTCGCTTAGCTTCCTATGTTGATTAGTGGCCAAGTTTGGTTTGATAACCACTTAGTTTCTGGTATTGATAATCATTGGAAACTAATGTCGCGCTATTTGCTATATGCATGTTGATAAGTTGATTCTTTTCTCATGTGTATAACGAATAGATAGAGAATATAAGGTTAGTCACGAGTTCTTAAAACTCATACTTATGGTAAGTTCGTGACTCATAATCATATGGTATGTTTTGAACCCCTCAGCGAATGGACGCCTATAGTCTGACTAGGATAAGTTCCGAAACTCATATGATTGTGGAAAGTTCATGAACTCATAATGTGTGGTAAGTTTAACGAACTGGGTATAGGAAAGTTATAAATAGAGCATTGAGGATTATAGGAATAGATAGATTTATTAAGCAATGGATCAGTAGAGAAAGTGAAGTTAATGGTGGAAGCATAGGTATTCCAAATTTTCTAGCTATGCTAGAATTCGAAGTTTTTGACATCAAGCTAAATTCACACGGATGTGCCTTTCAAAATAAAATGATTTTTTGTTATCATCAACACAGGGTTACAACTGTGTAGAAGTGGGCTTCGTACTACAAACACATCGTTACCTGTTGTGGCCTGATGACACTAAAGATGATTTTCAAAAAGTTTTTGAACTGTTTAGAGAAGAGTCTATGCTAATTGATTCGGCTAGACAAAAATAATTTGAATTATCAAAATGTATTTTTATATCATTAATGCATCATGTAACCTGATGCAAAGATGATAAAAATAATGGAGTTATCAATGCAGAATTACTTAGTGTCGGATGTGATCTAAAGATCGTCAGCCCACTATAGTATGATGTAGTATGACAAAGTCACATAATGACGGAATCCTCAAACGGACTGTAAATACAGTGCGGTATCATGACGTCATAAAATGATTTTAAGAATTTTAAAGATAAATTATTGCCAACTTAATTTGGCCAACAATGTTTCGATTGAAATTCGAATTATTGATATGCGTCTAAGCTATTTGATTTAGCTAGACAAATGTTTATGAAATTTAAAGTATTCCTTTGAAAGCTTATGTCGAACCAAAATATTTTGGTACGAAATCGTATGATGAGTCTGAGGTGAACAACCCTGAAAATGGGGATATACTAATTGGATAAAATATTCCAATCTAAGAACGCATATAGTCGTTCCGATTACTAAGGTACAATAGACTGATCATCTAAAGTACCCGCATCAGTAGTTTACCTTTTTTGTGATTGTAAACATACCAAATATAAAATATTTCAGAGGTAGAGTACCTTTCTTTCGTAATTGAAAGAGGTAACACGTAGAAATACCCCTAAACATCAAAGTTCATGATTTTTATGATCCTTCAGACATATATGAATATTTTAAACTCTTTAGAGTAATGTTGCGGTAGTATGTGATGATGGATATGAAATATTGTGAACTCGTTGTGTACGAGTAGAATCTGAGATGATTGAATAAATGTTATTATGACAACCTAGTTTTGATGAATGTTTAGAAGATGTAAACTCCTAGTGAGTAGTTATGATGAAATGTGATAATAGATGAGAAATCCTCAAAGGAGGAAATTGTAAAAGTTAAGTTAACAACCTAGTTTTGATCAAGAGAATAAGCCGAGATTAGCATACTTTAATTTCGGGGACGAAATTCTTAGAAGAAGGGGTGAATGTGACAACCCGAAAATTTATAAAATCTTGAATGATTAGAATAAAGGTTAAAGAATAAAACCTATATCAGAATTTGAGGATTTATTTAAAATTTTCAAGTAAAACCTATATGGTTTGCTATTCGAAAGATAATAGAGAAAATATGGGTTACAAAATTCCAAAACCCTAGAAATGAATTGATATGTATTTGAATGAATATCAAGAATAAGGTATTATGATACCTATAAAATTTGATGTGAATGGAATAATTATAAAGTCGTTAGTTAATACGATTAGCAATAAGAAGGGAGTAGTTTAAAACTCAAAATTTGAGTTAGAGATAGAATTTTGAAGCATGGACTGCTCGATTGCGTCCGGAACGTCAAGTTTAGTTTGAAACAGTAAACACAAAATGTGTAAGGGTTGACTTGGTTAAAGTCAACAGTTGACTTTTTATGGAGAAAAGTCAAAATTAGTGTGAGAAGTGAAATATGTTATGATTATGTGAATTATTTGTATGATTAAATAAATATACATTATATAATGTGAATACATTTATTTTGTATATAAAAGTGAATTAAAAATTAAGTTATGCAACCTAATATATATATTAGGTGTGTTAATTAAATAACCTAAGAGGTTATAATATGGGAGAATATTAGTATATAAATATATATACTAACATTAAGAGATTTATTTTATATATCTCAAATAATTAATTTTATAACCAAGTTTAATTGGGTTATGAAATTAAAAATGCATTGGTATGAAATTTATTTACAATAGTGTAGTGGAACCCTAATTAGATGATTAGGGTAAAATAGAATTAAAAGTATTAGACTTTAATGCTATCATAGCCCAATAATTTAAATAGAGTCCAAGAGAATTAAATTTAATGGACTAAGGAAGCTATATTATTTAAACAAGCCCAATTAATTAATTAAGCATGAGACTTGTAGATAAAGTGATTGAGGGTGATTAAATTATTTAATCTAGCCCACTATATTATGTATGTGACAAGTATTATATTGACCCAATTTAATTAGGGTTGAAAAGCCAAGTTGGTTGTTGTTAGTAAGTAAAACAAGTAAATTTGTTAGCTCAATGGAATTAATTAAGGGTCCAAATTAAATCCACTTGTGGGAGGATGATAATATTAAAAATAATATTAAGTTAAGATATATATATTTTTATTATATCAAGTTATTAATTTTATAACTTAATTAAAACAAGTTTAATTGGGTTATAGAATTTAATTTGCTAAAGTGAGGATTTAAATTCTAAATATTTGGAATGGATACCCTAATTAAATATTTACGGTGGGATAAGATGAAATGATTGGACTATGTAAATATTACATGGCCCGAAAGATTAATTGAAAGCCCAAAAGATTAAGAGAGTGGCCCAATTTTTTAAAACCAATTAATGAGGGCTTGTTGGACACTTGAAGCATTAAAAAAGAAAGAAAGAGAGGAACGAATTAGAGATAAGAAGAGAGAGGAAAGAAGGATAATAAAAGAAGATAAGGATAAGAAGGAATTAAAGAAAAAAGAGAGAGAAAGAGAAAAGAAAAAGAAAACGTGAAATAGAAAAAGAAAGGAAGAGAACGGGAGAAGAAACCATGAGGGAGAGAGAGAGAGAGAAGGAGATCGGAAGCTAGAAGAAGAAAGAAGGAGGAGAAAATTTTCCATAGATGGATGAAGAAGAAGAAGAAGAAAGAAAGGTATAAAATTTTTCTTCCTAAGCTTTTCTTTCTTTCTTTATTTTTGTGATTTGAGAAAAAGGGGGGTTTTTGATTTGGAAGTTCAATCCCTATGATCTATGTGTTTTTCATGGATTCAAGTATGGATCTACCCATTTTGGGTGATGATTTGGTTGGAATCAAAAAGAAAAGAAAATTATTTATTTTTTTTCTAGTTGAGAAACTCAAAATTTCTATTTACTTTGAAAATTCACCGTTTTAAATCTATAACTCCTTTTTACGATCCGTCAAAGAGGGGTGCTAGATATATGTGCATACTAGTTAACCCAAGTGGTAGAACTCAAAAATGTTGAATTTTCATGGAGTAGTGGCTGTGGAAGCCAAAACAGTCCCAAATTTTGGAAAGAAAATAGGACAGTTTTGCGGTAGTCTGAAACAGGGGCATTTTCGTCCACTTTTTTGCTTTAAAAATTTTGGAAAACTTTGGAGTGGTAATGTCAGAAGTTTTACAGGTTGTGTAAAAATTTAAGAATTTTTGGCCGTACGGTTTGAGAGTTATAGATTTTACGGTGAAGGACTATTTTTATGAAGTCACCCGAATAACTCTCTGTATATAAGTCCAAAAATTACAAAATTTTTACTGGAAGTACATGTGTTTAGCAGGATCATACTGTAAGAATTTCAGAATTGTTAGAGTTAATATCGATTTATGAAAAATCGGAGAAGATTTGGCTATTATGGACTATTTAAATATAGTAAATCTATTTTAAAAATTCCGGGAAAAATATATGTTCAATATGGAACTATATTCTGTCAAATCCCAGAAAAGAAATATTTTTGGAGCTGATTTGGTATTTTTCATCTAAATAATGATAAATGGATAAATAGATTTAATTAAATATATGATGTCCAAAAATATGAAAAATACGATTTTATGACTTGAGACCCTTAAGCATGATTTATGCAGATTTGTGACGAAGGTTTTGGGTCGGGTGTGAAGTGTTGTGATGTTTATGGCATTTTAGAATGTTTAATGAGTTAATAAGGAAAGGAAAACAATTGAACTAAATTGTTTATTAAATATTATTAATGACTAAATTATTGTTATATAGCTAATAATATTGGATTAAGATATTATTAGTAGTATTTGGCTGGAATATTATTAAAAGGTTAATAACCTTAGCGTAAAATATTATTACCTAATTAATAATATTCGACGGGAGATTAGAATAAGAGATTTATGTTATGTTTTTATTATAATTGTTGAATTTGGTATTCAATGAACTATGTTATGCTTGTAATAGACTAAAATGAGAATTCAGGGTGCTGAATTGGATTTTGGATTACTGAAATGATTTCAGTTTACTGTAGCTGATTTTGGTATGCAGAAATGATGATTTTAGGATACTGAAATATATTTTGGTTTACTGAAATGATATTTCAGTTTACTAACATGTTATCTAGCTTACTAAGATAACATATAAAAAGGAAAAACTTATAAGTATAAGTTATAAGTGATGAAAAGATTATCAAAGTATAATGATAATGATAAGACTAAGGTGTAATGTCTAATACTTAACTTGGTGAGTGAAGGTTAGACACGTTAATATAAGATGATGAGATTTTAAGTAAGTAAATGAATATGGTGTTAAGATTATCTAATATTTGACTATGTGATTAAGTGTTAGATAGTATTATGAAATAAGGTATGATATGCTAATTGAAAGATCAATCTTATACCTGATAGGTCTTTTCAATAAAGAGAATAAATTAAATTGCGTAGCGGTAATCGACTATGCAAGCAAGTTTCCTTAACTCAAACTCGAGTTATATTTCAAAGCATGTTAGTGAATGATTATTGATGATTATTCACGTCTAAACTGATTATTGATTCGCACTTAGTGCATGTTGCATATGTTCCTCAGGTATGAATGGCTGATCACCTTCATTACCCTAAGGTTCAGATAAAGTTATTTCTAGTCCTTGTTGACTTTAAATGTTATTGATTCAGTCATTCAATTATTGACATCTTGATTCATGTTTCTTCACAATTATTAAATTGTTGAAAACTTGAAAGCTTATTATTCTTTCAATCATGATATATCTTTATTGAATTTAAACTTGCTGGGCAAAGTAGTTGCTCACCCTTGCTATATCATGATAATAAATTTCAAATAAAGGCGAAGGCTTGAAGAAGGGCAGAGACAAAAGCAAAATACAGTAATAGATTGTTATAAGGATAACTATTTAGTTATCTTATTGTAAACCTTTGTAATTTTGAAGGTATGTATTCAGTTAAGGTTAATAAACTTGGAAAAAAGGTTATAGAATTATGTAAAATAAACAATATATGTTTATTTGTTCCGCATTAGATGATAGAATATGTATGTTGATAAAGTACCGTAACGTACCAAGTCCGAGGTTCAAAGTACCCAGATTTGGGGGTGCTATAGATTCTTTCAATATTTTCCACATGCTGGTTTCTTCTGTTGAACACTCCTTGGATGACTCTAAATTATTGCCACTGTTGTTCCATTTGCGCTTCTTATGGTTACTACCATCCCTGCTAAAATTCTGACCTCCACCTTCAACCTTCTTCTTGTTCTTTTTTTTTTTAACATGGTGTTTCCAAACCCGCAGGTCAAACTAATCACTCGAGCCGGACACAACCATTTTGGCTTATGCACCAGCTTACGCTGGCAGTCCGTGGCCACACGAATATAAATTCTTCTTCTTCTTTTCCCTATTGTACTTAGATACTGCCTCATTGCCACCTTCTGTAATGATAGCTTTCTCTAATAGAGTCGAAAACATATTTATTTGTAACACTGCCTGTAAAAATCCAGATTTTAAATTGTAATTTTAAATATTTATTGAATTATATAAATATTTAATGGATGTGTTTATTGTTAAATAAAATATATGTTTAATGGATTTGATGTGATTTGGTTAATTATTTGTTTAATAAATAATTAATGAGTTAAGAAAATTAATTTTTATGAGATAATATTCTAATTTAATTTAATATTTAAGTTAGAGAGTTTATAATGATTAAATGAATTATTATAATGATATGTTATTTTGAATTGTGATTAAAATGATTTGTTAGTTGATTAAATAAAATTAAAGTAATTTTAATTTAGTTTGTCAAACAAGGCTTAAGGATATTAATTGTTTAATTTTAAAGGGTTTTGCCAAACGGAGCCTTATGACTTTTGGATTTCTTTAAAATTTTGAATTATAATAAAATAAACTAAATAAATAAAATATAATTTTAATCTATACGTTATATGTTTTTGTAACCGATGTTAATTATTAGGCTTATTATGGCGATAGTCGTTTTTATATTTACGTTGGGTTATCAGTTGGGTTACGCTTACTGTTAGTAGCCTAGTCTAATACTAAGAAAAGAAAAGAAGGAAAAAGTTCTGAGCAAGTTCAGAGAGAGTTTGAGAGAGAAAGGGTTGTGATTCCCAAAGTAGGTTCTGAGTTCGTTAAAGCTATTCTCAGTGATTAACAAGTATTTTCTTAAGCAACAAAAGGTGTGTTTCAAAACCTTGACATATATGTTTTACGTTCTCTGTGTTCTTGAATTTCTGTGTATATAAAGTTTTTAGAAAATTTATCTGTAAACCATGTTTCTATAATTGATTATGAAATCATGTGTAATTATAATTGTAATTGTTATAACTAGCATGTATATGTGTATATATGTGTTGTATGCTAGATTACGTTCAAAAAGAAAGGAAATTGTTTTACAGTAAATATATATGCATGAACTGTGATTATTAATTTTCTATGATAACAAAATCAGTTTATGCTAATTGAGAAATTGAACTGTATATGTTAAATGGGTAAGAATTAAAGAGAATATAGTTAGAATGAATCAATTTGGTTTATAATTGTGGAATTACAGTTCGTTGTGTCAATAAATATCAAATATGAAGTTATCGGTTTTAAAACAACACTTTCAAAGATTTAGTTTTCTGATATTGTTGATTAGTTATGTTAAAATTAGTATATGCATGTTGAGTAATGTGTATGAGTAATTTATGTATGTTATACATGATGAATTAGTGTTAGAAATTAAGTTATAGACATAAATTGGTTGTATTCTGTTCGTCTTGTTCGTTGCTGTAACTTTTGGCGCCTCAGCGCCAAAATCATAGCCCCAGCCCTGAAGTTCATGCCGCAGCGCCAATGACATCGCCGCTGTCGTGCGTTGATGTCGCGCCGTAGCGCCATAACCATGCCGCAGCGCGGCCCACAATGTGAACTGTGACGCCGTGGCGCCGGTTTGCAGTAGGTCTAAGAACGACTTTTGTTGTGCACAAAAGTCTGTAAATGTTAATGTAATGCAATATGATGATTGTTAAACATGTAATATTATTACTATGGTATTATAGTGCTAGGAACGAACATGTTGTTAACACTTGGCGAGTGTTGTTATTATTTATTGATGTAATGTGATTAAGTGATTTATAAATCAAACCATACGTGATGTGGATATGTAGAGTATGGGTAGTGACTAATGATGTCATGATGCTATATGTATATAGGATAATTGTGATTCCGATTATAACGGTTTAGCCTACAAGCAAGGCAAGTCTTCTAAACCTAAACCTTCGTTGTTCAAATTTATTTTCATTATGCAAGTTTACTTATCTTATCTCGATTATATTGATCAAGTTATTCTTGTTGTTAACTTGTTTCGTTGATCAAGTTATTGTTTCTATTTCGATTACAATTATGTAAGTTTTCCTAACTCAACACTTTTGTTGAGCTAGTTCTATTATTATGTTGTGCAAGTTTTTCTAAACCTAAACTTGTTATTTTTAGCATGCAAGTATCTTTATTCCGATGAACAAGTTTATAGTTCAAGTTATTACTTATTATGAATGCTTAATATTTAATTCTATGATTTTAACCCTACCTTAATGTTGTTTAAGGCAATGTAGGTTATATTATTCAGTACTTATGCTATTAGATTATTCCTAAAGCATGAACTTAGTATACCATGTTGATTCAATTGTGATTTATTCCGTAACATAGTGTTATTACCTTTCATTCAACTAATCCTTAGTTGATAACCATTTAATTCTAAATTACATTGAAACGTATCCAAACCAAACTTACTTTGGTGCGGACTTGTATTCTAAATATTGAGATGAACAACCCTTTTATTAGGGGTTTACGCTTAGCATTGAAATATTTGTGCACAATACATTGTACGAATTGTTGATCCCCCTAAGTACATGGAGTCCTTATAGTCTTATGACTGTTAAAGTCTAAGTTGAAAGAGTACTTATAACTATGGACATGGTTCGTGGTCATTAGACCCTCAGTTGTATATTTTAGAATGTTAATAGAACTTTTTTTTCAGTTCTATTGAGCCTATTATTTGGCAGTTGATGTAAAGATTTATTCAATTTCATTTCAAGTGAGCCTTGTTTGCTTACTCTTGCGTATATAAATATTACAGCTAAAGTTGAGAAGGTCGACGTACCTAGCACCAGTAAAGGAAAGGGAAAGATGAACAAGTACTGAAGACTTGTAATCATTTTGATATTTTATTATCAGACTTTAGTTTGAATGATTGTAATGAAATTTATTTATTTTTCGCATTTGAATGATTGTATGTAAAGGTTAGATAACCTGAGAGATTTTTATTAATGTAATCATTTATGGGAAGGTTTATTATTCAATTTTATTATGATTGGGCAGTTAGATATGAATGCTTGTATAAAGTGAACTCCAAATCCCGAGGGAATGAAGTACTCGGATTTGGGGGTGTCACAAGTTGGAATCAAATCTTTAGGTTATTAACCTTAGGTGGGGGAAAAGCCTTAGGAAGTAACCTTTGAAAAGATAGTGGCGATAAACTCTTATCGAGTTTTAAGGAAGAAGTAATAAAGCACTTATGTGCTTATGTGATTACAACTTATGTGCTAGTGAGTGTCGAGTAGTAACGATTAATAATTGAAACTTAAAAATTTTTGTTGTCAGGATGACTAATGTCGGAGAATCCAGTCAGGCTAGGGAGGAAGGACCTCAGATGCCTAGAGAGGAGGAGTCTCGTGACATTCAGGTGGTTTGGGAACAACTACTTCCACGGGAGTTAGCCCCGTTGGTCACAGTGGTTGAAGATGAGGATGATGATGTGGAAACGGATGAGGAGGATCCCGTTGAGCTGCCACAGTTGAATGATGGTGACGAGGACGAGGAGGAAGAGATTCCACTAACCTTGATAGCTGCTCGTATGTACGATGAAGTCTACGACCACAATGTGGAACTTCTGGATACCGTTGAGGAGTTACAAGAGATAGTAACCGAACAACAGACCTCAATGGCACAGAAGGACAATGAGATCCTGGATCGAGAAGAACGTTTGAATAATGTTGAAGAGAAGCTGATACACACTGAAGGAGTGAATGAACAACTGATCGAGGAGATCGCAGAATTGAAAAACAAGCTGAAGGAAGAATCTACTAAGAGGGCAAGAGTCGAAAATGCATATGAGGAAGCTTTTCAACGAGCCGGGATAGCAGTAAGAGACACGCAAGCAAAGAGGATGAAGATGGAGGAGATGAATAATATATTCAACACCGTGATTAATCGAGCTCAAGATCGGGTCATGGGTTATCCGATTCAGTTCGAGACGCTGCCATCGTATATATTAGATCGCAGAACAATGTTCCGGATTATGGAGGAAGACCGTCAAAAGGCTACGCAGTATCTTAGTAGGACATCGTAGGGAATGTACCTGTGATGTGATTAATAAATGATAAATAACATGTAAATCCCTAGTGTTATGTAACCTATGGGATATGATGATGATGTTGTCCGAAACTTTAGTAGTTCAGGAAAGTAATGTAAATAGTAGTGATGCTATTGTTTTTATGTTTTTCAAAAAGATTATGAATGAATAAAAGTTATTATTTTATTTCATTCAAAGTGTTATGTGTTATGTGATGATTTTTTTATGGGTCCAAGTTAAGTAGGAAATACTTAAAAGAATTAAAAAATAATCTAATGGGTGTATTTCAACAAAAAATGCCTCCAAGACGTCAACCCCGACAGAGAACCACTGAGGGAACCAACAATAACGATGTTGAAGCTAACCTCGTTCAAAAGCTAGTGACGTTACTGACGGGTGCATTACAGAATCAACCTCAAAATTAAGGTACAACTTTTAAGGAGTTCAAGGCGGTTGGACCACTTGAATTCCGTGGGTCCATGAATCCAGTGGAGGCACAGACCTAGATCATGGAGATAGAGAAAGTATTCGATGTTGCGAGAGTAGGGGAAGATCAGAAGACTGCTTTTACAACATTCATGTTGAAAGTAGAGGCTAGTTATTGGTGGCAGGCCAATAAAACTCGATAAGTACAAGGGGTGATGACCTGGGATAGGTTTAAGGAGATATTCTTCGAGACTTATTTCCTAGAGAGTTCGAAGAGTCAGCTAGAGGTTCAGTTTTTAGAATAGAAGCACGGAACGATGACGGTGTCTGAGTATGCCGCAAAAGTCAATAAGTTGGCAAGGTTTACGCCATATCAAGTCAGTACAGACGAACGCAAGGCAAATCAATTTGAGCAGGGACTGACGCCCTGGTTGTACAGTAGGGTCTCCCTGTTCTAGCTGAAGACATTCGCAGCAGTAATGGAGAAGGCAATTCTCGCTGAAGGTGGAGGCAAGGCATTAACAAAGTTCAATCAGGAGCAGAAAATGAAGAAGAATGAGGTGGAGGTTAAGAATGGTAATGGTGGAGGTGGAAATGGCAACAATAACTTGAAGAGGAAATGGAATGGAAATGTGGGTGCTGGAAACCAGCAGGGTAACCAACAGAATATGAAGTTTGAAGCATGCGCTACATGCGGGAAGTTTCACAAGGGTGTTTGCTTATTGGGGAAACGTGTATGCTTTAACTGTGGCCAGGAGGGTCACATCGCCCCAAATTACAGTCAGCCGAAGAAGAACGTCTGCTTCACATACGGATCCAAGGATCATTTTGCTCGTGAATGCCCTAAGAAGAAAGCTGGAGAGGCAAAAGAAAGCAAGGGAGGTAGCAGTGGAGGTACATGGGACATTACTGGACTGACGGTATCAAACAAACCCACAGCCAGAACCTTCAACATGACTGTGCAAGATGTTGTGCAATCAAAGGATGTTGTGCCAGGTATTATCCCAATCAATGATATTGATGCTTATGTATTATTTGATTCGGGTGCTACTTGCTCATTTATATCTGATGAATTTTATAAGAGGTTAGGATTACCTAGTGAAGAATTGAATTTCCCTTTAAACATAGAAATTGCGAATAAGGAAGTTATTCATGTTAATACAAGAACTGTAGGGTGAATATTAAGGATAATATCATGATGGTAGATTTAATTCTGATTAGACTTGGAGAGTTCGATGTTATTTTGGAAATGGATTGGCTGTTCAATTATGGAGCGGTAATTGATTGCCACAAGAAATGTGTAAACCTTATGACTCCGTCAAATGTAGTTTTCTATGGTAGCAAATCGCCTAGATAAATGAAATGTCTGACGATTATGCAGGCCAAGAAATTGTTGGGTCAAGGCTGTGTGGGTTATTTAGCTTACATAGTCGATACTCAGAAGAAGGGTGTGAAACTGGAAGAGATACCAGTGGTTAGGGAATTTATAGATGTGTTTTCGGAGGATTTTCCAGGACTTCCACCTGACAGAGAGATTGAGTTCGTATTCGATTTAGCGCCAAGAACAACACCGATATCGAAAGCCCCGTACAAAATGGCTCCGGTAGAAATAAAGGAACTAATGGTACAACTGCAGGAGCTATTAGACAAGAAATACATTCAGCCAAATGTGTCACCGTGGGGAGCGCAGGTGTTATTTGTGAAGAAGAAGGATGGGTCGATGCGTCTTTGCATTGATTATAGAGAATTAAACAAAGTCACTATTAAGAATAAATATCCGTTGCCAAGAATAGATGACTTGTTTGATCAGTTGAAGGGTGCTAAAAACTTTTTAAAAATAGATTTGAGAAGTGGGTATCATCAATTGAAGGTAAGGAAGGAGAATATACCTAGAACGACATTCAGAACTCGGTATGGACATTACGAGTTTCTGGTGATGTCATTTGGTTTGACCAATGCCCATGCTGCATTCATGGATTTGATGAACAGGGTGTTTAAACCACTCTTAGACAATTTCATAGTGGTATTTATCGACGACATTCTGGTGTATTCCAAAACTCAAGAAGAACACGTGGAACATTTACGTTTGACGTTGGAGACACTAAGTAAGGAAAAGTTGTATGCGAAATTCTGTAAGTCTGAATTTTGGTTAGATCGTGTACAATTTTTGGGACATGTGATTGACAAAGATGGGATTTCAGTGGATCCAACAAAAGTGGAAGCTATAATCAATTGGGAACAACCAAGAACACCTTCATAGGTGAGGAGTTTCTTGGGACTGGCCGGTTATTATAGACGATTTATTCAAGATTTTTCCAAGATAGCAACTCCGTTAACAAATTTGACATGGAAAGCTGTAAAATTTGTTTGGACGGAGAAGTGTGAGGAAAGTTTTTAGGACTTGAAGAAGAAGTTAAGTGTGGCACCTGTGTTATCATTACCAGATAGTTCAGGAAACTTTGTGGTGTATAGTGATGCCTCACATAAAGGATTGGGTTATGTTCTTATGTAGAACGGTAAAGTTATTGCATATGGATCAAGACAACTGAAGGATTATGAGAAAGGTTATCCGACTCATGATTTAGAATTGGCTGCAGTGGTATTTGCTTTGAAGATATAGAGATACTATCTGTATGGTGAGAAATATGAGATCTACACATACCACAAGAGTCTGAAGTATATTTTCACTCAGAAGGACCTGAACATGCATCAAAGAAGATGGATGAAATTGATAAAAGATTACGATTGCGAGATCTTTTATTATCCAGGCAAAACAAATGTGGTTGCAGATGCTTTGAGAAGAAAAGGTCGGGAGAAGTTGATGCTGATAACCACTCAGGAGGAGCTTATTTCAGCAATGAGAAAGCTAGAATTGGAAATAAAATTTCCAAAAGAATCCGATGAACGACTATTCCAGATACAAGCTGGTCCAACTTTAGTGGACAAGGTGAAAAATCCTCAACTACAGGATGAAGAATGCAGAAAAATAAAGCAAGGTGTGAAAAAAGGAAAAGAGGGGAAATACAAGATTGATACCGAAGGGTTACTGAGATTCGAGGGAAGAATCTGGGTTCTAGTAGTTTCAAATATAAAAGAAGAAATCTTGACTGAAGCTCATAATTCAAAATACTCGATTCATCCGAGAAGTACAAAGATGTATCAAGATTTACGACGTCATTTTTGGTGGCCAAACATGAAAAGAGATGTCGCATAATGTGTCGTAAAATGCTTGACATGTCAAAGAGTCAAGGCCTAGCATCAAAGACCAAGCTGATTACTTCAACCGTTAGAAATACCAGAATGAAAGTGGGAACACATCATAATAGATTTTGTGGTGGGTCTTCCAACTACTCAAAGAGAATGCGATGCGATTTGGGTGATAGTGGACAGACTGACAAAATCAACGCACTTTTTACCAATAAAGATTAGGTTCAATCTTGATCAGTTGTCAAGATTGTACGTTAAAGAAATCGTTTCGAGACATGGGATTCCAGTGACAATTGTGTCCGATAGAGATCCGCGATTCATGTCAAATTTTTGGAAGAGACTACAAGAATGCATGGGAACACAGTTGCGAATGAGCACGACTTATCATCCACAAACAGATGGCCAAAGCGAACGAACAATCCAAACATTGGAAGATATGCTGAGGGCATGCATCGTGGATTTCAAAGGAAGCTGGGATGAACATTTACCATTGGTGGAATTCACCTACAACAACAGTTACCATGCAAGCATAGGCATGCCGCCTTACGAAGCATTATACGGCAGAAAGTGCAGAACTCCACTGTGCTGGGATGAAGTCAGTGAATGCCAACTGTTAGGACTAGAACTGGTACAACAAACTACTGAGGTTGTCAAACTCATAAGGACAAGATTGGTAGCTTCTCAAGACAGATAGAAGAAGTATGCTGATCAACATAGACAAGATCGTGCATTCAACGTAGGAAATTACGTATTCCAAAAAGTTTCTCCTTGGAAGGGGAAAATTCATTTCGGTAAAAAGGGAAAGCTAAGCCCAAGGTTTATTGGACCCTTCGAAGTACTGCGAAGAGTTGGAAAAGTGGCTTACGAGGTAGCTCTACCTCCAGTATTGGAAAACGTTCACAATGTTTTTCATATTTCGGTGTTACGACCGTATAGACCAGATTACAAGCATGTGATCGAGTACGAACCATTACAGTTTGATAAAGATTTATCCTATGAAGATGTTCCTATCTAGATAGTCGACAGAAAAGAACAGGTGCTCAGGAATAAAGTGATACCTTCTTTGAAGGTGATATAGAGGAACCACAATGCTGAAGAAGCGACGTGGGAACTCGAAGATAAAATGATGAAAGATTATCCTGAGTTATTTGTTTAATCTATGTCTTCAATTTTGGGGACATAATCTTTGTAAGTATGGAAGAACGTAACGAATGATTTGTTTGAATTGTGATTCTGGGGACAGAATCCTTATAAGGAGGGAAGGATGTAACAATCCAAATTTTAAATTGTAATTTTAAATATTTATTGAATTATATAAATATTTAATGGATGTGTTTATTGTTGAATAAAATATATGTTTAATGGATTTGATGTGATTTGGTTAATTATTTGTTTAATAAATAATTAATGAGTTAAGGAAATTAATTATTATGACATAATATTCTAATTTAATTTAATAATTAAGTTAGAGAGTAATGATTAAATGAATTATTATAATGATATGTTATTTTGAATTGTGATTAAAATGATTTGTTAGTTGATTAAATAAAGTTAAAGTAATTTTAATTTAGTTTACCAAACAAGGCTTAAGGATATTAATTCTTTAATTTTAAAGGGTTTTGCCAAACGGAGCCTTATGGCTTTTGGATTTCTTTTAAATTTTGAATTATAATAAAATAAACTAAATAAATAAAATATAATTATAATCTATACGTTATATGTTTTTGTAACCGATGTTAATTATTAGGCTTATTATGGCCATAGCCGTTTTTATATTTACGTTGGGTTATCAGTTGGGTTACGCTTACTGTTAGTAGCCTAGTTTAATACTAAGAAAAGAAAAGAAAGAAAGAGTTCTAAAAAAGTTCAGGGAGAGTTTGAGAGAGAAAAGGTTGTGATTCCCAAAGTAGGTTCTGAGTTCGTCAAAGCTATTCTCAGTGATTAACAAGTATTTTCTTAAGTAACAAAAGGTGTGTTTTAAAACCTTAATATATATGTTTTACGTTCTCTGTGTTCTTGAATTTCAGTGTATATAAAGTTTTTAGAAAAATTGTCTTTAAACCATGTTTCTATAATTGATTATGAAATCATGTGTAATTATAATTTTAATTGTTATAACTAGCATGTATATGTGTATATATATGTTGTGTGCTAGATTATGTTCAAAAAGAAAGGAAATTGTTTTACAGTAAATATATATGCATGAACTGTGATTGTTAATTTTCTATGATAACAAAATCAGTTTATGCTAATTGAGAAATTGAACTTTATATGTTAATTGGGTAAAAATTAAAAAGAATATAGTTAGAATAAATCAATTTGGTTTATAATTGTGGAATTACAATTCACTGTGTCAAGAAATATCAAATATGAAGTTGTTGGTTTTAAAACAGTGCTTTCAAAGATTTAGTTTTCTGATATTGTTGATTAGTTGTGTTAAAATTAGTATATGCATGTTGAGTAATGTGTATGAGTAATTTATGTATGTTATACATGATGAATTAGTGTTAGAAATTAAGTTATAGACAGAAATTGGTTGTATTCTGTTCGTCCTGTTCGTTTTTGTAAGTTTTGGCGCCTCAGCGCCAAAATCATAGCCCCAACCCTGAAGTTCACGCCGCAGTGCCAATGACAGCGCCGCTGTCGTGCATTTTCGCGCCGCAGTGCCGCTGTCGTGCATTGATGTCGTGCCGTAGCGCTATAACCGTGCCGCAGTTTGACCCACAGTGTAAACTGTGGCGCCGCGGTGCCGGTTTGTAGTAGGTCCAAGAATGACTTTTGTTGAGCACAAAAGTCTGTAAATGTTAATTTAATGTAATATGATGATTGTTAAACATGTAATATTATTATTATGGTATTATAGTGCTAGGAACGAACATGTTATTAACACTTAGCGAGTGTTGTTATTATTTAATGATGTAATGTGATTAAGTGATTCATAAATCAAACCATACGTGATGTGGATATGTAGGGTATGGGTAGTGACTAATGATGTCATGATGCCATATGTATATAGGATAATTGTGTTTCGAATTATAACGATTTAGCCTACAAGCAAGGCAAGTCTTCTAAACCTAACCCTTCGTTGTGCAAGTTTATTTTCATTGTGCAAGTTTACTTATCTTATCTCGATTATATTGATCAAGTTATTCTTGTTGTTAACTTGTTTCGTTGAACAAGTTATTGTTTCTAGTTCGATTACAATTATGCAAGTTTTCCTAACTCAACACTTTCGTTGAGCTAGTTCTATTATTATGTTGTGCAAGTTTTTCTAAACCTAAACTTGTTATTTTTAGCACGCAAGTATCTTTATTCTGATGAACAAGTTTATCGTTCAAGTTATTACTTATTATGCATGCTTAATATTTAATTCTAAGATTTTAACCTTAGCTTAATGTTATTCAGGGCCAGGCAGGTTATATTATTCAGTACTTATGCTATTAGATTATTCCTAAAGCATGAACTTAGTACACCATGTTAATTCAGTTGTGGTTTATTCCGTAACATAGTGTTATTATGTTTCATTCAACTAATCCTTAGTTGATGACCGTTAAATTCTAAATTACCTTGAAACGTATCCAAACCAAACTTACTTTGGTGCGGACTTGTATTCTAAATATTGAGATGAACAACCCTTTTATTAGGGGTTTACGCTTAGCGTTGAAATGTTTGTGCACAATACATTGTATGAAGGGCTGATCCCCCTAAGTACGTGGAGTTCTTATAGTCTTATTACTGTTAAAGGTTAAGTTGAAAGAGTACTTATAACTGTGGACATGGTTCGTGGTCATTAGACCCTCAGTTGTATATTTTAGAATGTTAATAGAACATATTGTTCAGTTCTATTGAGCCTATTATTTAGCAGTTGATGCAAAGTTTTATTCAATCTCATTTCAAATGAGCCTTGCTTGCTCACTCTTGCTAATATAAATATTACAGCTAAAGTTGAGAAGGTCAACGTACCTAGCACCAGTAAAGGAAAAGGAAAGATGAACAAGTACTGAAAACTTGTAATCATTTTGATATTTTATTATCAGACTTTAGTTTAAATGATTGTAATGAAGTTTGTTTATTTTTCGCATTTGAATGATTGTATGTAAAGGTTAGATAACCTGGGAGATTTTTATTAATGTAATCCTTTATGGGAAGGTTTATTATTCAATTTTATTATGATTGGGTAGTTAGATATGAATGCTTGTATAAAGTCAACACCAAATCCTGAGGGACTGAAGCACTCAGATTTGGAGGTGTCACACTGCCACCTTACTTTATATCCATGGATTTAAGCTATTTTCAAATCTACGAGCCTTTTTTACCTTCGTGTCCACCTAATGTGGTGAAAATATTGCTAGCTCATTGAATTTGGCAGCGTACTCGAATACTGTCATGTTCTCTTGCTTCAACTCTAGAAACTTTACTTTCATCCTGGCTTGCATACTCGGTGAGAAATAGTTCTCGAAAAAACAATTCCTTAAACCTTGTCCAGGTTACCACTACTGTCCCAGCTGTAGCCTAGTTTGACTCCCACCAGTAATTAGCCTCACCTTTCATCAAATAGGTAGCAAAAGCTGTCTTTTGCTCCTCTACTACTCTAGCGATAATAAAAGCCTTCTCCATCTCCTTCACCTAAGTCTGAGCTTTAATAGGGTCAGTGGTTTCTCTAAATTCTGACTATGATGAAACCTTTTCACAAGTAGCTATGCTCAAGTCCATTAGGATTTTACTTGCGATTGTAGCTTACCACGACTATGAAATTTGGCAAATGGACGTGAAAATGGCCTTCCTCAATGGGAAACTTGAGGAGGATGTGTATATGACACAGCCAGAGGTATTTGTTTCAATAGCTGGAACAAATCAGGTCTGTAAACTACAACGATCAATTTATGGATTGAAGCAGGCTTCTCGTAGATGGAACTTACATTTTGGTGAAACAATCAAAGAGTATGATTTTATCAAAAATGAGGATGAACCATGTGTGTACAAGAAGGTTAGTGGGAGTGTTGTTTCATTCCTTGTATTATATGTTAACGATATATTACTGATAGGGAATGATATTCCTATGCTATAATTGATCAAAATATGATTATTTAAACACTTCTCCATGAAGGACTTGGGAGAAACATCCTATATTTTGGGGATAAAGATTTATAGAGATAGATCTAAAAGGATGCTCGGCTTATCCCAAGGAACGTACATTAACTCGATGCTAAAGAAGTTTAGCATGGAAGATTCCAAGAGAGGTCTCATGCCGATAAGACATGGAATACATCTCTCCAAGATACAGGCCCCAAAGACACCTGAGGAGAGAGACCATATGAGTAAGATATCTTATGCTACAACAATAGGATCTATCATGTATGGTGTGATATGTACTAGACCGGATGTTGCTCATGCACTAAGTGTAACATGCAAATATCAGTCGAATCTTGGAGTAGAGCAATAGAAGGCAGTGAAAAATATCCTAATGTACTTACGAAGAACTAAGGATGTATGTCTTTTCTACGGTGGGTCTAAATTGCAACTAGAGGGCTACACAGACTCAGGCTTTCAAATGGACTAAGATGATAGTAAATCTATTTCGGGGTGTGTGTTTACCTTAAACGGTGGCGCAGTGAGTTGGAAGAGTTCCAAGCAGCAAAAAAATGCTTAGTCAGTGACAGAGGCAGAGTACATAGCTGCAAGTGAAGCTGTAAAGGAGGTAGAGTACACGTGTTACGGCGGTTTCATTTGATTAGAGAGATCATTGAAAGAGGAGAACCCTGGAGCGTGTTGACTCTCAAGACAATATTGCAGATCCATTTACTAAGGCGTTAACATAACAGCAGTTTGATCGTCACCTAGAGAACATGGGTATGAAATATCATGGCGATTGGCTTTAGTGCAAGTATGAGATTGAAAGTAGTATGCATACAAGCTAATCATGAATGATGATGAAGCATATACTTTATAAACAATCTTATTCATTTGTTAATAAAAGTATTTATTTGCTAAATGCATTAATTTATGTACATGGTGATGTTTTAATAATATGATATAAACCCATAGTTTTAAGCAATATTTTTACAATCATGATGAGATCATGCTAATGAGATTTAAATTCTTAGATAGCTTAAAACTAAAATGTTCCCAATCAATGGATTACTAAAAAGGAGAATAGTGAATCCGGATAGATTGGTACATACGTTGCTTGCTCATTGGAAGAGGATGAATTATCTCATGATCAATTGTGTAGAGACACTAAAGCAAGTATTTAGGTGCGGTTTAAATGTTTTTTTGGTTACTGTACTTTAGGTCAACTTACAAATGGATAACTGAACCTTTTCTTTCTTACAATCAACTTACTGTATTCGACTTTTCTAACATAAAGTTGAATTTCCGTCAGCGGGGTTAAGTTTTTTAACGAAATAATTACGTGGAAATGCCACGTATTTACGGAATCCTAGCTGGAAGATATAATTAACAACATTTTAAACATTAGGTATAACCCACCCATAAAAAATATATATATATATGCCCGCCCGAACTGACCCACCGAATTCCATCCATCTTAAATAAGGAATCAGACATTAGAAGGGGAAAATTTTAGGGTTTTTCGTAAGAGCAGAGTTCAGAAATCAAAAGGTGAATGGTTTGAAGTAATTAAAACTGAGAATCCAATACATAGGTGGATTTAGAGAAGATGAGTACCTCAAGTGGGGTAGAAAGCTCGTAAAGAAGGAAAATAGTGAACAAGTGTGCAGATTCTGAGTACGATTCTGCCAAATTCAATCCCATCATCTGCGGCTGTGGAATTGATGAGTGGGTTTTATACATACTAATTGGGTATTTTCGGACTAAAATAGTTGCTATTTCATGTTATTTTTAGTATTGTTTTATATGTTATGTTGCGTTCGTATTACAGGGTCAGGTTGAGATGGCTAAAGTAACAACTGGGGGCAAGAAAGGGTAAAAACTCAAATTTACAGCTAGTATACCTGCCGGGGCGAGTCTTCACCAAGCTTAAACACCCATCAGGGCGGGGGTACACGTTAGTAAGGATTTTAAGTACCCGTCGGGGCGGGCTTCATTAGTTCAAAAATACCCACCGGGGCGGGCTATGCGGTTGTTATATGGAAGTGTTCTAGTTTGATTCTAACTCTGGAGATCTGTGATGTCCCCAAATTCGGGTTACCGAACCCCGAGTTTGGTGCTCACGATTCATCATACAAATAACATCTAACTACCCAATCATTTATGAATATCATCATACATACCATTAATTAATATAATTAATACAATATCCTAGGTTGTCTAACCTTAACATAACTTACAAACCTCCAGACATACAAAAAGGATTACATACATTGACATAATAATTGAAGTTTTTATTAACTACTCTTGTACTTTGCCCTTGCCCTTGTCTTTCTCTGAGCCTTATGTTACCTCGTCCTTTGCTGAAATGTTATTTTTAAGCAAGGGTGAACAAAGAGTTTGCTCCGTAAGTTAAAACATACAAAAAGAGATATGAATCAAGAATATAAGACTCTAGAATCTATAGAACTTCAATAATGTTCAAAGGACTTCGAAGTAGCTGAATAAATCATTTATCAATAACAAGACTTTATCGAATTTCATGTTAAACAACAATTCAATGATGAAAGAGTAAAACTCTTTCGAAATTTCAATAATGTTCAATTGATTATCAAGAGATAATACTACTGCAGTAATAAAGTGTAATATTTCCAGATTTCATGTTGAGTAATCACAATGGATCATGAACTAATAGAGGAATTACAAGATATTCAATACTGAATTAGCTCAAGTGTATCAGTTAATTATAAATATTAAATCATACTCCTCTGCAAGCACATGAAGTGATCAGCTTCATTGTACCCTATATTATGTATAATACTCAGAAAAAGCACAATAGTCGGATGTTCGACAATAAAGTCCCCTTTATATAAGGGTTGTTCATCTCAGTGTTATATTATGAGTCCGTACCAGTAAAATATGGTTTGGATTGAATTACAAAAATACTAAAGATTTCAACACATAATATCCATATTGATCTAGCCGAAATAATTGGCATTGATCTTTCAATAACAACTTAGTTCGATATTTAGAACGTATCATGTTTTAACAAATATTAGTCTCGCCAAAATAATTAGCTGAGAAATAGCTCATAAACTGTTCTATAACAGACAAAAATTAATTGCACTATGTGCAATCATCAACAATAATTATAGAAGTGAATAACCAACAATAGTTATTCACCAATCATGCTTTTGAAATTTTAAAACTCAATTTGAGTTAATGAAGTTGCAATAATTGTGAATGCTCAATAATAATCTTAGATGTGGAATAATCATCAATAATTACCCACTTAACATGCTGATAAAATAATAACTCGAGTTTTAGTTATGGAAACTTGTATTGGTCATTGACTACTGCTACACAATCTAATTTACCTTCGTTTGAAAGACCTATCATCAATAATATTGGTCTCGCAATTAGCGTAATACATCACAACACATAATATTGTTATTTAAAGTCATTATACAACTTAGACACATAATCATGCAGTCACAACAATGTTTAGAACCTATAAAAACACTAATCAGATCAAACTAATTCAGTCTGGTTGGACTTTGGTATCAATATGGTGTCCCGATTACCTTATCAAATAATTAATGAGTTTATTTTTAATAAAACTCAACTCCAAAGCTTTAATATTATATTAGATAATTTTATTATCCTTTATAATATTTTTCGGAAGCTCATAATAATTTTCAAATAATTATTATCTGTTATAATGATTTTTCAAACACTGTTATCATTTTTTTAAATGATTTAAATACTAAATAATTCCATTATCATTAATACTTAAATAATTTTAAAATATTAATGAAATCTCTATCAAAATATTAAAGTTATTTATAATAACTCAAATATTTTTAAAAAACTAATATTACCATTAAATAATTTTTAAAACATTTAAAATTATTTTTAAATAATTACAATTAATATTCAAATATTAATGTATTTCCTATCAAAATATTAAATGTGAGACCTCAACTTTCATGAATAAAGATTAATTTTTCTCGAAATATATTTTTAAATATTATGTTGTGGAATTGATATAATGTTATAGTTGTGGATAATATTTATAAATTTTGCAAAGTAAGCAAATTGTTATAAAATATTTGATTGCTTGGGGAATATTCGTTTTAACAAGAAAAATTCGTACGACGACACAATCATTGGTGGACCCCACAACGAAATTATTGTCGGAGTTAGAAAACGACAGAAATATATTTTTATAAAAATAACGGCAAAAGTTTTACCGTTAACTGCTGAAATACCCGGTGATAAAAATACAGTAATACGCGTGGTTGCATAGTAGCACACGGTATTGATCATTGATGCTTACGTGAGAAGTCACTCAGTTATACTCAATTATTACTACAGTAATTGCTGCATAGTATCTCATATTATTGATTCAATTATTGTCACAGTATCATCTGCATAATATTTTATATCATTAAATCAATAATTGAGATGACAAGTTACTCATATTATTATTTTCATTATTGACAATGTCTAGAAAGTTCTGTTGAGAAAATAGGTTTAGTCACCTAATTGTGCGCCAATAGGGAGAAATCCTTATCGGAAAGTCCCCTCTTTCCTGGGAATGATCTTGCTGTTAATATTGCAAGTTGTATTATTAATGAATAAATGTTGTTAAAAATATTGAGAGGATTTTTATGAAGTATTTGTTGTAAATTTGGTGTATTATTTGAACCCGCACTTACCCATTTTTCAAAACTGTCGGGAGAAGTTATCTCAATTTTATATATATATATATATATATATATATATATATATATATATATATATATATATGTATGTATTGTCAGGGAAATTGGGATTGGGGATGGGGTGGGGGGGGGGGGGGGAAGGGTGACGTGAAGAGGAGGTAAGGTTATTATTATTATTATTATTATTATATATATATATATATATATATATATATATATATATATATATATATATATATATATATATATATTATAATAAGTTTTGTTTTTTTATGAAAAATAGAATATTTTATATTTTATTATGTATAGTGTTTGCATAGTATGTGCATAGTATTTGCGTAGTAAATCATGTGAATTTCGAATCCAGCTAATTTAGCCCGTGTTCGCCCACTGTTAACCCGTGAAAATTCTAAATAGTATCCAGCCATTCTCCTATAAATTGGATGCTTAGTTTAGAATTAAAAATCACACCAGAATCAGAGAATTCTTCTTCTATAATATTGAGCATATTTCTTTAGAGTTTAAGGAAGTTTTGATTGTAGAAAATAGTTCAAGTTTTCCTCAAGAATATCTCCGTTCTACCAGTCAGAAGTACTCTCTTTTTTAAGGTAAGGGATATTAATTTTGTTCAATATTCATAAGAAATAATATTTTCTTTCATACTCTGTAGTATGCAAGTAATATTATTTCGTTTCAGATTCCGAATTCTACACTCATTTTTTTAAGTATTGCTTCTATACTCCGTGAAATTAGTAGTATATCCTTGAAATTTGCACTTAATCTAGTATCTTTTCACGGAAATATTATTCTGATCATTCTTGATAATTTTTAATCTTTCCATGTCGGAGTACTATTCATAGGGTACTGTTCACAAAATACTATTCACGTGATACTATTCACCCTAGATACTATTCATGATAAAAATTAATTCTTTTCTGTCCAAATTATTTTTGATACAATATTATTCTTGAATTTTAATCCATAAAGCAACATCATGTTGACAATTTGGACATTATTAAATTCAGGATAAATTAAATTATAAATCTTTAAAACTTATCCTTACTCACATTTAATTGAATTCTTATATCATTGTCGTCATCCTCATGCTTATATTGTGATAAAAGCCATCTTTGGTCCGTAGTGCATAGATAGACTGTTGATTGGTATGAATATGACCAGAGATTATTCGGTATAATCATGATCTGTAATGTTATAAATGATGTGGTGAAAGTCTTCATTGGCCCATAGCGCATTGATGGAGAGTTGATGACCATTGGTGATAACACGATTATCCTTGGCCCGTAGTGCATGGATAATTCAGTGATCTAGAATATTTATTAAGCTGAGTCTCAGCGATAAAATTTATGATAAACTTTTAAATCACAGAAGATAGTAGATATCATGCTCTACTTGACTCTTCTAATGAATTGCTTGTTCCGCTGCAGTTAAACTTGATGTTTATTGTATTTAAATTAGTTTAACACTGTTGAAGGCTAACGATAATTTATTCTGCATTATCTTAGTCATAATATTTCTAACTAGGCTAGTTGAGCTCAGCCTTTTGCTTTCATTGTTCTCTTCTGGAAATGAGAACGTAGCCGGGACTACTCGGGGAATGGAGTGACAGTCCGAGATGGTGGCTGTAGTAGTTCTCACTATTTTATAAAATAGTGTGATAATAATTATAATGAAGACTCCATTTGAGTTTGGATATTGTCTAGAAGACAATATTCGTGTTAGAACTCTCAGCTATATTTTGTCGTATTTTACACGACAGCTGTATAATTAAGTTTGTATTTGTATTTAGTACCATGTACTTGGCGACTCAAAATGGGTGATGTATACCTATTTTGGGAGCGTTACAGTTGGTATCAAAGCTTAGGGATATGATCCCTGGCTGAGATGTGAGACTAGAACTAGGAGGGGAGAGACAGGTAAATCATTCACTTGTATGACCTACCTAAGCTTATTTATTATTTAATTGGTTGGTCAGAATATAGGATAATATGTGGTATGTCAATTAACCGTTGTTTTGTGGCAGGGTTTGAAAATGACAATCGAGAATGTTGAGATAAGCAATGGAGCACAGGAGACCGTTGAGTCACCACAGATCAATAACCAGGATAATGTGCATCAAGAAGGCAACAATCCCCATGTAACCAACAACACCGACCAAATGATGAACGATGAGATGTTCAGAGGCTTTATGCAATTCATGCAACATCAGGCGAGAGAGACTCCTGTTCAAAATGCAGGTGGAAACACTTGAAACACTCGGATGGTCACTGTTAAGCAGTTTAAGGAGCTGGGACCACCAGATTTTTTGGGAAAGCCAGAACCACTTAAGGCGGAGACGTGGATAAAGCAGATCACCAAGATATTTGAT
Source organism: Panax notoginseng (assembly GCA_016801055.1). NCBI lineage: Eukaryota > Viridiplantae > Streptophyta > Magnoliopsida > Apiales > Araliaceae > Panax > Panax notoginseng. Next base: position 137,183,573 of record CM029019.1, read on the forward strand.
ATTTTGGGATGCTCCGAGGAGCAAAAGGTTCCATTTTCCACCTTCACGTTGCGAGGAGAGGCAGATTACTAGTGGAAATCTGTGAAATGTACTCAGTCTGCCGCACTCAAGATGTCTTAGGAGAAGTTCCAAGAATTGTTCAACGACAAGTACTTTCCTGAAAGTATTCATGACATGAAGGAGGTGGAGTTCATCAAGCTAGAGCAATACAATATGACCGTGTCGCAGTACGAAGCTAAGTTTTTCGAGTTGTCTCGGTTTGCATCCCATTTAGTAGATAATGAGGAGCGTATGCAACGAATGTTTCTACGAGGTTTGAAACCCGAAATACGTCAATACCTCATTTCTTATAAACTGTGTTTGTATTCAGATGTTGTAAATAAGGCTCAGTTATTGGAGCGCGTTAATGAGTCAACCCAACCAAGAGAGAGCAGTCAGCAAAACGATAATACCAGTGGTAACAGTCATCAAAGCGGTGATAACAAACATGGAAGGAATCAACATGTCAGAAATGGTAACCACTTCGGTGGTAATCATGGCCAAGACAATTGAAGTGGAAATTTCAAGAAGAGGATGTTCAACAATGATGGAAAGACAGCAGCACCAGCACCCGTTTTAAGGAAGGAGAACGACCACCGATCGTATGCTTCAAATGCAGAGTGGAGGGACACATCAGTCCAAACTGCACGATGCAGTCTAAAGCATGTTATAATTACGAAAGAGAAGGTCACGTAGCTCGATTTTGTCGTGCAGTGAAGCCAAGTTCAGTTGGGATGGTGACACCGAATGCCGTCCCAGACAAGTCAAAGCCGGTAGTTCAAGGGAGAGCGTTTGTCGTGACTTTCCAAAAAACGAGGAATCCAAACGAGGCTATTACGGGTAAGCTAATCATAAACTCTTACGAAGTCTATACCTTATTTGTTACATGTTCTATCCATTCTTTTATTTCTCCTACTTGCACTCAACGTTTAAATTTAACTCCGGAGAAATTAGACTTTGACTTATCTGTTGAAACTTCATTGGGAGAAACCTTCATTACATCCACTGTTTATAAATCTTGTTTGATTCAAATCGGCAATTGCACATTACCTGTCGATCTTATCTCGTTGAAAATACTTGCATTTGATGTGATTTTAGGGATTGATTGGTTAACTACTCATCATGCTAAAATTGATTAATTTTGTAAGGTTGTTAGCTTTCATATTCCTAACTAACCTATTATACGAATTCAAGCAACCAACCCACTAAAGTTAATCACTGTCATATCAAGCCATAAAGTCATTCGTTTATTGAAAAATGGATGTCAAGTTTTCTTAGCCCATGTCACATATTTAAACAAAAATACGTCAGATTTGAATGATATTCCTATTGTTAATAAATTTCCTGACGTATTTCCTGAAACACTTCTTGGCCTACCCCCAGAGCGTTAAATTAAATTTAGTATCGACCTTGAACCCGGTACAAAACCCATTTTCAAAGACCCATATCGAATGGCTCCTATTAAACTTCAGGAGTTAAAAACCCAACTGCAGGAATTGTTAGACATCGGTTTAATTCGTCTTAGTACATCTCCTTGGGGTGTTCCTATTCTATTCATAAAGAAGAAAAATGGGAGTATGCGACTTTGTATTGATTCGAGAGTTGAATCATGTCACCATCAAAAATAGATACCCATTACCTCGTATTGATGACCTGTTAGTTGCAAGAAGCTAAATTCTTTTTAAAGATCGATCTTCGTTTCGGATATCATCAGTTAAATATTAAAACTGATGACATTCTAAAGAATGCTTTCAGAACTCGGTACGGGCATTACGAATTTCTAGTCGTGTCTTTTGGATTGACTAATGATCTTGCTGCCTTTATGGATATGATGAACCGAGTATTCAAGAAATATTTGGATCATTTTGTGGTTATCTTTATTGATGACATACTCATTTACTGCAAAAGCCACGAAGATCATGAGCAACACTTAAGGCTGATACTCTAAAAGCTTCGTGAAAACAAGATATATGCCAAGTTGAAGAAATGTAAATTCTAACTTGAGGAAGTAGCATTCCTTGGGCACGTGATATCAAATTATAAAATATCTGTTGACCCAGCAAAGATTGAAGTAATTCAAAGCTGAGAGAAACCTAAGTCAGTAACCGAAGTACGTAGCTTTCTGGGCTTAGCTGGTTATTATCGGAGATTCATGGAAGGATTTTTTAGAATCGCTACTCCATTAAATCAGCTGACTCGAAAAGATACAAAATTCGGTTGGAGCGAGGAATGTGAGAAAAGTTTTTAAGAATTCAAGAGGAGACTCATTTCAGCACATGTTCTAACAATACCATCTGGTTCGGAGGGATTTGTCATCTACAGCGATGCTTTAGGCAAAGGGTTAGGATGTGTTCTCATGCAACATAGAAAAGTCATAGCCTATGCCTCACGATAACTCAAAAAATATGAGAGGAATTATCCTACTCATGATCTAGAGTTGGCAGCAGTCGTTTTCGCACTAAAGATCTGGAGACATTACCTGTATGGGGAGAAAGTGGAGATCTAAACGGATCATAAAAGCCTCAAATATTTATTCACCCAAAAGGAACTCAACATGTGGTAACGGCGTTGGCTCGAGCTGTTGAAAGATTACGATGATACCATTCAATACCATCCTAGAAAAGCGAACATGGTACCTGACGCGTTAAGTAGAAGATCATATGCGGGTACGAGTGTAATATTGTCAACACAAAGGCCCATTTTACTTGACTTGCAAAAGAATGGAGATAGAGTTAAAGACTCTAGGGACCCACATGATGATGTCAAATATACGAATAGAATCAATTTTAATCGATAAAGTTAAAGATGCTCAAGTTACAGACCTGGAGCTGATGCGTATGAAGAAGAAAGTGTAGGAAGGCATTACTCAATAAGAAAGAATCGATGAAGAAGGAATATTTCGAGTCAACTCCAGACTTTATGTTCCTAACGACCTTGATTTAAAGTATAAAATCATGATGGAGGGACACAACACACTGTTTTCAATCCATCTTGGAAGTACCAAAATGTATCGTGATCTTCGACATACATTTTGGTGGAGTAATATGAAGAGAGAGATCGCGGAGTTTATCTCAATATGTTTAACTTGTCAACGTGTCAAGGCGGAGCATCAAGTGCCAAAAAGTCCATTGCAACCACTTGAAATTCTATAATTGAAGTGGGAACACATTACCATAGATTTGTTATTGGTCTTCCCAAGGTTTCTCAAGGCATAGATGCAATTTAGGTTATTATCGATAGATTGACCAAGTTTGCTCATTTCTTACCAATACGAGAAACTTATTCACTTGAACATATTGCTCGTATATACATAAATGAGATTGTAAGACTGCATGGTATGCCAGTATCCATAGTTTCTGATCGAGACCCAAGATTCACTTCACGATTTTGGGTTAGTTTGTAAAAAGCTATGAGCATAAATTTGCGATTCAGTTCAGCATATCATCCTCAGACGGATGGGCAGTCGGAGAGCACTATTCAAACTCTTAAAGATCTAATAAGACTCTGTGTCCTTGACTTCAAAGGAAGTTGGGACAAGTTCTTGCCATTGGTTGAATTCTCCTACAACAGTTATCAAGCAAGTATTGGCATGGCTCCAGTCTAGGCGTTGTATGGACGCAAGTGTCGTTTTCTAGTATGCTGGAATGAGGTGAATGAAACAATGTTGTTAGGACCAAAATTGGTACGCATGACTATGAAAAAGATTCAAATGATCCGACCACGTATAAAGACCTCACAAGATTGACAAAAGAGTTATGTTGATCTTCATCGAAAGGACGTGAAATTCAATGTTGGAGATCATGTGTTGTTCCGTGTTGCTCCATGGAAAGGAGTTACGAGATTTGGAAAGAGAGGAAAGCTCAATCCACGATTCATTGGCCCATTTGAAATCCTCGATTGAGTAGGAACTGTGGCCTATAGACTCGCTTTACCGCCAAGTATATCTCGTGTTCAAAACGTTTTTTACATATCTATGTTACGTAAATATGTGAAAGACCGGAACCATACTATTGAATTAGAACCAGACGAGATAGCGGAAGATTTAACGTATAAAGAGGTACTTGTTAAAATTTTGGATAAGAAGGAACATATTCTACGCTCCAAGGTTATACCTCAAGTCAAAGTTTTTTGGAGAAACCACGATGTTAAGGAAATGACCTGGGAGTTAGAATCCAAAATGAAATCAAGGTATCCTCACCTTTTCGATATACCAGGTACGTACCCCAATTTCGAGGACGAAATTTCATAAGAAGGGGAGGTTGTAAGACCTCAACTTTCATGAATAAAGATTAATTTTACTCGAAATATATTTTTGAATATTATGATGTGGATTTGATATAATATTATAGTTGTGGGTAATATTTCTAAATTTTGCAAAGTAAGCAAGTTGTTATAAAATATTCGATTGATCTGGGAATATTCATTTTAACAAAGAATATTCGTACGACGGCACAATCATTGGTGGACCCCACAACAAAATTATTGTCAGAGTTAGAAAACGACAGAAATATCTTTTTATAAAAATAACGGCGAAAGTTTACTGTTAATTGTTGAAATACTCGGTGATAAAAGTACAGTAATACGCGTGGTTGCATAGTAGCACACGGTATTGATTAATGATGCTTACATGAGAAGTCACTTAATTATACTCAATTATTGCTATATTAATTGCTGCATAGTATCTCATATTATTGATTCAATTATTATCATAGTATCATCTGCACAATATTTTATATTATTAAATCAATAATTGGGATGACAAGTTATTCATATTATTATTTGTATTATTGACAATGTCTAGAAAGTTCTGTCGAGGAAAGGGGTTTGGTCACCTAATTACGCGCTAATAGGGAAAAATCCTTATCAGAAAGCCCACTTTTTTCTGGGAATGATCTGGTTGTTAATATTGCAAATTGTATTATTGATGAATAAATGTTATTAAAAATATTGAGGGGATTTTTATGAAGTATTTGTTATAAGTTTGGCGTATTATTTGAACTCCCACTTACCCATTTTTCAAAACTGTCGGGAGAAGTTATCTCAATTTTGTTATATATATATATATATAAAGTATTGTCAGGGAAATGGGGGGGGGGAGCGTGACGTGAAAGGGAGGTAAATTATTATTATTATTATTATATATATATATATATATATATATATATATATATATAATAAGTTTTGTTTTTTATGAAAAATAGAATATATTATATTTTATTATGCATAATATTTGCATAGCGTCTGCATAGTAAATCATGTGAATTTCGAATTCAGCCGATTCAGCCCGTGATTTCGCCCATTGTTCACACGTGAAAATTCTAAATAGTATCCAGACATTCTTCTATAAATAGGATGCTTAGTTTAGAATTGAAAATCACACCAGAATCAGAGAATTCTTCTTCTATAATATTGAGCGTATTTCTTTAGAGTTTAAGGAAGCTTTGAGTGTAGAAAATAGTTTAAGTTTTCTTCAAGAATATCCCCGTCTTACCAGTCAGAAATACTCTCTTTTTTAAGGTAAATGATATTATTTTTGTTCAATATTCGTAAGAAATAATATTTTCTTTTATACTCTGTAGTATTTAAGTAATATTATTTCGTTTCATATTCCGAATTCTACACTCATTTTGTTAAGTATTGCTTGTATACTCCGTGAAATTAGTAGAATATCATTAAAATTTGCGCTTCATCTAGTATCTTTTCACAGAAATATTATTCTGAGCATTCTTGATAATTTTTAATCTTTTAATACCGAAGGACTATTCACGGGGTACAATTCACAAAGTACTATTCATGGGATACTATTCACTTAGATACTATTCACCCGGGGTACTATTCATGATAAAAATTGATTCCTTTTCTATCCAAATTATTTTTGATACAATATTATTCTTGAATTTTAATCCACAAAATAGTATTATGTTGACAATTTTGACATTATTGAATTCTGGATAAATTAAATTATAAATCTTTAAAATGTATCCTTGGTCACATTTAATTGAATTCTTATATCACTGTCATCATCCTCATGCTTATATTGTGATGAAAGTCATCTTTGGCCCGTAGTGCACAGATGGACTGTTGATTGGTATGATTATGAGCAGAGATTATTCGGTATAATCATGACCTGTAATGCTACAAATGATGTGATAAAAGTCCTCATTAGCCCGTAGTGCATTGATGGACAGTTAATGATAATTGATCATAACACCATTATCCTTGACCCGTAGTGCATGTATAATTCGTGGATGTGATACTAATGAATATCCTTGGCCCGTAGTGCATGGATAATTTAATGATGTGGATTATTTATTAAGCTGAGTCTCAGCGATAAAATTTATGATAAACTTTTAAATCATAGAAGATAGTAAATATCATGCTCTACTTGACTCTTCTAATGGATTGCTTGTTCCGCTGAAGTTAAACTTGATATTTATTGTATTTTAATCAGTTTAACACTATTGAAGGCTAACGATAATTTATTATGCATTATCTTAGTCATAATATTTCTTACTGGGCTAGTTGAGCTCACCCTTTTTGCTTTCATTGTTCTCTTCAGGAAATAAAAACGTAGCTGGGACTAGTCGGGGAATGGAGTGACTATCCGAGATGGTGGTTGTAGTAGTCATCACTATTTTATAAAATAGTGTGATAATAATTGTAATGAGGATACCATTTGAGTTTGGATATTGTCTAGAAGATAATATTCGTGTTAGAACTCTCAGCTATGTTTTTTTGTATTTTACACGACAGTTGTATAATTAAGTTTGTATTTATATTTAGTACCATGTATTTGGCGACTCAAAATGGGTGATGTATACCTATTTTGGGGACGTCACATTAAAAGTCATTTATTATAACTTAAAATATTTTTAAATCCTTTATATCATTTTTAAATAATTTTTAAAACATAAAAATTATTTTTAAACCATTTATTTAATACAATTATTAAATAAATTTATTATCACTAATATTAAGTTATTAATGAAATTTATATCAAAATATTAAAAGTTATTCACTATAACTTAAAATATTTTCTAACACTTTAATATCATTTTTAAAATATTAAAAATCATTTTGAACTAATTTATTTAATATAATTATTAAATAATTTTAATATCATTAATATTTAAATAAATTAAATTATTAATGAAATTTATGTCAAATTATTAAAAGTTAATTTTTATAACTTAAAATAATTTTTAAAACTCATTTTTGAATTTTTATGAATTATTTTCAATTTTTCTCTATTTATTGGAAAATAATTTTATTAAAACTGTCGCTATAGGTTTTAGCGATGAAAACTGTCGCAGTTGGTGTTCTTCATTAATGAAGAACTTCCATGCTCAATGCCCTGGGGGCTACTTTGACAATGGTTAATTTTCATCTACTTAAGTTTTTGGGCTTGAAAGTGTATCCATGATGTAGTACTAGTGTAAGACTATAAGTACTAACTATTTTCAAGGTCTAACTACTTCATAGCATGAAGATATAAGCATCCAAAGTAGCTGTCAGGACTGTTCTGGGCTTTTTGGGTTACCCAGAAACCTAGACAGTCTTAGGTAGCTACTTTAGAGCTTCAACAATTGGATTTATATGTATTGTTTGGGTGTTAAAGTGTTACACTCTTATTGTTTACATGTCAAGGAACAAAAGTACTATACTTAGGTAGCTTAACTTCATAACAACAACAAGATTTGGCTTGGTCAAACCTTGTCAGAAAACTTATTCTTCAGTTTTCTGGAAATTCTAGAAAACTCATTTTGTGCTTGGTCAACCTACTTTGACTACTAATAACTTGAATCCTGTTGATTGTTTAGGTGTTTTGATGTTATGGTTCTATAGTCCATATACTAGGGTATAACAATGATACACCTACACAAGCTAGACACATAACACATGCAAGATCTAAGCACAACAAAAAGCTGTCAGACAGTTTCTGGGGATTTTCTGGGTTTTCCAGAAACTCATAAGCGTGACTGGTCAACTATGTTTGACCATTAATAACTTGGAATCTTGACATGATATGGACATTATTCCACTTCCAGTTTACTCTCGTCATAGCATACTATAACAATGATACACCTAGCAAGTCTAACAATTAACAGATTTGGATCTATGGCCTCTGACATTTGACTGTCAGGACATATTTTAGGATTCTTTACTGTTTTTAAAAACTTCATTTTTCATGCACTTAGATGTTATGGATCTATGATATATCATCATAGATCACTATATAACATCATATAACACACAAATAAACATAAAAAAAAATAAAAAAAATTTAGCATACAAGATCTAGCATAGTTAGGGTTTATACCTTTCTTTACAACCTTTGATCGTTGCTTCCTAATCTCATCTTGGGGTGTTCTTAGCTTTTCTTGGGACTGATTTTCGTGGCTTTGAGAGAGAAAGGGACTTGGCTAAATGAATGAACACAAATGAGCCTTTTCTTGATATTTCTCTTTCTTTAATCTTTCAATCTATGATCTTGTGGATGGGAATGATGTTATGTGGAACAAATTGGTTGATTCAAGGTGTATTTCACATATGGTAATAACTTAAGAGATGTGTCAATAGTTTTAACCATATTTCTTTTTAACTTAAATGTTAAGTAAATGATATTTTAGTAATTTTGCATCCAAAATGGTATTTTGGTAATTTCTCACATAATTTTTAGGGTAGTTTAGACATTTGACATGATTCCCTTTAATCTTAACCCTTAGGATTTGATAATCATCATTAGGGTTAATTTGCTAATTAAGGTTTAGGGTTCCCGAATAAGAAATTAGGGTTTTAAAAATAGAATTAGGGTTCCTAACTGATTGTTAGGGTTTTCTAACTGTAGATTAGGGTTTCTAATCTAACATTAGGGTTTACTAAGGTTATACCTTAGCTGATCAACATTTGATCATTAATCACATGTTGCACAAACAAATATCCGTAAATACAATTATAGTAACTGTATCAAATCCTTATACGTAATTAGGGTTAGGGTTTTCAACAGATAATCAACATAATTAACTTCACTCATATTACTTAGTCAATATATTATTTGACTATCTTGCTACACTCATATCACAGATACTCAACATAATACTGATAATCAATATGATATTAAATGTGACGCCCCCAGAATAGGTATACAACACCCATTCTGAGTCGCCAAATACATGGTACAGAAAGCAAACTACAACTTCAATAATACAATTGTCGTGCAAAATACGACAACACATACTGTGAGTTTAAATACAAATATTGTCTTCTAGACAATATCCACACTCAAATAAATCCTCATTACAATTATTCAAACACTATTTTACAGAAATAGTGAGGACTGCTAATACATCTTTCTAGAACCATTACTCCATACCCCGACTAGATCCTGCTATGTTCTCACCTCCTGAGAAGAAAAATGGAACAAAAAGGAAAAGGGTGAGCTCAACTAGCCCAGTAAAGAATATTATGACTAAGATAATATACAACAAATTATCGTTAGTCTTCAACAGGGAAAAATCTGATAAAATATAATCGACAACAAGTTTTAGATCAACAACTGCAGCGGAAACAGCAAACCATTAGAAGAGTCAAGTAGAGAAAGAATTCTACTATCTTCTAAGATTTAAAAGTCCATCATCAATATTTTATCCCTGTAACATCAATTAATAATCATCTTTAACCAAATATTCATCTTTGCACTACAGGCCAAAGATATTCATTTGTATCATCAGTCGGTCATGTTCATCTCAACACCTGTTCATCTTTGCACTACAGGCCAAAGATATTCATCAAGTAATTATACATCTTTGCACTACAGGCCAAAGATATTCAGTAATACCATCATTTAGGACTGAGGATGATGAAAAATATCTTAAAGAGAACGAATCCAATGAGACAGAAGGACAAATAGTAGAGATTCGTATAACAGTTTATCCAAGATCAATAATACTTCATAATAATCAATTGTGAAGTAGAATTCAAAAATAAAGATCAAAACATGGATACATTCAAAGATAGTAACCATAATAGACATCTTGGACAAAAAGGGAAAATTTTATTTTTCGGTGAATAGTGCCGTATTCGTGAATAGTGCCGTATACGTGAATAGTACCGTATACGTGAATAGTAACCCCCGACACAAAAAGTTCCAAATTTGATAAAAACTCATATCAATATTTCAGCATAATGATATTGAAGAAAATAATATCATTAAGAAGAAAATAATATCTCTTACCTCAAAATATCAGTACTTCTGGTCGGAATACCGGTATAAGGCTGAAAGAAACTTGCTCTGATGAATAGAAACTCTCAAAGTATCTAAATACTCACAAAATACACTCAATAATCTAGAGAGAGAAAGAGAGAAAACTTGTTTCTGGTGTGATTTTCAATTCTAACTTAGCCCTCTATTTATAGGAAAATTTTGGTAGGTTTGACCTGCAACCTGATGGCTTTACCTGCTACTATTCCCACCCACCACATTTGAAATATAATTCAGCACATTTCTTCACCAACCACAAGTGGGGCCCACCAATTCTAGAATTTTCCACCAAAATGATAAACTCCGAAAATTCAACAATTTCTGAACCAGTCATCTTGTAAAATTCGTAATAAACCATACGTTCATTTTTAACGGTTCAAAATTTATGGACATATACTCAACTTATATATGTATAACATATCCAAAAATTACCACGATCCAACGGTCGGATTAAAAATTATAACCCCCGCAAAATATCTCAAAAACCCTGATTTTTAATACCTCCATTCCGACAAAAATACTGACAAAAACCTCAACATTAACTCCTTCATTTTTAACCACAAAAATATATCCCTCATTTATATCCACATAATATAAATATTTCCTTATCATATGAATCAATAATTAATTATTCACAAATAATATTACAGAATCACATTTATGACAACCAGGCCGTTCCCAGGAAAGAGGGGGCTTTCCAATAAGGATTTCTCCTTACTGGCGCGCAATTAGATGACCAAACCTCTCCTTAGACAGAACTTTCTAGACATTGCCAATAATGTTATCTAATAATATTATTCAAATAATATGAATTATTGATCTGATAAATGAAAATACTGTGCAGCAACAATTATTGAAACAACAATAATATAAAATATCAACGCAGCAATTATTAAATCAATAAAATAAAATATTGAATAATAACTACTGTAACAATTATTGAGTAGTGCCTTCTTACGTAAGAATCAATAATTGGTGCAATACCGTGTGCTACTGTATTTTAACCACCGGGTATTTCAACAGTATTAACGGTAACAACTACGCCGTTATTTATAAACAACTTATACTTGTCGTTTTCTTCATCCAATCGCTTTCCGTTATGGGACCCACACAAGGCTGCGTCGTCGTACGAATATTCCCCGACAGCAAGAATATTCCACGACCAACCGAATATTCACCGACCAAAAATAAATATTTTATAACCACTTGCTTATTTTGCAAAATTTGCACATTTCACCCATAACCAAAGTATTATATCAAATTAACCCCTTATTATTCACAATAATATTTAGAGAAAATTTGATTTTATTCATTAATAAGTTGGGGTCTTACATTAAATATAAAAAAATTATTCTTAAAAATTGAATTGTTTAAAATCCATGGTCCTCACATTCTCCCCTCCTTATAAGGATTCCGTCCCCATAATCACTATTTCCTTACGTTCAAATTATGTTTCTTACTTCATCTATTCTTTTCGATCCCAATTTAGAGCAAAAAATACGAAATCTCTAAGGTTTACCATATACAACCTGGTCATACTTACGTTTTAATATCTTTTAAAGTTATATCATCAATTCCTCTATATATACACAATACTAATTTGTGACTCATATATAATCATGTGACTCGGATCCGTAAATGGAAACAACTCACATTGATATCTACCAAATAATACGTGCGTAATTATATTACTGAGCGAAATCTTTACCTGCCACCACCTCCTGTGCAACCATTGTGTCTTGAACCGTCATATTGAACGTACGTGTCGTTGGTGTTCTCGGCTGTGCAGGTCCTTTGATCATCAATGTTCCGCTGCTGGTTCCTTTGTTGATGCTTCCCTTATTCGTATTCTTCTTTGGGTAGTTTCGAATCTGATGCTCTAACGATCCACAAAAGAAACAACTTTGTATCTTCTTTGGACTGGGACAATTGGGAGAAATGTGTCCCTCTTGGCCACAGTTAAAACATACTCCTTTCCCTTCAAACAAACTCCTTGGTAGTTCTTCCCACAAACCGCACACGGCTCACCTCGCTTCCTACTCTCTCCTAACTTGTTTCCCGATTGGGTGTTATCAATCAACTTTTGTTTATTAGGGTTACTCCCTCCACTACTACCTCCTTCATTCGTATTCTTTTTCTTCTCCTGATGATACTTGGATGCAGCTTCACTTCCTCCTTCAGCAATGATTATTTTTTCTAACAGAGTCGCAAATGTATTGATCTGTAACACTGCTACCTTGTTAAATATCCCTAGCTTCAATCTGTTCTCAAATCTTCGCGCTTTTTGTGCCTGTAACAACTTGATATTTTCTATATAATTAAATCAGAAATTTTGCGTATAATTTTTATTTTTTTTAAGGATGAGGATTTATACAAGATATTTTGTATATGTATTTATGTGATAAATAAAAAATATATATTTATTACTTGAATAATTAAAAATAATTTTGTTTTAGAATTATTGATTATTATAAATTATATTCTTATAATAATTAATATAGTAGAAATGTTTTTATTAACTATTTTCCATGTAAATATAATTATATTTTATTTAAATAATATATGAAATGGTTATTAGAATTATTATAATAGTTATTTTATTTTATTATATGAATTTATGTTGGATTGATTAAGTTAATTATTTTAACTTAATTAATAATGTTAAATGTGTAAGATAAATCAGATATGTAATCCAAACCCTAATTTTGGATTTTGATCAAGAAATGAGAATAATTATATTATATTAATTATATTTTGATTTTTCAGTGCTATAAATATGTATGGTATGTACGTATTGATAATGGTTGGTCAATTATGGTGTATAATGTCAAAATCCTAGCATTAATTTGTTTAACCCTATTTTTAAATTCAAATGGGAAATTCAAGACTGTTATATAACTGTGTTATATGATTTATGTTGTGTATTAAATGATTAATTAGGTAAACCCTAATTAAAATTCTAGAAACCCTAATTAATCTTTAGAAAACCATATTTATAAAATCCTAATTTCTGAAATTAGAAGCCCTAATTTGAAACCTAAACTGGAGTTTGTGATCAGTCAGAAATTGTGTTAATGTGATTAATATCATGTATGGTAAATGTTATTGCTAATAAGGGAAAACCTAATTAGTAATTTAAAACTCTAATTAACATTTTGAAATATTAATATTAAGAAACCCTAAATTCTATATCAGGTAACCCTAATTAGTAGTTATAAAACTTATTTACTAATTATAAACCCTAATCGCTAGATTAGCAAAGTTGATTATAATTAGTGATATTAATACCCTAATGTTCCTGCATAAGGAGGGGAGATTGTAAGACCCCGAATTTTATGAAATAAAAGTATTCAATTTTTCTTATAATTACTATTCAGTAAATGGTTAAATTGATAAAAGTTTAAAGTTATGAGTGAAATATGATTTTTTTTTTCAAAATAAGCAAGTGGTTATAAAATAATCATTGTTGTCGGGGAATATTCGTTTGGTCGTGGAATATTCTTTCTGTCGGGGAATATTCGTACGACAGCGCAGCCATTTGTGGGCCCCATAACAGAATAACTGTCGGATGAAGATAACGACAAAATTTGAGTTTTTACAAATAACGGCGTAGTTGTTACCGTTAACACTGTTGGAATACCCGGTGGTTAAAATACAGTAATACGCGTTATTGCACAGTAGCACACGGTATTGCATAGTATTTTTGAAATTATTGATTTTTACGTAAGAAGGCACTACTCAATAATTGTTACAGTAATTACTGTTCAATATTTTATTTTATTGATTCAATAATTGTTGCGTTGATATTTTATATTATTGTTGTTTCAATAATTGTTGTTGCACAGTATTTTCTATTATCAGATCAATAATTCATATTATTTGAATAATATTATTAGATAGCATTATTGGCAATGTCTAGAAAGTTCTGTCTAAGGAGAGGTTTGGTCATCTAATTGCGCGCTAGTAAGGAGAAATCCTTATTGGAAAGCCCCCTCTTTCCTGGGAACGGCCTGGTTGTCATAAATGTGATTCTGTAATATTATTTGTGAATAATTAATTATTGATTTATATGATAAGAAAATATTTATTTTATGTGGATATAAATGAGGGATATATTTTTGTGGTTAAAAATGAAGGAGTTAATGTTGAGGTTTTTATCAGTATTTTTGTCGGAATGGAGGTATTAAAAATCCGGGTTTTTGAGATATTTTGCGGGGTTATAATTTTTAATCCGACCGTTGGATCGTGGTAATTTTTGGATATGTTATACATATATAAGTTGAGTATATGTCCATAAATTTTGAACCGTTAAAAATGAACGTATGATTTGTTATGAATTTTACGAGATGACTGGTTCAGAAATTGTTGAATTTTCAGAGTTTATCATTTTGGTGGAAAATTCTAGAATTGGTGGGCCCTACTTGTGGTTGGTAAAAAAATGTGCTGAATTATATTTCAAATGTGGTGGGTGGGAATAGTAGCAGGTAAAACCATCAGGTTGCAGGTCAAACCTACCAAAATTTTCCTATAAATAGAGGGCTAAGTTAGAATTAAAAATCACACCAGAAACATAAGCTTTCTCTCTTTCTCTCTCTATATTATGAAGCATATTTTGTGAGTATTTAGATACTCTGTGAGTTTCTATTCATCAGTGCAAGTTTCCTTCAGCATCATATCCGATATCCAGTCAGAAGTACTGCTCTTTTGAGGTAAGGGATTGTAAGGGATTGTAAGGGATAGTAAGGGATATTAAGGGATTTTAAGGGTTGTTATGATTTTCAGTTTCGTAATTTTTCTGATCTTCAAAAATTCTGGAAAAATTTGAAATGATATTTTGATGAGTTTTCTTGATTGTATCCAAAAATAGTGATTTTTGGATGTATAGATTGAGAGTTATGAATTTTATGAGAAAAGACTATTTTAAAAGTAACAGCTTATAATTCCTTGTGGTTAACTCCAAAATTGATGAAATTTTTATTGGGAGTACATGTATATGATAGAAGTATACTCTGTAAATTTCAGAATTTTTAGACAAAATTACAATTTTTGATAAATGTCTAAATATTTGGCTATTTTGGCCATATGAAAAATAGTAAATGACTTTTAAAAATTTTGAGAAAAATATATGTTCACTATGGGACTATATTATGCTAAATCCCAGAAAAGAAATATTTTTAGAACTGATTTGGTATTTTTTATAAAAATGGTCTAGTTATGAGTAAATGAATTAAATATGTTTTGTGAAGAAAGAAAATTAGAAAATAGGATTTTATGGCTTG
Source organism: Panax notoginseng (assembly GCA_016801055.1). Classification (NCBI taxonomy): domain Eukaryota; kingdom Viridiplantae; phylum Streptophyta; class Magnoliopsida; order Apiales; family Araliaceae; genus Panax; species Panax notoginseng. The sequence continues at coordinate 137,199,152 of CM029019.1, forward strand.
AGAATCCTATATGAGGTATATATAACATTTTTATAACCTTGATGTTGAAATTCTCTTTCACTGGAGTGTAAAGATGGGTAGATTATTGGTATGATCATGACTAGGGTTCTCTTTGGCCTGTAGTGCAAAGTTGAATTGTGACTGGTATGATCATGACCATTGAATTTATAATTGAATATCTTAAGCTTAAGTGCAAAGGTGAATTGATCAACATGGTTATAATTATTGTTTATATAAATTCTAAAATGATTATAATTCTTTGAGATATGAATATATTTGGCCTGTAGTGCAAATATGAACTGTTGATGAATATCTTTGGCCTGTAGTGCAAAGATGATATGTTGTTGAATATCTTTGGCCTGTAGTGCAAAGATGAACTGTTGTTGAATATCTTTGGCCAGTAGTGCAAAGATAAACTGTTGACGAATATCTTTAGCCCGTAGTACAAAGATGAAATTATTAGTATGATTATGAACAAGAATTGTGAATTGGTATAACCATGATCTTTGATGTTTCAGGTAAAGACAAGTGATGAAAATTATCTTTGTCCTGGATGAGAAGAGGAATTTAGAATCATAATTATGATTATGAGTTATTTATATGATTGTGGACCAGAACTGTTGATTGATGTTACAGGGATAAAACATTGTTGGTGAATTTTTAACATGGAGAAGATAATAGACTTTATAGTCTATTTGACTCTTCTAATGGATTGCATGTTCCGCTGCAACTATGGTTGAAATTTTTATCATTTACCATATGTTCTAAATCTCTGATTTATTGTTGATGAAGGCTATTGATAATTGAATTATCTTTAGTCATGATATTCTTTACTGAGCTAGTTGTGCTCACCCTTTTGCTTCACAATTCCTTTCAGGTAATAAGAGTGTAGCTGGGTCGAGCGGGGGTAACAATGGAATATAACGGTGGTCATCATTTAGTAGTTATATTTGGTGAAGAAAATAGGGTGAGGCGAACCCAACGTTGGAAGGGTGTTTTGTCACTATCATACAAGATGTCTAATGACATACAACCTCATGTCATCATAAGACAGGGTTGTGCTCATCCACTTGCTGAGTATATCTATGGGCACTACCTATATAATCTTGGTGTTTGTTTGAAGTATAATTCTCAATTAGAGACAGTGGAGATAATGATAAGTCAAGAGAAGACTCACCATTGGGAAGAATATGATAGTAATCTTCTCGTTTTTCTTTGGGGTCTATTGGGTCAACCAAGGATAATTCTGTGGCCATATGATATCTATCATAACCTAGACGCGTGGCCTCCCATGTACGAAGGTTTCCTTGAGCACTTCCCAAAGATTCTAATTTCTAAAACAGTTTTTGACTATACCTTTATGTAAGGTGTTATTGTGAGGTGATGTCCACGGTTGGAACATGAGTCACATTTGGTATATATTTGTATCCAAACTCACAGTATATGTGTTGTTGTATTTTACACGAAAATTGTTGTAATAAAGTTGTAGTTATTTTCTGTACCATGTATTTGGCGACTCAGAATAGGTTGGATGGAATGAACTTATTTTGGGGTTGTCACAGGTGGTATCAGAGCTATAAGTAAAGAGCCCCGAGCCTCTCGCTGGTGACTTCCTGTTGATGGGGGATGCACCGAAGCCAGACTCTCCGTAGGGGACGCCGTTCTGCGGTGGCAAACTGATAGGTACCATTGTGAGGTGATGTGGTTGAAGCACCATGAGAGTCACAGGTGGTATCAGAGCTTAGGGATATGATCTCTGGCGGAGATCGGGAAATAAAACTAGGAGGGGAGAGATGAGTAAATCATTCGCTAGTGTGTCCTACCTAAGCTTATTTGTTGGTCAGTCATAATATCGGGATATTATGTGATATGTTAATTTGTTAAATTAACCCTTGTTTTGAAGCTGTATTTTAGAATGATATTTGAAAAACAGGAGATGAGAAATGGAGAAATTATGATGACAGGGAAGATGGAATCTGAAATGAAAGGAAGGTATTCTCAACTCTTAGAAATACAAGGTACGTAAATTTCGGGGACGAAATTTCATAAGGAGGGGAGATTGTAAGACCCCGAATTTTATGAAATAAAAGTATTCAATTTTTCTTATAATTACTATTCAGTAAATGGTTAAATTGATAAAAGTTTAAAGTTATGAGTGAAATATGATTTTTTTTTTCAAAATAAGCAAGTGGTTATAAAATAATCATTGTTGTCGGGGAATATTCGTTTGGTCGTGGAATATTCTTTCTGTCGGGGAATATTCGTACGACAGCGCAGCCATTTGTGGGCCCCATAACAGAATAACTGTCGGATGAAGATAACGACAAAATTTGAGTTTTTACAAATAACGGCGTAGTTGTTACCGTTAACACTGTTGGAATACCCGGTGGTTAAAATACAGTAATACGCGTTATTGCACAGTAGCACACGGTATTGCATAGTATTTTTGAAATTATTGATTTTTACGTAAGAAGGCACTACTCAATAATTGTTACAGTAATTACTGTTCAATATTTTATTTTATTGATTCAATAATTGTTGCGTTGATATTTTATATTATTGTTGTTTCAATAATTGTTGTTGCACAGTATTTTCTATTATCAGATCAATAATTCATATTATTTGAATAATATTATTAGATAGCATTATTGGCAATGTCTAGAAAGTTCTGTCTAAGGAGAGGTTTGGTCATCTAATTGCGCGCTAGTAAGGAGAAATCCTTATTGGAAAGCCCCCTCTTTCCTGGGAACGGCCTGGTTGTCATAAATGTGATTCTGTAATATTATTTGTGAATAATTAATTATTGATTTATATGATAAGAAAATATTTATTTTATGTGGATATAAATGAGGGATATATTTTTGTGGTTAAAAATGAAGGAGTTAATGTTGAGGTTTTTATCAGTATTTTTGTCGGAATGGAGGTATTAAAAATCCGGGTTTTTGAGATATTTTGCGGGGGTTATAATTTTTAATCCGACCGTTGGATCGTGGTAATTTTTGGATATGTTATACATATATAAGTTGAGTATATGTCCATAAATTTTGAACCGTTAAAAATGAACGTATGATTTGTTATGAATTTTACGAGATGACTGGTTCAGAAATTGTTGAATTTTCAGAGTTTATCATTTTGGTGGAAAATTCTAGAATTGGTGGGCCCTACTTGTGGTTGGTAAAAAAATGTGCTGAATTATATTTCAAATGTGGTGGGTGGGAATAGTAGCAGGTAAAACCATCAGGTTGCAGGTCAAACCTACCAAAATTTTCCTATAAATAGAGGGCTAAGTTAGAATTAAAAATCACACCAGAAACATAAGCTTTCTCTCTTTCTCTCTCTATATTATGAAGCATATTTTGTGAGTATTTAGATACTCTGTGAGTTTCTATTCATCAGTGCAAGTTTCCTTCAGCATCATATCCGATATCCAGTCAGAAGTACTGCTCTTTTGAGGTAAGGGATTGTAAGGGATTGTAAGGGATAGTAAGGGATATTAAGGGATTTTAAGGGTTGTTATGATTTTCAGTTTCGTAATTTTTCTGATCTTCAAAAATTCTGGAAAAATTTGAAATGATATTTTGATGAGTTTTCTTGATTGTATCCAAAAATAGTGATTTTTGGATGTATAGATTGAGAGTTATGAATTTTATGAGAAAAGACTATTTTAAAAGTAACAGCTTATAATTCCTTGTGGTTAACTCCAAAATTGATGAAATTTTTATTGGGAGTACATGTATATGATAGAAGTATACTCTGTAAATTTCAGAATTTTTAGACAAAAGTACAATTTTTGATAAATGTCTAAATATTTGGCTATTTTGGCCATATGAAAAATAGTAAATGACTTTTAAAAATTTTGAGAAAAATATATGTTCACTATGGGACTATATTATGCTAAATCCCAGAAAAGAAATATTTTTGGAACTGATTTGGTATTTTTTATAAAAATGGTCTAGTTATGAGTAAATGAATTAAATATGTTTTGTGAAGAAAGAAAATTAGAAAATAGGATTTTATGGCTTGAGAATCCTATATGAGGTATATATAACATTTTTATAACCTTGATGTTGAAATTCTCTTTCACTGGAGTGTAAAGATGGGTAGATTATTGGTATGATCATGACTAGGGTTCTCTTTGGCCTGTAGTGCAAAGTTGAATTGTGACTGGTATGATCATGACCATTGAATTTATAATTGAATATCTTAAGCTTAAGTGCAAAGGTGAATTGATCAACATGGTTATAATTATTGTTTATATAAATTCTAAAATGATTATAATTCTTTGAGATATGAATATATTTGGCCTGTAGTGCAAATATGAACTGTTGATGAATATCTTTGGCCTGTAGTGCAAAGATGATATGTTGTTGAATATCTTTGGCCTGTAGTGCAAAGATGAACTGTTGTTGAATATCTTTGGCCAGTAGTGCAAAGATAAACTGTTGACGAATATCTTTAGCCCGTAGTACAAAGATGAAATTATTAGTATGATTATGAACAAGAATTGTGAATTGGTATAACCATGATCTTTGATGTTTCAGGTAAAGACAAGTGATGAAAATTATCTTTGTCCTGGATGAGAAGAGGAATTTAGAATCATAATTATGATTATGAGTTATTTATATGATTGTGGACCAGAACTGTTGATTGATGTTACAGGGATAAAACATTGTTGGTGAATTTTTAACATGGAGAAGATAATAGACTTTATAGTCTATTTGACTCTTCTAATGGATTGCATGTTCCGCTGCAACTATGGTTGAAATTTTTATCATTTACCATATGTTCTAAATCTCTGATTTATTGTCGATGAAGGCTATTGATAATTGAATTATCTTTAGTCATGATATTCTTTACTGAGCTAGTTGTGCTCACCTTTTTGCTTCACAATTCCTTTCAGGTAATAAGAGTGTAGCTGGGTCGAGCGGGGGTAACAAGGGAATATAACGGTGGTCATCATTTAGTAGTTATATTTGGTGAAGAAAATAGGGTGAGGCGAACCCAACGTTGGAAGGGTGTTTTGTCACTATCATACAAGATGTCTAATGACATACAACCTCGTGTCATCATAAGACAGGGTTGTGCTCATCTACTTGCTGAGTATATCTATGGGCACTACCTATATAATCTTGGTGTTTGTTTGAAGTATAATTCTCAATTAGAGACAGTGGAGATAATGATAAGTCAAGAGAAGACTCACCACTGGGAAGAATATGATAATAATCTTCTCGTTTTTCTTTGGGGTCTATTGGGTCAACCAAGGATAATTCTGTGGCCATATGATATCTATCATAACCTAGATGCGTGGCCTCCCATGTACGAAGGTTTTCTTGAGCACTTCCCAAAGATACTAATTTCTAAAACAGTTTTTGACTATACCTTTATGTAAGGTGTTATTGTGAGGTGATGTCCACGGTTGGAACATGAGTCACATTTGGTATATATTTGTATCCAAACTCACAGTATATGTGTTGTTGTATTTTGCACGACAATTGTTGTAATAAAGTTGTAGTTGTTTTCTGTACCATGTATTTGGCGACTCAGAATAGGTTGGATGGAATGAACCTATTTTGGGGTCGTTACAGGGGCCTTCAATATCGGGGCAGTTCCTGGCGCTAAATCGATAACGAATTCGATCTCTCTGTTAGGCGAAAGTCTTGGCAAATCTTCTGGAAATATGTCTGCAAAATCCCTAACCACTCGTATCTCTTCCAGTTTCACACCCTTCTTATGGGAATCAACTATGTAAGCTAAATATCCTACACAGCCTTGACTCAACAACTTCTTGGCCTGCATAATCGTCAGAAATCTTGCGTGTCTAGGTGATTTGCTACCATAAAAAACTACCTTTGACGGAGTCATAAGGTTTACACATTTCTTGTGGCAATCAATTATTGCTCCATAATTGAATACCCAATCCATTCCCAATATGACATCAAACTCTCCAAGTTTTATCAGGATTAAATCTACTGTCATAATATTCCCTTTAATATCCACCCTACAATTCTTGTATACGAATCTAATAGGAATTACCTCCCTATTCACAATTTCTATATTTAAAGGGAAATTCAACTCTTCACTAGGCAATCCTAACCTCTTACCAAATTCAGCAGATATAAACGAGCAAGTAGCACCCGAATCAAATAATACATATGTGTTTATATCATTAATTGGGATAATACCTGACACATCTTTTGATTGCACCGCATCCTACACCCTCATGTTGAAGGTTCTAGCTGTGGGTCTGCTTGATGACGTTGGTCCAGCAATAGCCAATGTACCTCCACTGTCGCCTCCCTTGCTTCTAGTTGCCTCTCCAGCTTTCTTCTTAGGGCAATCGCTAGCAAGATGTTCATTTAACCCGCATGTGTAGTAAGCATTCTTCTTAGGTTGATGGCAATTAGGAGCAATGTGACCCTCTTGGCCATAGTTGAAACATACTCGCATACCCCGTAAGCACACATCAGTGTGATTCTTCCCACATGTAGCACACACTTTAAATTTCCTTTTCAGATGGCTACTCTATTGACTTCTAGCCCCAACATTCGCATTCCACTTCCTTTTCAGTTTATTATTATTCCCACCACTGCTACCACCATTCTTTCTTTTATTCTCACTCTTATTCTTTCTTTGTTCCTGATTGTACTTCGTCACAGCATCGCTGCCACCCTCAGCCATAATCACCTTCTCAAGCACTGTTGCAAACATCTTCAACTAAAACATGGAGACTTTGTTGTACAACCAGGGCTTCAGTCCTTGATCAAACATTCTTGCTTTGCGTTCGTCTGTATTGACTTGATATACCGTAAACCTCGCCAACTCATTGAACTTTGCTGCATACTCCGACACCGTCATTGTGCCCTGCTTCAGCTCTAAAAACTGCACCTTCATCTGATTCTTTGAACTCTCTGGGAAATAGGGCTCGAAAAATATTTCCTTGAACCTATCCGAAGTCATCACTACCTGACCTCCTCGGGTTTTATTGGCTTGCCACCAATAACTGGCCTCTACTTTCAACATGAATGTTGCAAAAGCAGTCTTCTGGTCTTCACCTACCCTAGTAACATCAAAAACATTTTCTATTTCCATGATCCAGGTCTGTGCCTCAACCGGATTCATGAACCCATGGAATTCTGGTGGTCCAACCACCTTAAAATCCTTAAAAGTCACAGCTTGGTTTTGTGGCTGATTCTGCAGTGCTCCCAGCAGTGTCACCAACTGCTGAACTGGGTTAGCCTCAGCGTTGTTGTTATTAGTAGACCCCTCAGGGGTTTGTTGTCATGGTTGACGTCTTCTTGGAGGCATTTTTTGTTAAAAAAATACACTTATTAAATCATTATTCAATCTCTTAAGTATTTTCTACTTAACTTGCACATCATAAATGATCATCACATAACACATAACATCTTGAATAAATATTAACATTTTATTCATTCTTCTTCTTTTAAAAACATAATAATGATAGCATCCTTGCTATCTACATCACTTTCCTGAACTAATAAAGTTTCAAGATAACATCATCATATTCCACTAGTTACATAACACTTGGGATTTACATTTTATTTATAAATTAATCACATATTTACATTCTTTACTATGACCTACTAAAATGTTGCATAGCCTTACGACGCTCCTCTTCCATAATACGAAACATTGTTCTGCAATCTAACATATACCATGGCAACATCTCGAATTGAGTCGGATAGGACATGACTTGATCTTGAGCTCAATTTATCACGGTATTGAAAACACGATTCATCTCTTCCATCTTGATCTGCTACCTCGACATGCTGAGTAGCTTTCTCGTACGCATCTTCAACTCTTGCTCTCTTGGCGGATTCTTCTTTCAAGTTGTTCTTCAGCTTCACAATCTCCTCCGTCAGCTACTCATTCTCCCCCTCTGTGTGGACCAACTGCTATTCCACATTGATGAGACGTTCGTCAAGATCCCTAATCTCATCGTCCTTATGTGCCATCGAAGTCTGTCGTTCAGCTACTAACTCCTCCAACTCCTCAACTCTATCCTAAAGCTCAATGTTGCGATCGTATATCTCATCATACATATGAGTTGTGATAGAGTTTGGTGGAAACTCTTCATCTTCCTCATCCTCGTCCATCTGTGGCAGCTCCACGGTGTCTTCCTCATCCATCTCTACCACATCCTCCTCATCAGGTATACCCTCCTGCTCAACCACTGTGACCAACAGAGATGACTCCCTTGGCAACAGTTGTTTCCAGATGACCTGAATATCTCAAGGCTTCTCCTCTGTAGGCATCCGAGTTTCCTCCTCCCTAGCCTGACTGGATTCTCCCACATTAGCCATCCTGACAACACAAATTTTAAGTTTTAATTACTAATCATCTCTTCTCGACACTCACGAGCACATAAGTTGTAACCACATAAGCACATAAAGTGTTTTATTATTTCTTCCTTAAAACTCAATAAGAGTGTATCCCCACTATCTTTTAATTCTCCTATAAGGTTACTTCCTAGGCTTTTCCCCCACCTATGGTTGATAACCTAAAGCTTTGATACCAACTTGTGACACCCCCAAGTCTGGGTACTTCATTCCCACAAGATTTGGTGTTCACTTTCCATTCATTCATTTCTAACTACCCAACTATAAGAAAATTTAAACAATAAAACATCCCATTAAAGGGTTACATAACTTAAGCAATAAATCTCTCAGGTTATCTAACCTTTAAAAACATACATCAAGTGCAGAAAATTTAGTAATTACATCACAATAATTAAAACAAAGTTTGACAACATAAAGTTAATAAATTTACAAGTCTTCAACACTTGTTCATCTTTCCTTTTCCTTTGCTAATGGTTTGTTCATCAACCTTCTCAACTTTAGCTACAATTGTTATATATACAAGAGTGAACAAAACAAATGCTCACTTGAAATGACAATGAATAATAACATCATAGTAACTGCCAATGAATAGGTATAATAGAGCTAAATAATAATCTCTATTATTGATAATTAAGAATTGAAATCTGAATTTGAAATATATATAAGGGTCACAAGACCATGAACTATGTCCAAGGTTATAAGTAATCTTTTAACTTAAACCTAAACAGTCATAAGACTGTAGGGACTCCCCGTACTTGCAGTGATCAGCCCTTCGTATCATGTATTATGCACAAATATCTTAATGGTTACGCATAATAAATCCGCTATAATAGGGTTATTCTTCTCAATTTTTAGAAAACATGTCCGCACCAAAGTAAGTTTGGTTTGGATAAGCTTCAAGGGTAATTGAAAGTTCAACAAACATCAAGTAAGGATTAGTTGAATCAAAACTTAATAATGTTTTAAGAGTTTGATAACAACATATTATTGAATAGTTATGAGCCACAATCGAATAAATATAATGTATCAAAGTCATGCTTTAGGAACAAATTTAAAAGCATTGAAAGATATACTAATCCTTGCTTGAACAATAATAATAAGCTAGGGTTACATACTTTTTCGATAAAGAACCAGAATTAGAAACTTTGTTCAATGTAAGAGTAGATTTAGGAATAAGAACTTGTTCAATAAAGTTACAACTTGAATAATCGTTATTGACTTAGGGTAATGAAATTGCATAACAATGATAAACAAGATAGGATAAGGATCTTCCTTTACATAATAAATTAAAGTTTAGGGAACTTGCATAATAATAGTCATGATAAAGATAAATACTTGTTCGACAACAAAAGGTTAATAGAGTTATGAAACTTGCATTCATTATAAAGAAAATGAAGTTAGGAAACTTGCTCAATTGTAAAAAAGTTAGGGTAACTCAAATAGAGATTAGAGTTCAGAAACTTGCCACATGCCTAAGCTATTAAATTATAACTCACGATCACCTACACATATCATATGTATTACAACATCTATTAGTTACACTAACATCAACTTTCTAAGCTCCACTCACCATCTTAGTTAAGTTATATCCTTAAACTTAAGGTCTGACCATATTGATCAATCACATAACACAATCACATAACACGAATCTGAAAACTCCCTAACATATAACGTAAACTTATAGCATTCAATTCACATCTCTAACTCTTACAAACATTGAGTTTCAATCGTTATAACTTATTAACTAATAACTTAACAAAATTGTCATACTTGGTATTAAAATGCATCTACAATCTTATTACATCATATCATATGATTAAAATAATTTTTTATGTTCATAAGACTAAGTTACGATTGCATGCTATGGACAAAAATAACAAAGAAAGCAAAAACATTTCTGTCAGGGGTTGGCACGGCCGCGCTGGTGCAAAATCCAGGATTCTACAGTTCGCAATAAACATAGCAGAAAACCAATTTGGCTTACAAGCTACTTTCTAACAACCAATTTTTACACATATAAATTACATAAACTTCACGGGATCTTAATTTAAGATTTCTAACATGTTTTAAACTATACAACAACCTAAACATCAAAAGTATAACCTTTAATTTCACTATTTTTTTATTATTTCTTCTTCTTTTGACATTCATAGTGAAATTCATCATTGTGAATTCGTTTCTTAACCAAAACAACTAATTTAACTCATAAAGTTTTCATTACTTCATGTATTTTCACAATGAACAAACAATTTACAGTCTAACACATGAATTGAACATCAAATTTGATTCCAAAATAAGCCATATTCATATATATTTCACTTTAATATAATTTTCTCCATATATATCATATTTACATGAATTAAACAACTCTAAATCACATACGAATTATATAAGAACAGTTTATGTTTTCTAATTAACATATTTGAGCCATAACTTCAATAATGATCATAGAATTCTAACAACAGAGAAATAAAAACAAATTTTTCAATGAAGAACAATAAAAACAAAACTAATAATTTTAAAGTTGAATTGCTACCTTCAAGTTCTTATTTAACCAACAAAGATGAGAGCAACCTTCTTGTTTCTCAAATTCACAAATAGTTTTTCTCTCCTTCCTTCTCTCTTTTCTCTCTATTTTTCTCTCTTCTCTTTTATGTTCTCTACCTATATTAGCTTTACGTAACTTAAAACAATATAACTGATATATAACATTTAATATAATACATATTAATATATAATCATAACTGATATAAGATTTTTTTTTTAAATTCAAAAGCCATAAGGCCTTGTTTGGCAAAACCAATTAAAAATAATGACTTAAAATTCTTATGCCTTGTTTGGTACAACCCATTTAAATTAAAGACTCAACATTCATTAAGCCTTGTTTGGCAAAATTGAATTAAACCCTTTTAATTTATTTTCATAACTTATTTATAATATAGTTTATTGTCTCACTTTATTTAATTAAATTCTCATATTCACATTTAATTAAAAAAACTTATTAAATCAATTTGCCACATAATCTAATACAACAAAATTATAATTTTTATTATAATTTTATTTAATAAATTAACACATCACTTTAATTACTAAATCAAATTAAAACAACATTATAACAATTCATTTAATCTTTATCCACTTTCTAATTTAAATCTTATATTATATTAGAATATTATCCCATAATAATTAATTTATCACTCTTTTATTTTAATTAACTTCAAAATACCAAATTAACCATTATCAACTTAATGAAAATCTTACCTTAGTTAAGTTAATTCCCCCAACTCATAAATTATTTATTTAACTAATGAATAATCAAATTAAGCAAATATTTATTTAATAATAAACACATCAATTAAAATATTTATTTAATTCAATAAATATTTGAAATTATAATTAAAATTCTGGATTGTTACATCCTTCCCTCCTTACATTACGAGGATTTTGTCCTCAGAATCACAACTCAAACAATTCATTCGTCATAGCTTAAGGTTTAGATACTTGCTCAATATAAAATAGAGTTCAGATACTTGCTTACAAAGAAATATTGCATAATATAAATTGTGATGCCCCCAAAATAGGTATACACAAACTCATTCTAAGTCGCCAAATACATGGTACAAAATTCAAATACAAACTTCATTAATACAATACGATAAAATCTAACTGAAAGTTTTAACACGAATATTATCTCGTAGATAATATCCAAACTCAAACGGAGTCCTCATTACATTTATTATCACACTATTTCATAGAATAGTGAGGACTACTATTTCTCGACTAGTCCCAGCTATATTCTCATTTCTTGAAGAGAATAATGAAAGAAAAGGGTGAGCTCAACTACCCCAGTAAAGAATATTATGACTAAGATAATGTAGAATAAATTATCCTTAGTCTTCAACAGTGTTAAACTGATAGAAAACAATAGACAACAAGTTTAACTGTAGCGGAACTATGACGCCCCAAAATCTGAGTATCTTCCAACCCGACAGATGGTGCTGCACGATACTACAATGTATGCAATCATTCCATTGAAACAACAACAAAATGATTATATTTACTATCTTTGTATTATTATAATACCAAATCCTTTCCCAGGTTCATAAACCGAATACATTCTTTGTTCTTCATAAGTATATTACATACGAATACACTAGTCTATTACAAGATAATTAACTGTCCATCTTAGCCTTGCCTTTATCTCTCTTAGAATTCTCAGTTCGTTCGGCTTTCGCTGCAATCATATAATTCAAGCAAGAAGTGAGCATAACTAGCTCAGCAAGTCTAACAAAGGATCATATAAATACCACATCGAGAATTATATGATTATCCTTCATAACTGAACAAATAGCTATGAAGTACTATGAAACATTTGACTATTACTTCTCATTTCATAACAATGATTCCAAAGTATATATAATAGCTTAGGAATTCTGAACCGGTCAAAAGACCATGAACATACTATTTCAGTTTTCATATCTGAAAAGGACATCCGGCACAAAGACCATCCATTCAGCATTACTTACGAGAACTTCTAGGTGATCAACCTATAGTACTTTATGTTGATCAACACTCATCTATTAAATGTATTTACGTTTAAGTTTTGGCAACCTCGCGTGCCCATCGAATAATCGATGAAAATAATTTTGTTTGTTCATAGACAAACTTACATTTACATCCATACCAAATACTTGGCATAGGATAGCATTAACAGTTCTATATCGAAAGAATTGTAAACAAATCAATCTAACTCTTAAGAATAGTCTAGCCGAGTTAAAACTGGCATCGACTCTTTCTTTAAAACAATTCATGCATTCTAGAACATGAATCATAGAAAACTTGACTAACACGGAGGTTAGACAAGAGTTAAGAAAAACTTGCCTTTAAGTGCCTTCGAATATATTATTCAACAATTCTCAGCCTTTACAGGATCCACATGATATATTCACATAGCACACTGTAATTAGCTACCAAACAAACTCACTTTATAGTTTTAACCAACTTCTTTCTCTTCTATGTCTTACCTAAATTTACTTCATTAATATAGTCAGTTCGACTTACTATTCTTCATTACGGCTCGTTAACGTTCTTACATTATTAACTGACATTCGATTATTATTGGTGAGATACCAACGTTGAACCTCATTCCCGATTTACTTATTACGCTCTTGCGTTCTTCGTTTAATTCCTATTAAACCATATCTAATCTTCTAATATTATCACTTTATAAGTGATTTAAAGTCAGCCATATTATGTACCTTAAGTACATTCATGTCTTACTATTAGTTTACGTTCAAATGGAATACAAATCCTAACTTGGTAAACTACTCCACACTGCCGGCGCTGCAGCGCCAGGCTCTTGCTTATCTTCGGCGCTGCGGCGTCAATTAACAAAGACTGAGCTCAGGACGGCGCTACGGCGCGACCCTTCATGCTGGGTTTGGCGCTGCGGTGCCACCCCTATGCATCAGTTACTTTTGACAGTTGGTTTTTTTCCAATGAACTTCCCGGCTTCATAACTTATTCGTTTTACATCCGAATTGGCTCACTCAAAAGCCTACATCTCACTAATTACATAATCTAGGTGTTCATGCAAGAATCTTTTACTTTCAAATCCGTTAACTCAGAATTCACCTTTTAGTTCATTTTGAGCATTCGTTTATCGTTTTCGAGCATTCAATACTCGTTTTCTTCGTTATAAGTCAGAATTCGACGATTCTCGAGTCCACGACTCTTGAATACCTTATCTCACGTGTTGACATTGAAAACCGAAGTTTCCAAGTCACATGGAAACTTTTGACTCTTAATTCGAGATTTTTACGTTTTTAACATTTAACATCTTTTTTCGCAAAATTTGCCATAACTTTGTTACTCGTGTTCTATAGGCCAAATCAAATGGAACATTCCACTGATTCACCATCTACTCCCTAACAAAACAATGTGCACACACCCTAGCTATGATGGTTTTTAAATCGTCCATTCACAACTAAGTTAACGTTCATTGATTTCTACGGTGTTAACTTATGTAAACACTTAAGATTTCTATTTGATCATGACTTATCAATGTTTTCATTATTAATAGTCATCCTTATTCCTCCTCAATAGACATGCTCCACCAATTTCCGATTCTCTATAAGAAAGAAATCGAAAGAGATGAAGACTAAGGTTTACGAGAATATTACCTTTGTCATTCTTTGCGCTCTTGGTAAACTTCTTATGTTTTGCTTGGAAGTAAGTTGATTACTTATTTCTAGCTTTTCTCTCTCTTAATATGTATTGGACAAGGTTTACAAAACTCTAATTAACCAACACAAGCTTTGTATTTATAGGCAACCAAATGGAGGGCAAAAGGGTCCATAAGCCACCTCCTTACTATTCCCACCTCCTCAACAACTTAGCCACCAAGTAATCACTTTACTTGGTGGCCAAGTGGCCGGCCCACACCTTCATGTTTCATCCCATGGGTTGCCCCATATGTTTTTTTATCCATCCCGTGACCCGCCGGTTCGATCCGCGGTTCGGTTTCTTGGATTGGGCTTGTTTAACTTAACATTGGGCCTTGACTTGGGCTTAATTACATAATTCATTGGGCTTGTTATTAATCTAAGTCCAATTGGATTATACAAAATTCTTAACTCATAATCCATTAGAACTAATTGTATTCTTTGCATATAACTCCCGTATTCTCTTCGTTTAATACTCATACAATATTCGTATTATACGTCGTACTATTCTTCATACTATACTCGTATTCAGACTAGTATAATACTCATATCTCATACGTATAATAACCTAAACGATTATACACATTTTCTTTCCCTTTCGAAAATCACTTTTACCAACCCTTAGGTTTTAAGTCCGCAGGCGAAATCTTCGTTTTTGCCATAACTGAAATATTATCGAATATTCCATCACGTCTCCAAATTCTATCATTACGTTTTTCTCAAAATTTCAAACCTAATCTCCGAGCGAAGTCGGAAGAATAGTGTTTTTACGAAAAATTTATCGAAAAACATTTATTTTCGTCTTATTAATTCAAAATAATTAATCCTAGCATATAGCCAGAATACTAACCACGTCCACACATTCTAGGTCATAGAACGACCTTCAAATATCTTACTCACATAATTATTCAATTAAATTCATTTAATCCACATAATCAAATAAAAATTTAATTAATTCAAGACCCGAAATTCTCGGACGTTATAGGAACAAACAATCCATTAGAAGAGTCAAGTAGAGCATAATATCTACGATCTTTTATGATTTAAAAGTTTATCATCAATTTTATCGCTGAGTCTCAGCTCAATAAATAATTCACATCACTGAATTATCCATGCACTATGGGCCAAGGATATTCGTTATTATCACCAATGGTCATGGTCATGCTAAACAATAATTCAACTTTGCACCCTTGGCCGAAGAGAACCCATGGTTATGATCATACCAACAATTGTTCATCAATACACTACAGGCCAACGAGGACTTTTACCACATCATTTGTATCATTACAGGTCATGATTATACCGATACATAGTCATAATCATACCAATCAAAAGTTCATCTATGCATTACGGGCCAAAAATGACTTTTATCATAATATAAGCATGATGATGATGGCAATGATATAAACATCAACCAAATGAAATCAAGGATAAATATTAAAGATTTTTAATTTATCCAGAGTTTAAAAATATCCAAATTGATTATATGATAACTGCTTTATGGAGTAAAATTTAAGAATAATATCCATGTATCAAAAATAATTTGGACAGAAAAGAAATCAATTTTTCGGGTGAATAGTACCCTGTGAATAGTACTTCGTGAATAGTACCTCGACATGAAAAGATTAAAATTTAACAAGGATGTTTAGAAAAATATTCTCGTGAAAAGATACTTGATGAAACTCAAATTTCAAGAATATTTTACTAATTTCAAGGAGTATAGAAGCAATACTTAACAAAATGAGCGTAGAATTCAGAATTCAAATCGAAATAATATTACTTACATACTATAGAGTATGGAAGAAAATATTATTTCTTAAGAATATTGAACAAAAATAATATCCCTTACAACTGTTGAACGAAAAATATATTACTAACGAATATTGAATGAAGATAATATTCCTTACGAATATTGAACGAAAATAATATTC
Source organism: Panax notoginseng (assembly GCA_016801055.1). NCBI lineage: Eukaryota > Viridiplantae > Streptophyta > Magnoliopsida > Apiales > Araliaceae > Panax > Panax notoginseng. Next base: position 137,215,667 of record CM029019.1, read on the forward strand.
CTTACGAATATTAAATGAAAATAAAATTCTGTACGAATACGAAAAATAATATCGTAAGCGTATATGAAATAAATAATACCCCTTACCTTAAACGGAGAGTATTATGACTAGTATAGTGGAGATATTCTTGAAGAAAACTTGTACTATTTTCTAATTCCAAAGCTTCCTTAAACTCTAAAGAAATACACTCAATATTATAGAAGAAGAATTCTCTGATTCTAGTGTGATTTTCATTTCTAAACTGAGCATCCTATTTATAGGAGAATGGCAGGATAATATTTAAGAAAAATAATCACGGACTGCACAGTGAATTTCAGACGATTTCACGGGCGAAGAATTCTAATATTTTTTTGATTTTACTATGCAGCACAATGCAGAACTATGCAACACTATGCAGTACTATGCATAATAAAATATAATATATTCTATTTTACATAAAAAATAAAACACACACACACACACACACACACACACACACACACACACACATATATATATATATATATATATATATATATATATATATATATAACAAAACTGAGATAATTTTCTACCGATGATTTTGAAAAATGGGTAAGTGGGGGTCCATATTATAAAGCCAAATTTATAACAAATACTACATAAAAAAACTTCTATTTATCCCAAATCACTTGGCTTCTTAAAACATATTTTTAATAACATTTATTTATCATTAATATTATAACTCGCAATATTAACAACCAGATCATTCCTAGGAAAGAGGGGATTTTTCGATAAGACTTTCTTCTTATTGACGCGTAATTAGGTGACCAAACCCCTTTCCTTGACAAAACTTTATAAATATCGTCGATAATACAAATAATAATATAAATAATTTTGTCGTCTCGATTATTGATTTAATAATATAAAATATTGTGTAGATGATATTGTGGCAATAATTGAATCAATAATATGAGATATTATGCATTAACTACTAATGTAATAAATGAATAAAACTGAGTGACTTCTCGCGTAAGCATCAATAATCAAAGATATTGTACAATATCGTGTGCTACTATACAACCACACATATTACTATACTTTTATCACTGGGTATTTCAACCGTTAACGAAAAAACTTTTACCGTTATTTTTCTAAAAAGTTATTTATGTCGTTTTCTAACTCCGACAGTAATTCCGTTGTGGGGTCCACCAATGATTGTGCCGTCATACGAATATTCTCTAATAAAATAAATATTCCCTGACCAAACGAATATTTTATAACAACTTGCTTACTTTGCAAAAAATTATAAATATTACCCACAACTATAACATTATATCAAATCCACACCATAATATTCAAAATAATATTTAGTGAAAATTAATCTTTATTCATAAAAGTTGGGGTCTTACAACCACCCCTTCGTATGAAATTTCATCCTCGAAATTGGTGTACGTACCTGGTATGTCGAAGAGGTGAGGATACCTTAATTTTATTTTTGATTCTAACTCTCAGGTCATTTCCTCAACATCATGGTTTCTCCATAAAACTTTGACTTGAGGTATAACCTTGGAGCGTAGAATATATTCCTTCTTATCCAAGATTTTAACAAGTATCTCTTCAAACGTTAAATCTTCCGCTATCTCGTCTGGTTCTAATTCCATAATGTGGTTCGAGTCATCCACATATTTATGTAACATAGATATGTGGTAAACGTTATGAACACGAGACATACTTGGCAGTAAGGCGAGTCTATAGGATACAGTTCCTACTCAATCGAGGATTTCAAATGGACCAATAAATTGAGGGTTGAGATTTCATCTTTTCATCGACTCTTACTTCTAGAATAATGATAAGTGGGTTTTTACCCACGAATTGGTTCCTAATTCAAGCTTAATCAGTGTTAATTCCTTATTTTTATGTTTGTTTTTACTTGTTTAGTGTTATTTTGTGTGTAGGTTTGGTGGTGTTGCTATTGATCAAAAAGGGTGGATTTAAGGTGCATTGTGGCAAGCGAAGGAGCAAAACAAGTTCAATTACAGGAGCCATGCTCGTCGGGGCGGGCATTTTTAAGCTTAACAACCCCGCCGGGGTGGGGGGGGGTCCAAAGTCAAAAGGCAAAAGACATGCCTGCCGGGGCAGACCCTTTTCAAGGCTAAACCCTTGCCGGGGCGGGATATACGGGAAAGAGATGGTTTCCTATTGCCTTTCAAATGCTGCAAGTACGTAAGTTTAAGAGTTTGGGATGGCTTGGGACTCATATTGGCGTGGATTTGTAGTCGGAATGCATGTCTTAGCTAGATATATTACATATAATAACAAGATTTAAAGAGAGACACAACATAAGGAAATTAACATTGATTGAAGACAGATTTCGGAGCAAGCATTGGAGTGAAGATTTCGAAGAGGATTTTCATATCAATTGCAGATTGGACTAAAGAGAATGGTGTTCTGAATTATTTCTTCTTTTTTAGTTCATTATTTGTAATTGGAAGGATGTTATCTTTAATTAACTCGATTTTTATTTTATTGATGATGAACTAATTTACTGTTTAGGCTTATAACGGATCTTTAAGTGGAACGATGATTATGTAGCTTTGATTTTCAATTTAATAAGCTATTCCTCAGTTTATCTATATTAATTTATTCTTGAATTTATGAATTGCCTGATCAACAATTCTTTGTGAATTTATATGGATTCAAGAGAGGAAATACGAGTCTAGACTTGGTTAATATAGCACGTGTTCTTAAATTCTGTGAATGAATGGAATCTTGATGAATGTTAGGGTAGAGATATGCTTCACATCGCTTGTAATTGGATAGAGAACTTGATCTTAAACCTTCTTTGATTGTAATTCACATTAAGATATAGTGAGTTAGTTAATAAAGGTATTTAACTTAATTCTATCTAAATTATGGATTTAAGTTAATATGGTGTTAGTGCATCGAGAGGTGGCTAATTCTACTTTTGTGTTCTTGATTAATAAACTGGGATAGTGAATTAAATAGAATAAAGGATAATAATTAGAGTGAAGCTTAGGGTGAAGTTGTAAGCTTAATTCTCCAATATTTGTTAAAATTTTAGTTTTTAAGAGTTGTGATTGTTTTGTGATCTTGGTATTTTTCATAATATTAGTTTTTTAATAGATTTTAATCATTAAATTGGATAGTTTAAAAAAATTGGTATTAATAGGAAGCTGGTAATTATGAGGATTAAATTCATACTAATTTCTCTGTGGGAACGATACTCTACTTACTATTATATTACTTGTTGACCACGTATACTTGCGTGTTGTGAGTAATTAGAAATTAACCAACAAGTTTTTGGCACCGTTGCCGGGGACTATTAGTATAGATTATATTATTTTGCAATATCAGTTTAATTAGTCCAGTTTTACTTAAATAATTGTCTTTTTGTTTGTTCGTTCTTATTTTAAGTTTTTGAAGTTGGTTTATGCAAACTCGGTCTAAAAATCCAGACTTGCTTCCTTTTGAGGACGACATTGAGAGACGATTTCAAAGGCTAAGTAAGTGGATTAAGGATACAAGGGAAAACTTCGAAAATTCTGAAAAAGAAGAAGTAATGGCTGCTGAAGACCAGAAAGCATTGAGGGACTTTTCTACACCCAAGGTGACTGAGCTGCAGTCGAGTATCACCAGGCCTGATATAGCTACGAACACATTTGAGACTATGCCTGGGACTATTCAGATGATCCAAAACTCGGTTCAGTTTGGGGGACTTGCAAATGATGATCCGAATGAACATTTGATCAGCTTTTTCGAGATATGCGACACTTTCAAATACAATGGGGTGTCGGATGAAGCAATCAGACTTCACTTGTTCCCATTCACTCTACGGGACAAGACGAAGAGTTGGTTACACTCTCTACCGTTCGGGTTCAATAACTACTTGGGATGACTTGGCTCAAAAGTTCCTAGCTAAATTTTTCCCGCCAACGAAGACTGCAAAGATGAGAAACGAGATTACTATGTTTGAACAGCAACATGGAGAATCATTGTACGAGGCATGGGAGAGATACAAAGAGTTGCTCAGAAAATGCCCACATCACGAATTGCCTAAGTGGTTGCAGATGAATACATTTTACAATGGATTACTTGGGAATCTCAGGACCAGTATTGATGCAACTTCGGGTGGAGCTTTTATGGCAAAGAATTATGAGGAGGCGTATGAATTGATAGTGACAATGGCAGCTAACAATTACCAGTGGCCGACGACAAGAATGACACAACCTAAGGCAGTTGGAGTGTTAGAGGTAGATTGAGTGACGGCAGTAGCAGTGCAGATTTCAGCGCTCTCTAAGAAGTTCAATGCTTTGTTAGGGGTACAGACACATCAAGTTACAATTATTTGTGAATTGTGCGCGAGAGAACATCCTACAGATCAATGTGCAATCAACCCAGCGTCAGTGCAATTTGTGGCTAGCTACAACAGAATTCCACATAATACATACCAGAATGCATACAATCTGGGGAATATGTAACGACCAAGAAAATCGATCAATTTGTAAAATAATTTTATTTAATTAAATAATAAATAAAATTATATTATTTGTTATTTTTATGTGATAACAAGATGAAGGTGGTTCTATAACCTAATCCTATCGGAATGTCGTAGTATTTTGTCTACGTGAAGTAATTAAAGTGTTTGAATTTCTAAGACGAAAATAAAAGTTTTTCGAGAAATTTTTCGAAAAACATTATTCACTGATTTCTGCTCGGGAATTATTTTTGAATTTTCGAGAAATACGTAGTGATAGAATATTGAGGTGAGATGGAATATCCAATAATATGGCAAACACAGTTTTTCGTCTGTGGACTTAAATCCTAACGGTTAGGGAAAGTGATTTTCGAGAAGGAAATGAAATGCGTATAATGAATTAAACGATAATCGTATGATGCGTAAGTATTATACGAGGTAATGAATATGAGTATGATACGAGGTATTATACGAGTATTTATGAATGATGATATGTCGTATATGATGAATAAGTATACGAGTTAGTATACGCGAATAATACGTAGACAATACTTTCTAAGGCTTTAAGCCATATGTAAAGGACTTGTAGGATTAAGTAGGAAGTTGTAAAGTCCAACTGGAATTATGATAAAGCCCATTGCTTATTAATGAACAAGCCCAAGTGTATGTTAAATGCAAGCCCAAAGTATGAGATAAGATAATTAAGCTAAAAGCCCAAAGTAAGAACTGGATCCGTGGATCGATCCAATGGGTAAAGATAAACCATGGGTGACCCAAAGTGGTGGCCTAGTAATGTACTTGGTGGCTAAGCAAAGGATAAGTTAAGTACTGGCTAAGTAAAGTGCTTATACTTGGTGGCTAAGTAAAGAATAAGTTATTTGATGAGCAAGTAAACTTAATGGCTAAGTAAGGGATAAGTTATATGATGACTAAGTAAACTTGGTGGCTAAGTAAAGTGCTTATACTTGATGGCTAAGGAAAGTGCTTATTACTTCGTGGTTAAGTAATGAATAGTAAGGAGGTTTATTAAGGGGGTGGATAGCTTATTGACCCTTATACCCTAAGCTAGGATTTCCTATAAATAGAGGGAGTGCTAGTTCATTTGTTGGTTGTTTTATTTCATCCAACATTTTAAGTGCTTATTGGTTAGAGAGAAAAAGCTAGAAAAGCTAGAAAAGTTAAACTTTGTTAGTTTAAGAAGCAAGAAGGAAAAACAAAGATTAAACAAGTAATCTTCAAGGGTAAGATCCTAAACCATGATTCTCCCTCTCTTCAATTATTAGAGAAGTGAGTAGTGGTAGAACTTGTATGCTAGAAGTGATGAGAATGATTAATCGAAAGACTTAAGCCGTAGATAAGTCATGTTGTAAGGTAAGCAATAAATGAAGTTTTGAACTCATGAAGATCATATAGGAACTTATCATGTATATAAGTTAATGAAGTATGTATGTTAAGAGGTAAGCATAATGGAATGAATCCATTTGAAATGGTTTAAAAATCTCAAGTAATGAAGTTATGGCAAAAATTCACGAGTTTGGACGATAATTGTCGAAATCGTGAAATTCTAGGAATGGAAGTTAAATTTTGACATTTAGTTCGAAAACATTGGTTTTCGATGGAGTAGAGTCTCATTTGGCATTCTAGAGTTGCAGACTCGAAAATGACAGAATTTTGACTTATAACGAAGAAACGAGCGTTGAACTTTCACGAACGTTTATCGTTTTCGTTAAAATGAACAAAAAGGTGAATTTCGAGTTAACAAAGTCAAAAATGTAAAATTCTTGCATGAACACGTAGAGTATGTGATTTATGAGCTAATAGCTTTTGAACCAGCCAATTCGAACTTAAAATGATCGATTTAGGAGTCCGGGAAATTCGTTTATGTAAGAAATCTATCAAAACTGTCTAGTACTGAGGTCTGGCGCCGCAGCGCCAGACAAAGCACACTAAGTGGTGTCACAGCGCCGAGAATGCCCCTTAGCCACTGAAGAGTGGCACCGCAGCGCGGCTACTAGAGAAGGAGATGGTGCCGCAGTGCCGTGACCGAGTCCTAGGTACTAGAAACCCGCGCCGCAGCGCGAGTTGTAGAGCAAAAGTTAGCCTCGCAGCGCCAACACTAAGTGAAGCATGGAGAGAAATGTTTTTTAATGTAAAGAGGAAGCTAGTGAATTGTATCTATACTAAACCTAAAGTAATATCAATTAATATGATAAAAACCTTAAGTTATACAACTAGAGGTTGAAGATAAGTACTTGAACGTGAACGTAAGAATGATGAACGATAATAAGTCGTAAGGGCAGATAATTACTTGAAACAAGTTTGTTAATGGAATAAGTTTGGTTAAGTATATAAAATGAAAGATAGTTGATTGATGATGAATTAATTAACTTAAAGTAGCATCCTCGATGATGACTATAACGTTGAGAATTACAACTAAAAGTTGTTAAAGGTTACATGAACGTGAACGGTATGCAATAAGTGTACTGAATCAATAACGATCGAGTTTCGATTAATAACATAAGAACTTTAGTAAGCTATAAGAAAGATTAAGAAGTCGAACTGACCTTTATTAAAGAAATAAATTTATTTAAGACATAGAAGAGAAAGAAGTTTGTAAGAATAATGTAATTCGATAGTTGGAACCAATGATAACAAATCTAATGAACAATTAGATTAAAAAGAAGGGTAAGATTCATTAGGAACCATGTATGTTTATTCATGACCTAATGCGGTATGTTATGTGGTTATGTGTTGTAGAGACCGTAAAGACTCAAAGGAAAAGTAATTTTATTGTAGCAAACGCTGAAGGAAAGTTTTCTTAATGCTTGTCTAACCTTCGTGTTAACCAGGTTTTCAGTGATTCATGTTATGAGATGCATGAATGGTTTTAAGGAAAGGGTCGATGCCAGTTTTAACTCGGGTAGACTATTCTTAAAAGATTGATTGGTTTATTTACAAGTCTTTCAATATAGAATGATAACGCTATCCTACGCCAATTGTTTGGTACTGATTCAAGGTAAGCCTGAGTATGAATAAACAAATATATTTTACATCGATTATTCAATGGGCACGTGAGGTTGCCAAAACTTAAACGTAAATACGTTTAACGGATGAGTGTTGATCAACATAGAGTACTATAGGCTGATCACTTAGAAGTGCTCGTAAGAAATATCGGACATACGGTCTTAGTACCGGGTTGTCCTTTTCATGAATAAAAGCTAAAGAGAATGTTCATGGTCTATGGACCTACTCAGAATTTCCAAGCTACTATATGTACTTTGGAATTGTTTTATGAGATGAGAAGTGCTATACAATGTTTCATAGTACTTCATAACTATTGTTCAGTTAATGAAGAATAATCATATGATTCTCGAAGTGGTATCTATATATTACATTGTTAGACTTGATGAGCTAGTTATACTCACTTCTTGCTTGAATCATATGATTGCAGCTAAGGTCGAGCGAACCGAGAGTTCTAGCAAAGATAAAGGCAAGGAAAAGATGAATGATTAGTTTATCTTGTAATAGACTAGTAAGTTGTATGTATCATATTATGATGAACAAAAAATGTAATGGTTTCAGAACCTGGGAACGGGATTTATTATTATTAATATAATATGAATGTCGTTGATACACACATTTTGATGTTGTTTCAATAGAATGAATGTACAGTTATGAGTACCGTGGAGCACCATCTGTCGGGTTGGAAGATACCCAGATTTGGGGGCGTCACAGGTTGGTATCAAAGTATTAGGTTATAAAACTTAAGGGGGGAAGAACTTTAGGCTAATAACTTCATTAGGAAAGGAAAAGTCTGAAGGAAGTAAACTTGAGTCGAATGAGTTAATAAGGTATTGAGGAAACTCCGTACCGAAAGATTTAAAAGATGAAAATTAACCCTAAATAAATTAAATGTGATTTGTGCTTATACTATTGTGTATTATGTACTAATCAACATGATATGTGTTATTATAGATCTCCATCGATAGCTTCATGTATAGGGATATGTTGGTCGATGTGGATGAGGATATGGAGGTAGCATCATTTAATACGGTGGTACCTGTACTAGAGCTAACACCTCTAGAGGCAATGAGGGCATTGTATCTAGCAGTGCTTGACCGAAATATGCAACTGCGCACTATTGTGCAGAACCAGAGGAAGGAGATTAGTGATCTCCATGAAGCTAACTTGTCTTGCAGAAGCAGATTTTAAGATTGAGCATGATGAGAAGGTGCTCATGAAGGGTAAAGCGACGGATTGTAAGGAAGAGGCCGATGAGCTTTGTAAGAAACTGGTTGAGAAGGACCAGAAAATAGCACGGATGTCTTACATCCATGAGAGTGCTCATAAGGATTTCAAGCTAAAAATTGCTTGTTATTCCATTAAGTCGGGACAGACTCGACATACTATTAGTCTGGATATTATGTCGATTCTTGCGAATGAGAAACACGAGGATACTGTTATGCATTATTAGAAGTCTAACGTTATAAATATATGTGTAGTGACATAAAACCCTCTTTTGTATCAAAGGATAGTCTTTTTGTAAATCCCAACTTTTGTGAAATTCAATCGCGGGATAGAAATGCAATAGCTTTTGGTTATGGAAACAAATTATAAATAGTTTCAAACTATGAAGAAGCATATTAATATAATGAAGTTTTTATTTAATGTGCCTTGATGTGGTATGAGTTATTATTATGGAATGACAACCAAGCAAGTAAATAGATAATAATGAAACTTTATTTATTTAATCAGAATAATGCCGCTAAGGAGAAGACAACGTAAGCAGGAGGCTGAGTCACATAACGATAATCAAGGGGGTCAAAATAACCCTATGCAAGAGTTCGTTAATTTATTAACGGCTGCATTTAACCAAATCGGGGGTAGCGCACCCGCGGGACCTAGGGTAGCCAGAACGACTACCTTTAAAGAGTTTAAAAGCGTAGGTCCACCAGAGTTCAAAGGAACGACGGACCCAATAGAGGCCCAGACATGGGTGAAGGAAATAGAGAAGGCGTTTGTTATTACAAACGTAGCTGAGGTGCAAAAGACTTCTTTTGTGACTTACATGATGAAAGGGGAAGCTAACTTTTGGTGGGAGGCTCACTAGGGTGCGACTAGAACAGATGCGGTAACGTGGGAACAATTCAAGAAGGTTTTCTTCGAGAATTATTTCCCTACAAGCATGCAAGGGAGCATGGAGATTAAGTTCTTAGAACTTAAGCAAGGGGACATGACGGTTCCCCAATACGCGGCCAAATTCAATGGATTTGCAAGATTTTCTCCACATCAAGTGGACACTGAGGAGGGGAAGGCTCGTAGGTTTGAGCATGGCTTGAAACCCTGGCTCTATAGTAGGAAAATAAAAGCTTTTCGAGAAATTTTCTGAAAAATACTATTCACGCATTTTTGCTCGAGAATTATTTTTGAATTTCCGAGAAACACGTAATGATAAAATTCTAAGACGAGATGGAATATTTAATAATATTTTAGTTATGGAAAACGCAGTTTTTTGCCTGCGGACTTAAAACTTAACGGTTAGGAAAAGTGATTTCTGAGAAGGAAATTGAAGTGCGTATAATGAATTAAAGCGATGATCGTATAATATGTAGTTATTATACGAGATAATGAATACGAGTATAATACGAGGTATTATACGAGTATGTACGAATGATGGTATGTCGTATATGAATAAGTGTACGAGTTAGAATACGAGAATAATATGTAAACAATACGTGGTAAAGCTTTAAGCCAAATATAATGGACTTGGAGGATTGTGTAGGACATTGTAATGTCCAATTGGGACTATGATAAAGCCCAAGTGTAGGAATGGATAAGTCCAATATGAATTAATGAACAAGCCCTTGTGTTCGTTTAATGCAAGCCCAAAGTATAAGATAAGTTAATTAAGCTAAAAGCCCAAAGTAAGAACTGATGGGTTATCGGATGGTTAAAACCCATGGGCAAACCATGGGTGATCCAAAGTGATGAGCAAGTAAACTTAATGGTTAAGTAAATTAAGTAAGGGTTTAGTAAAGTGCTTATACTTAATGGCTAAGAAAGGGATAAGTTATGTAATGACAAAGTAAACTTGGTGGATAAGTAAAGTGCTTGTACTTAATGGCTAAGTAAAGTGCTTATACTTAATGGCTAAGTAAAGTGCTTATAAGTAATGAGCAAGTAAACTTAAGGGCTAAGTAAAGGATAAATTAAGTGGTGAGCAAGCAAATAATGTGATGAGCAAGTTAACTTAGTGCTTAAGTAATGAATAGTAAGGAGGTGATTAAGGAGGTGGATGGCTTATTGACTATTAAGCCCTCACCTTGTGATTTCTATAAATAAGAAGGATGCTAGCTCATTTGTTGGTTGTTTCATTTCATCCAACATCATAAGTACTTATTGGTTAAAGAGAAAAGGCTCGAAAAACTAAAAAAGCTAGTCTTTCATAGTTCGAGAAGCAAGAAGAAGATCAAAGCTTAATCAAGTGATCTTCAAAGGGTAAGATCCTAAACCATGATTCTCTTTCTCTACAATTGTTAGAGAATTGAGTAGTGGTAGAACATGTATGCTAAGAGGAAGTAAGAATAATTAATCAAAGGACTTAAGCTTTAATAAGCCATGAATAAGCAATTTGTTCATATATAAGTAAGAACTTGTAATATGTTTACATGAATGAAATTTGTATGATAAGGAGATGTGAGGATGATGGTTAAAAGATTGAAGCCATGATAAATTATTTGAAATGAAATCTCAAGTAGTTTTATACTTTTATAAGTTATAAACTCATGAGGAACAAGTAATAACTTATCATGTAAATAAGTTAATGAAATAGGTATGCTAAGATGTTAGTATGATGGATTAAATCCATTTGAAACAGTTTAAAAATCTCAAGTAACAAAGTTATGGCGAAATCCACGAGATTTGACGTTAATCGTCGAAATCGTGAAATTCTCGGAATGAAAGTCAAATTTTGACATTTAGCTTGAAAACGTTGGTTTTCGATGTAGTATAGTCTCATTTGGCATTCTAGACTTGCGGACTCAAAAATGACCGAATTCTGACTTAGAACGGAGAAACGAGCATTGAACGCTCACGAACGTTTATCGTTTTTGTTAAAAATGAATTCAAAGGTGAATTTTGAGTTAACGGATTCAAAAATATAAAATTCTTGCATGAACACGTAGAGTATGTAATTTATGATCTAAATGGCTTTTGAACGAGCCAATTCAGAGTTAAAATGAAGAAGTTATGTGCTCGGGAATCTCACATAAGAAAAAAGTCTGTCAAATTTTTCTAAGGCTCAGGGTCCGCGCCGCAGTGCGACCCAGAGAAGAATGGTCGGCGCCGCAGCGCGAGGCCGAACCATAGCACACTGTTAGAGAAGGAGATAGCGCCACAGCACCGTGACCAGTCCTAGGTGCTGGAAACGCTCGCAACGCGAGTTGTAGAGCAAAAGTTGGCGCCGCATCGCCAACACTAAGTGAAGCATAGAGAGTAATGTTTTTGAATGTAAAGTAAAGTAGAAGTGAGTTAAGAGTAAATTAAATCCTTAATTAACTTAATGTAACATCATTAAGGATGTTATAAACTGTAAGTATATCACTAAAGCTTGGAGGTAAGTCAATAGAATGTGAACATGAACGGTATGCAATAAGTGTACTTAACCAATGACGATCGAGTTCTGATTAATAACGTAAGAATGTTAGTAAGCTGTGAGTAAGGATGATTAACTCGAAACAAGTGGTATTAATATAATAAATCCACTTAAGACAGAGAAGAGAAAGAAGTTGGTAAGAACGATGTAAATTATAACGGCAATCCGGGACCAATAATAACAAATCTAATACATGATTAGATTGAAATGAAGGGTAAGATTCATTAGGAGCCATGTATGTTCATTTATGACCTAATGTGGTATGTTACGTGGTAATGTGTTGCAGAGACTGTAAAGACTCAAAGGAATAGTAATTTTTCTATAGTAGACGCTGAAAGCAAGTTTTCTTATCGCTTGTCTAACCTTCGTGTTAGCCAGGTTTTCAATGATTCATGTTATGAGTTACATGAATTGTTTTACGAAAGGGTCGATGCCAGTTTTACCTCAGCTAGACTAATGTTGAAGAGTTGATTGATTTAATTAGAAGTCTTTCAATATAGAATTGATAATGCTATCCTACACCAATTGTTTGGTACGGATTCAAGGTAAGCCTAGTACGAATAAACAAATGTATTTTTCATCAATTATTCGACGGGCACGTGAGGTTGCCAAAACTTAAACGTAACTACGTTTAACGGATGAGTGTTAATCAACATAGAGTACTATAGGCTGTGTAATAACCCGATATTTCTATATAATTAAATTAGAAATTTTGCGTATAAATTTTTTTTAAAATAAATATGGGAATATGTGCCAGGTAATCTGTATATGTATATATGTGTGATAAATAAAACTTAATTATTACATAAATAATTACAAATAATTTTATTTTAGAATTATTGATCATTATAAAGTATATTCATACAATAATTAATTTTATAATAGAAATGTTTTTATTATTTATTTTTCATGAAAATATGATTATATATTATATAAATAATATATGAAATGATTACAGAATTATTATAATAATTATTTTGTTATATAAATTTATTTCAGATTAATTAAGTTAATTATTATAACTTAATTAATAATGGTATGTATATGGCAGATAAATCAGATATGGAATCCAAACCCTAATTCTGGATTTGGAATAAAGAAAAAGGATAATAATATAATATTAATTATATTTCAGTGTTATAAATATATATGTTATGTGTGTGAGGTTAAGGTGTGAAACAGTTTTAAGGTAACATGCAAAACCCTAGTTTTGAAGTCAAACGAGACTTTAAAATCTGTTAAGTCATTGTGTTATGTTGTATATGATATGTATTGTAGACTTTAATGCTAATTATGGAAAACCCTAATTAGTAATGTAAAAACCTTAATTTTTTTTAAAAACCCTAATTAATATTTTTAAACCCTAATTTCCAATTTGAACCCTACCTGTTAAATTAGTAACCCCTAATCACGAAATTGGAAAGCTAACTGTGGTTAGTAGATTCCTAAACCTAAATTTTAAGTTTATGTAATTAGAAAACCTAACTAATTAACAAACCCTAATTTTCTAATTTTAGAAACTAATTTTATTTTTATAAACCCTAATTAGAAATCCTACCATTTTGTGCTAACCTTAGGGTTAAACCCTAAGGGTCAAACCATAAGGGTTGGACATGTTACATATTTGCCATTAAATTCATAAGGCCAAGGACAAAAATGCCCCACTTGCATAATTGTAGCTAACTTGTAAATTTGTCCAACACTTTAGTTGGTAACCTAATCTAACCACCCCATGTAACAAATCTCTGCAGATCAACCACCCATGCCAGCCCATTTTATGCATCTAACTTAGTATATATAGATTGGAGAGAGAGAAAAATCATTCGCTAACTTAATTTTTGCACAACTCTCATCCTTGACTCTCTCAACTCAAAACCCACGAAATTTCTTTGCTTTATCAGTCATAAAACAAGCCCCACTAATACATATAACAACATCAGTAGCGTTGAATCAGAATTTGATTATAGAAGGTATAAACCCTAACTTGAAAATCTGACTTTTGATCCTATGTTAAATGTTATGATTAAGTGTTAAAATATGTTGTTTATAGTATATAATGATGATCTGGGTTGATAGATGTTAGATACATAACATCTATAGGCTCAGATCTAGCATTTTACAAAATCTGGAAAATTTTTATTTTGTGTTATGACAATGAATTTTAGAGGCTATAGATCTTTCTCTGTTTATGTTTTTGGTTGTTTTATGTTTTAGATATGTAGTTTGATATGTGGTCTTTATTCTGTAACTTGAATCAAGGCTGAATGATGTCTAGATTTCATTTTATAAACAGTCAAAACCCATTGACCGAGCATGACCGGACGATTTTTGGGCAACCCAGAAATCGTTCCCAGCATCTGACAATATTTTGCAAGCCTTGATCTGTCAGTTGGTTAAGAGTTTTGATGTTGTTATTGTAATCAGTTTATAGTCTGTTATATTTTCTTTAAATCCATGACTTTAGATCCCACAAACAATCAATTGATAAAACGTAGTGGATGGTTAAACTTGGCCATCCAGTCATAAATATGATTTCTAGAAATTTCAGAAATTGCTTGAATGAACTTTCTGATAGGCTTTGACCAAATCAAATCAGGTCATTGTTTTGTACTCGGACTGATTTGTTGCTTGTTATGTGTTCCTTGACATATGGACTATAGATTTAAACCTTAAGAACACCAAATATATGAACAGAACCTTATTATAATCGGGCCTCAAAGTAACACCATGACATTGTCTGGGTTTCTGGGTTACCCAGAAAACCCAGAACAGCTCTGACAACAGTTTTAACAACTTAGATCTTGCATTTGAATTGTTGTATGACCAATCTGATTGTGGGACAATGTAATATTACATTAATACTACGATCTAGCAACATTAGATGACCCAGATCATGCTTGAACAGAGAATTACATTAGGTCAAACCGAGCACCTTGAATACTGACTTGTCAGTGTTCTTGAGCCAAGAACACATAACACGACAAAAATGTGTCACTATAGCCTATACCGGCGGTTTCTATTATTTTTATTTTCTGAATTTCCGAAAAATGATTAAAAATAGAAAATAAATTCTAAAAATTACAAAAATGGTTTATAAAATTATTTTAAATTATGAAAAATAACTTTTAATTATTTTGGATATTTTTAATTAATATTTATAATTATTTGAATATTAATGATATTTAATTTATTTAATTAGTGTATTAAATAAATTAGAGATAAATGATTTTAAGGTTATAAAAATTATTTTAAATAAGAATAAAGTGTTTGAAAATATTTTTTAGTTATAAATGTAACTTTTAATATTTTGTGATGAATTTTATTAATTATTTAATATTAATGATATTTAAGTTATTTAACAAATGTATTAAATAAATTATGAAAAATAGAATTTATGATTTAAAAATTATATAAAAACGATTGAAAAATTATAAAAATATTTTAAGTTATAAAATATAACTTTTAATATTTTGTCATGAAAAATATTAATAATTTAATATTAATGATATTAGATTTATTTAATAATTATATTAAATAAATTAGTATTAAAATGATTTTAATATTATAAAAATTATTTTAAATGAAAATGAAGTGTTTAAAGATATTTTAAGGTATAAAATATAACTTTTAATATTTAAAGGATAAGTTTATTAATAATTTAATATTAATAATATTAATTTAATATTAATGATATTAGGTTTATTTAATAATTATATTAAATAAATTGTTTTAAAATGGTTTTATTAATTTAAAAATTATTTAAAAAGGATATAAATGAATTAAAAATATTCTAACTTATACTTAATTACTTTTAATATTTCGATAAATAGTAAATTAATATTTAAATATTAATGATATTATTTAAAAATGATTTTAAATGTTTTAAAAATTATTTAAAGGCAATATAAATGTTTTAAAAATATTTTGAGTTATTATAAATAACTTTAATATTTTGGCAATTGTTTCATTAATAGTTTAATATTAATTAAATGTTAATGATAATAAAATTGTTTAATATTTAACTCATTTAATAATGATTTCGGAGTTTAAAAATTTATAATAAATTATAATAAATGTTTAAAAATTATTATAAGTCATTTAGAAATAATATGACTGATAATTACAGTTATTGAACTACAGGATAGAGTCTTAGACTCGATAATTACCCGATAAAGCCGTCGGTAGACCGGTATATTTCAGAAATTGATCTGGACTTAGATATTTTGACTGTATTAATGTTTATTTGTGATTCAATGACTGTTGAACATGTGTGACAAGGTGATTAGGTTATGTGTTGACTGCAATAAGCAGTGCTATGTGTTATAGTATGTTATTCTAATCGAACGAATGATCTTATTGATGATAGGTCTTGATATAAAAGATAAAACTAAGTTGCGTATTGTAAGCAGCAGACCAGGCAAGTATCCTACCTTTGCATTTTCATTATGCAATGGATATGAGTAAGAAAGTTTCAGAATTATATTATTATTATGCCAGATTATTAACCCTATTGTTACATATATTATATCTGATCATTGCTTTATCAACATGATATTATATTATATAATTCAGATATATATTCTATTCGTTAATTTCTAAAAATGGTTATACAAATGACCTCACTTGGATAATCATTGTATTTAAACACATGTTGATATATATATATATATATATATATATATATATATACACACACACACACACACACACACACACACACACACACACACACCCACCTATTGATCACCCGTATGTATACATTAAGTAAAAGTCGTCTAAGCTATTTAACCAGCTAGACACATATTTAGAAATATCGTTGAATATGATAAAACCTTTTTGTATCCAATCAAATTGTTTTGGTTTGGATTCCCGACTAAGTATGAACATCCTTAATATGGGAAAACTTTTATGCGCCCATGGCAGACTGAGTGAACGATAATATCTTTCTTACATGTCGTATTGATCAATACATAGCACATTGGGATGATCACCCTCGCGCCCATAAGTTATGATGGTTTGCGGATGAAGTTCTACTAAACCTATTCGAAAATTAAAAATAATATTCATAGTATGTTAACTTACCCCTTTTATAGTATGTACGTAGTTTCAAAATTTTGGTATAGAATTGTTATGTTATTATTATCGGTTCAGTTTACTTCACAACTATTAATTCTTTGTAGAAGTGATGTAGAAAGAAAATATTTAATTCTTTCAGCTAATTATATTTATAATTTTTATTACTTGTTGGGCACCCAAATGCTCATTCTTGCTTTAAATTTAAATGTTTTCAGCTAAGCTTGATCAACCTGAAGGTTCAGACGAGAACAAGTGAAAAGGAAAGCAAACAGAATAAGCTTTATGGTATTTTTTTGTAGTAGTCAAACTGTATTAATACAATGATATGTATTATCTATCATGTAAAGAATTATAGTAAAGGTTGTGTACTTAGGATTAGACTCTGATAATTGTAAATTAAGTTTGATATTTATATTATTGTTATTATTATTAGCATTATTCCGCTCATAGAAATGGTATCGTGAAGCACCGAGTTCGGGTTTCAAGTACTTGAATTTGGGGGCGTCACATCATAGTATCAGAGCTTAGGGTTAAAAACCTTAGGTGGGCTAGACCTTAGACTATAACTTTAGGACAGAGAGAAACGTTGAAAATATAAATAACTCATATATAGTTTAAAAGGAGATGAATTGGACAAATTCATCGTCAAACTAAATGAAAGATAACTTATATAGAACTATTATTTGTTGTGTGTATATATTATATACTAATCTAGATAATTTATGTGTAGATGTCAGGTGGTAAAGAATTAGGATACCCTCAGATCATAAAGAAAGAGTAAACCTCCATAATCGAGCCAATATCAAAGTCAATAGCTGAACTAGAGGCTCACATTGAAAGCAACCCTAATGAGGTGATTATACTAGAAAATGTAGTATTGGACCCAGAAACGATAGTATAACTGATAGGTAGAGTATAATTAAAGAATATAAGATTAAGCTCGAGTTCTTAAACTCTTATGTTGGTGGTGAGTTCTTAAACTCATAATGTGTGGTAAGAAAAAGGGAAATATTTTATAATACCTCATATCATTCTTGAATTACTACTCCATTTCCTCACCAGCCCTTGAACCCTTGACCTTTAGAAACTCAATAATCAAATGAGTACCGAATGGCTACAAGGAGGACTAGTATAGTTATGTGTGAGTGGATTATCGAGGATAATGTGAGTATATAGAATATTAATCAATTGATCCTTAGTGAATGTGTAGAAGATAAGTAGTATTAGTATTACTTGAATAGGTATGATTCTGTGGTGTAAATGATATGTATGTCTGTGTAATATAATATTCTTAACTTTGGTATAAGATATGGTAGCGATTCCCGACTTTTGAGTCACAAAGGGATAGCGGATGTTTAAAGCAGTATGTGCTATAGTATGTCAAGTGCTATGAAAATGAATCTATGTTAGATTAATGAAATAAGTTGATATAAAGATAGTAATTATTTATCTGAGCACCGGTTAATACAGTAAGCTAAGTTTTCAAAATATAATATTTTGAGTACATGACTATTTGAATAGAAAATTTTACGTTATATGTTAAATGTATACGATAAGGCTTAGAATGTAAGTTAATAAAGAATAATTTCTGATAATGCCGCCAAGATGAAAACGAAACCCAAGGGCAAAAGAACCTGTCAACAAAGCTGGAGAACAACCAGACCCGACATAGAATTTTACGAATTTGTTCGCTCAAGCTATGCAGAACGGAATACTAGCCGCAGGAAATCAGCCAAATAATCGATCGGCAAACGTCAAAGACTTCAAGACAGTCGTATTGCCAGGATTTAGAAGATTAGCTGACCCTATTGACGCGGTTGTGATAGCTAGGGTAACGGAGGGGCAAAAGACATCTTTTGCCACCTATACGATGAAAGGAGATAATTTTGATAATACTGGAAATAGGCCAGGAGTGTGATTAAAAGGAAAGTTTTTGTGTTATAAGTGTGGGCAGGAGGAACATATCTCTCCTAACTGCCCCAATCCAAGAGTGTATAGTGGGTGTTTTATTTGTGATTCAACGGAGCATAAGGTGAAGGACTGTTCAAAAAAGAGGAGGCAGGAAGCGTAAGTACAGGAAAAGGCAGCAGGACATTGACGACAACTGGACCAACTTCAACAAACAAACCAACAGAATCAACCGTAAGAGTCTTTAACATGACAGTTCAAGATACCGTGGCAGATGGGGATGCAACTCCAGGTATTATTCGTACAACTTTTATTTTCTATATGATTTTCTTATATATAATAAATTATTTTATAAAGAATTTTAAAGAAGAAATTTGAGTTCTTTTCGAAATCGAATTTCCATTTAATCAGATAAGCAAGCTTTATGCTGAATAGTTAAAGATCAGTTCGATCAATTATGATCAAGATCTACTTGCAATGACTATGTATGCTATGTACCCTTGTATGTATAGGTTTTAAAACGGTTAATCCGGGGATAAAATCTTTATAAGGGACGGTGAATGTAATAACCCGATATTTCTATATAATTAAATCAGAAATTTTGCATATAAATTTTTTATTAAAATAATAAATGTGGGAATATGTGTCAGGTAATGTGTATATGTATATATGTGTGATAAATAAAACTTAATTATTACATGAATAATTATAAATAATTTTATTTTAGAATTATTGATCATTATAAAGTATATTCAAACAATAATTAATTTTATAATAGAAATATTTTTATTATTTATTTTCCATGAAAATATGATTATATATTATATAAATAATATATGAAATGATTATATAATTATTATAGTAATTATTTTGTTATATAAATTTATTTCATATTAATTAAGTTAATAATTATAACTTAATTAATAATGGTATGTATATATCGCAGATAAATCAGATATGGAATCCAAACCCTAATTTTGGATTTGGAATAAGGAAAGAGGATAATAATATAATATTAATTATATTTTAGTGTTATAAATATGTATGTTATGTATGCGAGGTTAAGGTGTGAAACAGTTTTAAGGTAACATGCAAAACCCTAGTTTTGAAGTCAAATAAGACTTTAAAATCTGTTAAGTCGTTGCATTATGTTGTATATGATATGTATTGTAGACTTTAATGCTAATTATGGAAACCCTAATTAGTAATTTAAAAGCCCTATTTTTTTTAAAACCCTAATTAATATTTTTAAACCCTAATTCTTAATTTGAAACCCTACTTGTTAAATTAGTAACCCTAATCGCGAAATTGGAAAGCTAACTGTGGTTAGTAGATTCCAAAACCTAAATTGTAAGTCTATGTAATTAGAAAACCAAAATAATTAACAAACTCTAATTTTCTATTTTTAGAAACTAATTTTATTTTTATAAACCCTAATTAGAAATCCTACAATTTTGTGATAACCATAGGGTTAAACTCTGAGGGTCAAATCCTAAATGTTAAACCCTAAGGGTTTGACATGTTACATATTTACCATTAAATTCATAAGGCCAAGGACAAAAATGCCCCTCTTGCATAATTGTAGCTAACTTGTAAATTTGTCCAACACTTTAGTTGGTAACCTAATCTAACCACCCCATGTAACAAATCTCAGCAGATCAACCACCTATGCCAGCCCATTTCATGCATCTAACTTAGTATATATAGATTGGAGATAGAGAGAAAAATCATTTGCTAACTTAATTTTTGCACAACTCTCATCCTTGACTCTCTCAATTCAAAACCCACGAAATTTCTTTGCTTTATCAGTCATAAAACAAGCCACACTAATACATATAACACCATCAGTAGCCTTGAATCAGAATTTGATCATAGAAGGTATAAACCCTAACTTGAAAATCTGACTTTTGACGCTATGTTAAATGTTATGATTAAGTGTTAAAATATATTGTTTATAGTATATAATGATGATATTGGTTGATAGATGTTAGATCCATAGCATCTATAGGCTCAGATCTAGAATTTTACAAAATCTGGAAAATTTTTATTTTGTGTTCTTATAATGAATGTCAGAGGTAGTAGATC
Organism: Panax notoginseng; assembly: GCA_016801055.1. Classification (NCBI taxonomy): domain Eukaryota; kingdom Viridiplantae; phylum Streptophyta; class Magnoliopsida; order Apiales; family Araliaceae; genus Panax; species Panax notoginseng. The sequence goes on from CM029019.1 coordinate 137,236,846, forward strand.
TTTCTCTGTTTATGTTTTTGGTTGTTTTATGTTTTAGATATGTAGTCTGATATGTGGTCTTTATTCTGCAACTTGAATCAAGGCTGAATGATGTCTAGATTTCATTTTATAAACGGTCAAAACCCGTTGATCGGGCATGACCGGACGATTTCTGGGCAACCCAGAAATCATTTCCAGCATCTGACAATATTTTTCAAGCCTTGATCTGTCAGTTGGTTAAGAGTTTTGATGTTGTTATTGTAATCAGTTTATAGTCTGCTATATTTTCTTTAAATCCATGGCTTTAGATCCCACAAATAATCAATTGATAAAACGTATTGAACGGTCAAACTTGGCCATCCGGTCATGAATATGATTTCTGGAAATTCCAAAAATTGCTTGAATGAACTTTCTGACAGGCTTTGACCAGATCAAATCTGGTCATTATTTTGTACTCAGACTGATTTGTTGCTTGTTATGTGTTCCTTGACATATGGACTATAGATTTAAACCTTAAGAAGACCAACTGTATGAACAGAACCTTATGATAATCTGGCCTCAAAGTAACACCATGACACTGTCTAGGTTTATGGGTTACCCAGAAAACCCAGAACCGCTCTGACAACGGTTTTAACGGCTTAGATCTTGCATTTGAATTATTGAATGACCTATCTGATTGTGGGACAGTGTAATATTACATTAGTACTACGATCTAGCAACATTAGATGGCCCAGATCATGCTTGAACAGAGAATTACATTAGGTCAAACCGAGCACCTTGAACATTGACTTGTCAGTGTTCTTGAGCCAAGAACACCTAACACGACAAAAATGTGTCGCTATAGCCTATAGTGACGGTTTCTATTATTTTTATTTTTTGAATTTCTGAAATATGATTAAAAATAGAAAATAAATTCTAAAAATTACAAAAATAGTTTTAAAAATTATTTTAAATTATGAAAATAACTTTTAATTATTTGGGATATTTTTAATTAATATTTTTAATTATTTGAATATTAATGATATTTAATTTATTTAATTAGTGTATTAAATAAATTAGAAAAAAATGATTTTAATGTTATAAAAATTATTTTAAATAAGAATAAAGTGTTTAAAAATACTTTTGAGTTATAAATGTAACTTTTAATATTTTGTGAAGAATTTTATTAATTATTTAATATTAATGATATTTAAGTTATTTATCAAATGTATTAAATAAATTATGAAAAATTGAATTTATGATTTAAAAATTATCTAAAAATGATTTAAAGATTATAAAAATATTTTAAGTTATAAAATATAACTTTTAATATTTTATCATGAAAAATATTATTAATTTAATATTAATGATATTAGATTTATTTAATAATTATATTAAATAAATTAGTTTTAAAATGATTTTAATATTATAAAAATTATTTTAAATAAAAATAAAGTGTTTAAAGATATTTTAAGTTATAAAATATAAATTTTAATATTTAAAGGATAAGTTTATTAATAATTTAATATTAATAATATTAATTTAATATTAATTATAATAGATTTATTTAATAATTATATTAAATAAATAGAATTAAAATAGTTTTATTAATTTAAAAATTATTTAAAAAAGATATAAATGAATTAAAAATATTCTAAGTTATACTTAATGACTTTTAATATTTCGTTAAATAATACATTAATATTTAAATATTAATGATAATTATTTAAAAATAATTTTAAATATTTTAAAAATCATTTAAACGCAATAAAAATGTTTTAAAAATATTTGGAGTTATTATAAATAACTTTAGTATTTTGGCAATGGTTTCATTAATAGTTTAATATTAATTAAATGTTAATGATAATAGAATTGTTTAATATTTAAATCATTTAATAATGATTCTGGAGTTTGAAAATTTATGATAAATTATAATAAATATTTGAAAATTATTATAAGTCATTTAGAAATAATATGACTGATAATTTACAGTTATTGAACTACAGGATAGAGTCTTAGACTCGATAATTATTCGATAAAGCTGTCGGTAGACCGACATGTTTCAAATATTGATCTGGACTTATATATTTTGACTGTATTAATGTTTATTTGTGATTCAATGACTGTTGAACATGTGTGACAAGGTGATTAGGTTATGTGTTAACTACAATAAGTAGTGCTATGTGTTATAGTATGTTATTCTAATCGAACGAATGATCTTATTGATGATAGGTCTTGATATAAAAGATAAAACTAAGTTGCGTATTGTAAGCAGCAGACCAGACAAGTATCGTACCTTTGCATTTTCTTTATGCAATGGACATGAGTAAGAAAGTTTCAGAATTATATTATTATTGTGCTAGATTATTAAACCTATTGTTAGATATATTATATCCGATCATTGCTTTATCAACATGACATTATATTATATAATTCAGATATATATTCTATTTGTTAATTTCTAAAAATGGTTATAGAAATGACCTCACTTGGATAATCATTGTATTTAAACACATGTTGACATATATATATATATATATATATATATATACCTATTGATCCCCCGTATGTATACATTAAGTAAAAGTCGTCTAAGCTATTTAACCAGCTAGACACAGATTTAGAAATATCGTTGAATATGATAAAACCTTTTTTTATCCAATCAAATTATTTTGGTTCGGATTCCTGACTAAGTATGAACATCCCTAATATGGGAAAACTTTTATGTGCCCAAGGCGAATAGAGTGAATGATAATATCGTTCTTGCATGTAGTATTGATCAATACAGGGCACATTGGGATGATCACCCTCGCGCCCGTAAGTTATAACGGTTTGCGGATGAAGTTCTGCTAAACCTATTCAAAAATTGAAAATAATATTCATAGTATGTCAACTTACCCCTTTTATAGTCTATACGTTTTCAAATTTTTGGTATAGAATTGTTATATTATTATTATCGGTTCAGTTTACTTCACAACTATTAATTCGTTGTAGAAGTGATGTACAATGATGTACAAAAAAATATTTAATTCTTTCAGCTAATTATATTTATAATTGTTATTACTTGCTGGGCACCCAAATGTTCATTCTTGCTTTAAATTTAAATGTTTTCAGCTAAGCTTGATCAACCTGAAGGTTTAGACGAGAACAAGTGAAAAGGAAAGGAAACAGAATAAGCTTTATGGTATTTTTTTTGTAGTAGTCAAACTGTATTAAGACAATGATCAACATGGTGAAATGATTCGAGAATGTTGAGAATAACAATGGAGCACAGGCGACCGTTGATTCACCACATATCAATAATCAGGATAATGTGCATTAGGAAGGCGATAATCCTCATGCAAACAATAACACTGACCAAATGATGAATGATGGAATGTTCATAGGCTTTATGCAATTCATGCAACTGCAAACGAGAGCGGCTCATATCCAAAATATAGGTGAAAACACTGAAAACTCTCTGACGGTCACAACTAAATAGTTCAAGGAGCTGGGACCACCGGAGTTTATTGGAGAACCAAAACCACTTAAGGTGGAAACGTGGATAAAGTAGATCACCAAAATATTTGATGTCTTGGGATGCGCCGAGGAGCAAAAGGTTCCCTTTGCCACCTTTATGTTGCGAGGAGAGGCAGATTACTGGTGGAAATCGATAAAGCGTACTCAACCTGCTACATTGAAGATGTCTTGGGAGAAGTTCCAAGAACTGTTGAATGACAAGTACTTTCCCGAAAGTATTCATCACATGAAGGAGGCAGAGTTCATCAAGTTGGGGCAGAATAATATGACCGTATCCTAGTACGAAGCTAAGTTTGCCGAGCTGTCCCGGTTTGCGTCCCACTTGGTGGATAATGAAGAGAGAATGACGCGGATGTTTTTAAGAGGTTTGAAGCCGGAGATACATCAACATCTTATTTCTCATAAATTGTGTTTGTATTCAGATATTGTAAATAGGGCTCAGTTAGTGGAGCGCGATAACGAGTCAACGCAATCAAAAGAGAGCAACAGACAAAATGATAATACCAGTGAAAGCAGTCATCAAAGCGATGATAACAAGCGTGGAGGGAATCATCAGGCTAGAAATGGTAACCACTTCGGTGGTAATCGTGGCAAAAAAAATAAGAATGGACATTTCAAGAAGAGGAGATTCAACAATGATGGAAAGACATCAGCACCAGCACCCGTGGTTAAGGAAGGAGAACGACCACCGATCATATGCTTCAAATACAGAGGGAAGGGACACATCAGTCCAAACTGCGCGATGCCGTCCAAAGCATGTTATAATTGTGGAAGAGCAGGTCACCTAGCCCGATTTTATCGATAAGTTCAGCTAGGATGGAGGCATCAAAGGGCGTCCCAGAAAAGTCAAAATCGGTAGTGCAAGGGAGAGCGTTTGTTGTGACCTCCTAAAAAGTAAGGAACCCGAACGAGGTCATCACGGGTAAGCTTATCATAAACTCTAGCGAAGTCTATACCTTATTTGATACCGGTTCTACCCATTCTTTTTTTTCTCCTATTTGCGCTCAACGATTAAATTTGACTCCGGAGAAATTAGAATTTGACTTATCTGTGGAAACTCTATTGGGAAAAACCTTCATTACATCCACTGTTTATAAGTATTGTTTGGTTCAAATCGGTACCCTCACATTACCTGTCGATCTTATTTCATTGAAAATACTTACATTTGATGTAATTCTAGGGATTGATTGGTTAACTACTCATCATGCAAAAATTGATTATTTTCGTAAGGTTGTTAGCTTTCATATTCCTAATCAACCTATTATGCGAATTCAAACAACCAAACCATTAAAATTAATCACTGTCATCTCAAGCCATAAAGTTATTCGTTTATTAAAAAATGGATGTCGTGCTTTCTTAGCTCATGTCACGGATCTAAATAAAAATACTTCAGTTTTGAATGATATATCTATTGTTAATGAATTTCTTAACGTATTCCCTGAAGAACTTCCTGACCTACCCCCAGAGCGTGAAATTAAATTTTGTATCGACCTTAAACCCGGTACAAAACCCATTTCCAAAACCCCATATCGAATGGCTCCTATTGAACTTCAGGAGTTAAAGACCCAACTGCAGGAATTGTTAGACATTGGCTTTATTCATCCTAGTACTTCTCCTTGGGGTGCTCCTGTTCTATTCGTGAAGAAGAAAGATGGGAGTATGCGACTTTATATTGATTATCGGGAGTTGAATCATGTCACCATCAAAAATAGGTACCCATTACCACGTATTGATGACCTGTTTGACCAGTTGCAAGGAGCATAATTCTTTTCAAAAATCGATCTTCGTTCTAGATATCATCAGCTGAAGGTTAGATCTGAGGATATTCCAAAGACTGCCTTCAGAACTCGGTACGGGCATTATGAATTCTTAGTCATGTATTTTAGATTGACTAATGCTCCAGCTGCCTTCATGGATATGATGAACCGAGTATTCAAAGAATATTTGGATCACTTTGTGGACGTCTTTATTTATGACATCCTTATTTATTCCAAAAGCCGTGAAGATCATGAGCCACACTTGAGGCTGACACTCCAAAAGCTTCGTGAATACAAGCTTTATGCCAAGTTAAAGAAATGCGAGTTCTGTCTTGAGGAAGTAGCATTCCTTGGGCACGTAGTATCAAGTCATGGAATATCTGTTGACCCGGCAAAGATTGAAGCAATTCAAAGCTAGGAGCAACCTAAATTAGTGACCGAAGTACGTAGCTTTCTCAGTTTAGTTGGTTATTATCGGAGATTCGTGGAAAGATTTTCTCGAATCGCTAATCCATTAACTCAGCTGACTCAGAAAGATACAAAGTTCGGTTGGAGCGAAGAATGCGAGAAGAATTTTCAAGAACTCAAGAGGAGACTCATTTCAGCATCTGTTCTGACAATACCATCTGGCTCGGAGGGATTTGTCATCTACAGTGATGCTTCAGGCAAAGGGTTGGGATGTGTTCTCATGCAACATGGGAAAGTCATAGCCTATGCCTCAAGACAACACAAAGAATATGAGAGAAATTATCCTACTGATGATCTAGAGTTGGCAGCTGTTGTCTTCGCACTTAAAATTTGGAGGCATTACTTATATGAGGAGAAAGTGGAGATCTTTACGGATCATAAAAGCCTCAAATATTTCTTCACTCAAAAGGAACTCAACATGCGACAATGACGTTGGCTGGAACTGTTAAAAGATTATGATCATACCATCCAATACCATCCTAGAAAAGCGAACGTGGTAGCTGATGCATTGAGTAGAAGTTCATATGCAAGTACGAGTGCGATATTGTCAACGCAAAGGCCCATTTTGTGTGACTTGCAAAGGATGGAGATTGAGTTAAAGACTCCAGGGACCCATATGATGATGGCGAATATACGAGCAGAATGACTTTAATTGATAAAGTTAAAGCTGCTTAAGCTACAGACCTGGAGCTGATGCATATGAGGAAGAAAGTGCAAGAAGGTTCTATGCCGGAAGCAAGAATCGATGAAGAAGGAATAATTCGAGTCAACTCCAGACTTTGTGTTCCTAACGACCCTGATTTAAAGTATAAAATCATGATGAAGACGCACAACACACCATTTGTAATCCATTATGGGAGTACTAAAATGTATCGTGATCTTTGTCATACATTTTGGTGGAGCAATATAAAGAGAGAGATAGCGTTGTTTATCTCAAGGTGTCTAACTTGTCAACGAGTCAAAGCGGAGCATCAAGTACCAAAAGGTCCATTGCAACCACTTGAAATTCTAGAATGGAAGTGGGAGCACATTACCATGGATTTTGTTACTGGTCTTCCCAAGGTTTCTCAAGGCATTGATGCAATTTGGGTCATTATTGATAGATTGACCAAGTCTGCTCATTTCTTACCAATGCGAGAAACTTATACACTTGAACGTCTTGCTCGTATGTACATAAACGAGATTATAAGACTGCATGAAATGCCAGTATCCATAGTTTCTGATCGAGGTACAAGATTCACTTCACAATTTTGGGTTAGTTTGCAAAAAGCTACGGGCACAGATTTACGATTTAGTTCTGCATATCATCCCCAGACGGACGGACAATCAGAGAAGACTATTCAAACACTTGAAGATTTATTAAGACTTTGTGTCCTTGACTTCAAGGGAAGTTGGGATAAGTTCTTACCATTGGTGGAGTTTTCCTACAACAATAGTTATCAAGCAAGTATTGACATGGCTCCATTTGAGACGTTGTATGGAAGAAAGTGTCGTTCTCCAGTATGCTGGGATGAGGTGGGTGAAGCAACGTTGTTGGGGCCGGAGTTGGTACGTATAACTACGAAAAAGATTCAAACGATCCGACAACGTATAAAAACCTCACAATATCGACAAAAGAGTTATACTGATCTTCATCAAAAAGACGTGAAATTTGATATAGGAGATCATGTGTTTTTGCGAGTTGCTCCATGGAAAGGAGTTACGAGATTTGGAAAGAGAGGAAAGCTCATTCCTCGATTCATTGGCCCATTTTTAATCCTCGATTGAGTAGGAACTGTGGCCTATAGACTCACTTTACCGCCAAGTATGTCTCGTGTTCATAATGTATTTCACATATCTATGTTACGTAAATATGTGGAAGACCCGAACCACATTATTGAGTTAGAACCGGACGAAATAGCCGAAGATTTAATGTATGAAGAGGTTCATGTTCAAATCGTGGATAAGAAGGAACATATTCTATGCTCCAAGGTTATACCTCAAGTTAAAGTTTTGTGGAGAAACCACGATGTTGAGGAAATGACCTGGGACTTAGAATCTGAAATGAAGTCAATGTATCCTTACATCTTCGATATACCAGGTAAGTACCCTAATTTCAAGGGCAAAATTTCATAAGAAGGGGATGTTGTAAGACCCCAACTTTTATAAATAAAGATGAATTTTCTATAAATATCATTTTTGAATATTATGGAGTGAAATTGATATAATGTTATAGTTGTGGGTAATGTTTATAAATTTTGCAAAGTACGCAAGTAGTTATATAATAATTGATTGGTAGGGGAATATTCGTTTTAACAGAAAATATTTGTACGTCGACACAATCATTGGTGGACCCTACAACGGAATTATTGTCGAATTGAGAAAACGACAAAAATACTTTATAAAAATAGCGGCGGAAGTTTTACCATTAATACTGTTGAACTACTCGGTAGTAAAAGTACAGTAATACGCATGGTTGCATAGTAGCACACGGTATTGATTATTGATACTTACGTGACAAGTCACTCAATTTTGTTTTATTGGTATTATTAATGTAATAAAACAGAAAAGCTTTTTATATAAAACAGAATACTTTTATAAAGTTATTCATTTTTTTAGACTAATAGTAAAATCTTTTTATATAAACAGAATACTTTTATAAAGTTATCTATTTTATTAGACAATAATTAGAATATATAATATTTTATTATGCATAGTATTTGTATAGTGCCTGCATAGTGTTTGCATAGTAAAATATTTTATAAAGTTATTCATTTTATTAGATTATAAATAGAATATATTATATTTTATTTAAAAGATTTTGCTTTAAATATGGACCGTCAGATTAAAGTAAATTAATCTAGACCGTTCATGAGTTAGTTACTATGCAGTCTATTTTTTTATAAATAGAAGCTCATTCCTTCATTATTTTCTTACGAATTCACTGACACTCTAGAGAGAGAAACTATAGAGAGAAAGAAGAAAAGTATTCTGCTACTTCACTACTCCGATATCAAGTTTCTTTTACGGTAAGGGATGTTATTTGTTGTACTCGTAAAGGGTATTCTTTCTTTCTTATTCATGAAGAGAACTTCTGTTATTCCATTCTTTATTATTCTATTGGAATAACCTGTATACGTGGGCTACCCTATACTTGGTGAAATTGTTCTGTTATTACATTTTTATTATTCTGTTGGAACATCCTGTCTGTGCTTTACGCCGGACCTGGTTCCATTATTTATTATTCTGTCGAAATATCCTATGTAACAATCCAGATTTTTATTATAATATTTAAATATTTATTGAATTATATAAATATTTAATGGATGTGTTTATTGTTGAATAAGTATTTGATTTGATGTGATTTGATTATTTATGTGTTTAATAAATAATTAATGAGTTAAGGAAAGTAATTATTTTAAAATATTAATCTAATTTAATTTAATAATTAAGTTAGAGAATTTATAATGATTAAATAAATAATTATATTATGCAATGAATTGTTATTAGAATTAATTAAATTAAGTATGAAAACTTAATTAATTAGAAGTGTGACAAATAATTATATTATAAGTGGTTATTAAAATAAATTAAAGTAGTTTTAATTTATTTTGCCAAACAAGGCTTAAATATATTAAATCTTTAGTTTTAAATTATTTTGCCAAACAAAGCCCTATGGCTTTTGGTTTTTAAATTTTGAATTTTTATAAATAATATATAATAAAATATAATTATAATGGATATACACTTATTATTTTGGTAACTGATAATAGTTATGGTGATTAAGGCTATATCAGTTTTTAGTTTACGCATAATTGTTATCAGTTTAGTTTTACGTACAGTGTGTTTTGGCTTAAGACTAAGAAAGGAAAAAGAAAAGAAAAGTGAGAGACCAAAGAGTTTTGAGAGAAATTGTCAGAGGTTTTAGAGAGAGAAACAAGAGAAAATTATGTATTCTTCGAACTATTATCAGTGATTAAGCAAAGATTGTCTGAATAAAAAGGTATGTTTATACTCTTAGCAAATATGTTTTATAGTATAATTATTTAGCCTCTGTGTTTCATGAAACTCAACTTCATTGTATATAAGTTTTACAAAGGTTGTCTGTAAACTATGTTTTACTAAATGATTATGAAATCATGTGTTCTGGTAATAACTAACATGTATATATGTATATATGTGTGGTATGGTAAATTACGTTCATAAGGAAAGAGAAATTAGTTTTTACAGTAAACATTCACGTGTGAAAGTGGTTTGTAGAAATATCAAAATTAGTATATGTTAATTGTGAAGTTATAAAATTGAAGTGTGATTATGTTAATTGGATATGAACTACAGAGAATTGTAGTTTAAAAGCAATCAAATTTGTGGTTATTAGATTATAGTGTTCACTGTGTTTAACAAATGTCAAACATGGAGTTTTGTTTTAAAATATGATTTTCAAGGAATTTAGTTTTCTGTGATTATTGTTTAGTAATTTAAACTAGTATATGCATGTTGGGTAGTGTGTATATGTGTAATTTATATAAGTTATACATGTTAATTGGGGTTAATTGCTGTTAAAAATAAAGACAGTAAGTTTGTTCTGGTCTTTGTGGTTGGGTTCTGCAAGTTTCGGCGCCCCAGTGCCAAAATTTGAGCCCCAACGCCAAAAATCGCGCCCCGACGCCAAAATTCGCGCCCCAGCGCTAGAGGTTGGCGCCCCAGCGTTGAAATTGGCGCCCCAGCGCCAATCTCGCGCCCCAGCGCCACTAGTTGGCTTAGTACCCGCGCCCCAGCGCGGGGACAGAAGTCTGACTTGGACAGTTTTGACCTCTTACAGTAAAATGGCCATAACTTCCTCATACGAACTCCGATTGAGGTGATTCAAGATGATCCGGAACGAGGACGAATAGACCTACAACTTTAATTCTTCAAGTTTTTCAATCTGTGGTCATTAGGATAGGTCAAAATGGTCATCTTTAGGACTGTTGTGTTTTCGGAGGCAATCAGAGGGTGTCGGGCATGCACATATGCATGTGTAGTGCTCCAGACCATAAAAGATGATGTCCTAAGTTATAAAATATGAATCTTAGTAAATATAATGATGCTTAACATTAATAAATAATGTATTAGATAAGTTATAGAAGCATAGTAAGCATACACAAGAGAGGCAAATCGGGCGTGTGACGATTGAACGTCGAAACGCCGTGCCAAGTGTTAATGAACTTAAAAAGTGTTTCAATTCAATTGAAATGAATATTATAGGATATGAAATGGGTTTAAAATAAAACTAATAAGTAGTCTTAGCAAGACTTAAGCACTTGAACTTCGAGTTTGACTAAGAGGAAATATAGTGAGTCATAAGTCAAAAAGTTAACACAATCTAATTGACCATTGTGTATTTATTAATAGGAAAGATTATGAGATGTGGAGTAGAGTTTACATTACAATTACTATGTGTTGTTATATGACTAATAGTTGATGTGTATGATTATATAATTGTGTAGGGCACGTGAAGTGCAGATAACTGTAAGCTGTTAAACTGTTATTGGTAAACAACGATCAAGGCAAGTCTTTCGATTCCTATTTTTTTTACGTGGACTTGATGAACTATTTTAAATTGCATGATATGTTATGCATGTTGAAATCATGAAATGTTAAAGTCAATATATGACTGCATTGTTTTGGCTAAGTAATGATGATTGAGTAAGGAACTCAATCTTTATATTTGCTATGTGAATTAAAAGCATGTATGCCATGTTACTTTAATGAGATGTATATCGAGCATGTTATTATATGCTATGTGATGCATGAAAACTGTTTGACTTTGCTGGGCTGTCGAGCTCACTCTTGCAAATAACCACTTTTGCAGGTCATGATTTTAAGGTAAAGATACGTGCTATGTGAGTTATAGAGATCTATATTCACGAAGATTACTTATGTATTATGAGAAATGTATTTCATATTTTGAACGTAACATGTTGTTGAATTGTAAGTTGAGCTATCCAATGTATATGGATATTTAGTTATGATGTAAGACTTTGTATAGTCATTTTGTTGTAACGATTCATGATATAAGATTGAATCAAAGAGATGTAATGTAATGGTTGCGATTCAGGGCAAGAAAGAAGGAAATGTATAAAAGTTTTAAATATTTCGCAATTTTATTAAGTTTAACATCGAATAATGATGTATTATTTAGAGGTTGAATGTATGGTTAACGACCGAAGTCGGGATTTAAATTGTATAAATTTTGGGGTCGTTACATCCTGTCTGTGCGTCTACGCTGGACTTGGTTCCATTTTTTATTATTCTGTTGGAATATCCTGTCGGTGCATTTATGCATGACCTGGTTCCACTATTTATTTTTCTGTTGGAATAACCTGTCTGTGCGGTCTATCGCATGCTTGGTGAATTCTTTTGTTATTCCATTCTTTATAATACTCAGTTGGTTAAAGTTTTGGCTTTAATACTTCATGAAATTAGTGGAATATCTTTGATATTTGCGCTTCATCCAGTATCTTTTCATGAAAATATTCTTCTGAGCATTCTTGAATTTTACTCTACAAAGCAGTATCATGCTGACAATTTTGACGTTGTTGGCTCCTGGATAAATTAATTCTTGAACTTGTTTTATTGAATTCTTATATCATTGTTATCATCCTCATGTTTATATTCTGTTGAAAGTCATCTGTGGCCTGTAGTGCATATATGGACTTGGTATGATTATGACCAGGGATTATTCGGTATAATCATGACCGTAATGTTACAAATGATGTGGTAAAAGTCCTCATTGGGCCGTAGTGCATTGATGGACAGTGGTTGACATGATCATGACCATTAATGAATACAGAAATATTCTTGGCCCGTAGTGCATGGATAATTGTGGTCGTGATACTAAATAATATCCTTAGTCGTAGTGCAGGGGTGATTCGATGATGTGGATTATTTTTTAAGTTGAGTCCCAGCTATAAAAGTCATGAAAAACCTTTTAAATCATAGAAGATAGTAGATTTTATTCTTTACTTGACTCTTCTAATGGGTTGCTTGTTCCGCTTCAGTTAAACTTGATGTTTGTTATATTGTATCAGTTTAACACTGTTTAAGGCTAATGATAATTTATTCTGCATTATCTTAGTCATAATATTTCTTACTAGGCTAGTTGAGCTCACCCTTTCTTTCACTGTTCTCTTCAGGAAATGAGAATATAGCTGGGACGAGTCGGGGAACGGAGTGATGGACCAGATAATAGTATTAGTAGTCCTAACTATTCTGTTAAATAGTGTGACAATAAATGTAACGAGAACTTATTCTGAGAGTGCATATTGTCTAGAAGACAGTATTTGTACTAAAACTCACAGCTCTTTTGTCGTATATTAACGATTGTATTTGTATTCTGTACCATGTATTTGGCGACTCAGAATAGGTAATGTATACCTATTTTGGGGGCGTCACACATAATGATAACCAAGGGGGTCAAAACAACCCTATTCAAGAGTTCGTTACTTTATTAACGGTTGTATTTAACCAAACCAGGGTTAGAGTACCCGCGGGACCTAGGGTAGCCAGAACGACTACCTTTAAAGAGTTTAAAAGCATAGGTCCACCGGAGTTCAAGGGAACAATGGACCCAATAGAGGCCCAGACATGGGTAAAAGAAATATAGAAGACATTTGTTATTACAGACGTAGGTGAGGCGCAAAAGACTTCTTTTGCGAGTTACATGATGAAAGAGGAAGCCAACTTTTGGTGGGAGGCTCACCAGGGTAGGGCTAGAACTGATGCGGTAACGTGGGAACAATTCAAGAAGGTTTTATTCGAGAATTATTTTCCTACAAGCATGCAAAGGAGGATGGAGATTAAGTTCTTAGAACTTAGGCAAGAGGACATGACGGTTCCCCAGTACACGGTCAAATTTAATGAATTGGCAAGGTTTGCTCCACACCAAGTGGACACTGAGGAGAAGAAGGCTCATAGGTTTGAGCATGGCCTGAAACCCTAGCTCTATAGTAGGATTTCGGTGTTTCAAAGTGCTTCCTATGAGACCATTCTGGAAAAGGCGATTATAGCAGAAGGTGGTAATGAGGCGTTGACCCAATACCACAAAGAGAAAAAGAATAAGTACAAGGGAGAGGGAGGAGCCAAGGCATAGAGTGCCAGTGGTAGTGGTAGTATGCCAAAAAGAAAGAATTTTAACTTTGGATATACTGGAGTATGACAAAGGGATTCTAAATGTAGGATGGAAGCATGTAAGACATGTGGAAAGACTCATCTAGGAGTCTATCTGAAGGGGAAATTAGTTTGTTATAACTGTGGACAGGAGGGTCATATATCACCCAATTATCCTAATCATAAGAAAAACCATGGTTGTTTTGTACGTGGGTCGTTGGACCACATGGCAAGAAATTGCTCAAAAAAGGGGACGGAGGAGAGTAAGGGTGTTAGTAGTGGTAAGTTAGCCATTACTGGACCACCATCATCGGGTAGACCTATGGGCCGTACTTTTAATATGACGGTCCAAGATGCGATTGCATCAGCAGATGTAGTAATATGTACCATTTCAGTCAATACAATGAATGCTAATGTGTTGTTTGATTGGAGTGTTACTTGTTCTTTTATAGCATGTGAATTTGCTAAGTGATTAAGTTCATTTCCGAAAGGATTATAAATACCTTTAAACGTTAAGGTAGAGAATGAGGAAATAACTTTCGTTGAACATATTCGTGGGAATTGTTTCATGGATAAGAGGGGCTAGGAAGTATCGGTAGATAAGTACCGATAAAGTTGAGAGAATTTGAAGTAATTCTCGGTATAAATAAGTTAATTAACCATAGAATTTTAATAAATTGTTAGAATAAAAGGACGAATCTTCGGATTTCTAAGAAAACCCAAGGTAGTATTTTACGGTAATAAATCAACGAAACTTTCTTGTTGTCTAACCATGGCGCAAGTTAAAAGGATATTAAGGAAGAGGATGAGTAGTTACCTTTGTATATCGACTATCGTGAGTGGAGTAAGTTAAAAATTAAAGAATAAATACCCATTGCCAGGATTGATGATTTATTTGATCAGTTGAAAAGGGCAAAAAAAATTTCTAAGATACATTCGTGTACGGGGTATCGTCGGTTGAAAGTAAGTAAGAAGGAGGTACCTAAGACGATGTTCAGAACTCGTTATGGTTATTACGAGTTTCTGATTATGTCGTTTGGGTTGACTAATGTACTAAAGTTAGACTTTCTGTAAGGGGCGCCGAGCAAGTCGGTGGTAAGCTGATAGGTTCTCTTGTGAGGTGCTATGGTTGAAAGTACCATTAGCGTCATAGAGTGTTCAAATAATATTTGAGCGAGTGTGTCGTAATGATCATGGGTGAGATTCTAGTCTATTTTAAGATGCCAGAAGATCGCACTGAACATTTGAAGATAGTGTGGGAAACACTACGGAGGGAGAAGTTGGATACGGAATTCACTAAGTGTGAATTTTAGCTTAAAAGATATACATATTTTGGTATATGTTATTGATAAGTATGCTGGAAATGAGAAATAAGAAAAAGAGTTTCGGGAACTAAAAAGGAAGGTTAAGTGAGGCACCTATATTATCTTTATCAGATGATACGAGGAACCTTGTAATTTATAGCGATGCTTCGTATAGAGGGCGAGATTGCGTGCTCATGTAGAATGGCAAGGTCATTATGTATGCATCCCGCCGGTTAAAGGATTATAAGAAGGTCTATCCTACTTATGATCTTGAATTGGCAGCTGTAGTTTTTAAATTAAAAATAGGAAGATAGTATTTATACGGGGAGAAGTGTGAGATATACACGGACTATAAGAGTCTGAATATATCTTCACACAGAAGAAGTTGAATATGAGGTAAAAAAAGGTGGTTAGAATGGATAAAAGATTTTGACTGTGATATGTTATATCATTCAGGGAAAGTAAACGTAGTAGCCGACGCGTTACGTAGGAAGGGTAGAGAAAAGCTATCAATGTTAACGACTCAGAACGAGTTAATAATAGAGATGGCGAGAACATAGTTAAAAGTCAAATTACGGAATGAAGCGGTAGAAATGTTATTCACAATGTAGACTCAATCCACGAAAATGGAACGAGTTCAGAAAGTATAACTAAGTAACGAGGAGTGCAAGCGAATGAATAAAAGGATGAAGGATGAAGAGAAGATCAAGTATCATCTCGTTTTGAAGGAGGAATTTGAGTTTCAAATAATTTCGAGTTAAAAGAAGAACTAATAAGAGGGAGATAGCGTAATATGTTAGTAAGTGCTTAACTTCTAATTCAGATTATTGATAAGAAGGGACAAGTCATAAGAAATAAGATAATACCTTCAGGGAAGGTGAATAGGAGGAACCGCAATGCCGAAGAAGCAATGTGGGAAGTCGAAGTTAAAATAAGGAAAAATATTTCTCATTTGTTTATGTAATTATAGCGAGATTCTGGGGACAAAATCCTTAAAAGGGGGGAAGAGTGTAATGCCCCACAAAATCGAACAATTTGAAAAATAATTTTATTTGATTTAATAATGAATAGAATTATTTTATATGTTATTATTATGTGTTAATAAGATGGAGATTGTTCTATAACCTAATCATGTCGGAACGTCGTAGTATTTTGGCTACGTGAAAGAATTAAAGTGTTTGAATTTCTAATATGAAAATAAAAGTTTTTGAGAAATTTTTAAAAAAATACTATTCACGCATTTCTGCTCAGGAATTATTTTTGAATTTTCGAGAAACGCGTAATGATAGAATTCTAAGACGAGATGGAATATTCAATTATATTTCAGTTATGGAAAATGCAGTTTTTCGCCTGCGGACTTAAAACCTAACGGTTAGGAAAAGTGATTTCCGAGAAGGAAATTGAAGTGCGTATAATGAATTAAAGTGATGATCGTATAATATGTAGTTATTATAAGAGATAATGAATACGAGTATAATATGAGGTATTATACGAGTATGTATGAATAATGGTATATCGTATATGAATAAGTATACGAGTTAGAATACGAGAATAATACGTAAACAATACGTGATAAGGCTTTAAGCCAAATGTAATGGACTTGGAATATTTTGTAGGAAATTGTAATGTCCAATTGGGATTATGATAAAGCCCAAGTGTAGAAATGGATAAGTCCAATATGAATTAATGAACAAGCCCCAGTGTTTGTTTAATACAAGCCCAAAGTATAAGATAAGTTAATTAAGCTAAAAGCCCAAAGTAAGAACCGATGGGTTATCAGATGGTTAAAACCCATAAGGCAAACCATGGGTGATCCAAAGTGATGAGCGAGTAAACTTAATGGTTAAGTAAAGAATAAGTTAAGTAAGGGCTAAGTAAAGTGCTTATACTTGATGGCTAAGTAAGGGATAAGTTATGTAATGACTAAGTAAACTTGGTGGCTAAGTAAAGTGCTTATACTTGATGGCTAAGTAAAGTGTTTATAAGTAATGGGCAAGTAAACTTAAGGGCTAAGTAAAGGATAAATTAAGTGGTGAGCAAGCAAATAATGTGATGAGCAAGTTAACTTAGTACTTAAGTAATGAATAGTAAGGAGGTGATTAAGGAGGTGGATGGCTTATTGACTATTAAGCCCTCACCTTGTGATTTCTATAAATAAGAAGGATGCTAGCTCATTTGTTGGTTGTTTCATTTCATCCAACATCATAAGTACTTATTGGTTAGAGAGAAAAAGCTAGAAAAGCTAGTAGCTAGTCTTTCATAGTTCGAGAAGCAAGAAGATGATCAAAGCTTAATCAAGTGATCTTCAAAGGGTAAGATCCTAAACCATGATTCTCTTTTTCTACAATTGTTAGAGAAGTAAGTAGTGGTAGAACATGTATGCTAAGAGGAAGTAAGAATAATTAATCAAAGGACTTAAGCTTTAATAAGCCATGAATAAGCAATTCGTTCATATATAAGAAAGAACTTGTAAGAACTTGTAATATGTTTACATGAATGAAATTTATATGATAAGGAGATGTGAGGATGATGGTTAAAAGATTGAAGCCATGATAAATCATGAGAAATGAAATCATAAGTAGTTTTATACTTTTATAAGTTATAAACTCATGAGGAACAAGTAATAACTTATCATGTAAATAAGTGAATGAAATAGGTATGCTAAGATGTTAGTATGATGGATTGTATCTATTTGAAACAGTTTAAAAATCTCAAGTAACAAAGTTATGGCAAAATCCACGAGATTTGACGTTAATCGTCGAAATCGTGAAATTCTCAGAATGAAAGTCAAATTTTGACATTTAGCTTGAAAACGTTGGTTTTCGATGGAGTATAGTCTCATTTGGCATTCTAGAGTTACGGACTTGAAAATGACCGAATTCTGAATTAAAATGAAGAAACGAGCGTTGAACGTTCATGAACGTTTATCGTTTTCGTTAAAAATGAACTCAAAGGTGAATTCTGAGTTAACGGTTTCGAAAATATAAAATTCTACCAGTCGCTGTATCGGATCTACTAGTCCTCTCTCATCATTAACTGACTCTTCTGGGACAGTTATTCTACGTCTGGGCGCCATTTTCTGCATCACACAATTTTTCATCTTATTATCTAACTATCATATTTAGACATTTCTCAAATGAAAAAACCTAAAAGTTTATAACACGTTTCTTAAATAAGATCCAAATGGTTACAATACATGTTCTTTTCTAGCATACTGCTATAAATGAAAACACATATCCCCTAATATCACAAAAGACGGGGACAACACTAACTTACTACCCCTCTAACATTTTTCTAAAGTTAGGGTTACCACCATCTCTCATCTTACACAAAGGCTGAGATTACAACAACATATTAACAACACGTAAATAAAACTACTACACTACTGAGCTTTTCCATCTAGACTCAATCTAACATCCCACGCTCCACGGTACTCTGATACTCCTTCTGTGTAATGTGTACCACCATATCCCGACTTATGCTATGTCGGGTTTATCCTTGCTCAGCTGGGTAGTGATTTACCCCATCGATCAATCTCTCCATGGCCGTGCGTAGAGCAAAGCCCATCTTGTTCATCTTCCTCCTCTTGCATCGCACCTCATCCTCTAGATCATTCACCCTATCATTGGAATCCTTCCACTTCTCCTCAAAGTGAATCCTATCCATCACCTCCATCTCTAACTGAGTTCGGAGAGCCTCCTTCTCCGTCCTCTTACTCAAAATCCTCTGTTCCATTTCTTCTAGCTTTTTCCTGCCAACTCCACATTCCTCGCCACCGATCGATGAAACAATGTCCCCATCTGGATCCCTGCATTCTTATGGTGAGCAATTTCCACCCCTATCTCCTGCATCACTAGTTGCCTCTCAAGAATCTCAGTTTCTAGTTCCTCGACCCTACATCCTAATTCAAAAATCTATTCTTCATATTCTCCCAACATCCGATCTTCGAAAGTGGTCCCGTCGGAGTCCTCCACGGGCTCGGGTTCCTCCTCCGGATCAGACTCCTCAGGTAGTGATAAGTGGGTTTTATACCTACTTATTGGATATCAATTCACGAGAACTATGCCCATCTCAAGTATATTTTAGTGTGTTTTTAGTTGCATTTTATGTTATTTTGCATTGCATAAACTGAGAACTCATATGGTGTGAAAGTACAGGAAAATGACATAGCTCAGCGTTGGTAGGTGGCATGAGATCAGTGAAGGCATGACAAGAGGGTCAAGTGGACAAAAGAAACTGAGCATTGATGGACAAGGAAGCAAGAGTAGCCAGTCAAAAAATCAGTAGCATCATGACAAGGAAGCAGCAATAACAGAACACAAAATTGCAGATTTCAGGAGCTGCGCGGCCGTGCAGCTGCATAGGTTGGAACACGCGCGCCCGCGCCATCAACCAAAAAAGCTTAATTTGCACGTATGCACGCACGTGCCTGTTTAGTATGGGAATCGCACGCGGCCGCGCGCGTCATCGACTGCAGTTACTGACTTTATTTTAATTTTAAAATTTGAAGTGCTTGAGTTGGTATAAAGTACTCTGGTTGATACCAGACACGAGAATCTTTAGTTTTTACGAGTTTTTCATAATAGAGAACTAGGGTTTTACGTTTTGAGCGAATTCCATCGAGGAACCAAGCATAGACTTATTATTTTATATCTCTTCTTTAGAATTCAATCATCGACTACGAATTACTATTATGTTATTGGATATTATTGAGGATTTGAACATCACATTTGGATTATAATCTGCAATTGGGTTTGATCAGTTCTATCTTCTCTTTCAATTGTTTAATTATTTTCCATATGTTACTTTAATCCCATAATGGCTTTTGGTTCAGACATGAACTAAACTCCATTATGGGATTCTAACGGATTATAATATGTAGTCTAATTGATGGCTTGATTGCTGGATTTTTAGTGTATCATCAGTAACTTCTATTATGGTTAATTTGATTGCATGAATTCTTGATCACCATTCATTTTATGTACTTGTATGGAATTGAAAAATAACATGCAGTATGGTTGTAATCATGATAGCATGCGTGTATGGGGCTGCGTTGCTTAGCTTTATACTTCGTGAATCAGATAGACATATATTGTTTCACCGTGTGAGTTATATAAGGGCGTGTACTTAAATTCAATAAGGCTGCAATTTCACATAGAAATATAGTGATTTTGGTTTTATTGATGATTACATGATTTCTATTGTAGGTGGATATTATGTAAGTAGGTCATAATTTATTGAAAAATGGTTATGTCTACATTCGTGCTCTTGGCTAATTTCTTGTGGTACGTGAATAATCTTGCATGATGGTGATATTTAGATGAACTATTAAATGAAGTTAGGATCACATTACTTCCAGATTTGATTTATCATTTTATTATTCTTCTTTTATTTATTATTTAGTTTATGTTCATTCAAAATCATAGCGTTCGTTTAAGCATATAAAAATAGTGATATAGTTGATGCATAATAGTTTAATTTAGAAACCTTTCTCTGTGGATTGATACTTTACTTACTCTGTATTACTTGTTGACCCATGTATGTTTGCAACAAGTTTTTGGCACCGCTGCCGGGGAAAGGCGTTAAAATTTATTATTATTATCATCAGTTTAAAGCTATATTGTATGACTTAGATAAATCTAATCTTGTCTTATTTCTATTTTTGTTTTTGTTTTTGTTTCAGGTACTTGTATAAATTTTTATGCGCACGCGGTCATCCAATTCTGAATTAACACCTGTTCAGGAGAATATAAACGGAAGAGGTTTGAAATCAAGAGCACGTAGGAATATACAAGCAGAGCTAGAGACTATAACATCTAATATGGCAGCCGCAGAACAAAGAGATGAGCAAAGGGAGAGCACAGGGCTTTGAGAGACTACTCTATACCGAATATTAATGGACTACAGTCAAGCATAGTCAGACCAGCGATAGCAGCTAATACCTTTGAGGTACAGCCGCACAATTCAAATGGTGCAGAATTTGATACAATTTGGGGGAGCTGCTACAGATGATCCTAATGAACACCTGTTGAGTTTCATCGAAATATATGATATTTTCAGATATAACGGGGTGATGGATGATGCGATCAGACTTAGACAATTTCCGTTTTCATTAAGAGATAAAGCAAGAAGTTGGCTTCACTCTTTGCCTTCGGGATCTATAACCACATGGGCGGACCTAGCACAAAAATTCTTAGCCAAGTTTTTCCTAATGGCTAAGACTGCGAAGATGAGGACAACAATTTCCCAATTTGAGCAACAGCAGGGTGAATCTTTATATGAAGCCTGAGAAAGATACAAAGAGATGCTAAGGAAGTGTCCACACCATGGCATGCTAGATTGGATGGTGATCAACACATTCTATAATGGATTGGGATGGCAATCAAGGCCGATTACAGATGCAGCTGCAGGAGGAGCTTTATGGGCCAAAAGTTATGAAGAGTCCTATAACCTTATCGAGACAATGGCAACGAATGATTTTCAAAACCCTATATCCAGGATGCCATAACCCAAAGTTGCAGGTTTGTTGGAAGTGGATGCTATCACTCAGTTGTCAGCACAGATGGCATCCATGGCGAAGAAGATTGACTCTTTGACAGAGACTAAGGCAAAGACAATTGCATTTGTATATGAGATTTATGCAGGGTCACACTCAACGGATCAATGTGCTATTAGCTCGGAGTCGGTACAATATGTGAGCAATTACAGGAAGGACCAAGGTCAATTTCAGAACACATACAACTCCAACAATCGCAACCATCCAAACTTCAGTTGGTCAAATAATAAGGGAAATCAACAAAATCAGTTTCAGCTGAATCACCAATTTCAGTCACAGCCAGCTCAGCCTTAGTTTACACCAAGACCACCTTTTCCACATGGATTTTCTCAACAACAACATCACACTCCATCTGCACCTCAGCAAGAAAAGAAATCAGAAATGGAGGAGATGATGATGAAGTACATGGAGAATACAGAGGTGATGATTAAAAGTCAGACATTGGCTGTTAAGAACCTGGAAACTCAAATGGGTCAGATGGCAAGCATGCTTAACAATAGGCCCCATGGTTCATTACCAAGTACCACAGAGACAAATCCAAGAAGAGAAGGGAAGGAACAATGTCAAGAGATCACATTAAGGTATGGGAAAAAGGTTGCAAAAACTGAGCATGGCGCTGCCACGCCATGTTTACATACGGAGGATGCGCGGCCGCGTGAGGCAAAAATTGTGTCTGAGCAGAAAGATAATAAGGAAGGTTCTGAGTTACAGCAGGAAGAGGATAACAAAGCAGGTTCAGTTGAGAAGCCTATGAGGAAAACACCACTAGTTCACCCTCCGGTTCCGTATCCATAGAGATTGAATAAGCAGAGGGAAGATAAGCAGATCAACAAGTTCTTGGAGGTCTTTAAAAAATTGCAGATTAACATACCTTTCGCTAAGGCATTGGAACAGATGCCAAGTTATGCACAGTTCATGAAGGGCATATTGTCAAGGAAGAGGAGATTAGAAGAATTTGAGACAGTGGCCTTGGCAGAGGAATGCAGTGCAGTGCTTCATCATAAACTACCTCCAAAGCTGAAAGATCCGGGCAGTTTCACAATTCCATGTACGATCAGAAAGATGAGCTTCAGTAAATGTCTGTGTGATCTCGGGGCAAACTTAAATTTGATGCCCTTGTCAGTATTTAGCTAGTTGGGATTGCCTGCTCCAAGGCCGACAAATATTTCTCTACAGCTAGCTGACAGATCCATTACTTATCCACGGGGAATAGTTGAAGATGTATTGGTAAAAGTGGATAAATTCATCTTTCCGGCTGACTTCATCATTTTAAATTATAAAGAAGATAAGAATATACCAATCATACTGGGGAGACCATTCTTAGCCACATGAAGGACTTTGATAGATGTGCAGAAAGGGGAACTCACTATGCGTGTTCATGATCAGGAGGTTACCTTTAAAATATTCAAGGCGATGAAGTTTCCAACAGATGAAGAAGAATTCTTTCGAGTTGATTTGGTGGATCAAGTCTTAAATGATGAAGTAGAGAGTTTGATGGGTTATGAACCGTTGAGAAGTGTTATTGCTAAAAATTCAGAACTAGAGGATGAGGTATGCGAAGAAATTATGCAATTTCTTGACACTACTCCACAATTCAGAAAATTCAAGACACCTGTTGAGCCATTAAATAAAGCTGGAGAGACGTCAGTAAAATTGAAGCCATCTCTTGAGATACCTCCAGAACTTGAATTAAAACCACTTCCAGATCATTTACGGTATGCATTTTTAAATAAAGTTTCAAAGCTACCTGTGATTATTTCTTCTGCACTAACATCTTTTTAGGAAGATAAATTGGTACGAGTCCTTCGAGAATTCAATTCGGCTGTTGGATGGACTATAGCAGACATAAAAGGGATCAACCCTTCTTTTTGCATGCATAAGATCCTGCTAGAAGATGATAGTAAGCCGTCGGTGGAGCAACAAAGAAGACTTAATCCGATAATAAAAGAAGTGGTCAAGAAAGAAGTATTGAAATGGCTGGATGCAGGCATAATCTATCCGATTTCAGACATTTCATGGGTTAGCCCAGTGCAATGTGTACCGAAAAAGGGTGGTATGACCGTGGTTTTAAATGAGAATAATGAGTTGATTCCAGCACGAATAGTGATGGGGTGGAGAGTCTGCATGGACTATCGCAGGCTTAATAAAGCTACGAGGAAAGATCATTTTCCACTGCCTTTTATCGATCAGATGTTCGACAGACTAGCAGGTCACGAGTATTATTGCCTTCTGGACAGATATTCAGGCTACAACCAAATTATTATAGCTCCAGAAGACCAGGAAAGGACAACCTTCACATATCCATACGGCACATTTGCTTTCAGAAGGATGTCTTTCAGATTGTGCAATGCTCCAGCCACCTTTCAGAGATGCATGATAGCTATTTTTTTGGATATGGTGGAACAAAATGTGGAGGTATTCATGGACGATTTCTCGGTATTTAGGGATTCTTTTGATTTATGCCTTGAGAATTTGGTGATGGTTTCGAGAAGGTGTGTTGAAACGAATTTAGTACTGAACTGGGAGAAGTGCCATTTTATGGTACAAGAAGGAATAATTATGGGACACAAGGTTTCGAAGAAGGGACTTGAGGTGGACAGGGCTAAGCTAGAAACTATTGAGAACTTGCCACCACCTAGTTCAGTAAAAGGTGGTCGCAGTTTTCTTGGACATGCAGGCTTCTATAACAGATTCATCAAGGACTTCTCCAAGATAACTAAATCACTATGCAGTTTATTGGAGAAATATGCACAATTTAAATTTGATGAGGCTTGCATGTCGGCATTTGACCACTTGAAGGGGAAATTAACTTCAGCACCAGTTATTACTGCTCCAGATTGGGATTTTCCATTTGAGTTGATGTGTGATGCCAGTGATTACACTGTGGGGGCTGTTTTAGGTCAGAGAAAAGAGAAATTTTTTCATGTGATCTATTATGCCAGCAAGACCCTTACTGATGTGTAGTTGAACTACACCACCACAGAGAAATAGTTATTGGTAGTGGTGTATGCCTTTGATAAATTCCACACATATCTAATTGGTACAAAAGTGATAGTGTACATAGACCACACATCAATTCGACACTTAGTGGCAAAGAAGGATGCAAAGCCCCGTTTGTTCAGATGAATATTATTGTTACATGAATTTGATTTAGAGATCAAAGATAGAAAGGGCACTGAAAACCATGTGGCAGACCACTTATCTCGACTAGAGAATCCGAAAAGGGAGGCAGACGACAAAGTTGTAATTAATGAATCCTTTCCAGATGAGCAGTTGTTTGTGGTGAAAGGGGAAGTGTCATGGTTTGTAGACTACACTAACTATTTGGTGAGTAAGATGGTACCTTCTGACTTGGTAAGTCATCAAAAGAAAAAATTCATGCATGATGTTAAATGGTTTATATGGGATGAGCCATATTTGTTTAAACAATGTTCTGATCAGATGATAAGAAGGTGTATCCCGTATAGTTAGATCGAGGGGATTTTGCAGGATTGTCATGCTTCTGTGTATGGGGATCACTATGGTGGAGAGCGGACAGCGGCTAGAGTGCTACAAGCAGGATTCTACTGGCCGATAATTTTCAAAGACGCGTATAGTTTCGTCCAGAGATGTAACAAATGTAAGAGAGTTGGAAACATTTCGAAAAGAAATGAAATGCCATTGAATACGATCCTCGAAGTGGAAATCTTTGATGTATGGGGGAATGATTTCATGGGCCCTTTTGTTTCTTCATGTGGGAATCTTTACATCTTGCTAGCAGTGGAATATGTGTCGAAATGGGTCGAAGTGATAACTCTTCCAACAAATGATGCCAAAGTAGTCCTCAGGTTTTTACAAAGAAGTATCTTCACGAGGTTTGGGACTCCTAGGGCCATCATTAGTGATGAAGGCAGTCATTTTTGCAACAGGCAGTTTACAGCTTTGTTGGCTAAGTATGGGGTGAACCATCGCATTGCTACAACTTATCACCCACAAACGAATGGCCAAGCAGAAGTGTCAAATTGAGAAGTTAAAAGGATTCTAGAAAAAGTTATGAATCCCACTGGGAAGGATTGGTCTTTAAAGCTTGATGATGTTGTGTGGGCATATAGGACTGCATACAAGACTCCATTGGGCATGTCACATTTCCAGCTAGTTTATGGCAAAGCATGTCACCTTCCTATGGAGCTAGAGCATAAAGCATATTGGGCGATTCGGAAGCTCAATTTTGATTTAAAAGCTGTAGGAGAGAAATGCCTACTCCAACTCAATGAGTTGGATGAATTATGATTACATGAAACGACCCCAAAATTCATACAATTTAAAATCTCAACTTCGGTCGTTAACCATACACTAAATCTCTAATTTTACATCATTATTCGATATTAAAAACACTAAAATAGCGGAATATTTAAAACGTTTATACATTTCCTTCTTTCTTGCTCTGAATTGCAACCTTTACACTACATCTCTTTGATTCAATCTTATATCATGAATCGTTACAACAAAATGACTATACAAAGTCTTACATCATAACTAAATATCCATTTACATTGGATAGCTCAACTTACAATTTAACAACATATTACGTTCAAAATATGAAATACATTTCTCATAAAACATAAGTAATCTTCATGAATATAGATCTCTATAACTCACTTAGCACATATCTTTACCTTAAAATCTTGACCTGTAAAAGTGGTTATTTGCAAGAGTGAGCTCGACAGCCCATAAAAGTCTAACTATTTTCATGCATCACATAACACATAATAACATGCTCGATATACATCTCATTAAAGTAACATGGCATACATGCTTTTAATTCATATAGCAGATATAAAGGTTGAGTTCCTTACTCAATCATCATTACTTAGCCAAAACAATGCAGTCATATATTGACTTTAACATTTCATGATTCAACATGCATAACATATCATGCAATTTAAAACAGTTCATCAAGTCCACATAGAAAATAGGAACCGAAAGACTTGCCTTGATCGTTGTTTACCAATAACAGTTTAACAGCTTACAGTTATCTACACTTCACGTGCCCTACACAATTAAATAATCATACACATCAACTATTAGTCACATAACAACACATAGTAATTTTTAATGTAAACTCTACTCCACATCTCATAATCTTTCCTATTAATTAGCACACAATGGTCAATTAGATTGTGTAAACTTTAGACTTATAACTCACTATATTTCTTCTTAGTCAAACTCGAAGTTCATTCAAGTGCTTAATTCTTGCTAATACCACTTATTGGTTTTATATTAAACCCATTTCATATCCTATAATATTTATTTCAATTGAATTGAAACACTTTTTAAGTTCGTTAACACTTGGCACGACGTTTCGACGTTCATTCGTCACACGCCCGATTTGCTTCTCTTGTGTATGCTTACAATGCTTCAATAACTTATCTAATACATCATTTATTAATGTTAAGCATAATTATATTTACTAACATTCAAGTTTTATAACTTAAAACATCATCTTTTATGGTCAGGAGGACTACACATGCATATGTGCATGCCCGACGCCCTCCGATTGCCCCCGAAAACATAATAGTCCTAAATATGACCATTTTGACCCATCCTAATGACCTCAAATTGTAAATCTTAAAGAACGAAAGTTGTAGGTCTACTCGTCCTCGTTCCGGATCATCTTGAATTACCTCAATCAGAGTTCGTATGAGGAAGTTATGACTATTTTACTATAGGAGGTCAAAATTGTCCAAGTCAGACTACAAATTCGGCTCTGGGGAGCGAGGACTAAGCCAACTAGTGGCGCTGGGGCACGAACTTCTGGCACCGGGGCGCGATTTTTGGCGCTGGGGCTCAAATTTTGGCGCTAGGGCGCGATTTTTGGCGCTTGGGCATAAATTTTGGCGCTGGGGCACCGAAACTTGCAGAGCCCAACCACGAAGAACAGAACAAAGCTACTGTCTTTATTTTTAACAGCAATTAACCCCAATTAACATGTATATCTTCACGTAATTTACACATAAATGCTAACAATCATTCATATACTAGTTACTAACCACTAAACAATGATTTCAGAAAACTTAATTCTTTGAAAACACTGTTTTAAAACCAAAACTCCATAGTTGATATATTTTAACACAGTAAACACTGTAAATTCTAATAACAACCAATTTGTTTACTTTAACTATAATTCTCTGGAATTTGTAACAAATGAATTAACATAATCATAGCTTAATCTCTCAATTAGTATAATCTAATTTTATTATCATACAAAATTTAACAATCAATGTTCATATCTTTACTGTAAAACTATTTTCTTCTTGTAACCGTAAATTAGCATACACTATTATCTATACATTAAGCATACAATCATATATATATATATATATATATATATATATATATATATATATACATATATACATTCTAGTTATTACCAAAACACATGATTTAGTAAAACATAGTTTATAAACAAATTTTGTAAAAAACCTTATATTACAGTCAAATTCACATATACATAGAGACTTTAGGCACAATTACGTAAAACATATATACGTATAAAGGTTATGCCACATACCTTCTAATTGCTCAGTAATCCTTGCTAACACCACTAGAATTATTTGAAAACCTCATGTACACACTCACAATTTCTCTGATAATTTTCTCCCAAAACTTTATTAATATAAATCTCTTCTCTGCAAACCTTTCCCTTTTCTTCTCTTTTCTTAGACTTACGTTAAATCCAAATGCAGTTTACGTAAAAATCAAAGCCAACCACGATTTTCAAACGTCTAAAAAACCGACGTTACTAATAACCTTATTAATTCAGTCGTTACCAAAAATTAATATATATATATTTATATATATATTTTTTTAATTTATATTATTAATAAATCACATTTAAAAAGTCCAAAAGCCATAGGGCTTTGTTTGGCAAAATAAATTAAAACTACTTTAATTTATTTTAATAGTTACTTATAATATAGTTATTTAGCACACTTCTAATTAATTAAGTTTTCATATTTAATTTAATTAATTCTAATAACAATTCATTGCATAATATAATAATTTATATTATCACACTTCTAATTAATTAAGTTTTCATACTTAATTTAATTAATTCTAATAACAATTCATTGCATAATGTAATAATTTATTTAATCATTATAAACTCTCTAACTTAATTATTGAATTAAATTAGATTACTATTTCAAAATAATTATTTTCCTTAACTCATTAATTATTTATTAAACAAATAAATAATCAAATCACATCAAATCAATTAAACAAATACTTATTCAACGATAAGCACATCCATTAAATATTTATATAATTCAATAAATATTTAAATATTATAATTAAAAATCTGGATTGTTACATCATTCCCTCCTTATAAGGATTCTGTCCTCAGAATCACAACTCAAACCACTCATTCGTTACAATATTCCCTACTTATAAATATTCTATCCCCAGAATCGAAGACAAATTAAACAAATGACTTAGGGTAATCTTTCATCATTTTATCTAAATATAGGTTTTATATTTTCTACTACATTCATTACCTTAACAAATTCTAGGTTTCATTTCATAACTTTCACTTGAACTCAATTATATTATGAGTATTATACATCTTTTAACCCATTCATTTCCTTTTCTAAGGATCGTTATTATCAACACTCGGGATATTACATTCACCATTTCTTCTAAGAATTTTGTCCTCAAAATTTTATTTATTAATCTTTATTCATTCAATCTATCAAAGTAGATTTTTACGTCACTACTTCATTCATTCATTGGCTTCAATAACCACTTTCTTTCCACAAACATCATTCTACAATTATTAAACTTTTCTATTAAAAGTTTCATATTATTCTTTGATAACTCACATCCTTCTCACTTTAAAATCTCTTTTCTCACTTATTCAACATATTCATCATTCAATGTCGTATTCTATGACTCACTTCTTTCTAAGTAATATCATCCTTACCACATTCACCTTTTAGAATATCAAGAATCTTCCACAATTGCTCAATAATTGGGAAGCGATATGAATAACATGAATTTAAAAGATTCTAAATCATGCTGAGGGTTATAAGACCACGAACAATGTCCACAGTTGCAAGTAATCTTTCAACTTCAATTTTAACAGTCATAAAACTATAAGGACCCCCGTACTTAGGGTGTTAAGCCCTTCGTACGATGTATTGTGCACAAACATTTAAACGCTATGCGTATGTCCATAGTTATAAGTAATCTTTCAACTTAAACTTTAACATTCATAAGACTATAGGGACTCCACGTAGTTAGGGTGATCAGCCCTTCGTACAATGTATTGTGCACAAACATCTCAACGCCTCCGCGTAATCCCCTATAAAAGGGTTGTTCATCTCAGCTTTTCAACATCTGAATCCGCACCAAAACAATTTGCTTTGGCATAACTTCTCAATAAACACATGCATTTCATGAACATCTTTCAATATTTGTCTAGCTGAATTAAATAGCATAGACCTCTACAACAATTCGAACATCAATCAAAATATACATATACATACATACATATGTATTCTCATATCTTAAAGAAATCTCAAAAATCTTTTTATGACGTCATGATACCGCACTGTATTTACAGCCCGTTGAGGATTCCGTCATTTGGTGATTTTATCATACTACATCATACCATAGTGGGCTGACGATCCAACACTAGGTAATACTGCATTGATAACTCTATCGTTTTTATCATCTTTGCACCAGGTTACATGATGCATTAATAATATAAAATACATTTTGATATATTGCAAATCATTTTTTTTGTCTAGCCGAAGTAATTAGCATAGACATACGAATAATAGTATTTGTTGTTAAAACTCATTGGTTCCATCATTTGATCCAAAGTTTTTCAAGAAAATAAAAGTGTAAACATCAGCACGAAGTCAATAAATTTCAAAAGTCTAGCATAGCTAGTAGATTTAGAATACCTATGCTTCCACCATCAACTCCACTTTCTATAATGATCTATTGCTTAATAGGTCTATCTATTCCTATCATCCTCAATACTCCATTCACACTTAATTATACCCTAGTTCATCAAACTTACCACTCGTTATGAGTTCAGGAACTTGCCACAATCATATGAGTTTAAGAACTAATCCTAGTCAGACAATAGGCGTCCATTCGCTGAGGGGTTCAAAAACATACCATATAATTATGAGTCACGAACCTACCATAAGTATGAGTTTTAAGAACTCGCACTTAACCTTATAATATTCTCTAACTATACTCTACCTATCTGTTATACACATGAGAAAAGAATCACCTTCTCAACAGGCATATAGAAAATAACGGGACATAAACATTCCAATGATTATCAATGTGATAAAGTGGGTGCAAGCACAAAACCCTCGCCCGTACAAAGGTTTGTACAACTCAGCTATCACATGAGTTCTCAATTGAAATCCCACCTAACTCTATCTTTTTTTTAACTTGCTCTTTGCTCGATATGAATTCCTTGTATCACATCATCTATAACTCCTCATGAGTTATCTCGTCCTATTTCATAGTACACCATCTTCATAGCATTAGGCTATAATTATTCAAACATTACATACCATCTTTCAGATCACTTAAACAAACCACGTCGTGATCTTAATCTATAATCATCTCCCTTAAAATTCTTTTCTTAACTCGTGATCGTTTTGTTTTACGATCCTCATTCTTTTTTTTATCACTATTGGAGTTAGGAAACTACCATTTCTTATCTTTATATCTCTTCAAGATTCTTCTTTGAATCTTCTTGTTTATAAAAATAATTATTCCTTTAAGAATTTCTAACTTCATTTACATAACTCAATATTTCATTCGAGTTCTACACTTTCATCATACGTGTCTATTTCTACACTTGGTACACATCGAGTCTCTAACAGTTTCAATATGGTACGCTGAGTGGTTTCCCACAAATAACCAACAAACTAGGTTCCGAGTTGTTAGTTCGTATATACCTCCGCTCTATGAAGGAATCGTTTAGCCCAGATACCATACATCAACTACTAAAGAGTATAATTGCACCATACTTGAATATAACTCTCTATTCTTAACTTCTTTATCACTCTTCTTATAGACACTGTCTATTTATTATCACATTACATCCTTATTATTGGAGTTGGGTAACCCCACATTCATATTCCTTATAACTCTGCGAGATTCTTCTTTGAATCCTTTCACGTAAGTTTAAATCCTTTCTTTATAAATTTCTTAAATTACTTCTTATTGATCAAACTCTATCTGAACTTATTCTTTCATTATCTTCACATTCCTTCTCTAAGGTTATAGCCTACGGTACTCCTACCTAAGGTTTATAACCTACAGCTTTGATACCAACTGAAACGACCCAAAATCCATACAATTTAAAATCTCAACTTCGGTCGTCAACCATACATTAAATCTCTAAATTTACATCATTATTCAATATTAAAAACACTAAAATAGCGGAATATTTAAAAAGTTTATACATTTCCTTCTTTCTTGCCCTGAATCGTAACCTTTACACTACATCTCTTTGATTCAATCTTATATCATGAATCGTTACAACAAAATGACTATACAAAGTCTTATATCATAACTAAATATCCATTTATATTGGATAGCTCAACTTACAATTTAACAACATATTACGTTCAAAATATGAAATACATTTCTCATAAAATATAAGTAATCTTCGTGAATATAGATCTCTATAACTCACTTAGCACATATCTTTACCTTAAAATCTTGACCTGTAAAAGTGGTTATTTGCAAGAGTGAGCTCGACAGCCCAGCAAAGTCTAACAGTTTTCATGCATCACATAACACATAATAACATGCTCGATATATATCTCATTAAAGTAACATGGCATACATGCTTTTAATTTATATAGCAGATATAAAGGTTGAGTTCCTTACTCAATCATCATTACTTAGCCAAAACAATGCAGTCATATATTGACTTTAATATTTCATGATTCAACATGCATAACATATCATGCAATTTAAAACAGTTCATCAAGTCCACATAGAAAATAGGAACCGAAAGACTTGCCTTGATCGTTGTTTACCAATAACAGTTTAACAGTTTACAGTTATCTACACTTCACGTGCCCTACACAATTATATAATCATACACATCAACTATTAGTCACATAACAACACATAGTAATTTGTAATGTAAACTCTACTCCACATCTCATAATCTTTCCTATTAATTAGCACACAATGTTCAATTAGATTGTGTAAACTTTAGACTTATAACTCACTATATTTCTTCTTAGTCAAACTCGAAGTTCATTCAAGTGCTTAATTCTTGCTAAGACTACTTATTGGTTTTATATTAAACCCATTTCATATCCTATAATATTCATTTCAATTGAATTGAAACACTTTTTAAGTTCGTTAACACTTGGCACGACGTTTCGACGTTCATTCGTCACACGCTCGATTTGTTTCTCTTGTGTATGCTTATTATGCTTCAATAACTTATCTAATACATCATTTATTAATGTTAAGCATCATTATATTTACTAACATTCAAGTTTTATAACTTAGAATATCATCTTTTACGGTCAGGAGCACTACACATGCATGTGTGCATGCCCGACGCCCTCCGATTGCCCCCGAAAATACAATAGTCCTAAAAAAGACCATTTTGACCCATCCTAATGACCTCAAATTGAAAATCTTAAAGAACTAAAGTTGTAGATCTACTCGTCCTCGTTCCGGATCATCTTGAATCACCTCAATCGGAGTTCGTATGAGGAAGTTATGGCTATTTTACTACAGGAGGTCAAAACTGTCCAAGTCAGACTACAAATCCGCCGCTGGGGCGCGAATTTCAGTGCTGGGGCACGAACTTCTAGCGCCGGGGCGCGATTTTTGGCGCTGGGGCTCAAATTTTGGCGTTGGGGCGCCGAAACTTGCAGAACCCAACCAGGAAGAACAGAACAAAGCTATTGTCTTTATTTTTAACAGCAACTAACCCCAATTAACATGTATATCTTCACATAATTTACACATAAACGCTAATAATCATTCATATACTAGTTACTAACCACTAAACAACGATTTCAGAAAACTTAATTCTTTGAAAACACTGTTTTAAAACCAAAACTCCATAGTTGATATATTTTAACACAATAAACACTGTAAATTCTACTAAGAACCAATTTGTTTACTTTTAACTACAATTCTCTGAAATTTGTAACAAATGAATTAACATAATCATAGTTTAATCTCCCAATTAGTATATTCTAATTTTATTATCATACAAAATTTAACAATCAATGTTCATATCTTTACTGTAAAACTATTTCCTTCTTGTAAATGTAAATTAGCATACAATCTTATCTATACATTAAGCATACAATCATATATATACAGACAATTTTTGTAAAGAACCTTATATTACAGTCAAATTCACATATACATAGAGACTTTAGGCACAATTACGTAAAACATATATACGTATAAAGGTTATGCCACGTACCTTCTAATTGCTCAGTAATCCTTGCTAACACCACTAAAATTATTTGAAAACCTCATGTACACACTCACAATTTCTCTGATAATTCTCTCCCAAAACTTTATGAATATAAATCTATTCTCTTTTCTTCTCTTTTCTTCTCTTTTCTTAGACTTACGTTAAGTCCAAATGCAGTTTACGTAAAAATCAAAGCCAACCACGATTTACAAACGTCTAAAAAACCGACGTTACTAATAACCTTATTAATTCAGCCGTTACCAAAAATTATTATATATATTTATATATATATTTTTTAATTTATATTATTAATAAATCACATTTAAAAAGTCCAAAAGCCATATGGCTTTGTTTGGCAAAATAAATTAAAACTACTTTAATTTATTTTAATAGTCACTTATAATATAGTTATTTATCACACTTCTAATTAATTAAGTTTTCATACTTAATTTAATTAATTCTAATAACAATTCATTGCATAATATAATAATTTATATTATCACACTTCTAATTAATTAAGTTTTCATACTTAATTTAATTAATTCTAATAACAATTCATTGCATAATATAATAATTTATTTAATCATTATAAACTCTCTAACTTAATTATTGAATTAAATTAGATTACTATTTCAAAATAATTACTTTCCTTAACTCATTAATTATTTATTAAACAAATAAATAATCAAATCACATCAAATCAATTAAACAAATACTTATTCGACGATAAACACATCCATTAAATATTTATATAATTCAATAAATATTTAAATATTATAATTAAAAATCTGGATTGTTACATTACAAGCGTATGAAAATTCTAAGCTATACAAGGAAAAGGTGAAGAAATGGCATGATCGTAAGATCATAGAAAGAACCTTTGATCTGGGACAAAGAGTGTTACTTTTTAAATCTAGACTTAAACTTTTTCCCGGGAAGCTAAAATCAAGATGGTCAGGGCCATTTACAACGAAGACTGTCTTCCACATGGTGCAATAGAGGTGTTCAATAAGTTCCCGGACAAGTCGTTTAAAGTGAATGGACAGCGGTTGAAGCATTACTTTGGTGGCAAGGTGGACAGATAAAAAGTCACCTCAATTCTTTCTTCGATATGAAATTCAGAGACAGACAAGCTAATTGACTATAACATAGCGCTAGATGGGAGGCAACCCATTGTTTCTATCTCTACTTTTTATTTATTCAGTTTAGGTTGTTTTTGTAGTTCATATTCATTATTTTTTTATTGTGATAGATTAATATGTTTTTGCATACGTGAGTGTGTAACTGAATTTGTAGTGGAGTGTGCAAATTAGTATGATAATGAGATGGTTATTGTTGCATATTCATTAGTTCAAGCATTGACATGGTTAATTGGTGTTTATGCAGGTGCATTGAAATGAAGTAATCACTGTGTGCTATATTGGAAGATGCAAATTTAAATTGTAGGGTTCAGGGTCGCGCGGCCGCGCTATGTTAGCAATACAAAACCGCGCACCCGCGCCATATGCCCGTTGAAAATTCTCGCGGTCGCGCCTGGAACCGGAATTTGATTTTTTTTTTTAAGTTTTAAAGACGCGTTCTAACACTCGTCTTCCCTCAGTTGAAGTCATATTCCTTTGCTCTCCATTACATGCACGCCTCTTCCTCTCTCATCAGTTACCAATTGAAGTTATAACGAATTTTCTCTACTACGTGACTTTCGCATCAAATCGCATACCCACGATCAATATCAGCACTGATAAAAACAAGGGTTTTAGAGTGGGTTGTGTGAAATCAGTTTGGGGGTATTCAGTCATCGGCTATCACTCACTATCAGGAAAGTCTTCTTCTTCTTCCTTATCAGTCTCAAATGGGTCCTAAGCGTGTGAGATCTCGCACCCCTGAATCATCATCTTTAAGCAGTTAAAGTGGAGATAATGTTGATTTGTCAAAGTTTATCAACTTGGATGCTCAAATAGAATACTACCGAATTGTGGGGAAGTCGTTTGTTCATGAGCGAGGGTTCAAGCCCGATGCACATGACTGAGAGTTAGTGCAAATGATTCGAGAAAGGTGTTGGCATAGTGTGTGTTCTACGCCAGTAGCTTCACCTATGGCTATTGTGCGGGAGTTCTATGCTAATGCGCGAGAAACAATGAATGGGTTGTCTTTTGTTCGTGAGATTGAAGTGGACTACAGACCGAGAGCTATTCATCAAGTGTTCCATTTGCCCGACCCTCCGACTTGACGAACAAATTGGGTGGAGGTAGAACGTTTGGAAACAGAGTTGGACGTTGTTATCACTGATCTGTGTATTCCAGGGACCCAGTGGACATGCACTCCAGGCACGAATCACTCCAAGACATTTTTGTCTTCCACTCTCAATCGTTATGCAAAAGCCTGGAATCCCTTTTTGTGTGCCAAACTTATGCCATCTTCTCACCAGCATGAAATTATAGTGGAGCGAGCAATTATATTATGGGGAATCATTGTTGGAAAATATATCAATATGGGTCACTTGATGATTCAGAATATGATGAGATATATGCGGGGAAGTTCTACAGGGGGTATTCCACATGCTTCAATAGTGATGCATTTGTATACCAAGGTAGGAATTAGGTGGACGGATGAGCAGTTGTAGTTCCCAAGCCAAGACATTACGCTTGCTACAATCACAAGATTTGAAGATTGGCAAAGGGTACACCGCATCCAAGAGGAAAGGGTTCTATTTTGCGTCCTGCATCGTCTACACCTTCATCGTAGCCCTCCAAGTCAAATGAATCAGGCACGTCAACCAAAGCAACTGCTGTTACTGGGGATCAACAGCTCCGAAGGTTGGAGCGGAAGGTCGACGCTATGTATGATAATTTTACAGCGTTTGCTACGGGGTTGACGAGGTCGTTAGCGGAGGCGTTTGCGCAGCAAGGAACTATGTTTGAGTGGCCACAATTTGGGACTGTCGTGCCATTTCCACCACCGGATTCACCACCCGAAGAGGGTGGTGCAGCTGATCAATAGGGGAGTTTCTCTAACCCTATACCTTCATTCATTGAGAAAATGAATATGGTATTGGGTAGTAGGGTAGTTGCATATAGGGTTTGCATGATTAGTTTAAATTTTGCATGTTTATGTGTTACATAATAATTGCAGTAAATTTTTCTAGTTTTAGTCATTATAATTTGTGTTAGTATATGTTTAGTTGCATTTGATGTTTAGTTGCATGTCTTGCCGTTCTAGCTTTATTGAATTTATGTTTAGCCTATGATGAAAGTGAATTGTGAAGGATTGTTGAGTATTTTGGATAACATGAGCTTAGTTATAATGTTTTACATGAGGTAATTCATGATGCTGTTTAGAGGCTTTCGGTTTACACGGCCGTGTTCACAATTGCTTGTAGGCATAAGAATTATGTGTTGCATTGCTCCATGGGAAATGTGATTTTAAAAAGAGAATTATGTGGAAAATGGACTGAGACTGTACAAAACATTGATAATCAAACTTTGGGAACACATGGATATGCTATATAAAAAAAATAAAAGAAAAAAGCAATAATGTGGGTAGTCTTATTTAGGGGCCCTTGTTACTTGAGTAAGTACGTCCGTAGGGGTGTCTTAACACCTAGCGCCCTAAGGTCTTTTATGGTTTGGGAGTCGTTGGTTGAAAGCTAGCTAAGGGGTAGCATTGTTAGCCTAATGGAATGAGGCATTGCACTGTCATGTGAAAAAATAAAAAGAAAATAAAGAAAAAGAAAATAGCAATAAACACCGCGGGAAAGAGCGAAAATCGCCCTCGTGAGTAGAAATAAAGCTGTAAACCCATTGTTGAACCTTAGATTGTTTTGATATGTTGGAACAGTCTTTATTGCATAAGTATACGTGAATCTTGATTTAGACTGTAATTTTCTGTTTTGAGCAGTTCAGCATGTGTATTCTTGCTTTAATAAAGTTTTGGTGAACACGACACACACACAGAGCATCTTTATAGCATATATGAATTATTTGAGTGTATGATATTATGCCAATTGTGAGACCCAAGATTTTATGAATAAATATTTAATTTTCTCAAAATATTTTTTTTTGAATATTATGGTGTGGATTTGATATAATGTTATAGTTGTGGGTAGTATTTATAAATTTTACAAAGTATGCAAGTTGTTGTATTATATTCGATTGGTCGGGGAATATTCGTTTTCTCAGGGAATATTCGTACAATGGCGCAATCATTGGTGGACCCCACAACGAAATTATTGTCGGATTGAAAAAACGATAAAAATATTTTTATTGAAAATAACGGCGAAAGTTTTACCGTTAATATTGTTGAACTACTCGGTAGTAAAAGTACAGTAATACGCGTGATTGCATAGTAGCACACAGTATTTATTATTGATACTTACGTGAGAAATCACTCAGTTTTGCTTATTTTATGGACCCCCCATTTACCCATTTTTCAAAATATCCTGTAGAAAATTGTGGGGCCACATGTGGGGGCCACATATGGGCCCACGTGTGGAAAAATTAGTCAGAAGGAAAATGGGGAGATGGTTTTGCCGTGTATGGTAAGGGATTTATATATATATATATATATATATATATATATATATATATATATATATATATATATATATATATATATATATATATATAATGTGGGTATGCATGTAAAGTTGACAAATGAGAAGAAG
This sequence comes from Panax notoginseng, assembly GCA_016801055.1. Taxonomy (NCBI): domain Eukaryota; kingdom Viridiplantae; phylum Streptophyta; class Magnoliopsida; order Apiales; family Araliaceae; genus Panax; species Panax notoginseng. Next base: position 137,275,676 of record CM029019.1, read on the forward strand.
GAAAAGCATTGTGTTCACGGGAAGGGTTTTGGATGGCTGAGAAATGAAGGAGTACAATTATTATTATTATTATATATTATAATAAGTTTTGTTTTTTTATAAAAAAATAGAATATATTATATTTTATTTAATAGATTTTGCTTTAATTGTGGACCGTCCGATTAAAAGTAAATCAATCTGGACCGTTCATAAAATAGTTACTATGCAGTCCATTTTTCTATAAATAGAAGCTCATTCCTTCATTATTTCTTACGAATTCATTGAAACTCTAGAGAGATAAAACTATAGAGAGAAAAAAGAAAAGTATTCTGCTACTTCACTACTCCGATATCAAGTTTCTTTTATGGTAAGGGATATTATTTGTTGTACTCGTAAGGGGTATTATTTCTTTTGTATTCATGAAGAGAACTTCTGTTATTCCATTCTTTATTATTCTGTTGGAATAACCTGTATACGCGGGCTACTCTATACTTGGTGAAATTATTCTAGTATTCCATTCTTTATTATTCTGTTGGGATATCCTGTCTGTGCGTTTTACACTGGACCTGGTTCCGTCTTTATTATTCTATTGGAATATCATGTCTGTGCATTTACGCCGGACCTGGTTCCATTATTTATTATTCTGTCGGAATATCCTGTCTGTGCATTTACGCCGGACCTGGTTCCATAATTTATTATTCTGTCGGAATATCCTGTCGGTGCGTTTACGCATGACCTGGTTCCGTTATTTATTATTCTGTTGGAATAACCTGTCTGTGCGGTCTATCACATGCCTGGTGATTTCTTTTGTTATTCCATTCTTTATTAAACTCAGTTGGTTAAAGTTTTATCTTTTATACTCCATGAAATTAGTGGAATATCCTTGATATTTGGGCCTCATCCAGTATATTTTCATAGAAATATTCTTTTAAGCATTCCTGAATTTTACTCTGGAAAGCAGTATCATGTTGATAATTTGGACGTTATTGGTTCCTGGATAAATTAATTCTTGAACTTGTTTTATTGAATTCTTATATCATTGTCATCATCCTCGCGTTTATATTTTTTGAAAGTCATCTGTGGCCTGTAGTGTATAGATGGACATGGTATGATTATGACCAGGGATTATTTGGTGTAATCATGACCGTAATGTTACAAATGATGTGGTAAAAGTCCTCATTGGCCTGTAGTGCATTGATGGATAGTTGTTGGCATGATCATGACCATTAATGAATATACAAATATTCTTGGCTCGTAGTGCATGGATAATTGTGGTCGTGATACTAAATAATATCCTTGGTCGTAGTGCAGGGGTGATTCGATGATATGGATTATTTATTAAGATGAGTCCCAGCGATGAAAGTGATGAAAAAACCTTTTAAATCATAAAAGATAGTAGATTTTATTCTCTAGGTAGCACCCGAGGTAGCAGCTGAGAGTGAGGAAGAAGAGGAACCTGAGGAAAATTTATTAGAAGAAATTTTTGTTCAAAATGTAGAACTGCAAGATCGTGTTCATGAGTTAGAAGAACAGGTTGAAGAACGACAAGCGGTCGTGGAACAAAGGGATGTAACAATTCAAAATTGTGTTACCCGATATGTGATGCTCGAACAAAATCACGATTTGGCAGAGAATAATTTATTAAGGTTGGAATCTGAGAATTCAAATATCAAGGATCAGCTGAAAGAAGAAATAACTGAACGAGTGAGAATGATGGATGCGTGGGTAAAAGCCGCAAGACATGTTGATATTGTAGAAAGAGACGTCCGATCCAAAAAGGCTAAAATAGATTATATACATTTCTCTTTTTGGACAGCAATTGGGAGAACCCAACATCGAGTTTTGAATTACCCTGTACAGAGCGGTCAATCTCAATTCGATATGGATCGAAGATTGATGATTCAGATCATGAACCAGGTGTACGATGAAGCAGTTGAGGGTGTAATATGCCCTATAGAAAAGTCAATTCCAGCGATAGTGATGACACCAAATGCTACCCCAGACAAGTCAAAGCCGAGTAGTTCAAAGGAGAGCGGTTGTCAGGACTTCCCAACAAGTGAGGAACCTAAATGAAGTTATCACGAGTAAGCTTATCATGAATTCTAGCGAAGTCTATACCGTGTTTGATACCGGTTCTTCTCACTCTTTTATTTCACCTAGTTGTGTTCAATGTTTGAAGTTAACTCTGGAGAAGTTAGACTTTGATATATCTGTTTAAACTAAATTGGGAGAAACCTTCGTTACCTCCACTATTTATAAATTTCATGTTACCTGTCGATCTTATCTTTTTGAAAATACTTGCATTGATGTGATTTTTGGAAACTATTGGTTAACTGCTCATCATGCTTTTCGTAAGGCTGTTAGCTTTTATATTCCTAACCAACCTATTATGCGAATTCAAGCAACCAAACCACTAAAGTCAATCACTGTCATATCAAGCCATAAGTAAAGAGCCCCGAGCCTTTCGCTGATGACTTTCTTATGTGGAATACACCGAAGCCAGACTTTTTATAGGCGACATCGTGAATGACGATGACAAGTTGATAGGTATCAATGTGACGTGCTATCCAAGTCTTGGATGAGGGTCACAGTTTTGAATGATATTTTTATCGTTAATAAATTTCTTGACGTATTCCTGAAGACTTCTTAGCCTACCCTAGAGCGTGAAATCGAATTTTGTATTGACCCCAGTACAAAACCCATTTCTTAAACCCTCAAATATTTCTTCAACTAAAATTAATGTATTATGCGCCAAAGACGTTAGCTCGAGCTGTTGAAGATTACGATCGTACCATTCAATATCATAGTAGAAGAGCGAACGTGGTAGCTGACGTGTTGAGTAGAAGATCGTATGCATTTACGAGTGCGATGTTGTTAACACAAAGACTCATTTCGTATAACTTACAAATGATGAAGATAGAGTTAAAGACTCTAGGGACCCACACGAAGTTAACGAATATACGAGTAGAATCAACTTTAATCGATAAAGTTAAAGTCGTGCAAGCTACAGATCCGGAGCTGATGAATACTAAGAAGAAGGTTCAAGAAGGCGTTATTTTAAAAGCAAGAGTTGCTGGAGGGAGGAAATCTCAACCCTCGATTTAATTGGCCCATTTAAAATCCTCGATTAAGTAGGAGTTGTGGCTTATAGACTCGTTTTACCGCCAAGTATGTCGCGTGCTCATAACGTTTTTAACGTATCGATGTTACGACCCGAACCACATTATTAATTTAGAACCGGACGAGATAGCGGATGATTTAACGTTTGAGGAGATACATGTTAAATCTTGGATAAGAAGAATCGTATTCAACACTCAAAGGTTTTACCTCAAGAGTTAGAATCTGAAATGAAGTCAAGGTATCCTCACCTGTTTGGCATACCAGGTACGTACGTAAATTTCGAGGGCAAAATTCCATAAGGAGGGGAGATTGTGAGACCCCAGATTTTATGAATAAATATTTAATTTTCTCGAAATATTTTTTTTGAATATTATGGTGTTTATTTGATATAATGATATAGTTGTGGATAGTATTTATAAATTTTGTAAAGTATGCAAGTTGTTGTATTATATTCGATTAGTCGGAGAATATTCATTTTAGCAAGAAATATTCGTACAACGGCGCAATCATTGGTGGATCCCACGACGAAATTATTGTCGGATTGAGAAAACGACAAAAATATTTTTATTGAAAATAACGACGGAAGTTTTACCGTTAATACTGTTGAACTACTCGGTAGTAAAAGTACAGTAATACGCGTGGTTGCATAGTAGCACACGGTATTGATTATTGATGCTTACGTGAGAAGTCACTCAGTTTTGCTTATTTTATGGACCCCCCATTTACCCATTTTTCAAAATAATCGGCAGAAAATTATGGGGCCACATGTGAGCCCACGCGTGGAAAAATTAGTCAGGAGGAAAATGGGGAGATGGTTTTGCCGTGTATGGTAAGGAATTTATATATATATATTTGTGGGGGTGTGTGTGTTGTATACCACATGTATATATATATATATATATATATATATATATATATATATATATATATAACATGTGGGCATGTAAAGTTGACTAATGGGGAGAAGGAAAAGCATTGTGTTCAGGGGAAGGGTTTTGGATGGTTGATAAATGAAGGAGTACAATTATTATTATTATTATTATTATTATTATTATAAGTTTTATTTTTTTATAAAAAAATAGAATATATTATATTTTATTTAAAAGATTTTTCTTTAATTGTGGACCGTCCGATTAAAAGTAAATCAATCTGGACCGTTCATAAAATAGTTACTATGCAGTCCATTTTTCTATAAATAGAAGCTCATTCCTTCATTATTTTCTTACGAATTCATTGAAACTCTAGAGAGATAAACTATAGAGAGAAAGAAGAAAAGTATTCTGCTACTACACTACTCCGATATCAAGTTTCTTTTACGGTAAGGGATATTATTTGTTGTACTCGTAAGGTGTATTATTTCTTTTCTATTCATGAAGAGAACTTCTGTTATTCTATTCTTTATTATTCTGTTGGAATAACCTGTATACACGGGCTACCCTATACTTGGTGAAATTTATCTGTTATTCCATTCTTTATTATTTTGTTGGGATATCCTGTCTGTACGTTTTACGCCGGACCTGGTTCCGTCTTTATTATTCTGTTGGAATATCCTGTTTGTGCGTTTACACCGGACCTGGTTCTATTATTTATTATTCTGTCGGAATATCCTGTCTGCATATTTACGCCGGACCTGGTTCCATTATTTATTATTCTGTCGGAATATCCTATCGGTGCGTTTATGCATGACCTGGTTTCGTTATTTATTATTCAGTTGGAATAACCTGTATGTACGGTCTATCGCATGCCTGGTGATTTCTTTTGTTATTCCATTCTTTATTAAACTCATTTGGTTAAAGTTTTAGCTTTTATACTCCATGAAATTAGTGGAATATCCTTGATATTTGCGCTTCATCCAGTATATTTTCATGGAAATATTCTTCTGAGCATTCTTGAATTTTACTCCACAAAGCAGTGTCATGTTGACAATTTGGACGTTATTGATTCCTGGATAAATTAATTCTTGAACTTGTTTTATTGAATTCTTATATAATTGTCATCATCCTCATGTTTATATTTTTTGAAAGTCATATGTGGCCTGTAGTGCATAGATGGACTTGGTATGATTATGACCAGTGATTATTTGGTGTAATTATGACCGTAATGTTACAAATGATGTGGTAAAAGTCCTCATTGGCCCGTAGTGCATTGATGGACAGTTGTTGGCATGATCATGACCATTAATGAGTACACAAATATTCTTGGCCCGTAGTGCATGGATAATTATGGTCGTGATACTAAAGAATATCCTGGCCGTAGTGCAGGGGTGATTCGATGATGTGGATTATTTATTAAGCTGAGTCGCAGCGATAAAAGTGATGAAAAAATCTTTTAAATCATAAAAGATAGTAGATTTTATTCTCTACTTGACTCTTTTAATGGATTGCTTATTCCGCTGCAGTTAAACTTGATGTTTGTTATATTGTATCAGTTTAACACTGTTTAAGGCTAATGATAATTTATTCTGCATTATCTTATTCATAATATTTCTTACTGGGCTAATTGAGCTCACCCTTTCCTTCACTGTTCTCTTCAGGAAATGAGAATATAGCTGGGACGAGTCGGGGAACGGAGTGATGGATCAGATGATAGTATTAGTAGTCCTCACTATTATGTTAAATAGTGTGACAATAAATGTAATGAGGAATTATTCTGAGAGTGGATATTGTCTAGAAGACAGTATTTGTATTAAAACTCACAGCTCTCTTGTTATATATTAAAGATTGTATTTGTATTCTGTACCATGTATTTGGTGACCCAGAATATGTGATGCATACCTATTTGGGGGGTATCACAGTTGGTATCACAGCTTAGGGATATGATCCCTGGCTAAGATGTGAGACAAGAACTAGAGATATCCATGTGGTGAGGGAATAATTAATAGTTGCACCCAAGCTAGTCGCAGAGGTAGCAGCTGAGAGTGAGGAAGAAGAGGAATCTGAGAAGAATTTATTAGAAGAAATTTTTGATCAAAATGTAGAACTGCAAGATCGTGTTCATGAGTTAGAAGAACAGGTTGAAGAATGGCAAGCGGTCGTGGAACAAAGGGATGCACCAATTCAAAATTGTGTTACCCGATATGTGATGCTCGAACAAAATCACGATTTGGCAGAGTGTAAGATATTAAGGTTGGAATCTAAGAATTCAACTATCAAGGATCAGCTGAAAGAAGAAACAACTGAACGAGTGAGAATGAAGGATGCGTGGGTAAAAGCCGCAAGACATGTTGATATTGTAGAAAGAGACATCCGATCCAAAAGCTAAAATAGATGATATACATTTCTCTTTCTGGACAGCAATTGGGAGAACCCAACATCGAGTTTTGAATTACCCTGTATAGAGCGGTCAATCTTAATTCGATATGGATCGAAGATTGATGATTCAGATCATGAATCAGGTGTACGATGAAGCAGTTGAGGGTGGAATATGCCCTATAGAAAAGTCAATTCCAACTATAGTGATGACACCAAATGCTACCCCAGACAAGTCAAAGCCGAGTAGTTCAAAAGAGAGCGGTTGTCATGACTTCCCAACAAGTGAGGAACCCAAATGAAGTTATCATGAGTAAGCTTATCATAAATTATAGCGAAGTCTATATCGTGTTTGATACCGGTTCTACTCACTCTTTTATTTCACCTAGTTGTGTTCAATGTTTGAAGTTAACTCTGGAGAAGTTAGACTTTGATATATCTGTTTAAACTAAATTGGGAGAAACCTTCGTTACCTCCACTATTTACAAATTTCACGTTACCTGTCGATCTTATCTTTTTGAAAATACTTGCATTGATGTGATTTTTGGAAACAATTGGTTAACTGCTCATCATGCTTTTCGTAAGGCTGTTAACTTTTATATTCCTAACCAACCTATTATGCAAATTCAAGCAACCAAACCACTAAAGTCAATCACTGTCATATCAAGCCATAAGTAAAGAGCCCCGAGCCTTTCGCTGATGACTTTATTATGTGGAGTACACCGAAGCCAGACTTTCTGTAGGTGACGTCGTGAATGACGATGACAAGTTGATAGGTATCAATGTGGCGTGTTATCCAAGTCTTGGATGAGGGTCACAGTTTTGAATGATATTTTTATCGTTAAAAAATTTCTTGACGTATTCCTGAAGACTTCTTAGCCTACCCTAGAGCGTGAAATCGAATTTTGTATTGACCCCAGTACAAAACCCATTTCTTAAACCCTCAAATATTTCTTCAACTAAAATGAATGTATCATGGGCCAAAGACGTTGGCTCGAGCTGTTGAAGATTACGATCGTACCATTCAATATCATCGTGGAAGAGCGAACGTGGTAGCTGACGTGTTGAGTAGAAGATCATATACGTTTACGAGTGCGATGTTGTTAACACAAAGACTCATTTCGTATAAATTACAAATGATGAAGATAGAGTTAAAGACTCTAGGGACCCACATGAAGATAACGAATATACGAGTAGAATCAACTTTAATCGATAAAGTTAAAGTCGTGCAAGCTACAGATCCGGAGCTGATGAATACTAAGAAGAAGGTTTAAGAAGGCGTTATTTTAAAAGCAAGAGTTGCTGAAGGGAGGAAATCTCAACCCTCGATTTAATTGGACCATTTAAAATCCTTGATTAAGTAGGAGTTGTGGCTTATAGACTCATTTTACCGTCAAGTATGTCGCGTGCTCATAACGTTTTTAACGTATCGATGTTACGACCCGAACCACATTATTAATTTAGAACCGGACGAGATAGCGGATGATTTAACGTTTGAGGAGATACATGTTAAATCTTGGATAAGAAGAATAGCACTCAACACTAAAAGGTTTTACCTCAAGAGTTAGAATCTGAAATGAAGTCAAGGTATCCTCACCTGTTCGGCATACCAGGTACATACGCAAATTTCGAGGGCAAAATTCCATAAGGAGTGGAGATTGTGAGACTCCAGATTTTATGAATAAATATTTAATTTTCTCGAAATATTTTTTTTTAAATATTATGGTGTGGATTTGATATAATGTTATAGTTGTGGATAGTATTTATAAATTTTGCAAAGTATGCAAGTTGTTGTATTATATTCGATTAGTCGGGGAATATTCGTTTTAGAAGGGAATATTCGTACAACGGCGCAATCATTGGTGGATCCCACAACGGAATTCTTGTCGGATTGAGAAAATGACAAAAATATTTTTATTAAAAATAACGGCGGAAGTTTTAGCGTTAATACGGTTGAACTACTCGGTAGTAAAAGTACAGTAATATGCGTGGTTGCATAGTAGCACACGGTATTGATTATTGATGCTTCCGTGAGAAGTCACTCAGTTTTGCTTATTTTATGGACCCCCCATTTACCCATTTTTTAAAATAATCGGCAGAAAATTATGGGACCACGTGTGGGCCCACGTGTGGAAAAATTAGTCAGAAGGAAAATGGGGAGATGGATTTGCCGTGTATGATAAGGAATTTATATATATATATATATATATATATATATATATATATAACATGTGGGTATGCATGTAAAGTTGACTAATGGGGAGAAGGAAAAGCATTGTGTTCAGGGGAAGGGTTTTGGATGGCTGAGAAATGAAGGAGTACAATTATTATTATTATTATATATTATAATAAGTTTTGTTTTTTTTATAAAAAAATAGAATATATTATATTTTATTTAAAAGATTTTGCTTTAATTGTGGACCGTCTGATTAAAAGTAAATCAATCTGGACAGTTCATAAAATAGTTACTATGCAGTCCATTTTTCTATATATAGAAGCTCATTCCTTCATTATTTTCTTACGAATTCATTGAAATTCTAGAGAGATAAGCTATAGAGAGAAGGAAAAAAAATATTCTGCTACTTCACTACTCCAATACCAAGTTTCTTTTACGGTAAGAGATATTATTTGTTGTACTCGTAAGGGGTATTATTTATTTTGTATTCATGAATAGAACTTCTGTTATTCCATTCTTTATTATTCTGTTGGAATAACATGTATACACGGGCTACCCTATACTTGGTGAAATTCTTCTGTTATTCCATTCTTTATTATTCTGTTGGGATATCATGTCTGTGCGTTTTGCGTTGGACCTGGTTCCGTCTTTATTATTCTGTTGGAATATCTTTTTTGTGCATTTACGCCGGACCTGGTTCCATTATTTATTATTCTGTCGAAATATCCTGTCTGCGCATTTACGCCAGACCTGGTTCTATTATTTATTATTCTGTCGGAATATCATGTCGGTGCGTTTATGCATGACATGGTTTCGTTATTTATTATTCTGTTGGAATAACATGTATGTGTGGTCTATCGCATGCTTGGTGATTTCTTTTGTTATTCCATTCTTTATTAAACTCATTTGGTTAAAGTTTTAGCTTTTATACTCCATAAAATTAGTGGAATATCCTTGATATTTGCGCTTCATCCAATATATTTTTATGGAAATATTCTTCTGAGCATTCTTGAATTTTACTCCACAAAGCAGTATCATGTTGACAATTTGGACGTTATTGGTTCCTGGATAAATTAATTCTTGAACTTGCTTTATTGAATTCTTATATCATTGTCATCATCCTCATGTTTATATTTTTTGAAAGTCATATGTGGCCTGTAGTGCATAGATGGATTTGGTATGATTATGACTAGTGATTATTTGGTGTAATTATGACCGTAATGTTACAAATGATGTGGTAAAAGTCCTCATTGGCCCGTAGTGCATTGATGGACAGTTGTTGGCATGATCATGACCATTAATGAATACACAAATATTCTTGGCCCGTAGTGCATGGATAATTGTGGTTGTGATACTAAAGAATATCCTGGCCGTAGTGCAGGGGTGATTCGATGATGCGGATTATTTATTAAGCTGAGTCGCAGCGATAAAAGTGATGAAAAAACCTTTTAAATCATAAAAGATTGTAGATTTTATTCTCTACTTGACTCTTTTAATGGATTTCTTGTTCCACTGCAGTTAAACTTGATGTTTGTCATATTGTATTAGTTTAACACTGTTTAAGGCTAATGATAATTTATTCTGCATTATCTTAGTCATAATATTTCTTACTGGGCTAATTGAGCTCACCCTTTCTTTCACTGTTCTCTTCAAGAAATGAGAATATAGCTGGGATGAGTCGGGGAACGGAGTTATGGATCAGATGATAGAATTAGTAGTCCTCACTATTCTGTTAAATAGTATGACAATAAATGTAATGAGGAATTATTCTGAGAGTGGATATTGTCTTGAAGATAGTATTTGTATTGAAACTCACAGCTCTCTTGTTATATATTAAAGATTATATTTGTATTCTGTACCATGTATTTGGCGACCCAGAATAGGTGATGTATGCCTATTTTGGGGGCGTCAAACTTATAGTTTGGTTGGAATTTGTATTCTCAAATCTGGATAATTCGCTGAGGCAGTTTGGACTGAAATTCTGTTATAGCTAGAAAATGTGACACTCAGTTGCATCATAATTTAGTTGCATAGCATGTAGTTGCATTGTCAGTGTTTAATGTCTTATGCATTGCTTGAGGGCAAGCAGTAGTTCAAGTTTGGGGGTATTTGATAAGTGGGTTTTATACCTACTTAATGGATATCAATTCACGAGAACCATGCCAATCTCAAGTATATTTTAGTGTGTTTTTAGTTACATTTTGTGTTATTTTGCATTGCATATACTGAGAACTCTTATTTTGTGAAAGTGCATGAAAATGGCATAGCTCAACGTTGGTAGGTGGCATAAGATCAGTGAAGGCATGACAAGAGGGTCAAGTGGACAAAAGAAACTGAGCATTGATGGACAAGGAAGCAAGAGTAGCATGTCAAAGAATCAGTAGCAGCATGATAAGGAAGCAACAATAGCAGAACACAAGATTACAGATTTCAGGAGCCACGTGGTTGCGCAGCTGTATAGGCTGGAACACGCGCGCCCGCGCCATTAACCGAAAAAGCTTAATTTACATGTACGCGTGCCCGCGCCTGTTTAGTATGGGGATCGCGCGCGACCGCGCGTGTCATCGACTGCAGTTGCTGACATTATTTTAATTTTTAAATTTGAAGTGTTTGAGTTGGTATAAACTACTCTGGTTGATACCAGACACGAGAATCTTTAGTTTTTATGAGTTTATATATTATAGAACTAGGGTTTTACGTTTTGAGCGAATTCCATCGAGGAACCAAGCATAGACTTATTATTTTATATCTCTTCTTTGGAATTCAATCATCGACTACGAACTACTGTTATGTTTCTGGTTATTATTAAGGATTTGAACATCACGTTTGGATTATAATCTGTAATTTCAATTGTTTAATTATTTTTCATGTGTTACTCTAATCCCATAATGGCTTTTGGTTCAGACATGAACTAAACTACATTATGGGATTCTAACGGATTTTAATATGTAGTCTAATTGATGGCTTGATTGTTGTATTGTTAGTGTATCATCAGGAACTACTATTATGGTTGATGATTCCATGAATGCTTGATCACCATTCATTTTATGTACTTGTATGGAATTGAAAAATAACATGAAGTATGGTCGTAATCATGATAGCATGCGTGTATGGGGCTGAGTTGCTTCGCTTTATACTTCGTGAATCAGATAGACATACGTGTGAGTTATATACGGGCTTGTACTTAAATTCAATAGGGCGGCAATTTCACATAGAAATATAGTGATTTTGGTTTTATTGATGATTACATGATTTCTATTGTAGGTGGATATTATGTAAGTAGGTCATAATTTATTGAAAAATGGCTATGTCTACATTCGTGCTCTTGGCTAATTTCCTGTGGTACGTGAATAATCTTCCATGATGGTGATATTTAGATGAACTATTAAATGAAGTTAGGATCCCATTATTTTCAGATTTGATTTATCATTTTATTATTCTTCTTTTATTTATTATTTAGTTTATGTTCATTCAAAATCATAGCGTTCGTTTAAGCATATAAAAATAGTGATATAGTTGATGCATAATAGTTTAATTTAGAAACCTTTCTCCATGGATCGATACTTTACTTACTCTGTATTACTTGTTGACCCATGTATGCTTGCATGAGTTAGAGTCTTTTTATTTGAACTAAAAAAGAGGCAACAGGTAGAGGCTCCATCTCCTCCTCCTCATCATCATCATCAATAGGGGCAACTATCTCCGCTATCAAAGGTGCGTCATAGACTACGTGGATATCACGCGGCTCCTCCTCTACTACTCGACTAGGTCCTCCCATATCAGTCATCCTACAATCACCAACATCAGACAAGACAAACAACAACTCCATTAGAATGTTAAATAACATAAGTTCATTGTATAGAATGAAGTTACATTTCATAACACACTAGGTCTCTCAAGGAAAACTCTACATGAGTTTTTATCCCTTTCCTAACTTCTAAATTTTCCTAAGTTATAATCTAAGGACTCTCGTTGTTAAGGTTTATAACTATAGCTTTGATACCAACATGTGACGCCCCCAAATTCTGACCGCCACTTGGTCACTCGAATTCGGTTCGTCACGTGCTCAAAAGTATTACCATAATAACTAAAATTGCACATTCACAAAGAAAGATCTAATTTAGAATAATATACAATGATTTATTATAATTATTCCGCCAAGTCTCGCAACCTACAGTGCTTAATAGATTACATAATAATATCGAATAAAGACTTATTACATAATCCCACTTAAGCTTAAACATAGTCTGAAAACAGTCTTAATACAACATAATAGTTTTAAACATAAAGGGATAAGCTAGTCAGTAGCCTTGCCCTTGCCCTTGTCTTTCCCAGAGACACTTCCCTACTCCGCCTTGACTGAAAGGTTTTAAATAAGCAAGGATGAGCACAAATTGCCCAACAAGTAATATACAACAAGGGTAAAGAGTCTTATAACACAAGTTTGAAATATTGAAGTATCATTTCTAAGATAGTTCAGAGTTTCAGAATAATATCATGAATAATGAATATCAAGAATTCTTGTAATAAGAACGATAATCCAATATAAATCAACAGATATATATGAACTCAACGATTATCAATGTATCCAACTAGATAAACAATTTATACTGAGCAGTCACAAAGGACTATTGAACATCTACTAGAATTACCAATATTAAACTGATAACCCAAAAGAATCAAGTACCATAGATGATCAGTCTACAATACTCTAAGTTATGCATAACACCACAGTAATAATATACTCATGTGTTGGGGTTTCCAACAACATACAGTCCCCTTACCTTAAGGGTTGTCCAACTCAGTTTTTAAGATTTTCACACCAATCAATTGGTTTGGACAATTTTATAAACATGCATGTAATCTAGCCGAATCAAATGGAATAGATATTTTAACAATATTCAAGAATAATACCAAGTCCACATGAATAATAGTTTTCCCCAAGAGTTTAACATACTAGCTCATTCAATGAGATAAGCTTACGATATTCGTCGAATAAAGTAATGCAAGAGTTAGAATACTTGTACAATGTAAAGTAGGGTTCGAATACTTGCTCAAAATAGATTTGAGTAAGGTTATAGAACTTGCCTCAAGCGCAGTTTACCAAAATACCGCTTATCAATACACTTTTGAATCCTAACATAATGTGATACGCATATAGGATATTTGTTAGTTAAACATATTCGATAAACAATCTTGCTAAATATAGTCCAAATGTACACACACGACTCAATCAAGAAACCTTATACGTATGTTATTACGTAGCTCGGATCTATCGTTAGACTTCATCATTTTAAAACACTTTGTCAATTCAAGCTAAGATAGGTATTAATCATGCAAAGCTACCCTTATTAGTGTATCATGAACAGAAATAAACATAATGAAGTTATACTGGCATGCTACATACTTCAGAAATCACAGAAGTCACTTTCCAAAACTGCAGAATGGCGCGGCCGCACCTGATTTGCACTAAGGAGATGCGCGGCCCCCAGTTCAAACCAGGGCTGAGCAGTTATTTGCTTGGCCTAGCTTGCCCATCCTTACATACATAACATATATTAACATGTTAAGGGTCCTTTCGCATCTTTTAAGTTGAATCTAGGTCCCGTCTTGCATAATACGGTTCTAAGGTGGACATCTCTACAATTTAGGGCTATTTAAGATTATGAAAACACAAGTTCAACATGCTTGATTCTTAAACATATAAAGTAGTCATATAACTCATATTAGACATGCTTGTGAGTATTTATATCATATACGTGTTATTAACATCGTTTTGTTTTGAAATATGCTTCGTTTATACTTTCCTTGAATTATGATACCTAAGCATGATGATATATATAGTTATTACACATGTGTGAGTCTAAGAGTATTATCCGACATGTTCATAATTATCAGATTTCAACCCTCAAGTTAGTATATAAATATTCACATTTAAAGTTCATATTTTCATTTAGTAAAACTTACTAATAAGTCTAACATGCTCATGCTTCAATATGAAATCCATGTACTTAAGTTAGTATGTCCGACATGCATCTCAAAACTATACTAACATGCTTGCAAGGTTAGAATATGCATTAGTTCAAGTTCACAATTTCTAGTTTTCAAAATCTTGAAGTTTTCTTGAAATCAAGCTAAAAAAACGTATTATGTTTAAAATAATATTTGACCACATGCTAAGGTTATTTATATGCTTAACCTAACTACCATAGCATGCTCAGAACAATACAGAAACATTAAAGCAGTATCTAGGAAAAACACCACGCGCAGCCGCGCGGTATTAGGCGATAGAAGTGTCGCGGCCGCACCACTTCGAGCAGAATCAAAAATTATGGCTTTGCTTTCGCAGATCCTTATCACTTTAACTGCTAAACTTGCAATCAGACAACAGCCAAGCTCCTAGATATGCATATAAGTTCAGATAACACCATGGCATGCTAATTCATACCAACTAACAGAGAATTCAACAATTACTAGAATTTGACAAACTTCAAGGTTAAGAACATAAATAGAATTTATACGTCCTTGAAGCTTGAATTAAACTCTTTCACTACTCTGATTATACCTTTACAAAGCTTAGCAACTCACACTCTCGGTTCAGACTTAACAGACAAGTTCAAGCAACCTAGAATGGAGAAGGAGAGGGTGACATTTATAGAGAATTGAGTGCCCCAGTCCATGGCATTACACCATGGTTTGATCCAACGGAAGTTGAGAGGAAATGTGCGATAAAGAAAAGTTGGCCAACTACCCAAACTCGTAGCCATCATAACCATGGATTATAGCCTTTTGGTTTTGCTGGATTTCACGCAAGGAAGGATTAGGCCACTGTGCATCACTGTTTGGGACTCTCAATATGGGACATGAATTTTAAATCTTAGCAACTAGGTTTATAATGCTTACTTTGTTCCTAAAATGTAATTTTAATGTGTTAATGTTACTACCAAATGGAGAGTTAGAGGTTATTTATGTACTCACATCATATCATTCATGTATATTATTTCAGTTTAATTATTATTTATAATATGTATGGACTCCATTAAATTACCCACTAGTAATTAATATCCCCTTAAAACTTTATTATTCTAGTTATACTAACTTATTGGAATAGTTATAATTCTTTGACAACGTACATCTTTTAATGTTTCCACACATACTTAATGTCACATAAATAATTGTTTTTGTAACTTATAATTCCCTACACTTTATTATATAGTTTATATATATTAATGTGTCACACCACATTTAATGTAAGAACTATATAATATCACACACATTAATTAACTAATACCATTCCAATTACGCAATTTACTTTACTCACAATAACAATTAATAATTACATATCATAAATTAATTACCAATTATTATTCTACAATAACAGTTAACAATTAATATAAATTAATTGTTCACTTAATAATTCCTTCATCGATCAATATCATTATTAGTATCTCCCATCACCGTGCCACACAAGGCTGGCAACGAGCTCATCACAAATTCCATATATTCTCAATTATTCACTTTAATATAATTGAGTTAGCTCGTCTCATAATACGAAATCATTTATATTCAAACAAATAGTTATTCCCATTAATATATTTATTTATTAAGACGTGAAAATTCTCGGGTATTACAAGTAAGCCGTGAGTAAGGATGATTAACTCCAAACAAGTGGTATTAATATAGTAAATCCACTTAAGACAGAGAAGAGAAAGAAGTTGATATGAACGATATAAATTATAACGGCAATCCAGAACCAATAATAACAAATCTAATACATGATTAGATTGAGAAGAAGGGTAAGATTCATTAGGTACCATATATGTTCATTCATGACCTATTGTGGTATGTTATGTGATTATGTGTTGTAGAGACTATAAAGACTCAAAGGAAAAGAAATTTTTCTGTAGCAGACGCTGAAGGCAAGTTTTCTTGTCGCTTATCTAACCTTCGTGTTAGCTAGGTTTTCAGTGATTCATGTTATGAGATACATGAATTGTTTTATGAAAGGGTCGATGCCAGTTTTACCTCGGCTGGACTAATGTTGAAGAGTTGATTGATTTATTTACAAGTCTTTCAATATAGAATTGATAACGCTATCCTACGCCAATTGTTTGGTACGGATTCAAGGTAAGCCTGAGTATGAATAAACAAATGTATTTTTCATCGATTATTCGATGGACACATGAGGTTGCCAAAACTTAAACGTAACTACATTTAACGGATTAGTGTTGATCAACATAGAGTACTATAGGCTGATCACCTAGAAGTGCTCGTAAGAAATATCGAACTTACGGTCTTAGTACCGAGTTATCCTTTTCATGAATAAAAGCTAAAAAGGATGTTCATGGTCTAAGGACCTACTCAGAATTTCCAGACTACTATATGTACTTCGAAATTGTTTTATGAGATCATAAGTGCTACACAATGTTTCAAAGTATTTCATAACTATTAATCAGTTATTGAAGAATAATCATATGATTCTCCAAGTGGTATTTATATAATATATTTTTAGACTTGTTGAGCTATTTATGCTCACTTCTTGCTTGAATCATATGATTGCAGCTAAGGTCGAGCGAACCAAGGGTTCTAGCAAAGATAAAGGCAAGGCGAAGATGAATGATTAGTTTATCTTGTAATAGAGTAGTAAGTTGTATGTATCAATATATAATGAACAAAGAATGTAATAGTTTCAGAACCTGGGAACGAGATTTATTATTATTAATATAATAAGAATGTCGTTGATACACATATTCTGATGTTATTTCAATAGAATGAATGTATAGTTATGAGTACCGTGGAGCACCATCTGTCGGGTTGGAAGATACCCAGATTTGGGGGCGTCACAGGTTGGTATCAAAGCATTAGGTTATAAAACTTAATGGGGGAAGAACCTTAGGCTAATAACCTCATTAGGAAAGGAAAAGTTTGAAGGAAGTAAACTTGAGTCGAATGAGTTAATAAGGTATCGAGGAAACTCTGTACCGAAAGATTTAAAATATGGAAATTAACCCTAAATAAATTAAATGTGATTTGTGCTTATACTATTGTGTATTATGTACTAATCAACATGTTAGGTGTTATTGTAGATGTCCATCGATAGCTTCATGTATAGGGATATGTTGGTCAATGTGGATGAGGAGATGGAGGTAGCATCGTTTAATACGGTGGTACCTGCACTAGAGCCAACACCTCTAGAGGCAATGAGGGCATTGTATCTGGCAGTGCTTGAGCAGAATGTGCAACTGTGCACTATTGTGCAGAACCAGAGGAAAGAGATTAGTGATCTCCATGAACCTAAGGTGTTTGCAGAAGCAAATTTTGAGATTGAGCATGATGAGAAGGTGCTCATGAAGGGTAAGGCGATGGATTGTAAGGAAGAGGCTGATGAGCTTCGTAAGAAACTGGTTGAGAAGGACCATAAAATAGCACGGATGTCTTACATCCACGAGAGTGCTCATAAGGATTTCAACCTGAAAATTGCTTGTTATTCCATTGAGTCGGGACAAACTCGATATACTATTAATCGGGATATTATGTCGATTCTTGCGAATGAGAAACACGAGGATGTTGTTATGCATTATTAGAAGTCCAAAGTTATAAATACGTGTGTAGTGACGTAAAACCCTCTTTTGTATCAAAGGGTAGTCTTTTTGTAAATCCCAACTTTTGTAAAATTCAATCGCGGGATAGAAATGCAATAACTTTTGGCTATGGAAACAAATTGTAAATAGTTTCAAACTATGAAGAAGCATATTAATATAATGAAGTTTTTATTTAATGTGCCTTGATGTGGTATGAGTTATTATTGTGGAATGATAACCAAGCAAGTAAATAGATAATAATGAAACTTTATTTATTTAATCAGAATAATGTCGCCAAGGAGAAGACAACGTAATCCGGAGGTTGAGTCACATAACGATAATCAACGGGGTCAAAACAACCCTATGCAAGAGTTCGTTAATTTATTAACGGTCGCATTTAACCAAACCGGGGGTAGAGTGTAACGACCCCAAAATAGGTCCATTCCACCCAACCCATTCTGAGTCGTCAAATACATGGTACAGAAAACAACTACAACTTTATTACAACAATTGTCGTGCAAAATACAAAAAACACATATGTTGTGAGTTTGGATACAAATATATACCAAATGTGACTCATGTTCCAACCGTGGACATCACCTCACAATAACACCTTACATAAAGGTATAGTCAAAAACTGTTTTAGAAATTAGAATCTTTGGAAAGTGCTCAAGGAAACCTTCGTACATGGGAGACCACGCGTCTAGGTTATGATAAATATCATATGGCCACAGAATTATCCTTGGTTGACCCAATAGACCCCAAAGAAAAACGAGAAGATTACTATCATATTGTTCCCAATGGTGAGTCTTCTCTTGACTTATCATTATCTCCACTATCTCTAATTGAGAATTATACTTCAAACAAACACCAAGATTATATAGGTAGTGCCCATAGATATACTCAGCAAGTGGATGAGCACAACCCTGTCCTATGATGACACGAGGTTGTATGTCATTAGACATCTTGTATGATAGTGACAAAACACCCTTCCAACGTTGGGTTCGCCTCACCCTATTTTCTTCACCAAATATAACTACTAAATGATGACCACCGTTCTATTCCCTTGTTACCCCCGCTCGACCCAGCTACACTCTTATTACCTGAAAGGAATTGTGAAGCAAAAGGGTGAGCACAACTAGCTCAGTAAAGAATATCATGACTAAAGATAATTCAATTATCAATAGCCTTCATCAACAATAAATCAGAGATTTAGAACATATGGTAAATGATAAAAATTTCAACCATAGTTGCAGCGGAACGAGCAATCCATTAGAAGAGTCAAATAGACTATAAAGTCTATTATCTTCTCCATGTTAAAAATCCACCAACAATATTTTATCCATGTAACATCACTCAACAGTTCCTTTCCACAATCATATGAATAACTCATAATCATAATTGTGACTATAAATTTTTCTTCGCAACCAGGACGAAGAATATTTTCATCACCTGTCTTTACCTGAAACATCAAAGATCATGGTTATACCAAATCACAGTTCCTGTTTATAATCATACTAACAATTCCATCTTTGCACTACGGGCCAAAGATATTCATCAACAAACCATCTTTGCACTACGGGCCAAAGATATTCAACAACAGTTCATCTTTGCACTACAGGCCAAAGATATTCATCAACAGGCCATCTTTGCACTACATGCCAAAGATATTCATCGACAATTCATATTTGCACTACAGGCCAAATATATTCATATCTCAAAGAAATATATAATCATTTCAGAATTTATATAAACAATAATTATAACCATGTTGATCAATTCACCTTTGCACTTAAGCTTAAGATATTCAATTATAAATTCAATGGTCATGATCATACCAGTCACAATTCAACTTTGTACTACAGGCCAAAGAGAACCCTAGTCATGATCATACCAATAATCTACCCATCTTTACACTCCAGTGAAAGAGAATTTCAACATCAGGGTTATAAAAATGTTATATATGATGATAAAAATAATATGATCAACATATAGTTTTAATCTCAAGAGTAATATTCGTAACTCATGAATAGTAAATCGTGAATAGTAACTCATGAATAGTAACCCCGACACAAAAGATAGAAATTCCACAATAAAATCTATACCAATATTTCGGTATAATGATATTGAAAGAATAACATTACTTAAATTTATAAACAATTTATTTTAATTGTTTACACTTTACTAATTAATGCATTTAATCATCATAAAATGCCAACTCTTACAATTTCATAATCAATAACCAAAACCCTCATCAAAAATCTGCATATACCTCATATAGGATTCTCAAGCCATAAAATCCTATTTTTCAATTTTCTTTCTTCACAAAACATATTTAATTCATTTACTCATAACTAGACCATTTTCATGAAAAATACCAAATCAGTTTCGAAAATATTTCTTTTCTGGGATTTAGCAGGATATAGTCTCATATTGAACATATATTTTTCTAAGAATTTTTAAAATTCATTTACTATTTTTCATATGACCAAAACAACCGAATATTTAGACATTTATCAAAAATTGAACTTATGTCCAAAAATTCTGAAATTCACAGAGTATACTCCTATCATATACATGTACTTCCAATAAAAATTTTATCAATTTTGGAGTTAACCACAAGGAATTATAAGTGGTTACTTTTAAAATAGTCTTTTCTCATAAAATTCATAACTCTCAATCTATACATCCAAAAATCACCATTTTTGGACACAATCAATAAA